>CM050172.1:80666277-81296277 GCA_027410445.1 Discoglossus pictus
AGCCAGATACCTAGATACAAATGAGAGAACATTCATTCAAAACACCTTTTTTTTAAATAACGTTTACGTTCAGCAGCTAAGGAGATTTCACCAAACATCATCCTTTTTAAAAAAAAATCCTTTTTGTTTTACATTACATGATCTGAGAAGTATCCTTGATACATTTTGCACAGTATTGATATCCACACTTTAATCTACGCATGCAATCTAAGACTATTTTCCTGTTACACTTTCACACAAATCTGGGTGCCATCTCTCAAACATAATTCCCCCTGCTCTGAAAAACTCATTTTTTTTTTTTAATGATATCTGAAAAGGACATGCTATAAAATGGAGCCACGTTGGGGATAAATATGCTTTGTGTCAAATTTTTACGAGACCATCTAACTCTGATCTACGGATATACAGAACTTTTACATGCATGACGTGAATTGCCCATTTCATAAATTAACAAAGTTTCACCTAAAAAGCCTATAAATATAGCTTCCTCTTGGCCTACAAGTACAATTCTCCCAAATACATGTGGGTTTGCACATCACTGCTATCTATAGACCATCAGTGGGGGAAAAACAACTCTCAATGTCTAAGTTTCAAATCTTTAGAACAATATAGCAGTATATGAATTTGAAGAAGGGTAACGATACAGACTTAAGAGCCTTGCAATATCTGACAATTCAGATTAACACCTTCAGATATACCTTGTCTGTTTCTACCTTGACTACCAGTTTACATTACTTTCTTTTCTTTCTCAGCTATTTTTATTTTTTTATTATTCAAGCACAACAAATAGGTCACATTTGCTAGTCCTAAACCAGAGATTTTTTTTTAAAGAAAGATATACTTCATATCTTTACATCTAAATTAAGTTATTATCAAACAAATACTTTAAAAGTTAAACAACCAATTAAACCTTAATCCATTCCCTCCTGTTTATTAAAATGTTGCCCAGTGTAAATAGTCCACACTATTTTTTTTTTTAAACATGGATAAAATAGATCAATTAAAGTAGAACAGATATTTAGAAGCAGCTATTCATGGGCAGGTTTGGCATGGAATACCATCAAAAAGTTATTGGTGTGTTACCATAAAGGAGTTTAGTTGTATGCCAAATGTACAGTATTAATGGTGTCAACCTTTTAAAAAAGGTGACTGTTCTTTTTTTCTTAAGCTGAGTATGGGTCCAAGTTTGCCATCACAATTGGCAAACTTTGTGATAATATATAAATATATATATATATATATATATATATGCGCACATACATACACACATACACGCGCACACACACATGCATACACACACACTTTGTTTTTCAGAATAATAGATTTAAACCGTTGTGTTAACAATTTCTATTTATACTGTCAAATTGTTTATGGTCTTTTGAGCAACAAAGCTTAATGTGCAAAATGTTAGAAAAACAAACAAAATAGTCTTTACTTTTTATATGTAAGTATTAGTTTTCTATTTTATTTGCAAAGCCTGCTTCTGTTGCAGCATGAGTAGTTTTAAATATTTGACCTCAATAATCCTTCATTCTTATTATATAATGCTTTGCTGTTGTCATTGAGTTTCTTTTTATGGGGGGGGGGAGGGGGGGTTAACCTGCAGATTATTATCATTATTTATTTTGTTTTTCGCTTAAAGTAGACTCTTGTATAATTTCTTATCTCTCTCTTAACTTTGTTTCCACTCCAGGTGGAAAGCCTAGTGGTATATTTGAGGATCCAGCCCCCGCTCAGGCGGCACAGAAGAATAACCCACCTGGTGGGAAGACCAGTGATATCTTTGGAGATTCAGTGGTTACAGCAAGCCCTAAACCTCATCCCAACAAACCAAAGGTAAACGCTCTGTTGCAGAACTAGTTTTTATAATTTTTCCATTCTACATCTTAGCTGCCATATTTCTTAAATACAAATCCCTTTTTAATTGTTACACAATTAACACCGTAATCTAAATTTAATTATTTCATCACTATATACATTGTATATGTAACCCGTTTTATAATTCAGTAAAAAATATGTTGCTATATTATCTATATCAACCCCACTTAAATGGCAACATATTATCTATCCAAAAAGATGGAACTCCCTACAGTGGGACAACTTTAGATGCCTTTTCATGATGTGCCTCAGTTGAGTACTGAAGAAATAGATCAACTCATTAATAGCTGGAGGAACGGTCATGGCAGAAATAATAAAACTAAGCATAATGACAGCATTATCCTTTTGTTCCATGTACGAGTTAGTAATGGGATTGCCTGCAGCGTAACTTTACAATACAATTTTTTTTTTTTTTTTAAAGATCACCAGCTTTTTTTAATTAAACTTATCTATAAAATGTATGTTTTTCTCCTGTCTTTGGGTTGGAGCTCTTCACAATTTGTAATACACTGTGGCAAAGGCTACAACACGCTGCACTGCAGTTGTATATTTGCACAGCTATTCTCCAATATAATGTTTTCCTTGCGAAATGTATTTTATCACAAGTTCAAAATAGTTTATACTGATGGTAACTAGGTGACATGACAAGTCTTGGGAGCCGCTGCTTCTAACATTTTTCTGCAGACTCCTAACTTTTTACTTATTATTATACAAATATTTTATTAAAAACGTGTCTTCCATAGTCACAAATCCATATCAAGTTTTGAAATATAAAGACTAGTCTAAGTAACCTATGAGGATATTCTTGTTGCATTGTTGGTTTACAAGTTATGTACATGACTAACCTGGTTTTCTCTTCTTCTAGGATAACATATCTTTAAAACAATCAACAGATTCCAAGAACAACACACCAGGTATGTGTCTAAATAATGTTCACCTTCCTCTTCAAGCCACATGACCTTTAAGGATGCAAGAGAAGGGAAAAAAAAAAAGAATTAGCAGTTTCCATTCAATTTATTTAAACTCCAAAGATGTCCCTTGTGATTTTTCTTAATATGTATAGTTTTGTAATTTAAATACAGTTGGCAATATTGCTTTAATAACTTATTTGCATTGGGACAGAGAAGATACTTTAAAAAAATGTGTATCGGGCAAGAAAGGAGCTTCTTACACAACATGTTCTTGTCAAATGGGTTACATATTTTAGCATAAAAACCATTAACTTCTGCGCAGGCCAAACTGTCCATTCCCTCTATGTTAAAAGCTTGCCTTAATAAATCATTAGGGTTGCTTATCCTGCCTGAAATCCCTGGCTATAATTGTCCTTTTATATTTCTGTTTTACATATTGACCACCCATTGGCTGGATCAATTCATGTTTTTCTTTGTGTTTAATGGAACCCCTGCATTAGCAGGACTCTGTCGCTTTAAAGTCTTTGTTTTTCTTGATACCCGTAAATAATGGGGAGGAATGAGAAATTACCATATGCAGTGAAGTGTCTTCATAATGGACTTCAGAGTGTGTTACCTGCAGCTTTGAAATATATTTATTTATTTTTTTTATCTTGTAGTGAAAGCTGACCCTCCAGCAGCTGCACCCAAGGCAGAGCCAATTCCCATTGCCAAGGAAGTGAAACCTCCCATGCCAGATCCAGCACTGGCTGCCCATGAACCTCACCTTGGACCTCGGCCTCGATCTCACAACAGAGTCCTGAACCCACCTGGGGGCAAATCAAGTGTGACCTTCTACTAAGAGCCTCAGTGCGGCGGCGCTAGCAGGGAGATCGTGCAAACTACAACCATGCCTCTACACTTGTCTGATGCATAAAGAATTTGCACCACCAGGAAAGTGCTGAAGGTGCAATCCCACCCAGTTTCAGATTGAACCAATCTAAATGTTAAGACATTTTTTGACATGAACTCTGCAACATCAGGTCATCCACAACAATCTCATTAAATCCGTTTTAAACATATTCTCAAAGAACTGTAATTCCTACTCTGTGTTGGTCTTACTAAACACCTTGATGATGATTTTCTTTGTGTGTGGTATGGAAAGTTTTCTAAAATAGGCAAAAATTGCCATGTGTCCTAGAAAAACAAATTCTCTCATCAACTATCCTATATTTCATGTGATTTTTTGACAATCAGCCATTTAGATAAATGTTCTTACATGGTGGGAATGCACTTTTGCTGAAGCTCTTCCAATCCCTGCTCTATCCATTACAGTTAATATCCTTCTGTAGCGTTCTGACATCCTCATCTGTTTGAGGGTCATGAGCCCGGTATCCGCCAAATATGTGCTGCTTCATAAATTCATCTCTAAGTTTGTTGATGGTCTGTAGGATTTTTAAGAATATGGTATGTGTAGTTCCTCCTAAAATATACTGATGAAGCTTTACTTGGTTAGGGAGCTTCCCTGATCGCAAATGATCATATTAAATGGAAGGGTTGTTGTTGCTGCTGCTTGAACAATGAAAATGCCTCCTCAAATTGTATTTGCCCTGGCTCAATGACATTTGCATCCAAGACCATCAGTGATTTTGAAGGGATATGGAAGGGTCCCAGTTTTTAATATTAAAATAAACTGCCCCAGTGTGTGTGTTTGCATATTTAAGCATTTTATTAATCGCGTAAAAATACTGTTTTACTCCGTGAAACCTTCCAAACAGTCACTACAAAGGTCCACCCACTGTAGCTCATACATACAGTATCTCTATAGTACTAGATGTACTAGCCAATGACAGGCTGTGTCTCAGCAGAATGTTGCTGAATTGCAGCCGAGAAACAGTCTGTCATTGCTAGTGCATATAGTATTATAGAAACATTGGGCCCGATTCAGTTGCCCAATTCGTAAATTTATACACGCTTAAAATCACTCTTAATATTGCTACATATTCAGCAAATATTACTTATTGCACTAATGAATTCTTAAGTCAATAGAATGCATATAAACATTTATAAAAAAAACACTCAAAGACAAAGTTATGAGTTCAAGGCATTTGCAAGTAGCTAATTGAATATGTCCCATTGTATGCAAAAGCTACAAGTGACCAACCTTTGCAGGAACTGCTTGGAACTGGGAGTAAAAATGGCCTTTATGCTTGTTAATTTAATAATGTTTAAATATGCAAGGTAGTAGGTAGTTATTAAAAACAGGAAGCCTTCCCTTTAAGCTTGATCACAAAACTTGTGTAAACGCTAAGAGAGGTCCAACTTTTAATAATTTGGCAGGAAATCTTCGCTTTGATGTAGTAATTGAATGGTGTGGTTATGTCTAAAGTTTAAAAGGGTGCATAAATATATAGAAAGAGGAAAAAAGTAAATGAAACTTATTTTCTAGTTGCAAGAGAGCTGCTTGCTCCACCCTTGTCAGATCATGCCTGAAAACTAACATTGGGAGGAAGCACCATGTAGAGATGAGTTGCAGCACTGTACATTTAGTTGCAGGTACTCTGTTGCAGAAGTGTTGGCAATTAAACCTATATTGATGTTTCTAGATGCTCCCTCCCCAAAATCATTGTGTGTGTGGCAAGCGTGGAATAAGTGGCTCCCCTGTAAATTCTTGTACAATTATATCATACCAGTTCTTACTGGTTGTATGTAGCTCAGTTTTAGAGTTCCTTAAAAAGTCTGTATTTGTTTTTCCCATTTAAATGTTAATTCCACAAGCAGTTTGGGTTCTAATAGTTATATTGTTGCTATCTTCGTATTGTAGGACACAGTGGCGTACATAGCAGTCGTGTAAGCAACATCTAGTTTGCATAATGGCCAGTCTATTTGCATAATGATGGAACACGTACTTTCAGTAAATCCAGACTTAATGCATCAAATTGAGTAAGTTGGGGGGGCTCATTACAAATTATAATTTAGAACGGCTAGTATTTTGATTTCTTGACACCAATGTATTGAATCCTAGAAAGAGATATTCAGCTTTACTTAATGTAACTGGTTCAATGTACATATGTCTTTATTTTGTGTCAAACTACCTTCTGCAGGATTCAGATATTCCCCTCCTGCAACATTTTATGAATTACAAATCTGCACGGTCTGGATGTCTTTTTATGATGTGATTTTTAAATCCTTTAAGTGAAAGGGTTACAGTAAAATTGGATACTGTAAAGAATGGTTTCTTTAGTCCTCAGAATATTTAGAATGAGGATTATCATTCTGGAGTAAAATTCTGATAACTAAGGTTTTCTGATGGCTTTCAGTATCTAATTTACCTATGACAGCGACTGCACTTTGGCTTACAATTCATGGTATTAGGGAGGCAATCACACATGAGGTTTACCATCATGGACAGATGGACAGATGCACAGGTGTGGCAGGCATATCCTCAAATCCAGGCCTGTGTGTGGCCCACCAGGACCGAACTTGGACACCCCTGGTATACACTATACTTACACATATAGAAGACATGAGACTGACTCAGCCCAACAATAGGGGAGGTAATTGAAGACGGAGGTTGAATTATAATGAAGCTGGTAAGTGCCATGATAAATGTGCCATTACAGATGCATAATGTGAATCCAGTTCTACACGTCACAAATGCTGTAATATGTACAAAATCAGTTCTGACACTGCTGCTATTTTTGTGATTTTTGCTGTGCAAACACCAATTGTACTAATCCGCTTGATGCACAGGCCTTACTGAGTTCTGCCTTGGGGTGACATTATACGTAGCTGTGATAGTCTGTATTCCAGACAAGTGTAGCTTAGTTATTTCTGTATTGTAGTGCGGAAGCTATTTTATCAGTTGGCTACTACAGCCAAAAAATGCAGTAACCTCTTATAGTACACAAGAGATTATAATCTCAACTTAATCTGGCAGTGAAGTGACTGGCTGTTCATGCCAAATACCTCTCTGAATGTATAGATCCACACGCCACGAAGACCTTCACTGCCAGACCAGCTAAAACCATTTAAGAGGGAGGTAAAGTCTCATTTTTGACGGTGTTTAAGAGTAGGCTTTATATGGGGAATGCTCAGATTTAGTGACATGGCATCTACATTTTATTTGGTTTAGTACACTACCCATCCTCTGTTACAGCTACGTGTGCTTTACATGGTGTTCTACCAGTACTTTAAGACACTTCATGCAAGACGTACAAAGTTACACAGCAAAGATCGTATTGAGATTAAAAGTAACCAAATAATTATAATTGGAAGAGTTTGGCAACAGAGCTTGAAAACTGGGTATGTTAAGCAAACATTACATGAAACCATCCAACTCTTCTACTGACTTGACATTATCATCCACAGTTGGGGTGATGAACTGCAAGAGCTTCCTCATATGTATTAATAGGTTACCCAAGTAGTCTTTATTTTGATGCTGAGCCTGCTCTTATGGATTTTCACCCCATATGTGAGTTATTACTAGCGTGGGAGGACGTCTCCATGTAATACAGTGGGACCTCTATATTCATTATTAATCTGTTCCTGAATGCGATAACTATAGAATCAAACTTTTCCATAGGAATTAACTAAAACTGGAATAATCCATTTCCAGACCCAAATCTGTTAAGTAAATAAAAATGTACCCAGAACTTTCCCTTTACTGAGGAGCGATGATGGCAGAAGCTGAAGAGGCATTATAGTTTAGACGGGGAGGCACCTTCCATTATACATCAGGTAACTAATTCTGGTGATCATTTTCTTTTTTTTTTTTTTTTTGGTCCCTTTCCGGACTATTCACCAAGATGTGATTTGGGAAAGAACTCGTCCAATGTGTCTGTTTAACAAAAGTGACTAATATTGGATATTTGGATGAATATAGGAGCATTTTATTGCTTAAAGTAACAAATACTGGATTTGACATTATAGGGACTGATAAATATAGAAGTTCCACTGTAAAACCTTATTATACCCAACACCCAAGCTCTATTATCTAACACTCCATCTATTTTATTTTTAAATAACCAACTACAAATATTTGTGTACTCCTCATTTACAAATGACTTGGACTTTTGCGGTCAGTTGTGACTTTATCCTGTGGTACAACTTCACCCGCCTGCATTCTGATAGTTTACTAAAAAAAAAAAAACGTTTCACTTTGTACAGCTGTACCGATGCTCACTGGCTGTACAGTGTGGGTATATTGCTGTACAGTGTGGGTATATTGCTGTCCATGGTCGGGGGGAGCCTTTTGTGATGCTTGTAAGGAGTGTTTAAATGCCAAAAAAGTTGTATTTAAAACCACCCAAATTCACAGCTATAAAGTTGGGACTTTATCATTTAAAGGTTACTGTTTTGAATGTTTAGCATAAAACGTGTTAACCCTTTTGGGAAAGTGTGCATTTTTTGACTAGCTGTGGTAGGCCACATACTGTTGGGCCTGTACATATCTCTTCATATTAAAGCCTTAATCTGATCACCTCGGCATGTATATTCTTTTTATATATTTGATTGTACAGGTCCTTGCCTACTGGAATTTTGTCTTTTTTTTTGCATTTATCAACTGATTTATATTGTTACCATCATGCACCTCTTAATAAACAAATGTATTTTGTTATTTTGATTTGTTTGAATGTTTTCTCCACGAGCTACATACACACACGAGGATTCAATTAGTTCCGTTTAATAAAAAGTTACAAAATATTTGAAGCCACAACATGCTTTCCCTTTATAACAAACGTGTCCAAGTTACACTTTGCTGTCAAGTATAAAAACAGAATTCGGCAATAACTGTACTCATTCCAATTATCCAGTTTTTATGATGTGAATTTCCTGCAATAAACTGGATAACAATCTGACTTTCTACACACACTAGATTCTGCAGCCTTTCTCTACATTTACAAGTTTAATGGGCTGTCGTAGTGTAATAGATTGATATTTTCCTCATTTAAGCTACCGATCAGTATACTTTATAGGTCCTCTCACCTATCCCAAAAGTTTGATCTAACAGTTCACCGTTCGATATTATTGAAAAGTTATTGCAATGCACTCTGGGAAACTGGATGGAGATATGCAAATGAGACCACCATGCATTTTTCACTCTTAAATCCATCATAAGCCATGCTTCAAAGCTGTGTAATACAGCAAGCATATACCTAAAAAGGAGTTATGCATAGTGTTTTTTTTTATTGGATTCAGAGTGACAATGCGCAGTGGGCTCATTTGCATATGAGCCCACCATACAGTGCAATAACCATTTTTGGCATTCTGAGCAGGTAATAAGTTTACCTTATTTCTAGACATGCAAATGTGAACATAAATGTACTGTTTATGTAATTTATGTATATTCCTATCCTAGAAATGGTTTTGTCTACAAATCTAGACAGGATAATCGATCAGTACGTAAAACAACTCAACCTTGTCAGATCAAGCCCAATACATGCAGCCAAGTACACTTTAAACGGACATTAATTTGACTTTTGAAAAGAACCTCTGTTCCCTTTAGCTCATATTAATGAGGTTACACAATGTAGTACATTAGGGCAAATAGTCAGCTCTTCCTCGTACAATCCAGATAAAATGTATGTACATAAAAAGCACATCCACCATCTCATAACTCAGTTTGACCATAGTAAAAAAAAAAAAAAAAAAAAATGACCCTTCAGTGTATATAGTTTAGTTCACTGTGGATATTAATGATATTAGACATGGTATCTTGGGAGTAGAGTAGTTTTCAGATCCCTACTAATCGCTCTATCTGTAGGTAAGTGATCGAGCAGCCACTTCCTGAAACCACAAAGAATCCTAATTTATTGTCCTTCGATCCTCCTCCTCCTCATTAAGTATCGGGGTCCGGTCAGAGTCATCTGTGGCGTCCCGGGTTGCAGCAGCGCTGTGTTTGGTCATTTTGTTCAACGTTCCTCCCTGGAAACAAAACAAAAAACATGTTTGGGCGTTTAGATTGTGTTATTAAAGGGCGAGTGCTTTTGACGTTAAATCAATTTTTTGTTCCCTTAATAAAAATACAGGTGCAAAGGGGATCCAACCAGAAAATATTTAAAAACAAACAAGAGACTTGCACAAAAATTCGAAGCCTCACACTGCCGTTTTACACACAATGCAAGGCTCTACCCTCCTAACTTGCGGCCCTCTTTCCAAGCCTCTCTCCCCTCCCCCCCCCCCCCCCCCCCATGTTACGGGCCTCTCAATGATTGCCTTTGGCACTCATTGCAGGCCGCGGCATGCGCATGCCCATACATCTCCCCCCCCCCCCCCCCCCCCCGGGTCTCTCTGGCCCCCTCCCTTATTTGCGGGCTTGGCAGTGATTCATCTGGTAACTGGCAGCGGTTAAATTAGAGTTACAGCCGCAAGTCGGAGGCTGCCAAGAGACACCCATTGAATTGAAAATTATCTTCCAACCTCACTTACGGGTTCTCTCTGCTCCGCCTGCGCCCCTCGCCTGCCCCCCCCTGGGCCTATTGCGGGTTTTGCAATGACGCTGAAGGCTCTCATTGCAAGCCTCTTCTACCGTAACTTTGCAAGGCTTGCAATGAGTGCCTTCGGCATGCGCAAGCCTGTAATATTCAACATAGCGTTACCAACAAACTCGCAATTACGAGAACTGTTTTATTTAAAAACTTTTCTATAGTGGCTGGTTAGACTGCACCTTGTTAAAGGAGCATAACATCCCATAATTACAGGATGATTGTTAATCTATATTACAAGGAGCCTTGCAAAGCATATTAACGATCACTTTAAAGGTTTCTGAATATTAAACCTGGCACTTATAAAATGTGAATGTTTGTTCTCTACCGGAAGCATAGTGACAGTACTGCCTCCTCCTGCAGATTTGATTCTTAAGATTGCATCCTAGGTTGCCTTCTGTCAATGAAGTGTCAGTCTGTAGAATCACATCAGCACGGTGACTATGCTTCTATGTAGAAGGTTTCTGGATTTCACTAGGAATATAAATATGCCTCGGTATCTATTTACTTTTATGTACTTTATTTTATTAAGAAGTGCTTATAAGCTCTGTTTTTAATGTCTTAAAATCATTACATTTGTAATGATACAGCTTATGAATACACAGGCGGTGAAGGGCAGCATTTCAAATGAGTCAATCCGTAACCTCTCTAAAGTAGCATCTTGCAGAAAGTTGCCAAGGATTGGAGACACGGCCTATACAAATATAGAAATGCACTGTCTTCATGAGCTGCAGAGGGGAGAAACCAGTTAAAAACTATTTGTAAGATTTTAGGCACATCTTAATAAAATAAAGTACACAAAAAAGTAACTATATTATACAAGCTGTTTGCCGGTCATAAATTACAGGATATTTATTTCCAAACGCCCTCCCCTGTGTCTCCCCCCCCGTGTGTCTCCCCCCCCAAACCGACCCTGTGTCTCTTTCCGCAGTGTCACTTTCCTCTCCCTCCCCTGGCTGGTGCCGCAATATGCGCATACGTGGCTCAAAAATCTGTACAATATAGTTTCTAAAGCGTTACATCCAAGTACTGACCAGGCCCAACCCTGCATGGCATTAGGGTTATGTGACCTCTTGGGTTCCTGACTGGAATCAAATCCATGTCGCAGCAGTGAAAGCACTGAATCCTAACCACTGGACCACCAGGGAACCCCAGTGAAAGCACTGAATCCTAACCACTGGACCACCAAGGAACCCCAGTGAAAGCACTGAATCCTAACCACTGGACCACCAGGGAACCCCACTGAAAGCACTGAATCCTAACCACTGGACCACCAAGGAACCCCAGTGTTCTTTTATGGATGGATTATTTACATAGAAAACATGTAGTCAATAATTACTTATATACACAATTTCTAAAACTGGCAAGTGTGCTCAAGAATTACACAGACAAGGAGCCCAGGAAATAAGGACAAATAAAAGGAACGCTCTGGGCACATTTTGCATAACTAGGTTAATTGTATCCTAAATATACTTTTCACATGACTTCCTTTTAAGAAGCCATCAGACTAAGTCTGTCGGCTCCCACTTGTGATTATTGTGCTGCTATTTTCACATTTACGGCTTAGCTGCACTGCATTCTGGGAGCTAGGAAATGTTAAGGCTGCACCCAGTTGGATAGTATTTCATACCCCTAGTGTCCTAGTGTTTCTGTCGGGTTTAAATTGTCTTTTTGTATCTTCTTGCAGACCACATGAGACACTTATCCTAGCTCCCAGATCTCAGTATTGTCAAGTGATGGATGGCAGCACACATGGGAGTAACCAGGAAGAAAGAAAACAGCTTCACAAGCTGATGGACTGTTAGTCTGTTGGCTTTTGAAATGGTATAAAAACACATTAAATTAGGATAAATTTTGTGAAACCTAGAAAGAATAATTGAATAAAAACATCATTCCTGGCAATTCCTTAGTCAAAAAAAAAGCCTAGAACTTGTGATTAAAGAGCTTGGGTGACTGGGGACATGGGAATATTTGTTTTACTTGGTTGTATCACCTAGATCGTATTTGGCAATGTGCTACAGTGTTTTTTTATTTCAAAAAAAGGTCTCTGCACAAAAACATATTCAGAAGTGCTCTTGGGGGCTTGGCCTCTGTCAGCCAATGAGATCACCAGGCTAAAGTACGTGTATTTCCTGTTAATTTGAGTGACGTTTTAAACAGGTTTTACTTAGGATTTAAAGAGATATGCAAGTTTCCTGGATTATGAATGCATCTGATAGAGGAAAATAATAGTATATGAAAAAAAATATTTGCATGAAAAAATACCAAAATAAACATTTAAACACTTCCCGTGAAGTTAGCAAAATCTATTGTAATTTCTGACCGTTTAAAAATTAAAGGTTAACACCCCCTCCAATTTGTTTTGGCCAATCCGGTTAGATGAAAGATTTGAGACATAGCACTGTTAGTTGCTATAGCAACAGCACACAGCTTAGACAAGAAGCAGGGATGAGTCATATCCCAGCTCAGCAAGCAAGAGCAGGTAAACAGTGGGTTAATATTGCTCCCCAGATGCTGAATGCCGATTGGGTGGGGATCAGGAAGTTGTGTAGACACCCCCTGGGGGTGTCAACATATTGATTAGAGGGATTTTTAGATATTAATAAAAATAAAATATTTTATGAGATGTGCTGTATATACATAGGCTGCTTTTTGCCTATAGAGTGCAGAAATGTATAAATCCAGCAAACTTAGATATCCATTTAAACATTAAAAAAATAATAATTTTGTAAAGTGTGCCTTTAAGGAACTGAGCTATAAAAGTACTCTGTATATTACAGGGATAAACGCCTCAATCCCAGCCAAAACAGAGATCATTTTATAGTCTCCCATGTATCCCTAATTTGTGTATGACATAACCCGTACAGAAGCCTCTGTACACACCTGTCTCTTGTCCACCACATTCAAGGTCACAGAGGATGCAATGCAGGCTACGGTGTTGGCGAGCATGAAGATCATCATCTGCTGCCAGCGCCATAGTGGGATCTTGGCTTCACTGTAGGGAGAAAATAGGGTTATGCGTCATAGCCCAAGATACGCTACGGCAAAAATACAAGAAGCTTTTCAGGGCTTGTGAAGTTTTTCAATGTGACTGCAATGGCAGCTTACCACGAGAAAAAAAAAAATAGTCATTTAATATCAGGATTTGCAGGTCAGATACAAGTAATTATGGAGGGCCCGGAGAGATTCCCTAGGTGATCAAACACACGAGTAACAAATAGCACCCCATAGGCAGGAAAATGAGTCAAGTACTCCCTCGCTCACTCCAAGTATGGCCGACTTGGCCATAGGAGCTTTACCCCTCTACTTAAGTGTAATTTGTTCTATTCTAAGACGACCTTTGAGTGTAGAGTGCAACCAACTAACATAATTCTAGATACTTAAGTATGGCATACAAGTGGTTTCAAAATCTTCATTATAGCACACTCTGCTAGTGCAAGGAAGCTACCATGCTAACCTTGCATCTTTTATAATGACCCAGAGGGAGGTTACATACATGGGGGGAAATAGTGACACGAAAAAAAAAAAAAAGGAAAAAAGCAACAGTCACAAAAAAAAAAAAAAAAAAATCATAAAATTAAATGGACTACTCCTGCCCTATTGTAACCAAACCCAGTGGGGTCCAAATATTTTAAAGGTTTCCATTATATCCACGTTCAGGGTCCATATTTTCTTCTTATATACACACATATTTTAATATTAATCACACTTTAGTAAGATTTTGAGATCCAGAAGATATGGGCGCTCATTGCAGTCCTGCAACTGTGGGCCTCGCAAATTTTTAACATTGCGTGACCAACATTCGTAAGATCCACAACTATATATGTGATTTCACCACAACAATCATTTAATATATGGTGGGCAAAAGAGCGATAGAAGCCCTCCACCGTACAGTAAATAAATAGTAGTTTCCTGCTCAGAATTCCAAGAAATACAGTTATTACACTGCACTCTGGGAAGCGGAGCAGGGAAATGCAAATGTGCCCACAAATGCTTTGTTCTTCTATCCATAACCATTTCAAACATGTCTTCCTTTAAGCTTATGCCCACTGCATTACACAGCTTTTATGCAAAGCCAAGGTTGGATTATACACAAGCTGGGAATCCTACCCACGGACAGCTGTTTCAAGGTTCCGGCGTACCCTCAGCGTGGGGCGGGATCCCAGCTTGTGTAGTGGATATACAAATAGGAACAAATAGGACCTTTAAATGACTTTAAATGTGACCATATCACTGCATAATTACACTCCAATCTGTGTACTGCAGCCTTACCTGGATTTTGTACCAAGGATCCTTCCCACTATGAGGTTTGATAGTCCAATTCCAATCATCTGCACAGAGGTGGCAAGTCCCATAGCCGTGCCCAGAGTAGCCTGTGGCACCACAAGAGGGATGGAAGGCCACATGCTTGCCTGCAAATAGAAATGGATTTATTATATGCGCCTGTTCTCTTTCATGTAGGTTGCCATATTTCATAGCAACGTCCAAAAGCCACATCCATAGGGAGGGGCTTCACACTATCAGGGTCTCATGATGCTCACACTTTAGTAAGGGATGTGTAATTTTTATATGACATCTACATTGAGGGGATATCATTTTATAAAAGGCCCCTATTAAGGCATTTGTTTTTTGTTTTATATAAAAGTAAATGTTAATAAAACCATCAAAGTGCACGGACAATCATATTGGTGATGTGCAATTGAGATTGAGTTAAGAAGCGTCTGTATACTTTACCGCAGCAAACGAGTATGTGACGCCCAGCCAGAGGGTAGAAACCAGTGGGGGGACAAAAGTAAAAGCCAAGAGGGCAAAAACAGGTAGGGTCATCACAGCACAGAGGACGGCCAGCACCCCTCTCAATCCTACGTGATCCTAGAAAAAGAGGTAAAGTATATTATGGTTTAGCATCTAGTGTCGAACAATGATATATCATTGGATTGGTAGATAAGTGGAACAGCTTTCCAGCAGAAGAGATACGGATAGATACATTATAGGGCTACTGTAATGCCCAGCAAAAGGAGCTATAGATTTATTTTAATATAATAATTTAAAATAGCAATATTACATTAATTATCAAATATTAAAATATCAGCCTCCAGTTAGTTGTTTGTCGCCTCCCAATTATTCTGGCAAGGACTGGATGGCTGACAGGCTAATTAATGAGTTTTAAGAACAATCAAATATGATAAGAGAAGAAACAATAAATCAGAAGTGGCACCAACAGCAAAGGCGTGTAACACAAGTCTCCAGCCAATGGAAATCATTGTGTTGGTACACTTTGTATCTGAAAAATTTGCACTGTTAGCTAGAGACCTCCCCATACAGACCTTATAGTGGCTAAATACCAGCAGCTGCTGAGTCTGAACCTTGACAGCAAGTTTAATGTGGCTTTTAAAAGCATTGAATATAAATTGTATTAATGCTTAATTAAAACATCTAGGCACTAACTAGGCACTACAGTGGTCCGATCTAGTCTAGTTTGGGGCCGCATCCAATCAGAACAGTGAGGTTGAGCGCTGTGTCACAGCACCACCTGGTGGTGCAAAAAATGTACTTCAGGCAAAGAACTATTTTCACCTCCGACATGGAGCAACTTGAACGGCGCCGAGCCCATCACTATGTTCAACGTGGGCACTCGGCCCCCCACGGCCTCGGGCGCGCCTCTCATAGCTCAAGGCCTCTCTCTTCTGTTATGAGCCAGATTGGAGGTGGAAATAGTTCTCTGCCTGCAGTTTTTATCACCACCAGGTGGTGCTGTGGCACAGAGCTCAACCCCACTGTTCGGACGGGATGAGGCCCCGAAATAGAAAAGGACCCAGTGGTTCTTTAAAGAAAGCTTGAGAATCCATGGGACATGCATAAGTCCGTTCTGAGACATATTTGAACTGATCAAATGCATTGGCCTCTTAGTTTGTGTCTGATGTCATAATTTAGATTATTATTCTGCGTTTAACAAGAATTTGAACAGACAGTTCCCCATATGGTTGAATTTATCTTTTTATTCAAATACAAAATGTCCTTAGACACTGAACACAACTCCATGTGTATATATTTGATACTTTAAATATAATTATCAGTGGTTTTTATTTACTTATTTGCATTGCAAACCAGGGAGTTGAAGCTTAAATGGGACACCATGATGATTATAAATATGGTATAATATAAAAGCTACAGAGAACAATAAGTACTTTATCATAGGATTTCCTTACAGTAAACTTGCATCAAATTTGATCCACCACAAGAACAGATCATCTCTTTCTAATGGGAGATTACTGCAAATAATTACTAATTAACCCGTGGGGGGGGGGGGGGGCTTTCTGTATTGCTTTCATTCCAAAGTCATATGCAACTGACAAGAGGGAGAGTGTGCACCCCCCAGGGAATAACTACCCTCACTGAGCTAACTACTCTAGAGCAGGGGTGGGCAAGTTCAGTCCTGGATTTTAGGATATCCCTGTTGCGAGTCAAATCCAGGCCGGTGTGTGGCCCTCCAGGACCGGACTTGCCCGCCCCTGCTCTAGAGAGACTATAGCGTCACTTTAAGTCTTGGCCTGTTGGGGTGTTCTACGCACTGGAACCAAGAAGAACTGGAATTAATTGTTCCTTTAAATCATATGCCAGACATAGGGTTACATGATGAATTGTAAATAAGAAGGAGTTAACTCACAATTAATATTCCAACGACTGCAGATAGTACCAGTGAGCTGTCATACACAGCCCCAGCAATGTAGGCTGCCGTCTGCTGGTCGTACCCTTGGTATTTATCCTGGATGAACTTGCTGTCAAAGGAAAGGAGACAAATCAGTACAGGACACTGGCCACTCGGAAGGGGCTCTGGATTTCTACTCCGATCTCAGCAAGTTTCTTTCTGCTGACCTTCTTTCTCTAAGATTGGTTTTATTTTGTTCAGTATAATAACTTTAAGTGGCTCAGTGGTAGTTTCTCAGAGTGGCTTATCATGTCCATAGAAATAACCTATTAAGGCTAGTTTGTTCTCTGCCTGAGCACCTTGGTTGTCAGTGTTACACATTTTATACAGTTATCTAAGGAAATTCACAACTGTAACCCAACCAAGGATGGTTGTAGCTTAGAAACTACAGCTAGATGCAGAATCTGCTGACAAACAGGTCTATTCCTTGTGCTATAATGTATTTCTGTATACGTGAAAATAATTGAGTCAGGGTCTTAACACAGATATCATTTGTTAGTCTGCAGTCACCCCATTATTATATGCCTTATGTACCTGGCATCTGCCACAAAGGGGAACACCCCATTATAGAAGAACATGATGGTCAGGACCAGCAGCCAGTATCGTAGAGGAAGTCGCCTTATGTCTTGAACTCGCTAGAAGGTCATAAAGGGAGAAAAAAAGTTGGTCAGACATTAATAAAGTAATCCCTTCATAGCACACATCAACACGGCTTACACTGCAGCAAAGGATTCTGGGTAAATTACTTTTATAGCATGGCCCTGAATTAACTCACCACTTTCTTGGACTCTTCCTGAATGGCTCCATCCAGGCCTAGTTGCTTCATGCCAACTTTATCCAGAACGCTCACTGTGATGGCCGATAAAAAACCCAGCAAGCAGAGGATGGTTCCTATACTCAAAGGGAAATAGTTGAGATAATGATGTCTGACCTAAAAGGGACGGTCATCTTCGCTTCCTGTTCTGTGAGTGGAGTTGAATTATCCCCCCCAGATTTTTTTGGCCTCCTATGCCCATGTGTATATTTAACTAGTCAAATCAGTCTAAGAAGGTAAAAGGAAGAAGGTTTATGTTAAAATAAAATGAATAGGGGACACAATAAATAGCAAAATTAAACTTAATCAATATCACAGTTCATGATTGGAGCAGAAGTCAATGTGATTTGTGTGTTTTGGACAGTTAGCATATTATTTGTTGTACAGTTGGTATATGGAGTGCATGCATATTTTACCAATACTGAAAGTCAGGATGGCTCCACTGATGCACTATCTATAAGTGTGCACCATCTTGAATTTTAATATTTTTACTTGGTTCAAAGTGGTTTGCATCTAAAAATGGAAAAGGGCAACTGCAAAATATTGGTCTTCATTTTAAAAGGGTACAAACCATTCATCTTCTTATTTCAGTAGTAAAAACAAAGATTCACCAAATTCGAATGGCATGGCAATATAGATGGGACTACACATAAGAATTACATTGGTTGTCTATGCTGCCCATGCCACTACGTAAAAAGTTAGCTTTAATTAATCATCAGATTGGCTTTCTGCTTATCCCAGACAAGCTTGATTTCTTTTTCTGCGTTTGACTCTTTCTGTTCTGCAGGAAGACTGTTCCAACTATCTACTACTCTTTCTGTAAAGTAGTACTTATGCACATCTTCTAGTTTCAAACCATTATCTCTTGTTCCTGCATTGCTCTTTTTCTGAAGATACTTCCCTCCTGAACTTTATTAAATGTCACCCCTCTCCTAATATCTTCTTGGAGGTATAGTCTACAAGTCACTTTTTTTATTCATATTTCCCCCCTTTCATTTATATTCAAACTTTAAATGGCCGTCTTATAAATATGGCAATTTATCAGTCCATTATTAGAACTTACTATTATTATTACGAACATAAACCTTCCTCCTTTTTCTTAGATCAACCCTGTGAGTCCTGTTAATTGCCGTTTTCAGCAATTCTTAGATTTTATGATGGTGAAAAACATATTGGCAAATGTGTCACAATCAACTGATATTTTGGTGAGGAAATCTGTGATAAGTGTTTAGCCTATAGTTAGTTTAAAATGTATATATACCTTTCCTGGGTTTCAAATGGAAGTGATTATGCTTATAAAGTTATAGGCAGGAAAGTAAAATCCAGCTTTGCACACCCACATGGAGCTTACATAACCAAGTACAAGGAGGAGAGGCAGCCAGATACATTTGACCTTTTTGTTAGAGAGAGACTTTACAGCACAGCCAGGAACCCAAGAGATTGATACAAATGTATCAGCTGCCTGAGCCTTCTCCTGATTGCCCAAAACAAATGATGATTTTTATGCTAATTAAGCTTGGGTTTTAAGGGGGTGTTAACTCTAATTTTCAACTGTCAGAAATTACAAGACATTTTGCCAACGTCAAGGTAAGTGTTTAAATGTTTATTTTGGTATTTTTAAATGCACATTTTTTTTTCATACACTACTGATTCTCCTCTATCAGATGCATTCATAATCCAGGAAACTTAAATATGCCTTAAAAAATGTTGTTATTATTATTTTACTAAAGAGTTAGATCATTTAAAAGATTGTGTATGTGTGTTCCCCACAATAAAGTGTAGTCCCTAGAGGGAAGGGAAAAAGAAGAAAGAAAAAGAAATGGATGAAAAAAAAAGAACGAAACATGGCAGACTGATTGTGACACTCACCTCCCCAAAGAGTCCATTGGATGCCGTAGTTATCCTCAAACTGTTTGGTGAAGAAGAAGTTGAGGACGCTGCCAAGCCGAGAGAAGGACAGGGTCAGACCGAAAGCCAGGGCCAGCTCCTTGCCTTTAAACCAGAAGGCTGTGATCCTGTTTTGGACAACTGCAATAGCCCAGGGGTGAGAGGAGTCAGGAAACTTACTATGCATATTTTTTTAGATATTATTTTATTTATGTATTTAATTTAGAAAGAAAACAGATGACTTACTTGTCAGGGACCCATTTCCAGAACCAAATAACAGGCGTCCAGTCAGCATGAGTGGCAGTAGGTATGGGGTTCCTTTGAAGTGTGAGCCCAAGGCGAATATAGATGAGCCCAAGACGGTCAGGAAGGAGAAAAGGAACAGACCGACTGGAGAGGAAAATTACAGTATATAAATGAAAGCTGCCATATTCTCAATCACTTAGAATGAAAATAAAAATCTTGGGATAATGATCCTAGAAAAATATTGTAATGTTTCAACAAAACTGATTTAATATCTTCTTAATAGAAACAGGATTGAATGGCACTTATCTTAGGCATGCTTACATTCCTTAACTGTGTTTGAATCCACCAGTATCACTGGAAGGCGGTTTCAATTATCCTGCTACTACCTCTTTAAAGTAATACTTGGTTACATTTCCCTTAAGTCTTCCACCCTCCAATCTCATATCATATCATGACCTCTTGTTCCTGCATTTCTTTTTTTCTGGAAGACACTTCACTCGAACTCTATTAAATCCTTTAATATATTTGAAGCTTTCTATCACCCCACTAAGTTATACATATTCATGTCATGAAATCTTTCCTTATAAGTTCTGTATTTTAGTTGCCGTTCTTTAATAAATTAGAAAGTATTCAAAGGGATATGAAAGTTTAATGGATTAATACATTTCTGCACTCAATAGGCAAAAAAAGCAGCCTATTTGTAAGCAGCACATCTCATAAAACATTTGATTTTATTAATATCTAAAAATCCCTCTAATGATTATGTTGACATTTCCAGGAGGTGTCTACACAGGTATCTGACCCCCCCCCCCCCCCCCCCAATTAGCATACAGCATCATGGGAGCAATATTAACCCACTATTTACCTGCTGTTGTTTGCTCAGCCAATCTCCTTGCAGCTGCCTGTCTGTATGTCAGCAGCAGCACATAGCACAGATCAATGATACACTACATATCCCAGGCTGCTTTGCACCACAGACAGGAACCCAGGGTTAATGCAAAAGTTTCAGCTAACCTGATTGGCCAAAACAAATAATTTTAAATGTGATGCTAATTTAACCTGGGTTTGGAGGGTGTTTACCCTAATTTTTAACCGTCAGAATCAGAAATGACAAGAGATTTTGCTGGTTTCAATGTAAGTGTTTATATGTTTATTTTGGGGGGTTTTCACGCAAAAAAGGGTTGCATACATAATCCAGCAAACTTACATATGCCTTGAATATCTTTTTGAAGGTATATTCTCCATAATTGGACACAATATTTTTACTTGCTTTTCCTGTGACTTTGTTTTACTATTTGCCTACTTTTAAATAATGATATAATTTTAACTTTCAATGATTTTACCTCTTCAAGTAATTCAATTCAAATTATAATTCAATAAATATCCTACTTTTGGGTTTTGGTGTCCTACGTGCATAATTTTGCATTAATCAAAGTGAAATATTTAATCCCACATGCTTGACCTAGGTTTATTAAAAATCACTACATATTACACCTCCTTTAATGCCTACCCTGTGAGCCCTGTGCTACTCCACTGGTAACCATCCCTTCTTCTGACACCTTTCCTTCAGCCATGTCTGATCCACGTTTCATTTACTTTATATTACAAGAACCAAACATATTACAGCACTATATCAAGATTGAAATGTTCATATAAGCTGAAAAGTGTATTTAATAAATGTAAAGTCTCTAACTGAATCTGGATAATTGTTAACAGCTGACAAACTAAACATAAGAGCTTTGCCATATTAAGATAAATATTTAATTTCAGCTCAAAAGTGGGAATGATTTCAAGGCTCCTTATTCCCCCGTTTCCTTTAAGATGCCAGAACAGAAAAGGAGGTAATCGGTCCCACCCCATATTACTTTGATATCATCTTTTGTACCTGGTGAAGGCAACAAACGCAGGGTATGGGACAACCTAGTGTGTGCTTTGTATACTTGCTCTTGTGCATTGGAGTGTGGCTGCCCGCCCCATATGACATCAGCGATGATGTCACATGGTAAGTGTGGAGTTGTTGCCTCAATTAGTCCTCTTCAGTCACATGGGACTTCATTCCTTCTTGGCTTACATATATCTCAACATTTAATCACCCACAATAATACCTGGCCTGGAAGGGGAAAGCTCTGCCGATGAATACCATGATGCTTTTACATTAATATTTTTATTTCGTGCAAGTAATAATTCTAAGGAATTGGGTCACTGATCTTTGTCTCATATCCACCCTTTAGATTTTATGATCTATTTGCCAATTTATCCTAAAAACTAAATAAAAAAACTATTATTCAAAAAAAAATGTAAGGAGACTGGTGGGAATTGAACCCACAACCTTCCCGATTAAAAGTTGGTGCTTTAACCACTGTGCCATCTCTCCGAATACAGTAATTTTGGAAAAATAACAATATAGTTCATAATGAAAATGCAACGCGTGTCCTTTATATTCACAAGTAGAATCTCCAAACAAATACTTACACCTGTTTCCCAACTTGTCGATTAGAAACCCGGCCATGATCACTACCACAGCGTTACTAAGGAACGGAAAATAAAGAATATTAGTCAAGTACACAAAAAACTAACAATATTAGCAGCAGGTGAGTGATGGGTATAAAGTCATTTTTAGATAAAGGTTTTCATTTTAACAGACGTGGCTAGTGTGTGGAAGCTGCCATGACAGTCATAATTCCCTTTCAATGTACAAAGGGGAGGTTACACGGCATGACAAATAAGGCTTGCTAGTATACTGAGACCATGGGAGGGGGAAGGTGTCATGTACTGAAATCTTATCTGAATCAACAAATCCACCACCTCCTTCCACTCTTGAAGAGATGCTAAATATTAGAAGACACACCCACTCCATCCCTAAGTCAACGGGAAGTGCAGAAGAAACAAACATGGCAAGCTTAAGGCAGAAGCAGTGTTTATTAAAATAAAGATGCTGTTGTTTGCCGCACATCGCAAGCCTCTCAATGCGCGGCAAAGCCTGACAATGCGAGCCTCGTTATGCGTGGTTTCGCTCTCTCCTTCTGTGTCCTCTCCCTCCCTGTGAGTCTCACAATGAGCGTCCTTGGCGCCCAGTGCAGGCCTCTTGTCACAAATGACTGGATAACAGTGGACCTTACTCTCCCCCCCCCCCCCCCCGTGTTTCTTCCCCCATGTGACGTCATCAGTAAGCGCGATCACAGCGCAGACCACGCCAATATAGCGTGGAGCATGATAGATACAGCTCAAAAGCTCCAGGTCCACTACTAACTAAAAAGAAAGATAGAAAGCCAATTCCTTCACCATAAAGTCTCAATATAGTAACAATAGAGTAATATACAAGAATAAGGAAATAGAAAAGCAAGAAAAAGGAAAAAGGAGTAAAAGCATAATTAAAGCAAACAAACTGAAGAAAAAGGAGGACACAACCTCCTTCTAAAAAACAATAGACAGAAGCATTTAGGAAATATATAGTTTAAGAAACAGCATAATCAGGAGTGTATACATTGTTTGAAAATAGCACAGTATTAGCACTAAAAATGAATAAGGTAAAGTAGTGACTGTGACAGACTAACAGTCACGAGGTAAAAGGGTAATATAAGAAGAAATAAGCACTAAGTCAAATAGCACAAGCACTTTAAGATAAGAATTTTTGAATAACACAACTTGAATTATAATGCACTTTAAGAAATAGAATTCCGAATTAACATAAATAAACAGGACAAAAGATTAACACAAAAGAAATGCAAAGGCACTTAAAACATATACTCCAGTGAAGTGCTGTATGAATAAACAAAACTATACAACATACAAAAGGATTATAAAACCTTATCTTAATCTTATGTAAAAAATTTAATCTTATGTAAATTAAAATCCAGGGTACCTGATAAGGATTTGACTAAGGAAACATACCCAAAAATACACAAATACAATTGAATTGAAAAACCAAATCTTTTATTGACTTGAGCATAATAAAGTAATTACATAAAAAAGCTGTGATCAAAGCAAAGAATATAATAACAACAAAAATAAAACTTAAATAAACCTCTAATAATTTGCTGGACGTCAAAAAACCCAAAGGATTAAACACCTTGGGTTTAACATGATTTTTTTAATCGTTGCATTTTTAACAACATTTTAAATGTACAAATAAAGATTGAATTTTTTAAAATTAGTATGTGGCAATAATAATTAAAATAAAGGCTACATAAAAGGTGTTTCTGTACAACCTTGGTTGGTTGTTCAAGGATTCCTAAATAGGATCCACAGGACAATATTTTGGTATTTGAAATATACTCAAGTATCAGCATGTTAGATGTCAACATAACCCCTATTAAAAAGGGCATCACTCATTGCATTACTCCTACATGGCCAATAGGGGCAGCATATTGAATGACCACTGGATTTTAGGCAGAACCTCACATGTTTCTAAACTATATAACAACATCAAAATCTATGTAAGCCATGAACAGAAAGCAACGTTTAATGAGAATTATTGAACAGGTAGTCCAGCCCAGGTAGTATGCTGACCCCCGACACTAACCTTGCGGCCCCCAGACTTTTACCACACGGCCCCCCAGACACTAACCACGCGGCCCCCCCAGACACTAACCACGCGGCACCAAGCCGATCTCTGCAGTGGTGGAGAATGTCCTTTGCAACAATACACGGCCCATTTCATCTCTCCAAAATAGCATATAGGTCAGTATTAATTGTACACTTATAATCTTTACCAATTAATCCACCTCTACCCACAGTCATTTTACCATGTAACTATGCATAAAACAAAAAAGGGTTAAATGCATCGTCTGGCCCTCTATGGGGCGACGTATGAGGCCATTCAATTGAAAAAGGCAGACCTCTTGTCCGACTTGAGTACTTCCTGATAGATTTGGGCTTGATGACAATTTGGATCCAATGAACAATGGAGGTAGATATAGGGGAGAAGGAGGAGGAGTGTGGGGATTTGTTAAATCATTGGATCATTTTGAATTTGGCACCTATCCCCCTTCTTCCACAAGAAGAAACAGGCGGCTTGCATTAGGTCCTCTATCACATGCAATGTTCACCATGACACATAAAATCAGCATTGGCATGCAACCTATTTTTTTTTTTTACTGAACATTCACTTTATGACTAATTGTGCATTTAGACTTAGATTATGTTTTTTTTTTTTAAATCTTATAGCGGTATCAATTATTACAGTACCACTACATGCCCAGTAGGGGGTACCAAAGTGATAATGGTAACACAAGTACGGTTATACTGCATTACAGATTATTCCATTACCCACAATGTAATGCTGCCTCTCAGTAAACTCATTGACCACATGCAATGTCAGGGTCTCTATGTCTCAGCCCCCTCCCCATATACTCACGTCCAAGCATAGATGGCATAGAGCAGGTTATATTGCTCAGGGCTCATCCCCAGCCCCTCCACGCAGCCAGTGCTGTTACTTTGGGTGCCGTTGGGGTGGGTTCCATTGGTGCATGTCAGATTCTGCAGAGAAATCATTAAACACAATGTTTTTCACAATCTGTTCCCTTAAGCATTAATATTTTAATACATTTTTCATGCCAATTTAGAATTTCCCCAAATAAAGAAAATGTAATAAAATAGAAGCTTAGAAGGGAGTACAACATGTTTTTTGCAAAATTATTTAAAGTTTAAAAATCATGTTAAGCTGTGATGCAGTCTGTCATGTTTCTCTTTGCATAGAGTTTCAAGTTAAAAAAAAAACATGGCACGCATTACAAATGTTTTTATAGAACTCATAAGCAGTTTCCAGATCATTGTTAAGGCAGAAGTGGCTAGAAAGTATTAGAAAACATGGCAGCCTGCATCACACAAACTTTATATCTTATTTGTATGTGCAATTATTATTTATTTATTGCAGAGTTGTTGTTATATTTTTTTTTTTTATTTACAAAAATGACATGAAATAATTTGAAACTTTAAAATGGATTTTTTGCTTCTATAGCAATATCTTCCTGAGATATTCAGCTTTCATTGGGCCTCATTCTATTGCAGTTTGGACAATTGAATAGGGCTCTATTTAAGCACCTAGCATATTTTTTTTGACAGAAGTTTTTAGTTAGTGAACTTCTATCCGAAAGCAAGGTGTTCACTAACTAAAAACTTTTGTCAAAAAAAAAAAAAAAAAAAAAATCGCTGTGTTGAAGTATTTTGTGTCTGAAAATTTAGCACTGCCTGCTAGACAAAGCCACCTCATCCAGTCAGAACACTGGGGTGTGTCACTGCGCCACAGCACTACCTGGTGGTTCAAAAAAGTTACTGCAGGCAAAGAACTATTCCATCCTCTGACGTGGCGCAACTCGAACGGTGCTGAGTCTACAGCAAGGCCATCGCTATGCACTGCGCGGGCACCAGGTCCTCCAGGGCCTTGGGCGCACCTCTCATAGCTCAAGGCCTCTTCTGTCGGCTCGCCTTATAAGCCAGATCGGAGGATGGAATAGTTCTTTACCTGCAGTACATTTTTTACACCACCAGGTGGTGCTGTTGCGCAGCCGCACTGCCCAGTGTTCTGACGGGATGAGGGCTTCCAAATAGAGTAGGACCGAGGCTTTTAAGAACTTCTTAATAAAATAAAGCACACAAACGTAAAGAGATACACAGGTATATTATATGCAAAGTGAAATCCAGAAACCTTCCATGTCCCTTTAACGTTGGGGTTCTCTGTGCAAACATCCCCCCCAGGTGTCAGAGGGAGCTGTACACACTCACCCCTTGGAACTGGTCCTGCAGCACACTGGGGATATCAAAGCAGAAGTAAGAGCCAAACGTCAGCAGGCAGTTGAAGAAAAGGACCACAAAGCGGTAATAAGCTGTAGAGACAGAAGAGCAATGTCAGCGCAAATTAATAGATAAGACTATTTACAAGTACATTAGCAGACATGAGCATAAAGGCATTTTTAGAGAAAATCATATTTAAAAAAAAAGGTTTTTAATGAATGTGTATAGAAAGTTAAATCTTGTCTGGGTTCAGCACCTTCGGCTAATTTGTAGCCTATGGTGGTGTGCTATGGATGGAGAAGGAGGTGGAGGCAAAGCGGAAAAGGAATGTTATAATATTGGCGCTTTTAGTATGGCACCTACGTCCTTCCCCCATACATGCTCAGAAGCAGGAAGTCACTGCTCTCATACAGGCAGCTTTTACAGTGTATCATGGATGCCTCCGGGGACATCAGAATATACAGTCAGGTCCATAAATATTGGGACATCGACATAATTCTTATCTTTTTGGCTCTATACACCACCACAATGGATTTGAAATGAAATGAACAAGATGTGCTTTAACTGCAGACTTTCAGCTTTAATGTGAGGTTATTTACATCCAAGTCAGGTGAACGGTGTAGGAATTACAACAGCTTGTATATGTGCCTCCCACTTGTTAAGGGACCAAAAGTAATGGGACAGATTAACAGTCATAAATCAAACTTTCACTTTTTAATACTTGGTTGCAAATCCTTTGCAGTCAATTACAGCCTAAAGTCTGGAACGCATAGACATCACCAGACTCTGGGCTTCATCCCTGGTGATGCTCTGCCAAACCTCTATTGCAACTGTCTTCAGTTCCTGCTTGTTCTTGGGGCATTTTCCCTTCAGTTTTGTCTTCAGCAAGTGAAATGCATGCTCAATCGGATTCAGATCAGGTGATTGACTTGGCCATTGCATAACATTCCACTTCTTTCCCTTAAAAAACTATTTGGTTGCTTTTGCAGTATGCTTCGGGTCATTATCCATCTGCACTGTGAAGCGACGTCCGATGAGTTCTGAAGCATTTGGCTGAATATGAGCAGATAATATTGCCCGAAACACTTCAGAATTCATCCTGCTGCTTTTGTCAGCAGTCACATTATCAATAAATAATAGAGAACCAGTTCCATTGGCAGCCATACATGCCCACGCCATGACACTACCACCACCACGCTTCACTGATGAGGTGGTATGCTTTGGATCATGAGCAGTTCCTTTCCTTCTCCATACTCTTCTCTTCCCATCACTCTGGTACAAGTTGATCTTAGCCTCATCTGTCCATAGGATGTTGTTCCAGAACTGTGAAGGCTTTTTTAGGTGTTGTTTGGAAAACTCTAATCTGGCCTTCCTGTTTTTGAGGCTCACCAATGGTTTACATCTTGTGGTGAACCCTCTGTAATCACTCTGGTGAAGTCTTCTCTTGATTGTTGACTTTGACACACATACACCTACCTCCTGGAGAGTGTTCTTGATCTGGCCAACTGTTGTGAAGGGTGTGTTCTTCACCAGGGAAAGAATTATTCGGTCATCCACCACAGTTGTTTTCCGTGGTCTTCCGGGTCTTTTGGTGTTGGTGAGCTCACCGGTGCGTTCTTTCTTTTTAAGGATGTTCCAAACAGTTGATTTGGCCACACCTAATGTTTTTGCTATCTCTCTGATGGGTTTGTTTTGTTTTTTCAGCCTAATGATGGCTTGCTTCACTGATAGTGACAGCTCTTTGGATCTCATATTGAGAGTTAACAGCAACAAATGCAAATAGCACACTTGAAATGAACACTGGAGCTTGTATCTGCTCACTGTAAATGGGATAATGAGGGAATAACACACACCTGGCCATGGAACAGCTGAGCAGCCAATTGTCCCATTACTTTTGGTCCCTTAAAAAGTGGGAGGCACATATACAAACTGTTGTAATTCCTACACCGTTCACCTGATTTGGATGTAAATACCCTCAAATTAAAGCTGAAAGTCTGCAGTTAAAGCACATCTTGTTTGTTTCATTTCAAATCCATTGTGGTGGTGTACAGAGCCAAAAAGTTTAGAATTGTGTCGATGTCCCAATATTTATGGACCTGACTGTATTTATAATCCAAAACTAACTAATTAGGTTTGTTTTTCCCCCAAAACAAATAATTTAATTTTCCCCTGATAGGGGTACTTTACACAGAGATAAAACTCACATATTTGCATTTAAACAACATACTCCAATTTATTGGCTTTCTAAAAACATTTTAAATAAGTGCTGGGCAACAAGTGGACGCTGGGTACGTCCCATGTGGTCCCAGCCGGTCCATTATATGGAGAAACTCTCAGAACCTGGCAAATAACACCACGTGTGCTCCTAAATACATGTCCTCATTATAAAATACCTATATTAAGTCCCTTTTTACAGAGATTTTACTATTTTGTTTTGGGTAAGATCAAAACGTTTAAAGCACTGCGAGCCCCTTTTCTTTAAATATATTTACATTTGACAAACATAACATTATATAAACAAAACGCATAAAATTAAAAGCATACTTTATTCAAACATTTGTTATTCAAGATTTGCCTTCTGTAATAGTAATGTCTATATTATTATTATTATTTTTTTTTTCTTCTTTATTAAGCAAAATAACTGAATGATTTGAGATTATATATATATATATATATATATATATATATATATATATATATATATATATATATATATATATATATATATATATATTATATTATATATATATATATTATATTATATTTTATATCCTCTTGGGCCCTTCAAGTTACATAGGTTC
Source organism: Discoglossus pictus (assembly GCA_027410445.1). NCBI lineage: Eukaryota > Metazoa > Chordata > Amphibia > Anura > Alytidae > Discoglossus > Discoglossus pictus. Next base: position 80,695,722 of record CM050172.1, read on the forward strand.
CCCCGTCACTGCTTTAAATACTTTTATTCACTTGTTTAAATAATTGCTATGCTCAGATACTGTACTAAAATAGATTTTCATTTTCCCTTTAACAATAGAAGTTTTTATTTGTGGTTAATAGGTGGTTATCAATTCTTACCACAAACTTTCATTACATCTTCTCTAGCATATCAGTTCTACAATCAGTAGATCCAGGGGTGGGTTTCTGCCTAGGCCCCCGTCCCTCCTCAGTGCCGCTAATTCCCCCTCGTCCCTCCTCTGCGCCGCAACTTTCCCCCCCTCCCTCCTCTGCGCCGCACTCTTACCCCCAGTCTCTCCTCTGCGCCGCACTCTTACCCCCAGTTCCTCCTCTGCGCCGCACTCTTCCCCCCAGTCCCTCCTCTGCGCCGCACTCTTCACCCCAGTCCCTCCTCTGCGCCGCACTCTTCACCCCAGTCCCTCCTCTGCGCCGCACTCTTCACCCCAGTCCCTCCTCTGCGCCGCACTCTTCACCCCCCCCCCCGGCCCTCCTCTGCGCCGCACTCTTCCCCCCCCCCCCGGCCCTCCTCTGCGCCGCACTCTTCCCCCCGGCCCTCCTCTGCGCCGCACTCTTCCCCCCCGGCCCTCCTCTGCGCCGCACTCTTCCCCCCCCCTGGCCCGCCCCTGCGCCGCACTCTTCCCCCCCCGGCCCGCCTCTGCGCCGCACTCTTCCCCCCCCCGGCCCGCCTCTGCGCCGCACTCTCCCCCACCCACCGTCCCGCCTCTGCGCCGCACTCTCCCCCACCCACCGTCCCGCCTCTGTGCCGCTCTCTGCCCCCCTCGTCCCTCCTCTGTGCCGCTCTCTCCCCCCTCGTCCCTCCTCTGTGCCGCTCTCTCCCCCCCTCGTCCCTCCTCTGTGCCGCTCTCTCACCCCCTCGTCCCTCCTCTGTGCCGCTCTCTCACCCCCTCGTCCCTCCTCTGTGCCGCTCTCTCCCCCCCTCCTCTGTGCCGCTCTCTCCCCCCCTCCTCTGTGCCGCTCTCTCCCCCCCTCGTCCCTCCTCTGTGCTGCTCTCTCCCCCTCGTCCCTCCTCTGTGCCGCTCTCCCCCCCTCGTCCCTCCTCTGTGCTGCTCTCCCCCCCTCGTCCCTCCTCTGTGCTGCTCTCTCCCCCTCGTCCCTCCTCTGTGCCGCTCTCCCCCCCTCGTCCCTCCTCTGTGCCGCTCTCTCCCTCCCTCGTCCCTCCTCTGTGCCGCTCTCTCCCCCCCTCGTCCCTCCTCTGTGCCGCTCTCTCCCTCCCTCGTCCCTCCTCTGTGCCGCTCTCTCCCCCCCTCGTCCCTCCTCTGTGCCGCTCTCTCCCCCCCTCGTCCCTCCTCTGTGCCGCTCTCTCCCCCCCTCGTCCCTCCTCTGTGCCGCTCTCTCCCCCCCCTCGTCCCTCCTCTGTGCCGCTCTCTCCCCCCCTCTGTGCTGCTGCCCCATCTCCTTGCCGTTGTCCCTCCTGGTCCAGCATAAAACCTATAAACGCCCATGAATATCCTTAAAGCAAATAGCCTATTCATTTTCTTTTTGCAGGGAAGAAAGTAACATGTCACAAGACGACAAGGTTTAAGAAATGCAGAATAGCTCAGAATGTCACTCAGTCACCTTTGTCCTTCTGATATTTTAAACTAATGCTTAGACAGCAAACTACACAGGAAGATCACCATGGCCGCCGCACATCCTGTCCTAAAGTCCTTCCCTGTTCTACCTCTGGTGGATGGACTGAAAAAAGCATGAATCAGCCAGTTGGTAAAACCAGGCAAAAGTGACATCTCCAAAAATATGTCAGTTACACAATTTTACTAGGATACTACAAAAAATATAACTAATTAAAAAAAGCAGACTCTTATTTATCAGAGAATATGTCCACTCCTGTCAGTGAACAACACGCCTGCCCACTTATCCATCCCAAAAAAAAAAACTAAAAAAAAAAAAAAGTTTGCCTTTTCGGATAGTTTCTCCAGGAATATAAATCAAAAAGATAAAAAATATTGAAATGTACTATTGCAGTGAAGAGAATATATAAACATATATAAGAATATATGAGAGAGAGTTAATAACGTATTGCTTTGTAAGAACCTGAGAGCTTCCATTTTTTTTTCTTCCAGCTAAACTGAATGTAACACCATGCTAATCAATTTGAGGGCTTTAAAAGCCAATACTGTAGATTTAAAACAATTATAAAATAGTGTAATTAGCATCACATTAAAGGTTTTACAGCGGTTATAAGCTGGTAACATAATAGTTGACAGAGAGTCATATATATATATATATATATACAGTAGTCTTACTATAGGGATATAGACAAGTAGTAAGTCAGGATTGGACAAATTCAAATAGTTAAGATCAGTATATGATAGCCGGATATCCCACCAATTTTAGATTTATAAATTGTGGAACTCATTTCCCAACAGTTGCCTGATTTCGGTGCAAATCTTGTTGCAGAGTTAAAAATGTGCGTCACGCTCTGCAGCAGTTTGTAAATATGGGAGGAGATACAAAATGATAGAACATCCCACGGTTTTCAGTGTAAGCTTTCAAAACATTATTTATACCGATCTATACTACTATAAAAAATTGGAAGGCTGGATGTCTACTGAGGCCTTTTAACCATTTTAGGATCTTTCCTGTTAGTTACGGCTCCAGTCCGCCACCGCAGTGTGACGACCAACCGCTAGATGGAGCTGTATTGCCGATATGTTAGAGAAGTTCTGAGCTTAGAATGGTAGCGAACAGTTTACCTAAGCCTTGACTATTATATGGCACTGCAATATTGGCAGCGCCATCTAGCGGTTGGTCACTGCAGCGGCAGACTGGTGCAGTAACCATAACAGGAAAGGAACCCATTTTATACATTTATGCTTTACTTGGTGAAGAAATTGCCGTTTATTTTTTTTATTCTTGTTAGCCTGATTTGTTACTTGGGAGGGAGCTTAAGACACAAATAAGATTTCCCATTCAGTTCTTCTGAAAGGGCTTCCACAAAGGAATGCATCTTACAATAAGACCATACTCCCGTGCAACAAAAAGGCAAGCACATAAAGCAATGGCAGCCCACAGAAGGAATAGCTGTATGAAATAGCTAATAAATTCCACCTATTTTTTAAAGACATATCCTCATTATCTATTTATTCAAAAGAGCACATTGAAAAATACAAGACATCAGCAGTTATATTTAATCGTAAGTAGATAGTAAGTAAGATAGTAAGTAGTAGATAAAAACACAGTAAAGGAATGCAGGCGGTAAGCACGCGAGTCAGATGAAAAACAAATCTAGTTTTCCCAATGTAGAAGTGGATGAAGAAAGTTACGGATAAGTGATTAGAACATCACCGTGTAGGGTTACGTTATCATACTTGTATGCACAACGGACTAAAACAAAAGAGAACAGTGCAAAGGGGCATTGAGAATAAAATATAAGTTTCACTTGTGGAAAAGCAGGTAACTTTCCTGTATATCTTTAAAAGGAGCATGGAAGGATGGAATATATCTCAATTTACAGATCTATCCCATTTGAAATTCTCCCCCAGTGACAGCAGTAGTTGCGGCAGATGGCAACTAGATGGCGCTGTCTATTTTGCAGCGCCGCCAATATTTGAGACACGTTGTAACCTTAGAGGGTTACCCTAACCCTTAAACTAACTTTACCCCTCACCCTATCCCTAACAGTCTACCTAACCCTATGGTATTGGCACTGATTATTAGAGCACCATCTAGCGGTTGGTGGCCACCACTGCTGCTGGATCTAGTCTATTATGAATCCGTTTCCCGTCAAAACAGTGGGATTGAGCTCTGCGCCACAGCAGGCAAAGAACTATTCCAGCTTCCAACCTGGCGAAACTCAAATGGCGCCCAGTCGACAGCAAGGCCATCTCTATGTTTGGGGCAGGCACTCGGCCCGCCAGGGCATCGGGTGCGCCTCTCATAGCTCAAGGCCTCTTCTGTTGGCGCGCCTTATGAGCCAGATAGGAGGATGGAATAGTTATTTGGCTGCAGTAAATTTTTTACACCACCAGGTGGTGCTGTGGCGCAGAACTCAACCCCAGTCTTCTGACGGGAAACTGATTCCCAATAGAAAAGGACCCTGCTGCCATTGCTGGTGAATGTAAAAAGCGGAAGGACTCAATTTACTTCTATGCACTGTGTATCTATCTAATTTTATTAAGAACTGCTCATAAGCTTTTTTTACTGCCTACAACAAAACAAAATAGTCCCTGTATGGGTCTGCCCACTACAGCATATACAGACTATGTAAGACTTGATGTGCAAAGTAGTGTTCTAGCCTATCAGACACCACATCCCAGCAGCATGTTGCAGAGCGATAGTCACCGATTGGTTAATAGTACGAGACTACACATCTAGCCCCACAGAGTGGGCAGACCCATTCAGGGACTATTTGTTTGATTTTATGTAGTAGATCCTTTTAAAGAACAGTACATAAAAGTAAAATTGATGCACAGGTATATTATATACCTAGCAAAAACTAGAAACCTTGCTTATCCCTTTAATGTATGGATCCTTGTTTAAATCACTCATTAAATTTTAAAAAATGGACTTTGAAATCTATGATGTAGAGATTTAAAAAAAAAAATGGGCATCATAAACAAGGTATTTACATTGCACAATATATATACAAATTATAGCCATCAAAGTCTATAAATTGCAAATGGGAAAACACATTACAGATACCCGGAAGTGAGGTCCTGATCACGTGCGCCCTGAGCCATTTAAACCTGGTCACATGACTGCACCTCCACTAGTCACGTGCTCAGCGATAGGAAGCCCTAGTTTTAGGTAAATCGTATAGATCTCGTCCCATGTTAGTACTGACCGTTCTCAGCCGGGGCAGGCATGGCTTCTCCTGGGTGTACCTGCAGAGAGAGAGAGAGAGAGAGAGGGCTGAGTAACACAACTGGACACAGATCATATGTAATAACACACACACAGAGACTTATTGTATGTATAAAGAGGGGTGGCAGAAAGATGTACCAGTCAGAGTGCCACAAACACACAAAGCTGTGTCACTCTGGGGGCACATTGTGTGTGTATTTATATATATATATATATATATATATATATATATAAATACACAATTTAAACACACAATATCTAGACAATTATATTTGCATAGTTACCAGTAACACAAATATATTACATGCCAAACTCACAATAATGCTGGTCACACAACACACAGACTTACCACAGCCACTCAGAGAGATAATAACACACTCTGCACCTAATTGCAATTTCTAGCCCCGCCCACTGAGATATTTACCCCGCCCAGAGTGACATCACTCATGCAATCTTTAGAGGCTTGTATTGCTTGCATGTCCCGCCCACAGACAGATAACCACGCCCTCCCTCCCATTGCTGAGGTTAGAGCTTACACAGCAGGTCTAATGCTGCTAGTGCAGATAGTACAAAGACACACAAACTAACCACTGATAAACTATCACACACAAGACTTGTGCACCTGACTATCTGGGCTACATACACACATACACAGTAGTCATGTGCCACTGACTATCTGGGTTACATACACACATACACAGTAGTCATGTGCTACTATCTGGGTTACATACATAGGATCTATCCTGTTTTATGTCCGCTTTCGTGCGCCACCGCCGACTCTAGGAAAGCAGGCTCGCTAACATCCCCCTCTAGATCAAAACAAGGTACTATACCACTAACTCTCTAACCCTGACCCCCTAAACCTCACTTCCTAACCCTCAGCCTCTAAACCTCACTTCCTAACCCTAACCCCTAAACCTCACTTCCTAACCCTAACCTTCTAAACCTCACTTCCTAACCCTTTAAACCTCATTTCTTAACCCTAAGCCCCTAAACCTCACTCCCTAACCCCCTAAACCTCACTTCCTAACCCTCTAAACCTCACTTCCTATCCCTAAAGCCCTAACCCTCTTACCTTAGCCCTAACCCCCTAACCACTTACCGGGCGTAACCCTAACCCACTAACCCGAAACCCCTAACCACTTACTGGGCGTAGACACAGCTAGATGGGGACGTCAGCGTTGCGCTTCCAGAAATGCGCACATACTTACATACACTGCAGTTTTTGAGTGATAATTTAGTGTCACACACACAGCATCCTACCGTAACCAATAAGCTTGCATCCACACAGCAGTCCTGTCACTAACACTTTCTGTATTATTTTTTTGTGTCATTTGTCATTTCCGACTGTCCGTGACCTCATGTCCATGGTCATGCTGATCCACTTGGTATTCATGGCAGAGATACTGGAGTGGGTTGCCAGTTCCTTCTCCAGTGGGCCACAGCATGTAGCTCCTGGTATTCCTAGGTGGTCTCCCATCCAAGTACTAACCAGGCCCAATCCTGTTTGGCTTCAAGGTGCTGTGACCTCTTGATTCCCTGACTGGAATCAAACCCAGGTCACAGCGGTGAACCACCGAATTCTAACCGCTAGAACCCTCTTCGTTATACTCACACTCATTAATCTGTGTTACATACACATCCGTCATGTGCACAGACACACAGTACCATATTGTTTATTGTTAGTCATTCAGTCAAGTCTGGCTCTCCATGTCCCTATGGATTGCAGCACTCAAGGCTCATCTTGTGTCTGGTTATGCTAATCCATAAGGTTTTCATGGCCAAGATACTGGAGTGGGTTGCCAGTTCCTTCTTTAGTGGACCAAAAATCATTTGACCTCTCTGCTTCATTGAGGAGGAACATGTCTTTATTTTAAACCTGATTTAAAGACTGCCTTCAGAGAAGATATTTATTGTGGAGTTAGTGATAATGTTTAAGATTTGTGGGACCTATTATTTTATAGTAGCTCATCACAGGCAGCATGCAGTGGTGGTGTGCATCTGCTAGATGGCGCTGCCGATATTCCGGTGCCATATCATAGATTCAAGGCTTAGGCAAACTGTTAGGGTTAGGGTGAGAGGTTAAGGTTAGGCTAACATTATAAGCATAGAATTTCTCTCACTTATCTGCGGCGCTGCAAAATATCGGCAGCGCCATCTAGCGGTTTGTGAGTAGAAATAAAAAGCAGAAGAACAAATCCTAAAAAAATATTGATAGGAGCATGCTATAAAGCCCCAAATATAAATGCAAGTGGGAATATGAAGCTAAGCATGGGCAAGTTCTAATAATGGGAGTTTTTAATTACCCTGAAATAAACTGTATAAATGAAACCAGCAGCTCAGCTAAAGGGGAGCAGGTTCTTGAGTACACTCAGGAATCATTATCTGGCCCAGGTTTAACAAGAGCCTACTAGAAATGAGGCCATCTTAGATCTAGTTATCATGAATGGTATTGATATAATTGTTGAAAAAGGAGAACCCGTGGGGAACAGTGATTGTAACAAAATCTTGTTTGAGATTTGCTAAAATAGAAAATTAAAAGTTAATTGCAAACTAACCATAAAACATTTTTTTAAATATAATAAGGGAAAGAAAGTACCGGAAACTTAACATGTGAAACTGGCCGACTGATACATAGTCACCAGCAGAGGCAGATGAGCTAAATACATTTAGCCAATGGGAAGTGCCAATGGTTACAACAAAATGAGATTGAACTATAATATATATAAATAATTGATTAACACAGGAAGAAATCCAAAAGAAACTTGAAAAAAAAAAAAGTTAATAAATCACCATGTCCTGGTGGAATACATCCAAAGGTACTGATGGAACTGGGTTCTGTATTAATCAAACACTATATCTATTTTTTCAAGATTCACTCTCCAATGTTTCAGTACCAGACAAGTAGAGAAAAGCAGATTTGATATCTTTATTTAAGAAGGGAGCAAGAGCAAATCCAGGGGACTATAGACCTGTAAGCGTCACCTCTGTGGTGGAGTAGCTCTTACAAAGCTGGCTAAGGGATATTGTACAAGAGTATATCCATGTGATCACAATATTAAGTAGGAGACTATGTGGATTTGTGAAGATCCCAGAGAGGGGTGCTATTAGGCTCCAGAAATTCCTGTCTTTGGCTACAGGAATCCCCCTCTCAGGCTTTCTTCTTAGGAGGAATGATCCTCTCTGTGCCCATGATCACTGGATCAGCTAACCGGTATCATCGGCCTCTTCTGCTGGCTTGAAAACGCCAAGAAGACAAATCCTACCCTGCAGAGTCCAACCCAGTATTAAATCCCTTCTTCCAAGAGAGGAGTAGAGATTCAGGTCAGCAAAGTGATTTTATCTCAGGAGTCTTCCCTCTAAATGAAACACACCATTGTCTATGTGTCCCAAGAAGAGCATAGCCTTTACTTGGTTACAGCAGTGTATTTAAACCATTTCAGCACAAATGATTTACAAGTTTCTGGGCTGAACATATGCAAACTCTACACCCAGATTAGGATTACCCAATAACATATATGCCTCCGGGGTATGCAGCTGATTGGTCCATAAAAGAGCCAATCAGGAGGCAGGGAAAACTGTGGTCTTAGCCTGCTTTGAGACTGGATCTATGGGAGGCACCTACAAAGCAAAAAGTGCAGGAACACATGAACACAAGAAAAATAATTCACTTAAACAACCACAAGATGTCACTGCAGGATAACAAATGGAACCGCCCCTATCTGAACAGTGAATCAGCTGCATTCTATTAGAGTACATTGGCATTTTTTTTTCATAGGGGGAAATCATATTTTCACATGAACTCCCCCCTGGGACTCAGCGAAGAGGGGGTCAATCTCCCTGCATTGCCCCTGATGAGCTGGTCACTCAGTTCGGGTATAAGTCCTTGTCGGTGGAAAACAAAAGTCTTGCAGAGTCCATCGTCCATAGTGTAAAATGCTTCTGGGTTTAGTAGTTCCAATTGGATCAATAATGACACCCAGCCCACTACAATTTCAAGGCATATACGGGTATCAACAGTATCCGGGGGTTACTGAGAACAACTTCCTATTAGGTCCCTATTTGTAATTCAAAAGCTGTATGGAGCATTAACTCCCAACACGATCTCCCCTGGCTGAGGCAGGGAAACAGGTTGCCCTGCTGAATCGGGTAAAAAACAAATAAGTAACAACTGCAGATTCTTAATTCCTCTGTGGGTACAGGTAGGTTCCTCAACAGAGCAAGTGGACTCAACATTAGGTAGCAGCTTCTGGGGTGACCATGGAGGATCTGTAACCTGCTCACCATCCAAGGGTAAGGGCAGTGGAAAAATCTGCCCTACTCGGTCAGGAGCGAGTTTATATTCCTGTGGGGCAACAGAACCCAAGGTCAGTAGGGATCCAACAAGCTTGGCATCCTGTCCCATATCAGGAACACAGTCTCTTGTAGGCTTCCAACCCTTGCCCTCCCCTGACTTTTGCATATTCTCAGTTGTGCTCTGCTGAATCTGTAATGGAGATCAGCTTTTCGGTGATCCCAAGAGATAATCCATTTGTACAGTTCCAAGAGGCAGGGGCAGTGGAAGAGACTGCCCTGCTAAATCCAAAGCAATGTTGTAATCCATTGGGGAAGAGGTAAGAAACACTCCCGGGTTCTCAGGGCCTTGGCTCTCACTGGCATGATGGGAATTGTGGCTACAACCTGCACTTGGGCTTTCAGCAGAGCTCCTGTTTCTGCCCTTGGCGTAGCAGGTGATATTACTGGACCATATTCAGCCATGACCTCTGGAGTAGAACCGGGTGCACCCTGTGGCAAAATAGATCCTTCCTTTTGTGCGTTGACTGGTTCAGCTAGTTTTCGCTGCTGGTCAAGATCTTGGCTCTGGTCAGCTGCTACTGGGAAGGTGGGCTTGATCTGTAAGGAACTCCCACTGGCTAACATTGAGGGAGGAGCATGGGTTTGCTCTAAAAGCAAAGTCCCAGGGCTTGCGCCCTCTCCTGATTTCCCTTTGGTTTTTATCTGTGTAGGTGGATCAGCATGATCCCATTCTTGGCTCACCATTGTGATCAGCTTGGCCTTGCCTTGTTGTAAATCAACAGTTGCAGAGCTTTTTCTGCCGTCCGCCTTCTCTATTATCACCCTGCCTATAGCGGTTGCACTCAGGCTGGTCAACTTGCTACTGTGACATATCTTTAAACAGCGGATCTTAGGACTCCCACCCTGTCCTTATCTTGGATCTGTCTCTGTTTCTCCCACAATCTCCATTGGCAGGAGCTCCTCCAGCTGTTTGCAGTTTACCCTGCTTCTATCCAGGTGCTTGTGAGCATCGTTGCTCCACCCCAGACTTGCCTTTACAGTGGATTTCTCAGCTCCCACTCAGGCCTTCTGGCGCCTCTTTGTCTACCTCGTCCACTTGGCAAGGGCTCAGCCAGCTGTCCATGGCAACATCCTCCAGGACCACTTTCTCCAGCAATTCTGTGATCTTTGAACATGGGCAATCATCCAGCAAGCTGCATGCTTCAAGTGCATCAAGTTGCCAGGCTGCATCGTCCTCATCCTCATCTGATTGGTGGGGCTCCACAAAGTACACAAGCCAGGTCCCACCTGGGCCCACCTCCTCAAACAGTTCCCCATATTTCCAAAAAAACATTTTTCTATGGACCAACCGGTTGAGCAACTCTTCTTCTGCTGTCCCTGGTTCAATATCCACCCCCTTTTGGCGCCATTTAGATAGGATTTCCCAGCGATCTGTGGTTCCAAGACCTCTCTTTGGATCACCCTGCAGAAAATCAGGAAGTCCTTGCATCAGCCCAAGCCTGTAGTATTGTGATGTAGTAGCTCAACGCATTAGGGCCACATACTGAACTTCCAAGTGAAGCTCCGCCCACAGCTGGTCCTCAAGCCGCTCTGGTCATTCACTGCTCCAGCATCCTGGTGATCAGGCTCCTTTTCTTCCTGATCATCTACTCTCTGCATGCCTCCATGTGGTCCATGATCTAATCTATCCAGTGCTGGCCTTCCTTGGACTTGGACCTGGACTTCAAGGTTTGGGAAAAAACTCCATAGGTCACCATATGCCATCCTTGCTGATGGTTCTTGCGCCAAGGTCCCGCCGCTGCCACCAGTTTGTGAAGATCCCAGGGAATGGCGCTGAAATTCCTGCCTTTGGCCATTGTCACATTGAAAGCTATAGTACAAGGCATGCTATCTTTTGCGTGAGGGCTAAATGTGCCGCGACGTCAGCACGCACACCACAAATGCGCCCTGGATTTAAAGGGCGCACAGCCAATAGCGCAACCCGGTCGGTCGGTGCACAATTTAGCATGCACGCAATTTGATACAGGGAAGAGAGACAGCACCCATCTACAATCCCCCTGTCTCTTCCCCCCTCTCCCTCCCCTGCATCTCTTTACCCCCTTCTTTCCCCCCCCTCTTCCTCCAATGGCCCCCCTTTCCCCTCTCTTACCTTGATCCGCTGGGCTCCTGCTGTTCCCACCCTGTAGTGCATCTTCTGGGTGTGTCCAGAACCAGCATATGCTAATGACGTGATGTCACATGCGCGTCACGTCATTAGCACATGCCGGTTCCGGACACACCCAGAAGACGCTCTGCAGGGGAGGAGCCCATCGGATCAAGGTAAAAGAGGGGAAAGGGGGGTTATTGGAGGAAGAGGGGGGAAGGGGAAAGAAGGGGGAAAGAAGGGAAAGGAGACACGAGAGGGATGGGGGAAAGAGACAGAGGGGGGGAGAGTAGATGGGGCAGTGTAGGGCAGGAGGGGGTAGCGGAGCCTAGATGGGGGCAATGTAGGGCATGAGGGGGGAAAGAGGCATAGATGGGGGCAGTGTAGGGCAGGAGGCGATAGTGGGGCCTAGATGGGGGCAGTGTAGGGCAGGAGGGGGTAGCGGGGCCTAGATGGGGGCAGTGTAGGGCAAGAGGGGGTGTAGGGCATCAGAGGGCAGGAGGGGGCATCTGGGTCTAGATGGGGGCAGTGTAGGGCAGGAGGGGGTAGCTGGCCTAATTTTGAGACAATCGGTAATATTTCATTGGGGTTTTCTGTTTCTTTCTTCAGGATCATTTAATTGACATACCAAATTGTCCGAATATAAGCCGCACTTTTTTTCCAATTTCCGAGCTTGGAAAGTACGGGTGCAGCTTATATTCTCGACTGTAAAAATGACAACCGATTTGACGATTTGTGGGCTTGAGTGTGTGCGTCTGTGCGCTTTTGCCACCCGGGGCTGCCCCTGAGATTGACGGGGGGTGGGAGGGTTGACGTCAAACTCCGGGGTAGCCCTAGGCGGCAAAACCTCTAGCTACGCCACTGGCAAAGACAAATAAAATATTAGCATGTATTAAGAAGGGTATAAAAGCAAGGGAAGCAACTATAATTCTGCCACTATACAAATCCCAAGTACACCCTCATTTGGAATATGGAGGACAATTTTGGGAACCACTTTATAAAAAGAGCATTGCAGAGCTGGAAAAGTTCCAGAGAAGGATACCAAAATGAATGATGGGAATGGAGGGACTGAGCCATGAAGTAAGTCTCACCAAATGAAACTTATTTTTTCTAGAAAAAAGCATCTAAGAGCATATGTAATTACCTGATATAAAAACACTTTGGGTTTTGTCAGGAATCTTTTTGTGCCAAGAGGTTTAGATGAAAAAAAGACTCCACCTTGAAGAAAGAAAATGTTTTTTTACAGTAAGGGCAGTCAGACCGGGGAACTTTCTACCATATGAGGTTGTGACAGCAGACTCAAAGGACAACTTTAAAAAGGATGTTGATTCAGGGAGTAATCCGATTGCCAATATTTTTGATCAGGAAGCAATACTTTTCCCCTTATGATACAATCGGTAATATTTCAATGGGGTTTTTTGTTTCTTTCTTCAGGATCAATTAATTAACATACCGTATTGGTCCGAATATAAGCCAACCGTATAAAAATTATGGCCGATTTGTGGGCTTGGAAGATATGGGTGCGGCTTATATTCTCAACCGTAAAAATGACTGCCGATTTGCTAATTTGCGGGCTTGAGACTGCAGAATTGTAGCATCGAATAGCGATTAGCTGTTTTAGCAATTCTAACGTTTTGTGAGCTACGATTTTAGGCCTGGAACCTACTATTTTATCCCCTGAATCTAATTGATTTTTGTCTTTTTTTCTCCAATTTTAAGGGTGCGACTTATATTCTGTATTATTATTTTTTCTTTATTTTCCCATTGAAATTCACGGGTGCGGCTTATATTCGGGGCAATATGGTATTACAACGTTCAGAGGAGATGTAAAAAGGCTGAACTTTATGGACTAAAAGCCATTTTTTCATCCTCAAAACTATGCTGCTATATTTGACAACCTCTGAACTATTATGCAGTTATGTCCCACCCACTGTCAATTCAGCTCTGTCCTCACCTCCATTAACACTCATATAATGTATCTGTTTAACCAGAAACAAATAGCACCACCCTTGGATTAAATAGGCCTCAGCTGCCACTTTTATCAAAAATATGACCATTACCCCATTCACTTTCTTTCTGCAAAACTCGAAACATATTCTAAAACAGTGCCCAGGACCTACTGCTATCTGAGGGCCTTAATTCCCAAATGCAGAAATATCCAGACCCAGCTAGAACCAGTGGTGATGTTACGACTCCGCCTCTGGCTCCAGTGCAATGGATGGATTAATGAATGGCCAAAAACAAGGATTTCTTTTCTGCACCATGAAAGACATAAATAAGTTAAAAACGAGCCATGATATAAGTGCAGATACAGGAACAGAAACTCCTCAGCTTCCATCTACCAATTGGTTTAATCATTCCCTTCAGGTAGGACCCATCAGGTCACTTCAGTGGCGGCCCCTATACTAAATGAATGTGGCCAGTAGTCCTCAGGCTTCAAGCCCAGGCTATAAATGCATTTTTTTAAGCACTTTAGTAAATTGAAACTTGGACAGACAGAAGCCATCGGTGTGAATGGAAAACAGCCTGTCTCAAGGAGACTGCATACCGCTAACGACTCTTAGCAACAAGAACGGAAGTGCAGCTCCTTGAATAGTGTAAAGAAAGACTTGTTTCCACTTAGATTCCTGATTGGTTTTGGATCACCAGTGCTATACAAGGCACTTTTGGAGTAAGCCCCAAGGACTGATTTACTACGGCTTACAAGTTTGCTGATGCAGTGCTCCAAAGAAAGCCAAGGAGAAAACCACCAGGAACAAACATAACTCAAACTGATTAACATAAATCACCAACAGGGCGTACATGAACATAAAGAAAGAGATCAGCCATCTGGAGTCTAAGGAAAACTTCCTGAATTTTAGGCCCTTATTAGCTTGTTTGACAATGAAGGTTTTGGTGACATTCTCCCAATCTTGTGACTTAAAAAGAAAAGCCAGGACTACCAAATGGCTGATCTAGATAAGCTTTTTTCACCACATTGCAATATCAAAAAGAGCGTCAGATCCAGCAGTCGATGAGGACAATATGGCATAAACTCAACATCTTCCAGTCTCCATCACATGTTCCATGAGAGCTGAAAAGCAGCCAATGAAGACAGGTTAGAGATCCATTAATATGGTGGGCTATGTCTTCCATCTTATCTCCCACAAGTTATCTGGGTGACTGCTCCAACTTCTGCTGCCTCCGTTGCCAATACTCTGAACGTTTTAAACTGAGCCACAAAATTACCATCCTCTGGTAGATGCTTAGCCTTAACTTGAAAATTAAGCTTTAGGCATCAAAACTTGACCACTGGCAAGAAGAATGTGGACTACATCACACTTATGTTGTGGAAGACAATGGAACTGTCCATGAACTCATCTTCCCTAAGAGAGTAATGACTATGGGGAACAAATCCAAGAATGAAGTCCCAGCAGATAGACATGGTTTGCCTCAATAATAAATGCTTCAGCCTATCCTAGCAGTTGTATCAGTTATAGCTCGAGTTGATGATTGGCACCCTGTCTTTCAAAAAGAAAGATTTTCCATTAATGGATTTGAGGAGCAACAACTAGACTGATATATAACCTCTAAGGGACAGTGACAATCTGATATGGTGAAAAGCCAGCTTCACTCCAGCCGTAGCCAAAGATTGTTGTTTAGTCATTCAGTCATGTCCAACTCTCTGTGACGTTATGGACTGCAGCATGCCAAGCACATCTGTGAGCCACTGCCCCTTGTGAGCTCCATCAAGCTCACATTCATTGTTTCAGTGACCTCATCTATCCATCTCCGCCTTCCCCATCTATTTGCCAGCAACTGAGACTGCTGTTTGCCATGATCTTTGTATTTTTAATGTTAAACAGCATGCCAGCTTTTGCACTTTCTTCTTTTACCCTCATCAATTAACACCACAATTCAAAGGTGTAAATTCTACAGCGCTCAGACTTCTTTATGGTCCAGCTCTCACATCCGTACATTACTACTAGGAATACCATAGTTCTAACAATGAAGGTTTTTGTTGATAGTGTAATATCTTTAGATAGGTGTCTGCAAACGATCCAAACACTCTTGCAAAGGTTGATCCTACAACAGAATTGCAGCTTGTCAACTACTGATTGTAAACCATTTCAGACCATTCTGGAGGACCTTGGTCTTGTCTTTCAGCAGCCTGTATTCTATGACCACAGTGATGATGCCTAGGAATTGTAAGCAGATGCTATGTATATGTATTTGCGTAGCTCAGTGATGTTGGACTCTCCGTGACATCATGGACCACAACACGCCATGTTGATCCACTTGGTTTTCATGGCTGAGATACTGGAGTGGGTTGCCAGTTGCTTGAACCCTCCAATTACCGTACTTGCAGCCAAAGGCACCCCCAAAGAGAAAGATAGCTTGGCAAGCATTCTCTGCAGCTTCTGACAAATGGATAAATCACCAGAGCCAATGAAAAAGAAGTCATCCAAATAGCTTCTACCATGTCTATTATAAGACCATTGCGCAAATAGGATCTGGACTTTCGCTCCCTTCTGTTTCCATGCTTAGCCCATGAGACAGTATGAGGGAAGGATGGGGGTACTAACTGCCTGCTACAACCTACAACCTTGGCCACCTCCTTTTGGATCTCAGTAACATTAAATTCCCTCTATTAAGGCAGGGGACCAAATGGATCTGGAGACCTATGTAGGCTATGAAGAGCCATATGTCCTCCAATGGTGACCAGCATATCTCCATGCTTTAGGTATGCTGTCCCTTTAATGAGGAAGCCAAAGTCCATAGCCCAAACACGATCTTCTTGTAAACTAATGATTAGTCCTGCACTGGCACAAAAGAATGCCACAGTTACTTGTAGTAGCTGAGGCTATATGTCCATTCAGTGCCTCCTCCCACCTCTGGAAGTAGATCAGATGAAACAAAAATGGTGGCATAATCGCATATAATATTTTATTTTTGAAGACATTTACAATCAAACTTTAGGTATTATTGCTTCACTTTTTTTATAAACCTGATATTTAGCAATGTATGTACTGCCTACCACGTTTAGTGGTCTTTTAACTAATATTATCTAGTTGTTTCAAAGATGATATTTTATTAACCTCGGTCATTAGATGGAGTTCATTTAAATTTAAATCAGTATTACATGACCAATGTATTTTAGGGGGAAAAAACCCTTATGTTTGTGAAGTAACATAGTAACTGAGAGTGAAAAAAGACTTTTAATTCATCAACTTCAACCTTTTTACATTTGTCTTCTGTAATATTTATTGAATTGTTGATTGTTAATAGATACAGAGGAAAAAAATAATTGAAACACTGGTAATAGTTTCATAAGGGAAAAAAATACTTCTTGACCAAAAATTCTGGCAATCTGTTTCCTCTTCTCCTTTTTTAGTCATCCAACATAACTCTGTATGTTATTCTAATCAAAAATATATCGAACCCCTTTTTATCTATTGAATTTGCTGTCACACCCTTGTTTGGTAGAGAGTTCCAAAGTCTGGTTGCTCTTAATGCGAATAATCCTTTTCTTTCCTTAAGGTGGATTCTTTTTTATCTAACCTCAAGGGATGTCCTGTTGTCAGTTGAAAACCTCTTGGTACAAAAAGTTATTAGACTTATATTGTCCCTGGATGCATCTATCACATATATAGTTGTGAACATGCGAGCCGTTGCTCACGGTTGCGGGCTCGCAAAATTTACGTCATTATGCAAGGAAAATACAAGACACGTTACAAACCATTACGACCTCGCAAAAATCGGCTGCAACACGCGCACATGATAACATGAAAAATACAACAAATACACACAACACATACATAAAACGCTTACTTACAGGAAGAGGGAGCATGCAGGCTACAGCAATCTAAAGACGCAAAACACCACCAAACTCCTACGTATTTCCGGAAAAACACCTACGAGATTAAAAAACAAGGACACAACCCGTGCGACCCCAAAAACATTACCAACACAATAAATACAAACAACAAACACATAAAAAGGTTACTCACAGCAAGGGGGGCACCCAGGACCTCTGCAAGTGAAGTTACACCTCCATTTAAGCACAAATTTCGGAGTTTAGAGACCCGAAAATCACCTAAGCGAGAGAAAAAATGGCCGTCGAACAAAACGAAAACGAGGCTAAAGGTCCCTAAACACGCAAAACACCACCATAAACACGCGAAACACCACCAAACAGCTACGGATATTCCGAAAAAAAACGAAGGGCGCTACATCAGCCACATTATATACAACAAACACCATTAGCTCACTTACAATTTCATTGCCGTCATTTTTTTAAGGGCAATTCGCTAGTATAAAGTAATTATGTGCTCTGTTAAGCACCTTTTTTTCTAGAGAAAATAAGTTTAATTTGGTTAGTCTTTCTTTATAGATTAGACATTCCATTCAATTTATTAATTTCGTTGCTCTTCTCTTTCCCAGCTGTAAATTATCCCTTTTTGAAATGGTGACCAAGACTCCTTATTCCAAATGAGGGTGTACCAGGGATTTATATGGTGGCAGAATTTGCTTCCCTTGCTCCTATAGCCCTCTTTTGCTATTGTTTGGTCGTTAAGTCGTATTCGACACTCCGTGACCTTACAGACCGCAGCACTCCAGGCACTATTCCACTGAGCTCCCTCAAGCTCATATTTATTGCTTGAATGACCTCATCTATCCATCTCTGCCACTGCCCTTCCCTTCTTCATGCCTTCAATCTTTCCCAGCATCAGATAAAACCTTCCAGTAAACAGTTTGTCTTGATTTCCTGTAGTATTGAGTGATTGAATCTTCTTGCACTCCAAGGGACTCTAAGCAGTATTCTCCAACACCACACTTCAAATGTGTCAGTTCTACCGAGAACAACCTTCTTTATAGTCCAGCTCTCAGGTTCTTATGTTACTATTGGGAATTTCATAGTTCTAACTATGTGGACCTTTGTTGATAGTGTAATAGCTTTACTTTCCAGACTTGCCATAGCGTTCCTCCAGAGAAGCAATAGCTTATGGCTGCAGTTACTATTTGCAGAGAGTTGTTGATATTTCTCCCAGCAATATTGATTCCTGCTTTGGATTCGTCAAGGCTGGCATTGGGCATGATGGTATCGAGCACTATTGCATTGGTGGTTGTGGAAAAGCACTCCTAAATCCCTTTCTATCTCCGATATCCCTAGATTTGTTCCATTTAGATTATAGATTGCATGCATATTTTTCCTTCTCAAATGCATAACATTAATGTAAGTCCTTTTGCAGTGAAAGTACATTATTTTCTGATTTTATTACAATGCTCAACTTAGTGTCATCACCAAATATGGAGACATTACATTTCAGCTCCACTTCTAAATCATTAATAAATCTGTTAAAAAATATAGGACCTAATGCACAACCCTAAGGAACCCCCACTCACCACATTATCCAAATCTAAGTATATTCCATTTACAACAACCCTTTGCCTCCTGTCTTTTAGCGAGTTCTCAACCCATGAGCAGATATTTGCTGCAATTCCTGTATCCCATGTGGCACTGTTTCAAAAACCTTTTGAATAGACTACGCTGTGGCATAGCTAGAGCTGACATTACACACACACACACACACACACACATATATATATATATATATATATATATATATATATATATATATAGGAACTATATATATATACAGTGGATATATAAAGTCTACACACCCCTGTTAAAATGTCATGTTTCTGTGCTGTAAAAAAATGAGACAAAGATAAATAATTTCAGATTTTTTTCCACCTTTAATGGGACCTATAAACTGTACAGCTCAATTGAAAAACAAACTGAAATCTTTTAGGTGGAGGGAAGAAAAAAAAAGAAAGAAAAATAATGTGGTTGCATAAGTCTGCACACCCTCTTATAACTGGGGATGTAGCTGTGTTCAGAATTAAGCAATCACATTCCAAATCGTGTTAAATAGGAGTCAGCATAGACCTGCCATCATTGAAAGTGCCTCTGATTAACCCCAAATAAAGTTCAGCGGCTCTAGTTGGTCTTTCCTGAAATTTTCTTAGTCGCATCCCACAGCAAAAGCCATGGTCCACAGAGAGCTTCCAAAGCATCAGAGGGATCTCATTGTTAAAAGGTATCAGTCAGGAGAAGGGTACAAAAGAATTTCCAAGGCATTAGATATAGCATGGAACACAGTGAAGACAGTCATCATCAAGTGGAGAAAATATGGCACAACAGTGACATTACCAAGAACTGGAGCTCCCTCCAAAATTGATGAAAAGACGATAAGAAAACTGGTCTGGGAGGCTACCAAGAGGCCTACAGCAACATTAAAGGAGCTGCAGGAATATCTGGCAAGTACTGGCTGTGTGGTACATGTGACAACAATCTCCCGTATTCTTCATGTGTCTGGGCTATGGGGTAGAGTGGCAAGACGAAAGCCTTTTCTTACGAAGAAAAACATACAAGCCAGGCTACATTTTGCAAAAACACATCTGAAGTCTCCCAAAAGCATGTGGGAAAAGGTGTTATGGTCTGATGAAACCAAGGTTGAACTTTTTGGCCATAATTCCAAAAGATATGTTTGGCGCAAAAACAACACTGCACATCACCAAAAGAACAGACGGCAGCATCATGCTTTGGGGCTGTTTTTCTTCAGCTGGAACTTGGGCCTTGGTTAAGATAGAGGGAATTATGAACAGTTCCAAATACCAGTCAATATTGGCACAAAACCTTCAGTCTTCTGCTAGAAAGCTAAACATGAAGAGGAACTTCATCTTTCAGCATGACAACGACCCAAAGCATACATCCAAATCAACAAAGGAATGGCTTCACCAGAAGAAGATTAAAGTTTTGGAATGGCCCAGCCAGAGCCCAGAAATGAATCCGATTGAAAATCTGTGGGGTGATCTGAAGAGGGCTGTGCACAGGAGATGCCCTCGCAATCTGACAGATTTGGAGTGTTTTTGCATAGAAGAGTGGGCAAATCTTGCCAAGTCAAAATGTGCCATGCTGATAGACTCATACCCAAAAAGACTTGCTGTAATAAAATCAAAAGGTGCTTCAACAAAGCATTAGTTTAAGGGTGTGCATACTTATGCAATCATGTTATTTTATTTTTATATTTTTTCTTCCCTCTACCTAAAAGATTTCAGTTTGTTTTTCAATTGAGTTGTACAGTTTATAGGTCACATTAAAGGTGGAAAAAATTCTGAAATGATTTATCTTTGTCTCATTTTTTTTACAGCACAGAAACCTGACATTTTACAGGGGTGTGTAGAATTTTTATATCCACTGTATATATATACATATATATATATACAGGAACTATATATATACTTATATATATATGAACTATATATTAGTTACATATTAATTGATAACCCTAAATGCCCTTTTTTATTAGAAATAAATTCAGACCCCTTTTAAAGTTATCTATTGAATCCGCTGTCACCACCTCCTTTGGTAGAGAACTCCACAGATTAACCACCCTTACTGTGAAGAACCATTTTCTTTCTTTAAGGTGGAATATTTATACTTCTAATCTCAAGGGGTGTCCTCTTGTCAGTTGGAAATCTCTTGGCACAAAAAGCTCCCTTGACAAATCTTTATACTGACCCTGGATGTATTTATATAAGGTAATCATATCCCCTCGTAGATGCCTTTTTTCTAGAGAAAAAAAGTTTAATCTGTCTAGTCTTTCTTCATAACTTAGCCCCTCCATTCCCCTTTTCCAGCTCTAAAAATGTCCTTTTTATGACATGGTGCCCAAAATTGTACTCCATATTCCAAATGAGGTGGTACTAGGGATTTGTATAGTGGCAGAATTATATTTGCTTCCCTTGCTTCTATACCCTTCCTAATACATGCTAATATTGTATTTGCCTATGCAGCTGCTGCTTGGCATTGAGCACTGTTACCTATGTGGTTGTCCACAAGCACTCCCAAATCCCTTTCAACATCTGATATCCCTATATTTGCTCCATTAAAGTTATAAATTGCATGGCTATTTTTCTTTCCCAGATGCATAACTTTACATTTATTGGTATTAAATTTCATCCGCCATGTAGATGCCCATTCCTATATTTTATGTAAATCCCTTTGGAGGGAAAGTACATCATTATCTGATTTAATTACCTTGCACAACTTTTTGTCATTAGCAAAAATGGAGACACTTCTTTCCAATACTACTTCTAATCATTAATAAATATGTTAAAAAGGAGGGGACCTAATACTGAACCCTGAGGAACCCCACTTACCACATTAGTCCAATCGGAGTATGTTCCATTTACCACAACCCTTTGCTTCCTGTCTTTTAGCCAGCTCTCAATCCATGAGCAGATATTTACTGCAGTGCCTTTATTCCTTAGTTTGCACACCAGACTTCCATGTGGCACTTTATCAAAAGCCTTTGAAAAATCCAAAAATACTACATCCATTGAGTTGCCTTGATCGAGGTTCCTACTGACCTCCTCATAGAAACCAATTATGTCTCTATGTCTCACTCCCTCTCTCTCCCCCACCCACTCTCTCCCTCCCTCTCTCTCTCGCTCCGTCTCCCCCTCCACTCCCCCTCTCTGCTTCTCTGTCTCTCAGTACCTTCAGTCTATTTCCCTCTCTCTCTCTCTTTCCCCTCTCTCTGTCTCTCACTCTCCCCCTCCCGCCCTCTCTTCCTCCATTCACCCCTCCTTCTCTCTTGCTCTCTCCTCTAACTGTCTCTCCCTTCATTCTCCCCCCTTCTCACCTTCTCTCTATCCCTCTCTCTCTGCCCTCTTCACCTCTCTCTATCCCTTCACTTTCTACCATCTCCCCCTCTCTCCCTCCTCTCCCTCTCTCCATTCACTCTCCCTCCATTCACTCTCTCTCTCTGTATCTCTCTTCCTCCTTTCATTCTCTATCCCCTTCTCTCTCTAACTCCCACTCCCTGTCCCCCCTCCCGCCCAATTTCACTTACAGGCTTTCTCCGGGTCGGGTTCCTCCACTGCTGGCTTCTCACGCTGCTGGCTCCTCCTCTCCGGGAGGAGAATGGAGCCTGGGGGAAGTGCCAATGGAGTTGAGCAGCAGGTGGGGGCATTTTGCCGCCCACCAAGTATGTGACACCCAGGGTAGTTCGGGACCCTAGCCCACCTACTCCCCCCCCCCCCCCAATGCTACTGAGACTATGTCTACTGAGTTGCCTTGGTTCAAGATCCTACTTACCTTCTCATAGAAACAAATTAGATTTGTTTGACATGAGATATCCCTCATATATCTGTGTTGTCTTCTACGTATTATCTTGTTAACATGTATATATTCCTTTATATTATACTTTTCCAACCCTTCTAAGAGTTTTCCCACTACAGAAGTAAGGCTTACAGGTCTATTTCCTCTTGCTCCATTCTTAAATAATGGTATAACATCTGCTTTTCTCCAGTCATCTGGTATTGAGCCTGTGGAGAGTGAGTCTTGAAAGATTAGATTTAATGGTCTAGCTGCTACAGAACACAGTTCCTTCAGTACCATTGGATGTGTTTCACCAGAACCTGGTGCTTAATTAACATTTATTTTTTCATTTGTTTTGGATTTCTTCCTGCATTAATCAATTATTTGGTGAAGGTAGTTGTCATGCCCAGGGCCTGGCTGGACTGTTTTACACTATGCCCTGTGCCTGAGTGGCAAGAAGTTACCCTGTTTTTATTATTATTATGGTTATGTAATTCTTAGTCATTATGGTTAAAATATGATTACTGTGTTGTACTGTATGAATCTTGGTTTATGCTCTGCATAACATTAGCTATTCTGCAGGCTATTGCATCAGCCCCGACTTAAATAAGATTAAGGCCTGTTATGTTACAGTATTGTTATCTGTTGATGCACTCAGCCCCACCTAAATAAACAAACACAGGGGGTCTTGAGCAGATTAAAAGTCTGAGTGTTTACAGCAAATGGTGAGAGGTGATACAATCAACAGGATGAGATCTGATCTCATCATAGGTGCAGGGTTTCCCCAGTAAGCAAGAGGCTTACTGATTGGCCAGCCTGTGTGCCACAAAATTGTATAAAATATGCCAATTAATAATATGTCAGTTGTGTCTGAACTTACATAGACAAGGTGTAAGTGTCATTCTCTGCATTTATCCGAGCTACACGGTCCTGCTGGGGTAAGCTTGAACTAGGTTCTTGTCAAGCCCCATTGAAGATGGTTTTCGTGATTTTTACCTGCCAGTTCTTTGCCCCAGTCTATACATTACATTGCTGACCCTAAAACAATTACAACCTGCCTTTCAAAAATTTATAGTTTTTGCAGGCCCCTTATAACTATGTTTTTGAAACTTAGTTTTCAAATGAGACTGTGTTATGATCACTGTTCCACAAGGCTTCCCCTACCTCAACATTTCATATTACATCAATATTATTTGTGGTTACTAGATCCAAGATAGTCTAATTTCTAGTAGCTTCTTGTATAACTTGGGCAAGATAATCAGATGCAAGTGTACTGAAAACCTGTTACCCTTGGCTGAACTGCTGGTCTCATTCATTCAGTTCATATCAGGGTAGTTAAAATATCTCATTATTGGAACCTAGCAAAGCCTAGTATTAATTGCAATTCCTCACTTTCACTTATATTTGGGGGTTTATAGCATGCTCCTTATGAATTTGGTTTGCCTTGCATAGGCTACTGTGAACTGACGACTATTTTTTGTCTACTGCAGACTGGCAACACAGGGCTGTGAATAAGGAAGACACCTGTATCTAAGATGATATTCCACAATCCACCCATTCATAGGAGCTACAGTAATCTCATGCCCATAATCTGCAACCCTCAAAACAACAGTCTTCTGGATCTCTTCAATCTCAGAAATGTTCAACCTCATAGCCAGCACAAAAAACTAAACACCTGACTTGCTTCATATGACACTGTCTTACCTTTTGATCCAGTTTAAGCAAAAGTGTACCCATATCCAGTTATCTGATAAAGAAATATGGGGGTGACATATTGACGCAGAAAGCAGCTGTATGTTGTTCGGGGCAGGTTATTGATCCAAACCCGAGGTCTGTTGAGGGAGAAGATGAGGATCAAGACCAAATCCCTTTGCCTTCAAAATAACATTTCTTAAGGGCCAGTATGCTGTACGAAATGGCTCACAAAATTTGCCCAAAGCAAAGGGTCTAATAATAAGACGAAGCCATTGATGTTTTACTCAGGGTGACAGATGAGAGAATGCCTAAGACTGATTCAGGCTACTTATGTCTTAATCTACATCCTGTGGCTTCCGATTAGACCAGTAACTCTTTACTACTTCACAGAACCACATCAATGCAACTTTTTACCTCTGTTCTGAAGGTCTACCTCTTGCTTGGCAGTCACCACCATTACACTCTATCTACAATCACTTGATATCTTTGTCAAAACGATTGAAGAAGAGGGTCCCATACTTCCACCAAATGTTTGACAATTACATCACTCCTTTTTAAGAAGATCTTGGCTTCTTACTGGAATTACTACCTATTTTGAATTTCTTTGTATGCCCTGAATTAGAGTGAACATTTGTTTTGGACAATGTGGTTACTACTCCATTGGACATCGTATTCCAGCAAGTCCATGGGTTTCATCTCCAGACCATTTTGGTTGATCAATATGAAGATGGGCATTAGTTTTGGGAAAATCTCTACTAAATGGACACAGAGAAATATCAGTAACCGCAGAAATTAAATGTACACATATAAATGCAATAGTTGGCTTTTGAAACATTTGAGTGGAAGTGTTAGATGACCGAGATTGACAGTTAAGTATTTTAAGCAAATTATTTCAAAAGGTTTTCTCTGTCTGCTACTGTTTTTTTTTTAAGACTAGCGACTTGCCTGTCAAAAATGAAGGAAATAAAAATTGAAGCCTGGCAATGATGTTTGCCACACAATGCAATGTTCTGCCCCCTCTGAGCACCTTTGCGCTCATCGTGAGCTCCGCGTCGAGCGCCTCCTCCCATCTACTTCACTGCTCATTACAGGCCTCGGAAACTTGCAACTTGCAACGTGTCTCTTTCCACCATCTCCCCCTGTCCCTTCCCTGTGTGTTTCTCGTCTGTGTGTCTGCTGAATCTTTGCGTGGCCCGCGCTGACTGGCGTTGGTTTTATTTTCTAAATCCTGCGTGCCTGGCGTAGTTGGTGTAGGTGTTACTGTCTTTGCCATTGTGTATTTTCTAAGTCCCGCGTGCCTGGCGTAGTTGGTGTAGGTGTTACTGTCTTTGCCGTCATGTATTTTCTAAGTCCCGTGTGCCTGGCGTCGTTGGTGTAGGTGTCACTGTCTTTGCCGTCATGTATTTTCTAAGTACCGCTTGCCTGGCGTTGTTGGTGTAAGTGTTACTGTCTTTTGCGTGGTGTATTTTCTAAGTTCTGCGCGTCTGGCCTGGCAGAGCCTCGTTTTGATCTCGTTTTTGTTTCAAAAATTTTAAGCTTTTTCGTCTGCCTTTTTTTTCTCGCTTTGGCGATTTTCGATCGTTTAAAAAAAGACAAAATATACCTCAAATTATCTTGCAACCTCACTCAGCGGGTCCCTGGCTCTCCTCCTGTGCTGTGTGTGAGTTTGTAAGTGAATTTGAGGCATATTTGTGTGTTTTTGTTGTCTTTTCCAGTTCAGTGGTTCGGGCGTTAAAGTCGTATTTTTTGTGAGCTCCTGCCTCGCGAGGCTTGAAAGCATGACGACAACTTGCAGTTTGACAAGTATTATATGTGATGATTAACTCTCACACTGTGTGGTGATGTGATAAGCCGGAAGAGTATGTGTTTGGAATGAATGAGAACAGAATATTTTTACACTTATAAGCCTCTTTGATTATGCAAATTTGACCAACTGCACATGCTATTGCTGTTATCTTCTTGACTGCCTATTGCAAAGGGCTAGGGATGCATTTGAACATACATGTGGAAGTCAGTAAAAATAAGATATGACTCCTATTGTCCATGAACCATGGTATAGGTGGAGATGAGGGCTCTGCTCTTGTGAGAGACAGCACATTAACAGGTAATGTGTGGTTGTAGAGACACAAGGTGAAGTGATTAGACTTTTGATGGTGATGGAGGGAGAGGTGGGAGAGAGCCATAATAAACCTCCTTGTTTGTAATTGTTGCAGGTGGAGTTGGGTCAGTGGAATGCTTCTTTGAAGACTAGGGGAACTAGAGGTAGGGTACTCCAATGTTTGGGAGCTGCTCTGAAAAAGTCTTGTATGTGAGGATGAGGATGAGAACAAGTAATGAAAGAAATGTGAGAGGTGTAGAGGCTTAGAAATAGGGGGAGGCGGGTGGGTGATACTGTTCAGGGCTCTGGAAATTAAGCTTAGGAGTTTGAATTTTATCCTTGAAGACATAAACAGAGAGTTTAGGAGCTAACCGAAAGTAGCAGACGATAATGAGCATTGGTTGAGGTGGAAGAGTAGAGGCATTCAGCATATACTAGCAAGCCATGCTGCATGTTAAATATATGGGTTGGCACCACATCATTACACCAGCTGTGTGTCATTGTCCGCAAAAAGATACAGAGGGTGCTTGGAAATCTTCCTGATACCATAGATACCGGTAGTTGTGAAAGAGATGGAAGGGGATATTGGGGCAAAGAGAGACATCACAGAGGCATGAGAAAATGGAGTAAATGGAATGGCCATCACAGTGTGCAGCAGAAGTAGTCTTCTGTAAAAGTAGGAGCTTAAGGAGAGAAGTTTAGAGGTGGCAAAGGCATCTGGATTATCAACGGGTATGTTGAAGTCATTCAGAATTAGAGTGGAAATTCTAAAGTAAGCAATGAAGCCAGTATACAAAGTGATGAAGGGATTATGTGGTTAGCCAAGGAGAACTGTTAAATTATTAGCAGCACATAGAAAGAGAATGGTGAAGAGTCTTATGGAGTTGACTTGAAAGAGAAGTGATAGGGGAATGTTCCAGAACATACAGCTGGGGATAGTAACACTCTCACATCACCTTACTGTCTATAACTTCTCTTGGGATGTAGCTGAAATGCAGATTCAGGACCCCAAACCAGGTCAGCTTAAAAGACCACTGCAGTTCAAGAAAAAAGACCCTTGTTTGTCAAGTACTAACAATATTAGCAGTTGTGCAAGCCATGGGTATAAAGTATTTTTGGGAATATCTGAATTTTTTAAGCCTCTATTTATAAGTACTGGAAACCATTTTGTGTTTCTTATATCACTTCCTCCAAGCTGAATCGAGAGGGTTTGTTTTGACTATCAGAGAAGAGAGGCAACAGAGAGCCATTGTAAAAATAATTGTATACAACAAAATTGACATTACACCAAATGCCTCTCACTGGTTCAGAAGAAGACCACTAGAATCATTCACTGTTATCAGTAGAGGAAGGGTGGGTGAAGGGAACAGGAAGAAGTACAGAGCCTTTGTTTGATAACTATATAATAACTAGCGAATTGCCCTTCAAAAAATGACGGCAATAAAATTTGAAGCCTAGGAATGCTGTTTGCCTCACAATGTGAGTCTTTTGGCCCTCTGAGCACCTTTGACGATTATCGCGAGCCCCGCGCTGAGCGCCTTCGGTACTCATCGCATGCGGCACAATGAGCGCCTTTAACGCTCATTGCGAGCCTGTCCCATCATGTACTTCAACTTTGCTGCTTTGCAATGATCACCTTCGGTGCTCATTGCGAGCCCCACGATGAGTGCCTACGGCCTTTCCTCCTGCCTACTGTACTGGACGCTCATTGCAGGGTTCATTAACCTGCAAGTTTTGTGCTTGGGAATGCCAAGTGTCTCTTTCAACCACCTCCCCCCTGTCCCTTTCCTGTGCGTTTCTCCTCTGTGTGTCTGCTGAATCTTTGCGTTGGTATTTTTTTCAAAGTCCAGCGTGCCTGGCGTTGTTCGTGCAAGTGTTAGTGTCTTTGCTGTTGTGTCTTTTCTTAGTGCTGTGTATCTTTCAGAGTTCGGTATTTTTCTGAGGTCAGAATGTTTTTAGCCTCGTTTTCATTCCGTTTTCAGATTTTTTTACATTTTTCGAGTGACCAAACACAGCAAATTGGGCTTACATTCTCTTGCAACCTCACTCCTGGCGTCCTGGCTCTACCCCTGTGCTGTGTGTTTTAATTTATATTTTCTTTTTTTTGTTGCTTTTCGTGTTTTTTTATTTTTTGCAGTTCTGCAGTTACATTCATATTTTTGCGAGGTCGGATTTTGTTTGTGCAAGTGTTACTGTCTTTGGCGTTGTGTATTTTCCAATTTCTGCGTGTCTGGCATTGCAGAGCTTCGTTTTCATCCAGTTTCAGTTTGTTTTTCGCCATTTTTTCTCTTGCGTGGACGTTTTTTTTGTTGACACGAGATGTTTGGATTAATCCGCTTGCAACCTCACTCACAGGCGTCCTGGCTCTCCCGCTGTGCTGTGTGTGAGTGTGGTTTAATTAATTTTTTATGTTTTTTGTTGTTTTTCATGTTTTCCGATTTCCGTGGTTCGGCCGTTACATTCGTATTTTTCCGAGTTCGGACTTATTTTTCTAAGACCCCCTTGTTCGAATGCTTGCAGCCTAAGTAAGTCCTGCGTTCCTCAACTGCTTGCAGCCTACGTCCCGTGCCCTTCGCGAGTCTTGCAGAAGTGCCTTGGGCACTCATTTCAGCCTAAGTCCTGCGTGTTTCCATGTCTTCAGTGCTCATTGTCCAAGTCCTCCGAGCTCGGAAGGCTTCTATGCCTCAGCGGCTCGCCTCGCTTTGTGAGGCTCGCAAGTGTGACAACAAATCGCAGTTTGACAACTATTATATGTGATGAAATTGTCACTCCATTCCCTTCACTGGCCCAGAAGCTGGATATTGCATCAAAAGGATGGAAATGTAAACACCCCTCTCACACATACACTTTCCACCAATGTATCATGGTCCACTCCAGGGTTCTGCAGAGGCATCAACACATATTTCTCCATAAATGCCTTTTTTCCTGCTTTATTATCCTGAATTTTCAAACAAATGTGTTTTTTGGTTCTTTGTGCAGTGGTCCTGACACATTGACATTTATATATATGCACCATTTCTATCATTGCTGACATCTGCTGGCTGAAGGAATTAGGTTTTAGGTCTATCCTAATGCACTTTAATTTTTGACTATATGGAAAGGTTAACCATCAGCTCTATGGCCCTGTTTGTAATGAAGCATGTACTGTAGTTTTAGAGTCAGTGACAGACAGGCGATTAGTCCTATTCATGGCTAGGCACATATCAAAAATGGTTGGACCATGTGATATTGGATTTCTGGGGTGTATGTAGCAATATATTGTAGCCATGGGAATTCACGGTAAAACCAGTGGCACAAAATCGTAGTTGTCGACAGGTGACCCAGGCAGATGATAGGGAGACGTGGAAGCAGATGACCTAGGATGATATATGTGGACAGGCAGATGTGGAAGCAGGTGACTCAGGATTATAGATATACACAGATAGCCCTCGTGCAATGGTAGTGGTACAGGATAAAAATGATAGTCTGGTAGTGATGAATGTAGCGACAGACATCAGATGCTATAAACACGTAAAAAAGTATTGATGGATGTAGTAGTACATAATTGTAGCTCTTGACAAGTTGTGGGGGGGAGGGGGTTAATGGTACATCAGGACTAAGCAGTCATCTATGCAGGGGTTCAGCCAATGTCACTGGGCCTCATATCATCCACTCAGCAAAATCACTCTCCAGTTGACATTTTGCCAGTTCCATTTACCTTGTTTTCTTTTGCCTCTAGAGCCTCACACCCCACCACTCTTCTGTCTATGAACTCATATAACATGTTTATATTTTTTTTGTACTTAACAATCCCTGTATAGCATTACGGAATATGTTGGCTCGTTGGACCATGTGATATTGGATTGCTGGGGTGTATGTAGCAATATATTGTAGCCATGGGAATTCACGGTAAAACCAGTGGCACAAAATCGTAGTTGTCGACAGGTGACCCAGGCAGATGATAGGGAGACGTGGAAGCAGATGACCTAGGATGATATATGTGGACAGGCAGATGTGGAAGCAGGTGACTCAGGATTATAGATATACACAGATAGCCCTCGTGCAATGGTAGTGGTACAGGATAAAAATGATAGTCTGGTAGTGATGAATGTAGCGACAGACATCAGATGCTATAAACACGTAATGGTAGGAGTACTAGATTGTAGCTATAGATAGGTAGTGAGGAGGGAAGTGGTTGAGTTAGGGATACAGATCTGTAGTTGCAGGTAGATAATGTTATAGGTAGAGGTATAAGACTGTTGCTATAGGCAGGAATTGTAGAAATAAGGGCAGTGAGGCAAGGGTGGAAGTAGGAGTACAGGAATGACACTGTAGTCAGGTAACGTTGGCTGTAGAGATGCTGTATTGTAGATATAGACAACTGGTAGGTGAGGTATAGAAACTGTACTCGTAGATGGGTAATGGTGCAGATTTGGGTGCAGGATTGTTGGTATAGAAATGTAGTGGTACAGCTAGGAGTACAGGATTGGTGCTGGCGACTAGCAATGGCTGAGCTAGTGGATACACAATTTTAGCTGTAGACAGGTGATTGTGGAGGTAGAGGTACAGGATTGTGGCTGTAGACAAACAGTAAGTAGTGTATATGATTGTTACTGTATAAAAGTATTGATGGATGTAGTAGTACATAATTGTAGCTCTTGGCAAGTTGTGGGGGGGGGGGGGGGGGGGGGGCTAATGGTACATCAGGACTAAGCAGTCATTTATGCAGGGGTTCAGCCAATGTCACTGGGCCTCATATCATCCGCTCAGCAAAATCACTCTCCAGTTGACATTTTGCCAGTTCCATTGACCTTGTTTTCTTTTGCCTCTAGAGCCTCACACCCCACCACTCTTCTATGAACTCATATAACATGTTTATATTTTTTTGTACTTAGCAATCCCGGTATAGCATTACGGAATATGTTGGCTCGTTCCAAAACAATGGTAATAATAAGATTTTTTGTTGCTGTAGGCAGATAATGGGAGAGTTTTCAATTTGGTTTCAGTAGTCAGTGGCATACTATCCATTAGACATTCAAGAGGTCAGAGCTGTCTGCCATTTTTGCTGTGAAGTATGTAACAAACTAACAACATTAGGAGATGTGTAGGCCATGGAGATAAAACCATTTTAAAGACTATTTACCAATAGAGGAATCCAGTTTGTGTTTGTTACTACCCTTCCTGAGAGCTGGATCTTGATGGTGAGTATTTTCTATCTACAGTAGAGGGAGGAATGGGAAGGAGCATATAAGAAGGCAAGTGGCTTTGTTAGATGATTGGATTTAATTGAAATTGACACCAAGCAGTGCTGTCCTTAAATTGTAATGCCCCTCTCCCACACACAGCATCTAACAAAATATCATGGATGCTTCCAGGGTTCAGCAGAGGCATTACATTTTTTTTTATATTAAAAAACAGCTTTATACATAACTATTGCAATGGATAATTATGCTCTCAGTCCAACTCAGACATTATTTTTCACATAATTCCGGGATCATTTAAACAGGTACAAGATCAGTGTTGGCAGCAGGCTAGAGAGTAATAGAAGTCACAATCTGAGGTCAAAATACTGTACAAATAAGTATTTATGCATCACAAAGATATCACAGATTGCAAAGAAGACACTAATAAGACTAGGTCCTTGGTAGGCCATGGTAGAAATGGACTGATGCCATTTAATGAAACTTCCCGGTCAAAGTTGGATTATGTAAGTACTTAGAAGGAACCCACCCACACTCTTCTGGATCAAAGCCTTTCCAGTTGATCATGTACCTTCACACCTTGTATCTCAATTTTCAACCACCAGTAATTGAGCAGGCATGAGGACCATAACATCAAGAGGGATGGAAAACATTACCAAATCGTATTCCAGGAGGAAGTTGTAACTGATTTATCCTCCGAATGATCTTTAAGGACCCGATGTAGCAAGATCCCAGATTGGCCTGCAGATACCATTTCTCAGGTGTTTTGTAGAGAGCTATACCTTACTGACCACTGTGTATCAAGGGGTCTGGGGTCAATGAATATTTCTTCTCAGATGTTCCTGCCTTATGTAGAGGCTCGATACCGGGAAATCCAACAGATAAGTATCAAGAGCACATCCACAGCCCAAGTCCTTAAGGAAAGATAACTACATGTTGACACTCTTACGCTTTTTTCTCTTTTCTCCAATTTTCTTTTCTACTCTACAGTTTTCAAACATGACCTTACCCTATAACTTGAAACCTGCACCACTTCCTTTTAAAACATATTGCTCATACCCTTTTTCACTTAATTCTTCTACCATCACAACTCCATCAAGGAACATTACCTGTAAAGGTTAAAAAAAAATACTTTTTAATTCCTTTGTTACAGTCCCTGTTACCTCACAAGGATTTGTGTTGGAAATATAGACACATTCATTTATTAGGACACCATAAGTCCGAGGTGGGTCAGTGGGGTATGAGCTACGTCAGCTGCAATTAAGGTTTTGGGACCCATGATCTTGACATATGCCTCATCCACTCCTTTAGGATAGGAGGATCGGGGAGACTGGTAATCTATGCCTAATAAATATAACAGAAGTCTTGACTTAAAGGACCACAGTATTAAACTAACAACATTAGTTGCTATGTAAGCCAAGTGCATATAAGCAGGTTTAGAGGAAAAAATACTTTCAGCAGACACTTAGAGTACGAGGACTGATATGCCTGTGATCTTTCCTGTTCAGTGCAAGTTGGTGTGGATACAGAGCTGTAGGGCATCTATATACTTCTTTGCATTTGCATCGGTGGAGGAGGTACCAAATCATGAAAGTTTAACTCAGACAACAAGGAGGTCCTGATTATTTCTCCATTTTTCTACCACTGCTGAATAGAAAAAAAGCCAAAATATTTTCCCTCTGGATCCAGACCAACAAGTAGAGTTCTAGAATTCCAATTTGGCAATCCAAACACTCAGTCTGATAAAAGTAAGATTTTCTCTAAAAATGCTTTTATGCTATTGGCGTACATAAATACTAACATTGTTATTGTGTTGTATATTTCACAAACGAGATTGTTTTCCTATGTTACGATTGCCCTTTATCATTGTTTCCAACATTTTGAATGGCCACACATATTAGCTAGTTTTATTATTATTCACTCCCCTTCTGGATCGCTACCTTGTCATGGTGACTATAAGGCCAAGCACCACCAGAGACATTACGATATGGCACTGGAAGATGAAGTGCCTACCACATTACAGAGGAAGAGCAGAGGGCAATTACGAGTAGTACCAGATCTAATGAAGTGGCTGTGCCAAAGCCGAGGGGACACCCACCTGTGGATGTGTCTGGAGGGGAAAGGAAAGTCTGCTGCTGCAAAGAACAATTCAGGTTAGGAACCTTGAATGTTAGAACTATGAACAATTGGCAAAATGGATGTGGTCAATCAAGAGATGACAAGGTTTAACACTGATCTCCTGGAAATTTGTCAACTTAAATGGAATGGAATGGGAGATTTTAAACCAGATCTTCTACTGTGGTCAAGAATCCCGCAGAAGAAATGGAGTAGCCCTCATAGTCAATCAAAGGGTAGCCAAAGCAGAGCTTGGTTAGAACCCAATAAATGACAGAATGATTTAAATTCAAATTCAAGGCAAGCCATTTAACATCACAGTGATCCAAGTCTTTGGTCCAACCATGTATATCCAGTTCTATAAAAATATTCATACATATAACACCAAGAAAATATGTTACTCTCATTATAGGAGAATGTTAAAGTAGGGAACCAAAAGATACCTTGATAACTGGCAAGTTTGGCCTTGGAGTACAAAATGAAGCATGTCAGAGATTAGTAGAATTTTGTCAAGATAATTCTCTGGTTGTAGCAAACACCCTTTTCCAACAGCCTTCGAGACTACCCTACACATGGACACCACCAGATGGACAACATAGAAATCAGATTGACTATATACTTTGCAGCCAAAGATGGAGGAGCTCTATACAGTCAGCAAAAACAAGACCTGGAGATGACTGCGGCCCAGACCATGAGCTTCTTATTGCAAAGTTCAGAATTAGACTGAAGTAAAAAATCAGACCAAGCAGATATGAAATAAATAATATCCCCTGTGAATATGCAGTGGAGGTAAAGAATAGATTTAAATAACTAGACATACAAAATGGAATGCCTGAAGAACTTTGGACCGAACATTATTAAAAAAAACAGCAACAAATAATATTCCCAAAAGAAAGAAACTTAAGAATGCAAACTGGCTGATGAGGCTTTGAAAGTAGCCCAGTAAAGAGGGAAAGCGAAAGGTAGTGGAGACAGAAAAAGATTTGTCCAACTGAATGCAGAAATCCAGAGGATAGCAAGAAGAGACAATGAGATGGACATTCTATTTTTTTTTTATTCCTTTTTTTAATTATTAAACAGATAACAGAAATCAATATACAACAACATTCATAATTACTACGTACATTCTTCCTAGCATTTCATGAATATAAATACAACTTTTTTTTTTCAATTCAAGTAAAGAATAGAAGAGAAAGGGTAGTGAAAAAGGAATATAAGGAGAGATAAGAAAAGGTTGTGTCCTTTTATTCACTCTGCATAAACGTGTCCCAAATGTTCCAATTAAATAACAATCTTCTTTTGGGGCCTTGAGTGATATCATTGATCATTAAATCTCTATTATAGTTTATCTTATTCTCAACTTCCCTCCACGACAGTATTGTTGCTTTATTCCATTGTTTAACTAGAAGAGACATGATAATCAATAATATATGTGAAATTAACAGTTTCCCTTTAGGAAAAAGAATATCTAAATTCAAATGGAATAATGCAACTGCTGGAGTACATGGGAATTTTGCACCCAACATTAAATATATATTTTCACAGCATTCTTTCCAGAAAGATTTGATTATATCGCATTCCCACCAAATGTGGGGGGCAGTGCCTAACTGGCTATAGCCCTTCCAACATAGTGGGGAGATTTGAGAGTCAAACTTATTGATAATTACTGGTACCAAATACCACATATTGTTTATCAATGACTTTTTAATTACATTTAGAGATTTATACCAAATCTGATTTTCATAACTAAAGTTCATTTCCCAATCCTTTATAGTCTTAGATTTTATATAAGAAGTGGCTTTAGTTCTGATGTTTCTGATCTTTGATATAAGATGCAGGACTGGGCCCTTGGTTAAAACTTCTTCCAGCTCATACACTTTTTCTATTTTTGGGTTAACGTAGCCATTTTGTATTACATTTTCTACTAGTGATCTATAATTTAGCCAGGATATTTTTTTAGACCAAATCTCTTAATAAGGTCTGTTTGATCCAACAAGGATCCTAGGAAATATAAGTCGGCTATAAATTTTATTCCTGCCTTTTTTAACTCATCTATAACTGTCTTACTTGATTCCTCAATTAGTATGTCTATGGGGACTGATAGAGTTGAAGATGTAATAAGTCAAATTTAATATTATTCTTCTCCCAGAATTTTATCAGGGATCTTACTCCCTTTGGTAGATTTCCCAAAATGTCTTTACATTTAGATTTGGACATTGTATTAATGAGAGATGTAAAGATATAGAATATGATAACAGAATGGGAAGGTCAAAAGATCTCTTCAAGAAAATTGGGGATCTCAAAGGAACCTTTCATGCCAAAGTGGGCGTGATAAAAGACAAAAATGGTAAGGATTTAACAGAAGCAGCTTAGATAAAGAAGAGATGGCAGGAATACACTGAATATATATACAGGAAGTATCTTAACAACAGTGATAACATCAAAAGTTTGTCCATGGAGCCGGAGCCAGATATATTGGATTGGCCCTAGGATGCCTTACTGATAACAAGGCTGCAGGAGTAGATGGAATCCCAATTGAACTATTTAAAATCATACAAGACGATGCTGTCAAAGTGTTGCTTGCCTTATGCCAACAAATTTGGAAAACTCAACAATGGCCAATAGACTAGAAAATATCAGTCTACAACCCAATTCCAAAAAAGGCAGTGCCAAAGAGTGCTCCAATTATCACACAATTGCACTCATGTCACATGCCAGACTGGCTCCCACAATATATGGACAGGGAACTACCAGATGTGCAAGCAGAGGCAGTGGCACAAGAGATCAAATTGTCAATGCCCGCTGGATAATAGAGAAAGCAAGATTATTTCAGAAAAAAAAAAATGTACTTCTGCCTCATAGACTATTCTAACAACAAATGTCAACAAAATCACTTAGCGTCCCGTGGTCTGCAAGAAGATCCAGTCAATCAATACTACAGGAAATGAAGCCAAACTGTTAACTGGAAGGTATAATCATGAGGCTGAATCTCAAATATTTTGGCCATATCATGAGAAGCTAGGATTCCCTAGAGAAGACTCTGATGCTGTGAAAGATTGAAGGCATACGAAGAAGGGGGAGGCAGATGCAGAGATGGATTGATGAGGTAATTGAAGCAATGAACATGAGCTTGATGGAGCTCAGAGGGGCAATGACTGACAGATGTGCCTGGCATGCTGCAATCCATAAGGTCACGGAGAGTCATACACGACTGAATGACTAAACAATGATAATAGCTCTAAAAAACATAAATAATCCAGAACAGACTAACCCTTAAAGTCCCATTTTCTCTCAGTCATTCAATAACAGGAAAGCAGGGACAAGGCCAAGCTGGAATAGGAGCATTTATAGTTAAATGTGATCCTGTCCCTTTTAAAGAGGGACATTTTGGGGGCTGGAGGGACAGTTTGATTTTCTCTTAAGAAACTGTTTAGCCCTGAAAAAAAAGGGACAGCTGGGTGGTGTGCTTTAAAGGGACCCTGAGATCCTATTTTGATCAAGTATACACACAACACACTCCCCACTTGCAGCGACACAAGATGGAAGCAATCAGCAAGAGTAACAATAGCAGACGAAGCTTAGTACATCCTGTATTTAGGTTTTATGCTGCCCTAGGCCATTCAGATTTGTGCGGCCCCACTCCCCACTTGCAGCTCCCCCTTTCTTATCTTATATCATAAGTGTATGTGTGTTTATGTAAATATATATGGTATATCAGAAAGTGCCAAGTATGGCTATAGACAGAAATATGACTATATATAGACATTTCTGTGCCTATACAAACCTGCTGCCCCCTGAAAATGTGCTGCCCTAGGCCTGGGCCTAGAAAAAACACACCCATGCCAGCAAATCATGGCCAGGTTCACTTATCTGCTCCTGTATTACCACCTACTTCCTACCCAGTGTAACAACCTCATTTCTTATTCTCCAATGTTTCTCCTCCTTATACAGCTGGCTTTTATCTACACAAGAATTGATTTTCTCTCTGAATTATTGAGACAGATAAGAACCGTCTGCCACTCTCATCTGCTCACTCTCTTCTGCTGGACCTCATTACCTTTATGACTGTTCTGTATATTGCAAGAACCTTATTTGCAGGTTCAGCCAAAAAGTATATGCAAAATATAAGGGGTACCAGATTTAAAAAGAATAACCCATAGCAATATAAAAACTATTAGAGAAATTATATTTTTTAATTCTGTTATTCTGGACAGGCTCCTTGGATATCTGCAAATGTCACACGTCTGCTAAGTTTCTTTTGCATCAGCTGTGACCAAAGAGGGCAACATGATAGAACCCCACCCCCCCCCAAATAGGCTGCCCAGTTATGTCACACCCAGGATGGGTTTTTGCTGACAAATCAATGACCCACTATATTATTTTGTACTAGTAACTTGTCTGTCAAAAATGCCGGGATAATATTTAATGTGTCTTCCCCCCTGTGTCTCTCCCAACCCTGTGTCTTTTTTCCCTGTCCCTCCCCTGTGTCTCTTCCCCATCTCCCTCCCCTGTGTCTCTTTATATCATGGTAGGGGTCCTCTGCTACTGGCAGCAGGCTGGAGTAAAGGGGGTCTCTCTATTTATTAAGGAAGAAAGGTAGATTATTTTTTCTATAGAAAGGTGATCTGACCAACCACACATAGTTTGGTCTTTTTATTCACCCCTACAAGCACCTACCTTGTATGGAGAAGTTCCAAGGGAGGGCCCCCAAATAATTTAGTACAGGGGACCTCCTTTCATTAGCTCTGCCACTGGTACAAATCTAATACAATTGTCTCCAGAAATCCTTCTTTGTATTACGCTACTGAAGATTTTGGAGCTTTCTATATACAGTATAAAGTAAAGCTAATGACATGCAATTAATTACATTTATGGTTAGCGGGTATTATTAAAATCACATGACTTGACGTATGAAAGCGTCACATTAATATTACTGGAGAAATACTATATATATATATACATATGTATTTCTGAGAAATTTGAGCATGAAATAAGATTAACATATTAACATATTTTTAGACATTCAAATAGAATCACTAATGTATTATTCATGAATGTAAATATATATATATATACAGTAAAACCCCTGTTATTACACCTACGGGGACTCCCTATTGCCGGATAACTGTAGTTGCCGGTTAATCGGGAGTCCCCTATTTTAAGGTCCTAAACGACGCTTAACCCCCCCAAAAAAACTCTCAAAATGCCTTTAAAAAGGCATTAGCACCTAACCCGGGCCATTTGAGGCCCAAATAAATAATTAGGAAAAAAGTTAGCATTTATTTTTGCAGTCTCAAACTGCCGGATAGTGCCGGTTTTGCAGGAGTTTTTTGAATTTGGGGAATTGATGCCGGTTGCTTGAGAGTCCCGTTAGTAAAGTGCTGGGAAACCGGGATTCTACTGTGTGTGTATATATATATATATATATATATATATACGCACATAAATATATACATAGCTATTTTCTAGGAGCCTGGAAGGAAAGGGGGGGTATACACACATCTATCTATATATGTATATAAAGATTGATAGATGTTTATCTTTCTCTATATATAGATAAATGTGTGTATATATATATAGTTGTAAATATATCTATATACATATTTAATTAGATAGATGATGTGTATCTCTCTCTATAGATAGATGTATATATATATATTTATATAGATAGATATGTGTATATATATACATATATATATATATATATGTATACACACTACTATCTATATATCTAGATGTGTATCTCTAGACATAGATAGAAATCTATCTATCTGTGTATCTATCTATCTCTCTATCTATATGTGTATCTTTCTCTCTATCTATCTATATGTGTATCTACCTATCTAACTATAAGTGTATCTATCTCTCTATCTATCTACCTATCTATCTATAAGTGTATCTCTCTATCTATCTATCTGTGTATCTACCTATCTAACTATAAGTGTATCTATCTATCTATCTATCTATATGTGTAACTATATCTATCTGTGTATCTATCTATCTCTCTATCTATATGTGTATCTTTATCTCTATCTATCTATATGTGTATCTACCTATCTAACTATAAGTGTATCTATCTCTCTATCTATCTATCTATAAGTGTATCTATCTATCTATCTATCTATCTATCTATATGTGTATCTACCTATCTAACTATAAGTGTATCTATCTATCTATCTATCTATCTATCTATATGTGTAACTATATCTATCTGTCTATCTATCTATCTATCTATCTATCTATCTATCTATCTATCTATCTATCTATCTATATGTGTATCTATCTATCTATCTATCTATCTATCTATCTATATGTGTAACTATCTATATCTGTATCTATCTATCTATCTCTCTATCTATCTGTGTATCTATCTATCTATCTATCTATATGTGTAACTATCTATATCTGTATCTATCTATCTCTCTATCTATCTATCTATCTGTGTATATATCTGTGTATCTATCTATCTATATGTGTATCTATCTATCTATCTATCTATCTATCTATCTATCTATCTGTGTATATATCTGTGTATCTATCTATATGTGTATCTATCTATCTGTGTATATATCTATCTATCTATCTATCTATCTATCTATCTATCTATCTATCTATCTATCTATCTATCTATCTATCTAATAGGGTGTATAGACAGGCATATTTTTCTATTCCCCTTTTCCATGTGATTAAGTGAATAGCCCACTGCATGATGGTGATTATTTTGCATTTCCCAGGGTAGCTGTCTCCCCTCCACCAGGTCCCATTGGTTTGCATTGCAGGAGAGGCTGGGAGTGAATCAGCTGTATTCTCTACCCATAATGCAGACAGTCTGACGTCAGATCAGCAGCCTGGCTAGAGGAGGGGAGGGCACAGGCAGCCTCCTGCCCCCATACTAACAGCAGAGCTGGGAGGTGCCTCTGCCTGTCAGGACCAGCATCACCTCTGTAATGACATGGAGGGGATCCTCTAGGAGCTAACCAGGGGGACAAATACCACCATTAACAGGATCTGCATCAGGACCCAGGCAGGTGTGTGCCATCCATTCCTAAACAACAACCCTGGTTGTATATAGGAGCATCCATGTAGGGTGTGGGAGGGAGGAATCAGGTGCATAGATCAAACAGTAGGGGGGATGCCTGGCTATGAGCTGGCCATCTTTAGGATGGATGCACAAATCTTATAACCAGGTACCTTATTATCTAATATGTTTCTGGATGTATTTAGATCATTGTATTGAAATCCATGTAAATATAGCCAGGGGACAGACATTTAAATGCCCATATAGCCTTTAGACATAATATATATGCTGATGTACCCAGGCATGCTATATTGTGTGATGACAAATCATAAGCCAGTGATGTTTAAGTCATCGCTTGATTTATAAGGAGAAGTGTCCCTTTAAAAGAACTGGGTTATAGGCAATTTATCTTTAAGTGCCGTGCCATATATATATGGTATCTCACAAAAACACTACCCTTATTTGTAGATGGAGAGACGTGCTGCATTAGCCAGGTACAGATATAGCTGCACTGGGTGGGAATATAGGGCCAGAATCTTGTAAATAATGTATATTTATGCATAGTATAGTATTGTGGCAGAAACATAGATTTATCGATTTGCATACACAAATATTTAATTGTACAAACATAAAGGGCATATATAAGTAGGATATATATATATTGTTTACCGTACACAGTCACCTAAATGTGCAAGTGATGCTTTTCCCCTTATAGTGTATGTCTTAATATAAATATTGTCTTAAATTTAAAGAAATGTTTCAATGCACCTGTTTCTTCCCCACATGCCAAAAGTAAAAGGTAGTAATATATTTCAAAGGGGTTTGTTGACCCCATTCAATTGAAAAGACTCGGATTTGAAGGGGGATTCTCCCCCAAAAAGATTCCCATTATTTGTTGCCCAATATCCACCTGGGGTAATTTCCCAGCCGCCAAGATGATGGAAATACAGATTGACGATGGGGTGGTGTACCAGGATGACTATTGCTCTGGGTCGGTGATGTCGGAGAGGGTATCTGGCCTGGCAAACAGTATCTACAGAGAGTTTGAGCGTCTGATACAATGTTACGACGAGGAGGTGGTGAAGGAACTAATGCCCTTGGTTGTCAATGTTCTGGAGAACCTTGATGCTGTACTGACGGAGAACCAGGAGCATGAGGTGGAGCTGGAACTGCTGAAAGAGGACAATGAACAGTTGCTGACCCAGTATGAGAGGGAGAAGGCTCTCAGGAAGCAGGCAGAGGAGGTGGGTACCAACCTGTGTAGGTTAAATGGTGTTGGGTTTCACTAACTGGTCTTCATACCATATGGTGACCATATCTTTTTTTTAATATGGATGCCTATAAAAATGCCTATTGCAGGATCTCACCAACATTTATAAAGCCCATACAGTATGTATTTTCCATAGTTACCCATTTAAAAGAGACATGGTCACCAAATCATAGCATTGTGCATTGGATGTTGTAGACTGGCAACTTTTTTGCTCTAGAGGCAACATTTCCTGGTACCATGGTCTGGCCAACTCTTCAAATTTGTTTATAGATGACATACAGACCCTAAAGGTTTTATATGCGGTAAATTACGGTACTAATGATGAAGTGTTAAAACAACTTGGGAAACACCTACATTTATATGTGGTAGTAGTAGTATAAGGCAAAATTATTAAGTCTCCTGGACTTCTTCAACTATTGACCCTTTAGTACAAGCACACCCAGACTTTAGCAGCAAGAATATACTATTCTGGTTGTCATACACCAACATTCATGCACAGGGCCAACTGTCCCCTAAGTGTCATATTAAAATATATGGCACAAGATGTGTATGATTTCTGCTTCTCTGTTGGATTTAAATCTCAATTCAAATTAAACATCAATTAGTCACCCCTTGGGGATTTGTTAGATTAAGAGCAATTCTGGGCACCAATGCGTTAGTACATATGGACTTATATATCCAGGATGACAAATAATAAAGACGAAACAATTCAAAATATACTGATCTAAA
This sequence comes from Discoglossus pictus, assembly GCA_027410445.1. Lineage (NCBI taxonomy): Eukaryota > Metazoa > Chordata > Amphibia > Anura > Alytidae > Discoglossus > Discoglossus pictus. Next base: position 80,738,261 of record CM050172.1, read on the forward strand.
CAACCCATGGCCTTCGTACATATAGCTTGGCCTACAGAATGGAGAAGGATCACATGATAGGGATTTAATAGAGTTTGGAAGAGAAGCATTGTTTAGGAAAAAAATCTAAAAGTTGTGATCTGAATCTTGAGGGTTGGGGATCTCGGGCAATTTGTGAAGGTACTGTTTTGCTGCAAGAGTATTGGATCCAAAGAAAAGGCTTCCAGGAGAAGTGGCAAGGGCAGATTCAGTATATTCATGCATGTTTAATTCATACATGTTTTAAGAAAAGTGACTAAATCACCCTTCAATATCTATGAATCACTGATCCTACTTAGACCATAATGATTCATCACTCATGGCCAATCCTAGTCTTATTCTTGCGCCTGATTACAGGTTAAGTATGGCCAACCTATAATTTGAAGGACCACTGTACAATGAAAATATATGTTTGAAAACTTACAAGTTCTTACTAGAGCATAATTAAGCAGGAAAATAAGTAATATGGCTAGTTTTTAATTATTAAAAAATGAATTTTGATGCTTCTGCAGGTCCCTAAAGGAATACATGTATGATATATTGACGAAAGTTGTGTGTGTGAGAATGGAGTTTACTTTCCTGGAGAGCTGTCTTGTGCCCTCACACTTTGTAACAAACAACATTATAGAAGCAAGTGAATCTGATTATAATTGAATATAGATCACTAATAGCACTTCCAAATTCCAGTTTGGTTGTAATTAGCGTTTCCTATAGTTTAATACTATTAGCTTATATCATCATTTAGCTTTTTTCCTTCAAGGTACACAGAGCAACCCCTACCAAAAAATGCTGCTTACGTTTAAGAGGGTTAGTGATACAATTTAAATTGATAATTTTTCCCATGTTAAAATTTAGACGTTAAATATTGAATTCAAACCAGGAATGTTTGCCAAAGCTAAGGACAATATATAATTGTGAATAAGTGAGTAGTCACTCAATGGAGGCCAAGGTTAGACTGGTGTGGTGGATACATTTATCAGCATTATGAACACTAGAGAATCCACCAAGCAGATATATGTGCTATCTGTACCAATGTGAAGCTGAACCATTTGAAAATAAAATAATATCTCCAGGCAAATTCTGTCTTTATATAAATATTAAAGGTATATGCAAGTGAGCTGGGTTATGAATGCATCTGATAGAGGAGAATTAGTAGTGCATAAAATCATATGTTATACAGAAAAGTTCAGTTTACAAAGTTATTTGCACAAAAGTCAAATCCAGTGGTTCACACCCACAGGACGCTTACACACAGGAAATACAGCTGTGTACTCACAGGAAATACAGCAAGATACATATTTTGACCTTTCTGGTACCGAGCACAGTAAGTAACTGTTACAGTTCTTGTACTGAGCACATGCCAGAAGCCACTGAGGTGAAGAATGATACAATGTATTATCCTGAGTCTGAATTTAAATGTTATGCTAATTGAGGTGGAGTTTTTTAGGGGTGTACATAATACAATGCAAATGCCCCCAAAAAGGAGGAAATTTTGCTAACTGCAAGGTAAGCTAATTAATGATTATTTTGGGATTTGTTCATGCAAAACATGTTTTCATACACTACTAATTCTCATCTATCAGACACATTCATAATCCAGCTCACTTACATATCCATTTAGGCTTTTTGTTTGATGTAATAGTTTCTCTACTAGTTGGTTATGGAGGTATTGAGTTGTTTGTATCAGAAACAAAATGATATAAGATTATTTGTAGGAATATATATATATCTTATTATGGTTGTCTTGGTTTGGTGTGGTGTGGACAGATAGCCCAGCATAAAAGCAAATCATTTGGCTCGGGAGTCATAAAAGAGGTTTCTGAACCATAGCTTATCTTTAAAGGGAAGGTGACCTTTGTTTTGGCTTTGTTGTGAAGCTGTCTTGAGCATTGAACCTACCTCTATATTCCTTATGTATATGCCCCAACTGTACCTCTTACAGGAGAAAATCCCTCTGTTACTTACAGCCTCCTTCTTTTGAAGGGACAGTACCACATCTACATTACAAATCCTTCTATTCCCACCTGACTCTATCCCTCTTTCTTTCCTTACATTCTCCCCACTTGTTTTCTCCAAGCTTTCAGGAGAGAGACATTAAAGGAATATGTATATTCTGTTATATGTGTGCATGTGTGTGTAGCTTGTGTTTGGACACTGCCCAGACTCATACCGTCATAAAATAGTGTATTTGTTCTGATATGTGCCCCTCTTTGACCACTTTAAATGATGGGGGGCATATTACCGATCCAGTTGGCAAAATTATCCTTGAATTGATACAACTTTAGTCATAGAGAATTATGAAGATGTTCCATTTATGGTTAGGTATTGCACAGTTCTGCCCAAAATCACGTTATTTTGGAGTAAGAAGATTAAAGTGTCTTTCTCAATTAAGTTTTTTTAAGTGTTTGAGATGGCAGCCTCCCTTTAACATGCCAGATTGGCCTTAAATGGAGGCAGTATCAGGTTCCCTTTAGTAGCTGGTTGAAGGATATCAAGTGATCAGGATAGGTGACATTATATACTATTATTTTCCATGCAAACACAAATGAATATGCATTGTACAATGTATGAGTGATAAAGACACTGTAGTAAAATTATATATGTGGATCACTATGTTAAAGCAAACACAAAATTAGGTTTATATACTAGTTTTCATTGTAGTCTTTAAGGTAGGCTGACACTTCAAAATAACTGGACTTCATTTTGAAACTGGCTTGGTCCCATTGTAGCAAAATCCACTGCGATATAGGGCCCGATTCAGTTGCCCAATTCGTAAATTTATACACACTTAAAATCACTCTTAATATTGCTACATATTCGGCAAATTTTACTTATTGGCTCTAATGAATTCTTAAGTCAATAGAATGCATATAAACATTTATTTAAAAAAAAACATTCAAAGCCAAATGTATGAGTTCAAGGCATTTGCGAGTAGCTACTTGAATAAGGCTAATAGACTGTAGATGGGGCACTATTTTGAGACCTCTCCAATCAATATGGTGAAGCCTCTAATTGAAGATGGAGATACCTCTTCACACATTAGTAGAATCAACTCCTCACTCAAAAATATCTGCAGGTTTGGTGGAAAAGTGTAAAAAATAACATCTCACCCTTGCGTAGGAACTGGAGACGTCTCACCTACTAGTGAGAAAACTCTCACCTTGGTGAATTTAGCTCTGATCGTTTTTTTTTCCTCCACAGGAGCTGGAGAAGCATAGTCCAAATAGTGATCTATCTGTCTTAATTAGCAAAGTTTATTTTGTATTAGGACCAATTAAAGAGGAATATTTAATCATCTATAAAAAAGGTCAGATGTACTAAACTCTTTGGGCCTCATTCAATTGCGATTTGGCCAATTGAATAGGGCTCTATAAAGAGCACATAGCATCTGTAAGGAACCCATCACTGTTTTACCCTGTTTTATGGTTATTTAATTATTATGGTTAAAATATGATCACATTGCTGTACTGTAGATATGTTGTTTTATGTTCTACAGAATATATTGGCTCAGAATATTACAGCTACTAGGCTAATAGATAATCCTATTACAGAGACTCCTCATAAGATAAGGAAATCTATTGTATAAAGTGTTTTATTATGAGACATAGAACAAAGAGTTTAATCTGTTCAATGTCTTATTGTATCAAAGTAGCCAGGTAGCCCCTCTATGTGTATTGTGTGGCCAAATATGGGCATGTGTATTACCTGTGGAAAGAGGTGTATATATATTTCTGCATATAACAAAATAAAGACAGTACTCCCAAGAAAGTGTCGTCCAATATGGGTGGTCTGGGCTTCTGAGACTGCGCAGTGCTTCTATATGGATATTTAATGCTGAACCTGACTCTCCCTCTGCAACTCTTGGATGGGATTATACCAACTTCACTTTTACACAGCAGCTTGCCAGGGAAAAGGACGTCTCCAACGGCTGATACCCTCTCACTACCGGGGTAGCCGTTACAGCATCATTTTTACAGAAGTTTTTAGTTAGTGAAGACCTTGCTTTTGGATAGAAGTTCACTAACTAAAAACTTCTGTAAAAAAATATGATCTGTGCTTATATTGAGCCCTATTCAACCTGGGAAAATCGCAATTGAATGAGGCCCTTAGAGGGGAAACTGTCTCTTCATAGACAAAGATGGGGATGGAGAGGTTCTCCAAGTGTTCACAAACACGTCACCTATTCTTATTATTTGACCACTGTCTTCTAATAGGTTAGGTATATAATTATTTGTAATGAAGCCATCAGTTATAATATAATGTGTTCTATTATAATGCAAATTACAAATTTGCAGCCTTATTAAATTGCAATTGAATAGGGCTCTATATAAGCACATAGCATATTTTTTTTACAGAAGTTTTTAGTTAGTGAAGACCTTGCTTTTGGATAGAAGTGACTAACTAAATCTTCTGTTAAAAAATATGCTCTGTGCTTATATGGAGCCCTATTCAATTTGCCAAATCGCAATTTAATAAGGCTGCTAATCTTATGTATTTAGGAAATATTTAATGTAACTCAATTATCATGTAAGAAGCTGTCCTCATATCCCCTACTATACGACATCAAACTATGCTGCAGCCATTAACTCCCCCCGAAAAAGAAAATAATCCGAAAATAGGATTAGAATTAGGCAGAGAGCCCTCTTTATTTTTTTTACAAAGGATATAGATATTTGAGGAATTTTATAATAAACACAACAGTATACTGAAAGTATATTTATTTTCAACATGATAGTATATACAGTAGCGGGTACAATGCAGAAATATATATATATTTTTTAAAGCATATAGTGTTATGACATGTTAGGAATATTGCCCCCACAATCATTGAAATTCATTTTTAAATAATTCCATGGACAGGACCCTTAGCTATTTTATTTCTTTATTTAAGAAACGTGTAAAAGAAAATGTATTCACTGCTTGATTAGTAAAATAAAGTAGTATGAAATACTCAGAAATAATAAAGATGACTGTACAAACCCTGAATACTGTATGTATACTAAATATTTCATGTGCCTCTTTCTAGAATCATAATTATAAGTCTAAGCCAGTGGTTCAACAACCTTTTTTTTCATGGATCACTGAGAAGTTGACCTCTGTTTTTTATGAGGGTCATCACAGGCCACCTAATGATTTTTCTGCCTATTTCTTAACACTTATAAAGTGTTGTGATATAGTGGGATATAGCCTGTCACTTAGAAACCATAGAATCTAATGCCTAGAGAAGCACTACTGTGCTTTTTTTAATGTATTTTTCTTCATTTTATTTCATTATATTTTTGTAATCCTAGTTTTACCAAGGACCACCTGAATGAAGCTGACCACAGTTTGGGCATCTCTATCCTAAGCTCTATGGGGTTCCCTGGTGGTCCAGTGGTTAGGATTTAGTGCTTTCACCTCTGTGACCTGGGTTTGATTCCAGTCAGAGAACCAAAAGGTCACACCACCCTGAAGCCGAGCAGGGTTGGGCTTGGTCAGTACTTGGATGGGAAAGCACCTAGGAATACCAGGAGCTGTATGCTGTGACCCACTGGAAAAGAAGCTGGCAACCCACGCCAGTATCTCTGCCATGAATACTAAGTGGATAAGCATGACCATGGACATAAAGTTGTCCTGGTGTGTTACAATCCATGAGGTCATAGAAAGTCGGAAACGACTGAACGAAGCAAAAAAACATCCTAATCTCTATCTGATCCAACATATTTATCTTGTTTTATGCCTTGTGATCTCATTTAATTTATACTAGTTGGTATAATATTTCATGTCCCTTCCCCTACTCCCTGCCTATGTCTCCCCCCCTCTCTCCCCTGTGTCTCTTCCCCCCCGTGACTCTTCCCCTCCTCCCTCCCCGTGGTTCTTCCCCTCCTCCCTCCCCGTGTCTCTTCCCCCCCTCCCTCCCCGTGTCTCTTCCCCCCCCCTCCCCGTGTCTCTTCCCCCCTCCCTTCCCGTGTCTCTTCCCCCCTCCTCGTGTCTCTTTTCCCCATCCCTCCCCTGTGTCTCCTTCCCCATCTCCTCCCTCCCCTGTGTCTCTTCCCCCCCTCCCTCCCCGTGTGTCTTCCCCCCTCCCTCCCCATATCTCTTTCCTCCTCTCCCTCCCCGTGTCTCTTTTACCCCTCCCTCCCCTGTGTCTCTTTTACCCCTCCCTCCCCTGTGTCTCCTTCCCCATCTCCTCCCTCCCCTGTGTCTCCTCCCCCGTATCTCTTTCTCCTCCTCCCTCCCTCCTCTGTGTCTCTTGCCCCTCCACTATGTCTCTTTCCCGCTTCCCTCCCTTCCTTGTGTCTTTCCCCTCCTCCCTCCCTGCACTGTGTCTCTTTCCCTTCCTCGCTCCCTCCACTGTGTCTCTTTCCCCTCCACCCTCCCTCCACTGTGTCTCTTTCCCTCCTCTCCATCCCTGTGTCTCTTACCTCTGTTCCCCACCTCCTGCGCGCTGCACATTGCAGAATATAGTTTCCGTAGTGCGCATGCGCTAGCCAGCATTACACACTGGGCAAACTAAATTAGTGATTCCGTCCCATATCTACTATGTTTTATTATCACATATATAGTTGTGAGCGTACGAGTTGTTGCTAACGCTGCGGGCTCGCGTAGCGAGCCCGCGGCCCTCGCAAAGCGAGGGCCGCGACTCGCGTAGCGAGGGCCGCGGCTCGCACAGCGAGCCGAGGCCCTCGTGAAGCGAGGACACTGCCCGAGGGTCTCAGTTGCTGGCATGGAGCGCCATAGGCGCTCCATGCCAGCACCTGAGGACCTCGCAAAGCGAGGGCCGCAGTTGCTGGCATGGAGCGCCGAAGGCGCTCCATGCCAGCAACTGCGACCCTCGCAAACTTCACGTCGCAACCCAAACAGTACGACACACACATTACGACACTCGCAAACAACATACGACACACGTTCACACACATTACGGACTCGCAACACTCGGACGCAACTCGCGAACATTACAAAATGTAAAACACAATACATACACACACCACATACATAAAAAACTTACCTACACCAAGAGGGAGCACCCAGCACCTCAAAAATACAACTTACACCTCGATTTTACTCGAAATAAAACAGTTTAGAGACTAAAAAAAATCGAAGCGAGAGAAAAAATGGCCGCCGAACAAAACGAAAACGAGGCTACAGCACTCTAAACTCGCAAAACACCACAAGAAACTCGCAAAACACCACAAAACACCTACGGATATTCCGATACAAACGTATACCACACATTACTCGCCATTTTACGCCAATGCGGAAGTACACGACAACGGTTTGGGCTCGCGCACGCACAGTATTACACTGCACACATTCAGCACTCTTACACAGCAGCTCCACACCACTAATGCTGCAGCAACATCAAAACACATTCACAGCTCTTCCACACAATGCTTTAAAATAGGTAAAGAATATTCATTTATTAATGTATTATATATTTCATTATTACACACTAAACAGTATTAGCTACCTTACAATTTCATTGCCGTCATTTTTTGACGGGCAATTCGCTAGTGATTTATATTAGTGACACTTTCCCATAATCTAAAAATTCTTGCTATGTCTTTTTTTTACACTATGTTTTCTTTTGTAATGAAAGTTTTTTCTTTCATGTTCAATAATGGAAAATCCTATGAGATTTGAAAGCTTGCTTACTGATCTAATGAAAGGTATCAAAGCCGATATTTGTTTTCTATGCGCTCTTTTATTCATGCCGCGCTTTTTAATAGAATTTATCAAGATAAATTGTGAGGCTTTTTTTTTCCAGATCCGGTCTTGTGTATTTGTGATTTCGTGTCTGAAAGTTTATTATCCCAAGAGGATTTTGAATTTAAATATTAATTGAGTGGGAAATCATGTGTAAATATCTAGCAGTGTTTCTGTTCTTCTAGTTTAGCTGCTAATATGCAATCTTATGCTTGGTGTGTACCAGTAATTATTCTGAGTGGTCACAGGCCCCGTGAGGTCTGTCATTATTACACACCCCATAATGCACTGCTTTTGAGGTTGCTTCAGGGCCTTTGAATGAAATATGGCCGACACCTGATACTGAGGTTGTTTTGTATTGGTTGTACTGGCACTTGAAGGCTTCACTTCAGAGCTTGCAAAACCACTTATAAATAAAGTTAGGTTATTGAAACACACCAGAGCAGCTTAGCTTATATCAGGGAATGCTGACATTAATCAAATAGGAAATGCTAACAGATTTGAGCCAAGCAGTACCAATCTGATAGTCCTGTCTATGTAACATTCCCGTGAGGGCTGTCATTATAGCAGACCCCATAATGCACTGCTTTTGATGTTGTTTCAGGGCCTGCAATATTGTTTGAATTAAATATGGCCGACACCCTGATAATGCGGTTGTTTTGTATTGGTTGTACTGGCACCTGAAGGCTTTACTTCAGAGGCTGCAAAATCACAAAAGTTAAATTATTAAAACACACGGATCTATCCCTCTTTGCCTTCGCATTTCTTCGGCAGCACTGTAGTTACAGGAGCCATCCGGCAGAGGGCGCTGTAAATTTTTGGGCGCCGTCATGTTTGAGGTAAGGCAAAGGACTATTCCCCCCTCAGACGTGGCGCAAGTTGACGGCGCTGAGTCGACAACAAGGCAATCGATATGTTCGCCACGGGCACTCGGCCCCACAGGGCCTTGGGCGCGCCTCGCATAGCTCAAGGCCTTTTCTGTTGGCGCGTCTTATATGCTATGTGTAGAAGTATCCGAAAGGACATCTGTCGGTTGGCGGCGGGATTACAGCTGTCCTATTTTGCGAAGGTGAAGAGGGAAAGGACCAAACACACCAGAACACAAGAGCAGCTCAGTTTATATCAGGAATGCTGATATTAATCAAATAGGAAATGCTAACAGATTTGAGCCAAGCAGTACCAATCCGATAGTCCTGTCTATGGGACATTCTAAGAGAAACTGATATTTGTATTGGTAATGAATCACTAGGGTTTCCTGGTGGGTCCAGTAGTTAGGATTTGATTGTTGCAACCTAGGTTTGATTCCAGCCAGGGAACCAAGAGGTCACACCACCCTGAAGCCATGCAGGGTTGGGCCTGATCAGTACTTGGATGGGAGACCACTTAGGAATACCAGGAGCTTATGCTGTGGCCCACTGGTGAAGGAACTGGCAACCCACTCCAGTATCTCAGTATGAATATCAAGTGGATCAGCATGATGTGTTGTGGTCCATGAGGTCAAGGAGAGTCAGACACGACTGAGCGACACAAACACACAATGAATCACTGTCAGGAGTTTGTAAGATAATTAAATGACTATTGTATTGCTGTAACATAAGCTGTTGATGTCTTAATTCGGCTCTGATTATTCATAAAGATTCATATTCAATTATTTAAGAAAGCAATACTGACTATTATACTGTATTTACACTCAAAGATCAGGTTCAGCTACTGCTGGTCTCCACACACTATAGAATCAATCAATAAAGTGACAGTAAAAAGCTTATATCAATTCAGTGCTCTACATTAGCTGGAAATTTGCCCTGTTAAAGTGGTAAGGTGACCAGTGCCCACTTTAAAGATGAGTTATTTTTTATGAATTATGTATTATCATAAAAAAATCATATTTAATCATTTATATTATAAATATTCAATATTAAATTGGATTTCAAAGATTTGAATATCAGCCTATAGTTGAGTTCATTGTCACCTCTCCACCAAGTAGGAAGTGGATGTGTTGTGCCTGAGAGACAGGTCTAAATGGTTTTAAGAACAATCTGGTTAGAAAAGAGACTACAGAATGACCCATATAACAAAAGACTGTTTTCAAGCAAACCCACTTTAACACAGCAAGTCTCCTACTAATGAAGACCAATGTGTTGCCATAACTTTGTACCTAAAAACATAGCACTGCCTGCTAGATAACGCCACCTTCTCCCATTGGCCTTATAGTAGGTGGAGCAGTTGAGTTTAAATGTAGACAGTGAGTTTTTAACCCTTTCACTGGCAGTGTATTGCTGGATAGGTTGATACTGAATATTGTTTTTTTTTATATCAATTAATATAAATGGTATTAATAATGTTATGGCACTACAGTAATCATTTAAATAAAGCCTGGACTTTGTTTGCCTAGTCGGAAATGCAACTACTCCTCTTTCATAAATTACTCTAATTCAAAGGGGTAGTATGGGCATCCATTTTAATCTACCAGAGATAAGTTAATAAGTATTTCAGGCGTTGGAAGTTCTCAAAGAATTTCCTGCATCCCTAGATTTCTATAACAAATAGAGTACTTTTTTAGTCAAGTCCATGCTATCTAGATCAGTTAGATTCTTTATGATATATTGCGAAATTTTATATATTGAAAGCTCAAACAGTTTAGTGGGAATTTACCCAAACTGGAGCATCTCAGGAGGCAAAGATTCAAATGCAACTAGTGATTGTCTATAGGGAGGATAGTGATTGATAGCAGTTTTTTACTGGACTCAGGACTGCACTGACCAGTTGTTCCATAGCTGACCTGTTTAGGTGATTCCAGCATTCCATGCTTGCACAGATAGATTTCTTAAGGATTTTTTTTTTCTTTTGCTCACTACACGGAGCTGACAGGAGCAGAGCAATAATTCCCCTGAGCTGGTCTACATTTTTCATATTCCAGAGAGGCAGGAGAGCAGAAACCTAAATTTTCTGCAGTAAGTAAAAAATCAACCCAATTTACCTAAGGTCTGTTCCCTTCATCCTGTAAATGTAAGCAGCCTCACCATGGTGAACACACCCCTGCAACCTGATTGGCTGCAAAAGCAAGTGGGCACATATTTCAAAAATTCTAAAAGATTTTCAACATGCTTTTAGGAAATCTTTACGCTGATACCAAGTAAGATACCAGGGCAGAGCAAATGTAAGCCCATATCCCAGTCTCACTGTAATATCATTTTGTACACTATAGACCACTCATATTTCATACAAAGAAACACGTTTTAAACCTGTTTTTCTTTTTGTGTGCATAAGGAACATTATGGTACAGCGGCGTCTATTCATGTAATAATGAAAAACACTAGATTTCTAGATAGTTTTTAATTTAGTATTCAAAAAAATCTAAATGTCTAGGCTCAGAAGGAACTGGAGTAATGAAAGGGTTACCCTTTGTAATAGTGCAATTTGATTCCCTCAGTATAATGTATGAAGGTCATTGTGTATTCCATCTTACAAGGATCACCTTAAAGGGATATTGCCTTTCTCTAGAAACGTTAGTCATTACAGCGCACGTAATTCTACTTTTTTACTTTTTTATTAAGATAAAGATAAATTTTATTGAATATTTTGGATCATATACATGTATTTTGCTTACAATTTGGTAGAATAAAATAATTATATATTGGAAAAGAAATGGCAGGGCAGCACTTTGAAGTGTGAGTGTCATTCCTTATTAATCAGTTTTCCCATTTAATCTATCCTAAGGCCAGAATTAACATACCTGGTGTGTGTTTGTGTCGCTCAGTCGTGTCCCACTCTCTGTGACCTCATGGACTGCAAAACGCACCATGCTGATCCGCTTGGTATTCATGGCAGAGATACTCTAGTGAGTTATCAGTTCCTTCTCCAGTGGGCCACAGCATACAGCTCCTGGTATTCCTAGGTGCTCTATAAGGGTGGTGTAGCCTCTTGGTTCCTTGACTGGAATCGAACCCAGGTCGCAGCAGTGAAAGCATTGAATCCTAACCACTGGACCACCACGGAACCTAACAAACCTCCCTGCCACCTTTGCTGAAAGGCTATTCCACTTCCTGTAATATATTACTTCTCAATCTTCTCTCCCATTTAAGATCTCATGGCCATGTTGTCTAAAAAACACTTTCCTGATCAATTTAATTTAATTCCTACAAATATTTAAAATAAAATACTTAAATGACCACTGTGATCATATTTTTTTTAATTAACTATTTTGAAGATCTACACTTAAAAATATGCAACATGTACATAATACAGTCTCTAATTTATCATCTTTTATATGCAATTATACCGCAATTATATCTACCATTTTGGCTTCCTGAGATGGGAGGAGACTTTGGATAAAACAAGATGTGTGTCTGCGGAATGGGAATGTGGCAGTTATATATGACAATGCAGGACTAAATTAAAGTTAGTTTATATGGATAAGCCCACTTGAGAAAATATTATGCAGCAGTGGGGAAGAAAGCAAAATGGAGCCACACAGTAAATGATAATTGCATATAAAAGTTGCTAAATATTGTTACGTTTATTATCATGTTTAATTATTAAAAAACAAAAAAAATAAACATGGTTGACTACAGTGGTCCTTTAAATGTTTTAAGCAATTCAATACATTTCTTTAGCTGTAATAGGGGAGATAACATATTTAATCTTAATCCCCCGGACATTTATTGGCAGTTCCATTTTCTTCTCATTTTCTCCTAAGGGAAATAACCCAGAAGGGTCTGCGGCTCTATTATTAGAAGCTCTTTTGTTCTTGCTTTTTATATTAGCTCATTAACAGCTAGATCACATTTGTGTGGATACAACTATCTTGTTAATTGTGTCCATAGCAAGGTGATCTAGCCACATGTATGTACAAATAGACATAGGTAATTGAAATAAGGTGATGTTCTTCAAATTTATTATAATTTTACTAGTTTGGATTTAAAAATAAATAAAATATATACTGACAATAAATATTCAGTCACTTAATTAACTTTTACATGCGCTTTTTTTGTTTGAGTTGCTCAGTCGTGTCCGACTCTACGTGACCTTATGGACCGTAACAAACCATGCTAATCCACTTAGCATTCATGGCAAAGATACTGGAGTAGGTTGCCAGTTCCTTTTCCAATGGACCACAACGTTCCTAGGTGGTCTCTCCTCCAAGTACTGACCAGGCCCAACCCTGCATGGTTTCAGGGTGGTGTGACCTTTTGGTTCCCTGACTCAGCTGTTAAAGCACCGAATCCTAACCACTGGACCACTAGGGAACTCTCTACATGAGATGAGCTTAAATAATTGGATAACTTTATACTCTATTTCCAATAGTTTTATCCAAATCAATTGAATATTTCTAACAAAACTACATAATTGTGTTATCCAATTGTGTGTGTTGTCAAGTCGTGTCCGACTCTCTGTGACCTCATGGACCATAACACACCACGCTGATCCACTTAGTATTCATGGCAGAGATACTGGAGGGGGTTGCCAGTTCCTTCTCCAGGGGGGCACAGCATACAGCTCCTGGTATTCCTAGGTGGTCTCCCATCCAAGTACTGACCAGGCTCAACCTTGCATGGCTTTAGGGTGGTGTGACCGATTAGTTCCCTGACTGGAACTGAACCCAGGTCTCAGCGGTGAAAGCACTGAATCCAAATCACTTTTTACAGAGACAAGAGAGAGGCCCCTAAAGTACCTCTTAAGGGGCCAGTTTAAGTGCCAGGTAAAGGGCTGTGAGTAACTAGTTCATCACTTGTTGGTTGAAATATGTGTTTATAAAGTCAATGATAAAGCCATCTGTAAATATAATGGTTTTAAAATTAATATTAACCTGCCTGAGGTACTGGGTCTGTGTCTACCTCCCTACTGTCAAATAACTCACATTGTTTGTCTTGAAGTCATTGAGGTTATCTGGGAACTAACAAGTGGTGAACTAGACACTCACAGCCCTTTATCTGGCACTTTATCTTACACAGTCCCTTTAATTGCACTGTAATTAAAAGTTAACTTTTATTGAATAGAAATCAAAGGAACTACATTTCTTCTAGGTTTTAGAAGAAATAAAAGAGAAAGTGAGGGCGCACAGAGGAAGAGAGTGAGGGCGCACCGAGAGAGTGAGGGCGCACCGAGGGAGAGAGTTAAGGGCGCACAGAGGGAGAGAGTTGAGGGCGCACAGAGGAAGAGAGTGAGGGGGCACCGAGGAAGAGAGTGAGGGCGGACAGAGGAAGAGAGTGAGGGGGCACCGAGGAAGAGAGTGAGGGCGGACAGAGGGAGAGAGTTGAGGGCGCACAGAGGAAGAGAGTGAGGGGGCACCGAGGAAGAGAGTGAGGGCGGACAGAGGAAGAGAGTGAGGGCGGACAGAGGAAGAGAGTGAGGGCGCACAGAGGGAGAGAGTTGAGGGCGCACAGAGGGAGAGAGTTGAGGGCGCACAGAGGGAGAGAGTTGAGGGCGCACAGAGGGAGAGAGTTGAGGGCGCACAGAGGGAGAGAGTTGAGGGCGCACAGAGGGAGAGAGTTGAGGGCGCACAGAGGAAGAGAGTGAGGCGCACAGAGGAAGAGAGTGAGGCGCACAGAGGAAGAGAGTGAGGGCGCACAGAGGAAGAGAGTGAGGGCGCACAGAGGGAGAGAGTTGAGGGCGCACAGAGGGAGAGCGTTGAGGGCGCACAGAGGGAGAGAGTTGAGGGCGCACAGAGGAAGAGAGTGAGGCGCACAGAGGAAGAGAGTGAGGCGCACAGAGGAAGAGAGTGAGGGCGCACAGAGGAAGAGAGTGAGGGCGCACAGAGGGAGAGAGTTGAGGGCGCACAGAGGGAGAGCGTTGAGGGCGCACAGAGGGAGAGAGTGAGGGCGCACAGAGGAAGAGAGTGAGGGCGCACAGAGGAAGAGAGTGAGGGCGCACAGAGGGAGAGAGTTGAGGGCGCACAGAGGGAGAGAGTTGAGGGCGCACAGAGGGAGAGAGTTGAGGGCGCACAGAGGGAGAGAGTGAGGGCGCACAGAGGAAGAGAGTGAGGGCGCACAGAGGAAGAGAGTGAGGGCGCACAGAGGAAGAGAGTGAGGGCGCACAGAGGAAGAGAGTGAGGGCGCACCGAGGGAGAGAGTTGAGGGCGCACCGAGGGAGAGAGTGAGGGCGCACAGAGGGAGAGAGTTGAGGGCGCACAGAGGGAGAGAGTTGAGGGCGCACAGAGGGAGAGAGTTGAGGGCGCACAGAGGGAGAGCGTTGAGGGCGCACAGAGGGAGAGAGTGAGGGCGCACAGAGGGAGAGAGTTGAGGGCGCACAGAGGAAGAGAGTGAGGGCGCACAGAGGAAGAGAGTGAGGGCGCACAGAGGAAGAGAGTGAGGGCGCACCGAGGGAGAGAGTTGACGGCGCACAGAGGGAGAGAGTTGAGGGCGCACAGAGGGAGAGCGTTGAGGGCGCACAGAGGGAGAGCGTTGAGGGCGCACAGAGGGAGAGCGTTGAGGGCGCACAGAGGGAGAGCGTTGAGGGCGCACAGAGGGAGAGCGTTGAGGGCGCACAGAGGGAGAGCGTTGAGGGCGCACAGAGGGAGAGCGTTGAGGGCGCACAGAGGGAGAGCGTTGAGGGCGCACAGAGGGAGAGCGTTGAGGGCGCACAGAGGGAGAGCGTTGAGGGCGCACAGAGGGAGAGCGTTGAGGGCGCACAGAGGGAGAGCGTTGAGGGCGCACAGAGGGAGAGCGTTGAGGGCGCACAGAGGGAGAGAGTTGAGGGCGCAGCGAGAAAGGGAGAGGGCGCACCGAGAAAGGGAGAGGGCGCACCGAGAAAGGGAGAGGGCGAACAGAGAGAGGGAGAGGGCGAACAGAGAGAGGGAGAGGGCGCACCGAGAGAGGGAGAGGGCGCACCGAGAGAGGGAGAGGGCGAACAGAGAGAGGGAGAGGGCGCAGCGAGAAAGGGAGAGGGCGCACCGAGAAAGGGAGAGGGCGCACCGAGAAAGGGAGAGGGCGAACAGAGAGAGGGAGAGGGCGAACAGAGAGAGGGAGAGGGCGCACCGAGAGAGGGAGAGGGCGCACCGAGAGAGGGAGAGGGCGAACAGAGAGAGGGAGAGGGCGCACCGAGAGAGGGAGAGGGCGCACCGAGAGAGGGAGAGGGCGCACCGAGAGAGTGAGAGGGCGAACAGAGAGAGTGAGAGGGCGAACAGAGAGAGTGAGAGGGCGAACAGAGAGAGTGAGAGGGCGAACAGAGAGAGTGAGAGAGAGAGTGAGAGGGCGAACACAGAGAGGGAGAGGGCGAACACAGAGAGGGAGAGGGCGAACACAGAGAGGGAGAGGGCGAACACAGAGAGGGAGAGGGCGAACACAGAGAGGGAGAGGGCGAACACAGAGAGGGAGAGGGCGAACACAGAGAGGGAGAGGGCGAACACAGAGAGGGAGAGGGCGAACACAGAGAGGGAGAGGGCGAACACAGAGCGAGAGAGGGAGAGGGCGAACACAGAGCGAGAGAGGGAGAGGGCGAACACAGAGCGAGAGAGGGAGAGGGCGAACACAGAGCGAGAGAGGGAGAGGGCGAACACAGAGCGAGAGAGGGAGAGGGCGAACACAGGGCGCACAGAGAGAGTGACAGGGCGCACAGAGAGAGTGACAGGGCGCACAGAGAGAGTGACAGGGCGCACAGAGAGAGTGACAGGGCGCACAGAGAGAGTGACAGGGCGCACAGAGAGAGAGAGAGAAGGCGAACAGAGAGAGAGGGCGCAAGAGAGGGCGCACAGAGAGAGAGAGAAGGCACAGAGAGAGAGTGCGCACACACACAAAGAGGATGCATAGAGAGAGAGACAGGGCTCACACAGAGAGAGAACGTTTGGAGAGGGCGCACAGAGAGACAGAAGCCACACAGAGAGACAGAACAGACAATTGAACATAATCATACCATCGTTTATGACTGACAAGTTACTAGTTATATATAAGGGGAAGGTAATGTGTGAAACCAATGGAGCACACAGCAGAGGTGGCACTGAATGCTTAGTACTCACAAGGCATTAAAAAGTATGCAAAACAGGTGGAAAATGGAGGGGAGAGCATTCAGTCCAAACAAATTCTTAGTTTTTTTTTTAGCACCAAGATAAAACTACAGGTAAGCTCATAAATTTAAAAGAGAAGCTGCCAGTCAAATTCAAAAGGTATGAATTCTATTAGAATATTTGCATCTGCTAACCACGTATGGATCAGTGCACATGGCTCCTGGCCTTTGTTGATGTTAACCGAGAGTCTACTGTATGTGTATATATATATATATATATATATATATATATATATATATATATATATATATATATATATATATATATATATATAGTGGATAGAAAAAGTCTACACACCCCTGTTAAAATGTCAGGTTTCTGTGCTGTAAAAAATGAGACAAAGATAAATCATTTCAGAACTTTTTCCACCTTTAATGTGACCTATAAACTGTACAACTCAATTGAAAAACAAACTGAAATCTTTTAGGTAGAAAAAATATAGAAATAAAATAATATGGTTGCATAAGTATGCACACCCTTAAACTAATACTTTGTTGAAGCACCTTTTGATTTTATTACAGCACTCAGTCTTTTTGGGTATGAGTCTATCAGCATGGCACATTTTGAATTGGCAAGATTTGCCCACTCTACTTTGCAAAAACACTCCAAATCTGTCAGATTGCGAGGGCATCTTCTGTGCACAGCCCTCTTCAGATCACCCCACAGATTTTCAATCGGATTCAGGTCTGGGCTCTGGCTGGGCCATTCCAAAACTTTAATCTTCTTCTGGTGAAGCCATTCCTTTGTTGATTTGGATGTATGCTTTGGGTCGTTGTCATGCTGAAACGTGAAGTTCCTCTTCATGTTCAGCTTTCAAGAAGAAGCCTGAAGGTTTTGTCCCAATATTGACTGGTATTTGGAGCTGTTCGTAATTCCCTCTATCTTAACTAAGGCCCCAGTCCCAGCTGAAGAAAAACAGCCCCAAAGCATGATGCTGCCACCACCATGCTTCACTGTGGGTATGGTGCTCTTTTGGTGATGTGCAGTGTTGTTTTTGCGCCAAACGGATCTTTTGGCATTATGGCCAAAAAGTTCAAGCTTGGTTTCATCAGACCATAACACCTTTTCCCACATGCTTTTGGGAGACTTCAGATGTGTTTTTGCAAAATGTAGCCTGGCTTGGATGTTTTTCTTCGTAAGAAAAGGCTTTCGTCTTGCCACTCTCCCCCATAGCCCAGACATATGAAGAATACAGGAGATTGTTGTCACATGTACCACACAGCCAGTACTTGCCAGATATTCCTGCAGCTCCTTTAATGTTGCTGTAGGCCTCTTGGTAGCCTCCCAGACCAGTTTTCTTCTCGTCTTTTCATCAATTTTGGAGGGAGCTCCAGTTCTTTGTAATGTCACTGTTGTGCCATATTTTCTCCACTTGATGATGACTGTCTTCACTGTGTTCCATGGTATATCTAATGCCTTAGAAATTCTTTTGTACCCTTCTCCTGACTGATACCTTTTAACAATGAGATCCCTCTGATGCTTTGGAAGCTCTCTGTGGACCATAGCTTTTGCTGTGGGATGCGACTAAGAAAATTTCAGGAAAGACCAACTAGAGCAGCTGAACTTTATTTGGGGTTAATCAGAGGCACTTTAAATGATGGCAGGTGTATGCTGACTCCTATTTAACACGATTTGGAATTGTATTGCTTAATTCTGAACACAGCTACATCCCCATAAGAGGGTGTGCAGACTTATGCAACCACATTATTTTTCTTTTTTTTTTCTCCCCTCCTCCTAAAAGATTTAAGTTTGTTTTTCAATTGAGTTGTACAGTTTATAGGTCACATTAAAGGTGGAAAATGTTCTGAAATGATTTATCTTTGTCTCGTTTTTTTTACAGCACAGAAACCTGACATTTTAACGGGTGTGTAGACTTTTTAGATCCACTGTATATATATATATCTCACAGGAGCCAGGGCATCTAAAGTATGTGCTTCTGGCCCCTAATTATTTTTTTCATTTTTAATTGGCTCTCTATGCAATGCTTCATTGCAGGCTCCTAGAGCCTATCTCCTAGACACAGCGCCAAGGGACATCCTGTGTTACATATTTTTGTCCAGCTCTCCCTTTCGTCTTTGCTTCTAGGCATATCTAATCCATGCTGCTGCCACCTAAATATATGCTGCCCTAGGCCTGGGCCTTGTTGAAGAAAAACAGAAATACTCCATTGAGTGTATGTGGGTGTGCAATGTTAAATTTACATAAATATACTAGTTAAACAAACATTAAAATGCATCATTAAATTGTGTGTACATGTAATATACATAGAGAAGCGGTTTTGTGTAGGTTTATTAGGTAAAATTTCCCCAAATAATGAAAGGCCGGATAAAGCGAAAGCTCAGTACATGGAGCCTGCGTGACATCCTCAGGAGACGGATGAGCTGTATGTAATTAGGTGGTACCAGGATGCACAAGAGACAAAGGAGGAGACGGAGGATAATTCTTCATTGTAAGACTGTTTACTCTCAGTGATTCCATTAGCTGCATCATCAGCTCAGCCCTCCCCCACAAGCCTGCAGTAATAGGCCATAATGTGCATTATACTCCCAGCATCCTTTAGTGCCATAAGGCAAGAAACGCAACGCATGTGTACTTGTATATCCCACCGCCACGCCTAGCTCTCATAATATACAATGTTCAGGAAATCCGTGCACATGTACATATAATTAAATCAATTAAGTCTCATTATGCAGATACAAAAAATTGTGTATATTCAAAGTTTCCTCCCACCTCAGCAAGTAGATTAGTGGAAATTAAAATGATAGACTCTGCAGCAGCATAATTGCATATACAACTAATACATTCCCTAAAACATCTATTTTGGAGTGTAGTTCTTCAAAAGAAGCTAAATGTTTTCTTATTGACTTTTTTAAAGATTTACAAAGGGTACCTAAGTACTAATTTGGGTGACTGTAAGGGTATATATATATTTATTTATTTACTATATCCCTCTAAATCAGTGGTAGTCTGAATCTATACTTCCTGAAACTCACAAATTTGTCAGTAGCTTACACAAATGTAAAAAAACTAAATATGGATCAGCATGGTGTGTTGCGGTCCATGAGGTCACAGAGGGTTGGACACGACTGAGCAACACAAACACACACATCTATATATATAGACATTTCTGTGCCTGCAGATACATAATTCCATGTCACTACACCTTCATCTTCAGGCAGTCTACTGCCCTTTGAATATGTGCTGCCCTAGGCCTGGGCCTTGTGTGCCTAGGCAGAAACGACCCCTCTCCATCAGTTCTTTACATGAGGGACCTATGCTTTTTTCTGGAGTAGGACATTTTTCCCCTTTTTCCACAACTCACATCCTTTTTATTGGTAATTGCCATTTGACTATTGTATTATATATCAAATTTATTCTGCAAATTACAATCCTGATTTAATGACTCCTACTTTACGCTAGTTGCACATGATAATGTTGCTGTTGAGAATATAATTGAATTGCTTAATGAGATGGTAACGCAATGTTAAATCAAATGTTGCTTATTTCTTATCTAAAATATTCCTCTAATACACAATTGCTTGACTAAAATGAAGAACTATAAACTAAGTCCCTAATTGAGACATTATAGAGTCATAGCAGAGAGGTCAGACAAATCATGGTCCACTGGAGAGAGAACTGGGAACCCACTCCAGTATCTTTGGCATGAAAATCTTATGGAATGGCACAACCAGACACAAGATGTGCCTGGCGTGCTGCGGTCCACAGGGTCACGGAGAGTCAGACACGACCGAACAACTTAACAGTAACAACACCAGCAAAGCCATAAGCTGAAAAAGCATTAAAAACAACAATACATTTAGTTGGCTCCGCTTGTGTCATGGGGATTCCCTCTTGGAAGCTGCATGTACTCTTGTTTGTAGTTCTATTATCAAGTTGTAATTCAATGAGTCTTTCAGGAGAAATGAGTAGAGATCTTCCAATCCACAGTTCTTTCTCATGAGTACAGGGGTTGCACTGTCTTATAACAACCAATCAGTGACAGCATTCTGCACCATGCTACTTGAGAAAGGTCAATGACAGGCAAATTTGAAACACTACACTTCAAAGTGTGTGTATTCATGAGCTACAGAAGTCAGACACAAACAGATACAAATTGAATGATTTTAGGCAAAAAAACAAAGCTGTTAAACACTAAAATAAAGTACATAAAAGTAAATGGATACACAGCGATATTATATACCTAGTAAAATCCATAAATCTTCCATGTCCCCTAAACACAATGGGGCTGTTTTCTCTTCCTCTATACCTTCCAGGTAGGAGGAACCCATTGATGTCACAGTAAGTCTCTTTTACTTTGACTTATCTTTATCTCTATCTTGGTTTATCCAGCTACTCTTTATATATTGGTATATTTGCATATTTCATTTTTGAACCGCTCAAATCTAATTAGTGAGTACATCTGCACCCCTTTTTAAATGTGCCAGTTGTTGTTGTTTATTTAGTCGTATACGACTCACCACGACCTTATGGTCTGCAGCGCGCCAGGCACTTCTTGTGTCCAGTTGTGTCAACCCATAAGGTTTTCATGGCAAGGATACTGCATGTTCCTTCTCCAGCAATTTGTCTCACCTCTCTGCTATGACCTGCCCATCATGGGTGACCCTACATGGTATAGCTCACAGCTTCATTGAGGTACACAATCCCCTTCATCACGACAAGGTTGCGATCCAGAAAGGGAATGTGCCAATTAGAACTATCCTGACATATTATATCTTATGGAGGTCTGGACTGTTACTCGTGCCTTAATTCCCATTTCACCCGAAGGTGATCAGATAAGAAAACACAATGAACAGGCTCTCTTTGCTTTCACATGCAAGATAAAGCATGGAACAAACAAGTTATTTTATATATTTCTGTGATGCCTTTTGGTAATTTTCTTACATTAATATAATTTCTTTTGCATGCAAAACCAAATGTTGGTATTGTTCTTTTAAATGCACCTTTTTGCACTACAGTGTCCCTTTAACCATTTGTTTACAAAGCGTATTTCGTTTTTAATATTATTCAGCATGGAAATTATTAATGGCAGCACCCAGTGAGAGGGAATATACGGCTTATCCTCCATCTGCACTAAGTAAACCGCCTGGAGGAAGCTGATCTAAGTCCTGTTCTCTGTATAAATTATTTATTGCAATCAATTCAGTGCTGAGACTTTCCAGGCATTATCTATCACACGGGGGAATGGGAGTTCAATTGCTTTCTCATAAACGTTACCTTATTTGCATTTTGCGACAAGAGACATCGCACTAGAACACATTTAGTGAGTGAAAATAAAGTATGTTGATATGGGAGATCTGTAGCATATTTTGTTTGTTTTGTCGTTCAGTTGTGTCCGACTCTCCGTGACCTCATGGAACAAAAAAAGCATCAGGCACATCTTTATGTCCATGGTCATGCTGATCCACTTGGTTTTCATGGCAGAGATACCGGAGTGGGTTGTCCGTTTCTTCTCCAGTGGGCCACAGTATACAGCTCCTGGTATTCCTAGGTGGTCTCCCATACAAGTACTGCTGTGGTGTGATACATGGTTTGCCTTATACCAGCCCTCTCCTGAAAGACCCCCAGACAGGTTTAACATTGAATACATCCATGATACCTCTAATTGTCTCAGATGTATTAAACCTAAATCATGACCTCACTTGGAGTGCTTGAGGAGGGCATTGGGAATCAGTGTCTTTTTATCTTTATGTCTATGTACAGCAAGCTTGTCCAATTTGGATCCAGGCTCGATTTTACCCTGAACAGGAAAAAACGCAAACCCCAGACGTATGTTTCGGCCTTGATTGGGCCTCGTCAGTGGAGTGTAGCTGAACTCCTTAAAGGTGTCTTCAAACGTGGACTCCTTGCTCACTTTGTCTTAGGAGTTGTGGTCAGGGCTTTCTCTCTAGTGATGGTAGCTTGAGGTGTGTCATTTTTAGCTATGGTGTCCTAGCCTGATTAGAGGGCTGGGGGGTGTATAATGAAACTAGAGAGAAGGGTGAGGTGGTTGGGGAGATTGACACCAGTTTGGGGTTAGATTAGGGCTGAGGCAGAGTTCCAGCCTCTCCCATAATTCCTGGTTAACAACTATATCAGCTATGCCACTACTGATGAGACCCAATATAGGCCAAAATGTATGTCTATGGTTTGATATTTCTTCTGTTCAGGGTAGAATTGCCTGGCATTTTGGGGCTGGATTACTCTATGGAGTGAGACCAGTCTGATAACCTACAGGATATTTCTCCCTGTGAAGAGCACAAGTGGCTAAAAGAGGTTGCTCTCAGAGTGGTCATCATGTCCATAGAAATAACCTGTTAAGGTTGGATTGTCTCTGATTGAGCGCCTCTATTTTTGTTTGTACCAATATTTATGTATAAAATATTACATCTTGTCTGTATTCATAATTTCTTAATCGCTGTAGTCTGAATTATCCATCAGTAGAGGAAGGGAAGGAGGAGAGGTAAGAGGGATTTGATATATAATTGGTTCTTCTTGTAACACCTGCCCACATCCCAACACATGCTTGGAAGCAGACAGCTTGCAACAATAAATGCAAGCCCTGCTGCTCCAGAAATGTATATACCCCTCTCACACGCACATCCTTTAGCAAAGTGTCATGGATGCTTGCAGTGTCTAACAGAGGCACTTCACCTGCTTTTAATGCTTATAGCCAGACTCAAAGTTTTCAAACATACATACTGTGGCCATATATGTAAAATATACTATTTTAAAGAACTACCCTTGAAAACAGAAAAAATAACGTGACACAGCTCCTAATATATTACCTTTTATGTGAAATTATGGATTGTGTGATCTGTCATTTTGTTTTCTAAAGACTAATGTCTTGAGGTGGGGGGAGAATTGATTGCACAGGAAGTTTGGACCTTTCCTGTTGGCAACCCGTGTGCAGTGCCGGCCATCAGCCAATAGGTAGCGCGGCTGTGGGGTCCGTAAATTTCTTGTGTTTTAGTGTTAGGGGGTGTTAGGGTTAGCTGTTAGGGTGAGGGATGTTAGGGTTAGGGTTAGCTGTTAGGGTGAGGGGTCTTCGGGTTATGGCTGTTAGGGTTAGGTGTTAGGGTGAGAGATGTTAGGGTTAGGGTGAGGGGTATCAGGGTTAGGTGTTAGGGTGAGTGGAGTTAGGGTTAGGTGTTAGTGTGAGGTGTGTTAGGCTGAGGGGGTGTTAGGGTTGGGGGATCTTAGGGTTAGGGTGAGGGGTCTTAGGGTTAGGGGTGTTAGTGTTAGGGTAAGGGGTGTTAGGGTGAGGGGGTCTTAGGGTTAGGGTGAGGGGTGTTAGGGTGAGGGGTTTTGGGTTAGGTGTTAGGGTGAGTGGAGTTAGGGTTAGGTGTTATTGTGAGGTGTGTTAGGCTGAGGAGTGTTAGGGTTGGGGGGTCTTAGGGTTAGGGTGAGGGGTCTTAGGGTTAGGGTGAGGGGTGTTAGGGTGAGGGGGTCTTAGGGTTAGGGTGATGGGTGTTAGGTGGAGGGGTTTTGGGTTAGGTGCATTCAGTTTAGTGGCAAGAAATTGACTCCCTTAAATCAAGGGAGGGGTCATCAACTCATTTTTTTATCAGTCTGTGAAATTATGTATTGTCATACCCATCCTTTTGATGTACCCCAACACTACTCATTTTTTTGGCGCTATATACAATAAACGAGAGATAATAATATATAAATAAGACATGATCAGCACAATGGGATTTGGCATCTACACCTGCCAGAGGTGTCAGTAGCAGTAATGTTATATTTTATATTAAAAGGACAGACCCAACTGAAAAAGTAAAAGGCACGATCAGCCAATAAAATAAACTGGATAACGTGTAGTTATTAAAAAAAAGATCAAAACAAACTGACCACATTGGTCCACAGTGGTCAATTAAATATATGGGACTTCAGTGGTCATTTAATGATAGCATAACTACAATGTATAACATCAGCCCTGTTAAATTCCCCCAACTTGAAAACCCATAGCCCGTAACAGAGCCCGCTAGACTTACGGCTATTACATTGGCCTCTTACAGGTACCTGCAAACGATCTGCGGGTTACATGCGGAAAAACCCTACGGGCTGTCAAAATCAGAACTTGCCTCAAAGCCTTTGATCTGTCAACCGCGTAAATGTTAATTTCGCAAATCGCTATTAAACTGTTACAAATCCACTGGCATTCAAACCCTTAACCGTCAAATGGAGCCAAAAGCCAACGGTATTAGAGAGAACCCGCAATGGGGTTAAAGTCCTATCTGTAAATGCAAATATCATCATGTTACTGTACTTATATATATTATATAGACAGTAACTAAAGGGAAAGTGATGTTAGGTATTGATATTAATAGCACAACATTCTCCAGCTCGCAAATCTGCAATATAAAATACTTTTTTTAATGTTTAATTTCCGTGTTATATCGATCCCGGCAATCAATGTGTTAATATACAGTATATAACGGAACTTGCATGGACTAGAATATCATATTTACTGATTTATTAATATTGCATTATTTCTGGAATGCTGGTCGGAAAGTAATTCGTAATTGAAACCCATAAGGGATTGAAATCTAACCTCCCTTTTTCAGTGACGTAATGATGACGATCTCTTTTACCATTGGCTCCGTCTTAACCCGTAACTACGGGTTTGACTAATTGATCATGTTCACGGACACACATGCAACATGCACAAGAATGATTTACGGGTTTGAATGTAATAGCTCTGTCACTACGCTGAATTTCAAACCCGCAGGCTTGTGTATCGTTGCCGCTACGGGCCTGGAATTTAATATGGCCCCATGTCTCTCCAAATGACCTTTAAGTCTTTAAAATGGTCTCACAGTGCTTTAAACTTCTGATTGTTATACCCAGAGCAATATGGTAAAATCTCTATAGGAAAGGTATTAATTGATAATAGATGTATAGATAATGAGGAGAACTATCTAGGATTATAGCTCGGTGTTATTTGCTATTTTTAGAGAGATGTAATGGACTGCGAATTGTTGAAGATGGGCATGCGTTCCCACTCTAGAGGATAGGCTGGGGGATGCATTGGAACGTGGTAGAGGTCAACCCCAGTCTGTCTGTTGTCCACCACTGGTGTATATGTTAATGCATAAATACATTTACAGAACACATAGTGGGAGGGAGTCCATCCGTAGAGATACATTTGGCTTGTAGGTTCCAAGGATTTTTCCGCCATTGTGTATATTTACGATATAGCTATATCCAGGGCAGTATCTCACAAAATAGGGGTTCCTTGGTGCTCCAGTGGGTAGGATTTGGTGCTTTCATAAATACAACCTGGGTTCGATTCCAGTCAGGGAACCAATAGGTCACACCACCCTGAAGCCAAACAGGGTTGGGCCTGGTCAGTACTTGGATGGGAAACCACCCAAGAATTCCAGGAGCTGTACTCTGTGGTCCATTGGAGAAGGAACTGGCAACTCACTCAGTATTTTAAGTGGATCAACATGGTGTGTTACGATCCATGAGGTCGCGGAGAGGCAGACACGACTGAACAATGAAAACACACACATCTCACAAAAGAGAAACTTGTTTAGTCTTTAATCACAATAAATACAAAAATAATAATTTACATTGATCTTTATTACTTAGTGCTGATGCAATGAGGTTTTATTTGTTTATTTAATAACCAGTTAGCAATAAAAAACAATATTTGTCTAAAATAAATTCAAAACTTATATGTGAAGCTTACTGTTTTTAATAGCAGATATGCCACTCCCCACAACCTTGCCTCTATTCTATTGCCCAATACGTAAATGTATATACACTTAAAACTGCTCTTGAAATTGCCACATATTCTATTAGCTACTCGCAGTCCGATTATGAGATCCCCGCCCACAATCACTACAGGCCAGCCAAAGACGCAAAACCAGCCTTAGAACTCCATTGGTTTTAGCACCGCTCAAATATCACGACGGCTAACTAATTACAATTACACAAAATGTATATTCTATTAGACCCCATAACTGTAGATCGCAATTAAAGTCTAACCTGCAACTGAAACAAGTATTGCTTTTCTGTGAAAAATATAGGACTCACAAGGGCTTTTTCAAACACTTACTAGAGCTGTAACGGCAATTAAACACACAATACTGTACTATAAAAGCACAGGAAGGCATGGAAAGACATTGTAATTAATTGCACAACAGTCTCAAACCCACAAATATGCAATTACAAAATATTATTTTTAAATGTTATTTCTGAGTAATCTTGATCCCAGGACTCAAGGGGTTAATACATATCATGAAACGCACATGGGCTAAAATTGGTGATCTAATGCATTTTATAGAGTGCTAGATTGCGAGATATTACTTATTGGCACTAATTAATTTGTAGCCTACGACTGCAGCTTACGTCTAACTTCCATGTTTTACTGACGTCATGATGACGGTCTCATTTACTATTGGCGGTGTCTAAGAAATAAATGATGGACTTGCTTAATTATTGTCAGATCATATGATCATGCCCCCTGAAATCCTACTTAAAAAGGCAGTGTCCACAAGTTAAGGATTAAGAAGGTAAATTGTGAGCTTGAGTCAATAGAATACAGCTAAACATTTAGAAAAAAAGACCCACAGCCAAATTAACAAATTCAAGGCATTTCCGAGCTCTAATAGAAAAGGGCCCCCTATCAAGTGTCTAAGGGGAGGAAGATGGTTTCTCCCGACGTACCTTTCTGATAACATTATTTATCTGCCTCCTTCCCTATAGTGGCTGTTGCAGCCAAACCCAACTACTCAGATAATTTGGAGAAAAATGGAAACAGTGGTTCATGATATTTAAAACCAACAGTTAATATTTACCCCCCAATTATGCTTAATGGAAATATCCCCTAAAGCGTTAAAGACTGTAGGCAAAACACTTTTATCCACTATTTTTATTACCAAACTCCACATTGCAACTCATTGGAAAAACGCCAAATCTTTCTTGGCACCTAATTATTAATGAAGTAACATGTCTGGAAAGAGTGATTTATCTTTTTTTTTTATTTTTTTATTTTTATTGTTTGCCACTATATGAGAAAAAATGGATGAACAGGAAAAAAATAAAAAATAATGACAAATTACTTAGTGTAATTTGTCAGAAACTTATATTCATCAGAAACTTACTCAATTTTATTTGCTCAGTTTAATACAATTGTTTTGGTTATTTTACTTTTTTTTATTTTTATTACATTTTTTTATAAGAAAAATAAAAAATGAGACCACAGACTGGAATCAAACTCAAAATTGGAACTTTAATGGTTATAAATTGTTTATGAGACGAGATCTGTATTTGTTGACACCAGATGACTTTATTACAATTGTTTAGAGATGCTTTGTTTTATGTAATATCTTTGTCTCTTTCAACAAAAAAATATATTTAAAAAAATTAAGGGCAGGTCCGGTTTCACCTCTGGATCCCGGTGGAGAGAAGCACATCTGCTGGCAGCGACAATGCTGATTTTGAATGTTAATTTTTGATAGTTACATAGAATTGTTTTATTCTAATACGGTTTTTATCGTTAATCAGTAACCAAATAAAGAAATTAAACTCTATTTTTTGACCCTTTAAAAGCTGTGAAAGTTAAACCATTAAAGTAGACCTTTTATGTATTAAAATGAAAGGCCGGCTGCTGGAAACGATTACTGACTTTTTTACATTAATGTATGAGAGTTGCTGATTTAACAGCCTTATTAAATTGCGATTTGGCCAATTGAATAGGGCTCTATAT
This sequence comes from Discoglossus pictus, assembly GCA_027410445.1. Taxonomy (NCBI): domain Eukaryota; kingdom Metazoa; phylum Chordata; class Amphibia; order Anura; family Alytidae; genus Discoglossus; species Discoglossus pictus. Next base: position 80,766,679 of record CM050172.1, read on the forward strand.
AAGCACAGAGAATATTTTATTTTACAAAAGTTTTTAGTTAGTGAAGACCTTGCTTTTGGATAGAAGTTCACTAACTAAAAACTTCTGTAAAAAAATGTGCTGTGTGCTTATATAGAGCCGTATTCAATTGGCCGAATCACAATTTAGTAAGGCTGTAAAAATGTAAAGGTATATCTAAGTTTTGCTGTTTTTTCTAATCTAACACTTGCTGCTTATATCAGAAACACACATTAAATGGAGTCATTCTATACACACACAGATTTATTTTATTTACCAAAAAAAAATGTTTGCCACACCCCCAGAGCTGCTTACATAGGCGCAGTGTACCTACCAATAGAAACACAGCACTTGGTGTCGGTTTTAAACCCTTTACTAACGAGAAATTTTGTCAACTTTTGTTGATTTTTATAATAAAATGTATAGTATATATTGTATTTATTTCATGAGTTAGTGACATAATCACTGCAGTAATCAAACAACAGGATTTAAATTGCTAATTAAAAAATCTTAATGGTAAAATTAGCATATAAAGAAGAAAAATGATTGTCCGTGCTTTAAAATTTTGCACATAAGTGTTTAAGGCTTCAACAAATATGCTTATCTCTACTCCTTATTAGGTGTTCAGGGAGGTAGTGGATCTGTCCAGGAGGCTGTCCTTTTTCTGGGTCTGTTCCTGCATTGACCACTGCAGACAGACTTTGACGGATTAGATAAAATATATAGGACTGCCTCCTGGGCAGATCGTACCCCACCGTCCAGGCGCCGAATATGGGGTAGATATAAGCAGTAATGTCATTCCTGAAACTCCAAAGTTAAAATGAAAGTTTTAAAAAGTACATTATATTTAGTTTTATCAAATGCTGACTTCATTGCAATCAGTTATTAAAGGGACATGGAGGGTTTCTGAATTTCTCTAGGAATATAATATATCTATCTCTTTACTTTTGTGTAATTTATTTTATTAAGAAGTAACTAGTTCCTGACTGGTTTCTCGCCACTGCAGCTAATGAAGACAGTGTGCTCATAGTAAACAATCCATGACAACATTCTACAATATGCTACTTGAGAGAGGTAACTGATTGGTTAATTTGAAACACTGCTCTTCGCAGTCTGTGTATTCTTGAGCTGCATGAGCTATAGAGGGCACACCCAATCAGGTACATACTGTAGCTTAGTGAATTTAACCCAATAACTTAGTAAATACTAGGCTTTGAAGTTTGTTTGTATAATATATCACATATAATAGTTGTCAAACTGCGATTCGTCGTCACGCTAGTGAGCCTCGCATAGCGAGGTGAGTTGTTGAGGCACAGAAGTCTTCTGAGTTTGCATGAATTAGGCCATGAGCGCTCATTGCATGCAAGCCATTGAAACACTTGGGACTTAGCCAGAAATGAGCACCATAGGTGCTCCTGCGAGCCTCGTAAAGCGAGGCGAGGCGTTCAGGCATTGAAAAACACAGGACTTAGCCGAAATGAGCGCAGAAGGCGCTCCTGCGAGCCTTGGAAAGCGAGGCAAGCTTTTGAGGCATTTAAGCATGCAGACTTAGGCTGCAAGTAGTTCAGTAACGCGGCACTTAGAAAAAAAAGTTATGACCTCGCAATCCCTTGGCCCAAAAAAAAACAGAGCTCGCAAAAATACGCCATTAACGGCCGAACCGCGCTAATCAAAAAACAGGAAAACCACAACAATATACAAAGAAAATAAAAAAAAACACTCACCCACAGCACGGGGGGACAGCCAGGATGTCTGGGAGTGAGGTTGACTCTTAAATCGGCTAAGCGAGAAAAAAAAGGGCGGCTGAAAAATGAAAACGAGGCTACACGACCCTGAAGCGCGCAAAACCTCTCCCTCGCCTGTGTGTCCTTCCCCCTCCCTTGTGTCTCCTCCCGTGTATCCCCCCTCTCAACTGTGTCTCTTTTTCCCCCTCTCACTCACCTGTGCCTCCTTTTCCCCCTTTCCCCTTCTCCCTCCCCTGTGTCTTCTTTCCCCCTTCCCCCCTTGTGTATCCTCCCCCCTTTCCCTCCCCTGTGTCTCCTTTCCCCCCTTTCCCTCTCCTGTACCTACTTTCCCCTTTTCCCTTTCCCCCCTCTCCCTCCACTGTGTCTTCTTTCCCCCATCTCCTCCCCTGTGTCTCCTTTCCCCCATCTCCCTCCCCTGTGTCTCCTTTCCCCCTCTCCCTTCCCTGTAACTCCTTTCCCCCTGTCTCTTTCACCCTGTGTCTCCTTTCCCACTCTCCCTTTCCACCCTTGTGTCTTCTTCTACTCCTCTCCCTGTCTTGTGTCTCCATTTCACCTCCTATTCCTCCCTTGTCTCCTCCCTGTGTCTCCGTTCCCCCCTCCTTTTCGGCCCTTGTGTCCTCCCCTCCTTTCCCTCCCTTGACTACTTTTTGCCACAAATTAGCATAAGAAGGCACTCACACACAATAGTGGATATCTCAATAATGATTTACTTTAGAAATGAGCAGTACAATGTGTAGTAGGAGTATGGTAGTGCAGGCACATAAACATGTAAAAGAAATACATATAATTAATGCCCCAGCTAAGGTATTTTTGAATATGTCAGGCCTTACCACTTCAAAACTCCCATCAGGTGTGTTATTCAGTATTTTGTCTATATTTTTGTTGTTGTTGTTCAGTTCTTCAGTTGTGTCTGATTCTCGGTGACCATATAGACCTCAATATTTATATTTTTATGTTACTATAAAGTACATACTTTCAGGAGTGGGCAAAAATATCTAACACGTATAAGCCAGGATGATTTTATAGGGACCAGACAGGCTCTTTATATGGGTCTTCATGGAGATACAGTGGATCCTTGGTACTCGTTGTTAATTAGTTTCAGAAGGCATGAGAAGTGGTGAAAACGATGAATATCAAGCTCCCATAAGGAGTAATGTAAATTGGTTTTAGCAAGAGGCACGAGTACCAGTGTTTTTTGCTCATCCTGGTGCTTCAAATACCGAAATCAACGAGTTTTGAGGCAGTCGAGTACAGAGAGTCCACTGTATTGTATACTTTGGAAAAATACTTAGGAGCCAAATGTGCACATTTGAGGAGTCCTGGCTCCAAGGCACCTGGAAAATCCGCACCTCTGCATACTTTTTTTTTTCATCAAATCCGACTGGATATATGTATAGTCCCCAAGAAACCACAATGGGGCAAGATGTGGATTTTCCTGCTGGATGGGATAATCATTGACACTTTGAGCGAGCCATCTGTCCTCGGGTTTGGATATCCCCATACTTGATATATTGGGATCCCTAAGGACTGGAGCCAAGATTTGCTATTATAGATTATTGGTTCCCAAGAGGTCATCCATCTTTAGGCCATTCACCTTTCGTGTTAAATCCATGTAAACTGTATTTTATTAGTTGTGAAGCCCACAGGGCAACATATACCCAATACTGCAGTATCAGAATCTCTCTTACCTATTGCATACTTAAAATGACTCGGGACTACTACTACTACTCATATTTCCTAGGATAAGTTTAAAAAATTGTGAAAAGTGAGTTATTTTAATTATTGTTAACATAATTTTAATGTATGAGCAAATTCAGCTCTTGAATAGATCCACACCCGTTTTGAGCCCTGTACAAAAAGGCCAATCACAGGGAGCTGGCAATAACAGGGAGCTGGCAATCACAGGATGCTGGCAATCACAGGGAGCTGTCCAGTGATCTTGGAAGCTAAATCATAACTTCCCACTGGACTGCAGACATATTATTGACTGTAAAAGACGTTGTGTAAATCATATGAACAGTCAGCTGAAGCAGTTAAATCCTGCATAATTCTACGTTAGGCAAAACATAGACTAATAAGAGAACAGGAGAATGTCCCAAGATGAAATTAATGGTTTCTTTGTAGCCTTGTATATATTCAGTATTATAAAATATTGCTAGATGTTGAAATACATATTATAATTTATTTTTAAATTACCAATTTATCATGTATTAAAGCACCAATATATTATTCTATCTTGGTGAAGGGGTTTGTGTAGTTTAATGAAGCTGTGAAATTTCCATGTAGGGTCACCCAAGATGGGAAGGTCATAGCAGAGAGGTCAGACAAATTGCAGTCCACTGGAGAGGGAACTGGCACCCACTCCAGTATCTTTGCCAAGAAAACCTTATGGTTAGGCACAACCAGAGACATAATGATGTCAGGTCTGTAGGGTCACGGAGAGTCGGACACAACTGAATGACGAAACAACAACAAATGTTCAGGGGATACAGTGAATACATAAGACAAAACATGACAAAAGTGACATACCGGTATAAAAGGTGTACCCTGCACTCCTAAAGGCTTACAATCAAAGTGGCTTTGATTAAGCTGAATATCTGAAGTCTGCTTCAGGCACTGACCCATAACTTCCATTATCTTTATATCTGGGGAATGGCAGCGGGACCTGAAATGCACAATTTTGCTTTGTGCTGTTTTTTTGGCTACTGACAAAAAGAAAGATAATTACTTTTCCGGTAGAGACCTCATTATGTATACTGCATGCACAAGCAAAATTAATTTTAATTATTATTTCTATTCTGTTGTTGTTTTTTTTTATATTTCTTTGTTGGTGTGACAATGCATCATAGAGACAAATATTCAAGTATAGTACTTGAGAAAATAATATTATGCAAACAAAACATTATTAAAGCACTAAGAAATTGCCCGTCAAAAGTTACGGGAATAAAATTGCAAGGTTGGCAATTCTGGTTGGCATATAATGTGAGTTTTTTTGTCCTCGTTTTTTTTTGTTAATTCTCACGTGCCTGTCGTGTTAATGTAAGTGTTGCTGTTTGCGCCGTTGTGTATTTTCTAAGTTCTGCGTGCCTGGCTTTGCAGAGCCTCGTTTTAATCCTGTTTCTAAATTTTTACGCTTATTGCGCTCATTGTAGCCTAAGTCCTGCGTGCCTCAACTGCTTGCCTTGATTCGCAAGGCTTGCAGTGCAATGAGCTCCTTTGGCGCTCATTGCAGCCTAAGTCGTACATGCGTCAACAGCTTGCCTCGCCCTGCGAGGCTTGCAGTTGACAGCTTGCCTCACTTTGCGAGGCTTGCAGACAGCCATCGCTTTACGAGGGCCGCAAGTGCGTGACAAACATCGCAAACGTCGCCAACACTGACAACTATATATGTGATCTTTTGTGGTAATATATTTAAACTATCCTATTTTGAAGAACTGCACTTGGATATATGCACAATGCTCTATAGAATGTAAAATTAAATAATACAGACTCTAATATATATGAAATTATACTTTTGTTAAATCTGCAATTTTGGGCCCCTATACTAATCCATAAAAAATCAATTACGAGTGCTGTAGTAGCACAGTAAATCCTACCTAGCTATGTTAACCCCCATCCCTAAGACATTGACAGAAAACTGCTACAAGTGAATTTCACGACAAAGCCGAAAATCAAGGCATAAATCTCCATTGATTTTTGCACTGACAATAAATTACGAGTTACTTTGTTAGACTCTGACACCCAAACCCTATGCTAATAATATTTTACGGATCACTCACATATCAGGGCACTGCCATAACTGCAAAAAGCAGAAGAATGATTTACATGTACCAAACACAAACCGCAAGTTGTTTTCAAACCCTTGCTGAGTTCCCCAGAAGCATTTATAGTGATAGTATAACACAAAAACACTACCAAATGATGAAATGTTAACATTATTTGACACTTAACAATCCAATATTAACATATGATTAATAAAAAATATGATATGTTCTTATTAAGCCGGCTTTATGATCCAAACTCCAGGGTAACACAACCCAGTACTTAAGGGGTTAACACGATTCACAAAACCACGTTACCAAGGGACAAACACTCTAATGCATTCTCTATAACTTTAGCATATTTTAACACAAAATAAACACATCTTTATTTATTGAAGCTATAAATAAAATTGTCACATCTTTTTAATATCAAAATGTATTAACAAAAAAAAAAAACAATTACTTTATATAATCTGCTTCATTTCTCAGCAGTCACTTGTTACTGCACTTCCCACTCATTATAACATTCATGACGTTCACATTTCCTATTGGCTCCTAGAGCCCTGTCTCATTCGTAAAGTTTGGTTTGGCTACTCCCTACACTGAAATCTCTTGCTGACATGGCAAGGGTTTACAGATGTGGGTTGAGTACAAAATATTTACATATTGTTGTAGTTTAGGGAAAAAGGCTCCTGCAGCCGATTTTAAGGCAGTGCCCTAATTTAGAGCATATGATTTACATAGGGTTCTTGTTTTCTGTTGATCAACGTTTTGAGGTGGGAGGAGGTTTTATTTGCACAGGAAATATACAGGGGTAAAGGGGACAGCCTAGTCTACAGACAATGGATGTGGAAAGCTATGAACAGTAGGGAAGACGGTAGAGGTTGTGGAACTAATTATGTATGTTATTCACATAGTGTTAACACATGTGTACATTTATTTCTAAATTAACATTTGTTGAGGGGAGATGACAAACCAAGTGTTGCGTGAGCATTACATTAACATGTTTCTTTGGGAAAAATTAAAGTAACTCTAAGAAACTCTAAGTAACAACTACTTTACCAAATTAAATCGGTTGGATCCAGCCACCAAGAACACTCTGGTGTCCTTTGATAATGGCAAGACGTTGGCAACAATAATCTATTGTCTTCAACGTAAGTTATGTGCAAAAAAAAAAAAAAAAACTGTGATTGCTTGGACCCGATCAGCTGACTACATACATAATTCTGTGGGATTTTGGGCATAACCATTTTTTTTTGTTTTTCACAGGTAACAACATGCATACTTCAGTGTACTTTTATTTTAGGAAAATACTATTTTATAACATCCAGCTGTTAAAATGCTTGTTATTTACTATGGATTTAAATTTGCCAGATTTGGAACCTCCACACGATAGAGACTGTCTATTTGTAAATTAGAGAGCAAGATAAAAAGGAAGCAAATATAAGGGATAGAAGATGACATGCTTAGTCCTTGTTGTGTAAGAAAGGGCATCTATGCTGAGAGAGAGCATATTTTCAACTGTATAAGCAGAAAATAGCACCGGGAGTTGTTGAACAAGGGAGTGTGCCTTTCTATTCGCTGTAACATCACGTCTATCTGGCTTAGGAAACCAGTACCAGTAGTGGCTTTGACTTAATTTATTTCACGTTCACGTGAGTATCTGTGGGAGCCTTAACATAACAAGGGCACCAGGTAGTGTAGACCTTAGCCCCCCTGTAGAACAATATCTTTTAGTCTACTCCGCCTGGAGACGAGATAGGGCTGAATCTACTGTCCTTCTGAGGCCAAGCTCATGGCGCCATCTTTGGCTGGAAGTGCCATTAGACATTATTAACTGTGCTGAATTTTAAGCTTTGATGTTGCAAACATGGCTGCTCATTTTCAAATGACGTAAAGTTGAGCCGCTGAAGTCTTATTAGATTTCAGATGAACCATGTGAGTTAACTGTTAACTTTATATATCCAATACAACTTATTCATAATTAAAATAAATATTTTAATACTTAAACATATTTATGAAGTAACAAATGTCCACCTATCAATATCCCTTTAATTGTATGCTCTAGACCAATGCTTTCCAATTTTTTTTCTGTTGGCAAGACACTTTTTAGACATGCATTATTTCACGACACATTATTTCAAGGAGGTTAAACTAATATGTGCTAATTTTAGAAGATGATATCATGTCCAGTCCACATGATATCATGTCTTCATCCCTGGTGATGACTAGGCAAATTTGCCTATCCACTACCCAACCTCCTTTCATTAATGTCAGGACTAACCTAATATTATGGAATGAATTAAACTTACCTGGCCGCATTGTGAATATAAGGATCTTTGCAGAAAGTTAGAAGACAGAGATTGGTACATTGAAACTGGCAATGGTTTAGCACAAGATCAAATTAATGAAATTTGGTGAAGAGGAAGTATCTTTTCTACTTTTGTAAAATAGAGTTTCCCCAAATGGTTGCCACTGAGATTCACTTCAAGGGCTATTTTAGTGTTAATAAAAATGAATAAAAAGAATAGTTAGGTGGGGCATGATATAAAAAAACGTAATTAAACTTCTAACTACCTTTTGAATCAACTAGTCTCTTGAGTGGGAGCCGCCCAGATGGGAATACTCTCAAAATCGGAGTTTAATAAAGGTTTTTTTCTTATCAAGTCCTACCAACTATTCTCCAGAGAAGCCTAAAAGTGGTCATTTAAGAGAATTACAAAAACCTATGAAGCAAATTTCGTAAAATTGCATAAAAAAGTAGTATTTAATAGATGAGATACTGAACTGTGGTGTTTATACACAGTATCGTGTGCAAATCTTAAACAGTAATAAGAATCATTTGGTGGTTCTTCAAGATTCTCAGCAATTTTATGTGGTCCTCCAAAAAAGGTTGCGAGCCACTACATTATTTAAAGATTATTGGACTCCATAAAGGGACCTTATAGTAACGTTATTTTTTCTCTCCATGAAATTAGGAAAGGCATCTTAAAAAGCAGAAACAGTATAAGAAAGCCTAAAGAAAAATACAAATGATCAAAGATCTAGAGATCTAACTAGTGTGTGTCTTAGAAGAGGCCGTGCAAGCTCTTCTAATTTGTGGATTTTACTATTATAGAAACTTTTTTTTTCTTACCATCTATTTTCCCTTTTGTTTCTTCCTTCCAGAAATTCATTGAATTTGAAGATTCTCTTGAGCAGGAGAAGAAAGACCTGCAATACCAAGTGGAAAGCCTTGAATTTCAATCTCGGCAGCTGGAGCTAAAGACCAAAAACTATGCTGACCAAAGTACGTGAAGCAAAATATTCTGGGATAACTTCTGCACTGAAAATGTTAATTAGGGATAAATTCTACACAATATTCTTGTGTGACTTCCCCAGTGTTACTTTGTGTATGTTGAATGGACCATAGTTGCAGGATGGAAGATGATGCCTTCTGTGGTCCACTAGAGGGCAGCAAAGCCATCCCAGTAATAATCATCTATTTTTTTAGTTGACTTTCTTTAGTTTACTCATTAGATAAAACACCACTGTAGTATAGGACTAACCTCAAGTGTGAAGTAATTAACAAAAGAACAAAATTAGCATGAGCATAAAAGCTCTTTTAATTAACATCTTAAATTTAACTGCTTCTGCTTCAGTCATGAGGGATACCATCACAAGGCCATATTCAATTCCCTATTTAAAAAATTACTGGTACTAAACAGAGCCTGTAAATGGTTATAAGACCATTTCTGAGAGCTGAAGTGGTCAAAGAGACAGTAAACCACTAAAAAAACACAAGGAAAAAGCATGGAAGTTCATCAGAATTTAATACTTTACATTCCCACAGGCATACATGTGCAATTTAAAAGTATGGTGTCTTATTATTATGCTTGTGCCATTATACAACATCCAGGGTAACACAGATCCCAGTACTCAAGAGGTTAATACATATCATGAAATACACATGGAGTAGAAACAGATGCTCTAATGCATTGAAGTGCTAGCCCTATCTGCACATTTAATCTACTCGCAAAATGCTTACTCGCATTTATAGCTGCTTATTCTTACTTATTTTAATTATATATACAATATCATGACATTCTTATTTTCTATTGGATTCTTGATCTGTGTCTCATCAGTAATTTAAATAAACTGCGTGGTTTGGGGTAATATTATGTGTAAACAGGTAATTCTACACCTAGTATGTTACTGACAAGACATGGATTTATGCGTGTCGGGTAAGATACGTAATATTGCGAGTGAATTGCATCGAATACGTGTGTAACATTACAGAAAAAGTGGAATTTCTTAAGTATCTCAAATTGAATGAGGCCCATAGATTGTAAGTCTGCAATACAATGTTATCTAATATATTGATATAACTGAATCCAAGATACAACCCATTTCTCACAGGTTTAAATTAATGTGCAAATATTAGTAAAGAACAAAATATTTTTCCAGTAGCGATTCTACATCCATCCATACTTTACAATGTGTAATGCAATTAAATAATTCCTAAATATTGTTTAGTATCCCTTTTGGGGCAAATGTTTGTATTTTTCAGCAATTCTTACAATACCGGACTAATGAATAAATAGACATATGTGTAATGTGCATTCCCTTTGATATTTGTAGAATTATCACGGCAAATTATTCTTCCCTTTCTTACTCTTTCTATCTGGCTTTTTCTATCAGTTTCCAGGCTAGAAGAACGAGAATCTGAAATGAAGAAGGAATATAATGCATTGCATCAGCGGCACACAGAGGTATGTCCTATGTCATTATATATGCCAATGTATATTCATTCCTCACCCTAAGAGTACTCCGAGTACTCCATGGTACTATATCTCACCTTTGCTATGCCATTATTAAAGAGAAATGTCATCCAGAATGACATAAAAATGTTATTAGTTACATCTGAAAGAAGATAATTATAAATGTGGCACAGGGTGTTTTATGTTTCAAATGACGCTGATAGAGCACAATAAACTGATTTAAATGTTTAGCTGTTCTTGGGGTTTGCCCTTGTCATCCAATTATCAGCGATATAGTAGTATGAGTCATGCTTATCTGTCGTTAGTTTCCTGAAAGTTTTACTTAAAGGGATATGGGAGGTTGCTCCATTTTACTAGGTATGTAATCTAATTACCGTATATACTCGAGTATAAGCCGAAGCATCTAATGTTACCACAAAAATGGTAAAAAGGTATTGACTCGAGTATAAGCCAAGGGTGGAAAAGAGGGTCCTTCCCCCCTTATCATCCTCCTCCTTCCCCCCTTATCATCCTCCTACTTCCCCCCTTATCATCCTCCTCCTCTGCCCCTTATCATCATCCTCCTCCTTCTCCTTCTTCCCCCCTTATCATCATCCTCCTCCTTTCCCCCGTTATCCTCTTTCTCCTTCCTCCCCTTATCATCATCCTCATTCTTCTCCTCCTTCCCCCCCTTATCATCATCCTCCTCCTTCCCCTCCTTATCATCATCCTCCTCTTTCTCCTCCTTCCCCTCCTTATCATCATCTTGTTTCCCCCATAACTTTCTCCTTACTACACCCCCTCCAATCCCTATCCCCCTTCCTCCTTACTTGCTACTATGCTCCGATGAGCTGATGCTGATCCTGACGCGGCAGGACGTCTTCTGTACCGGCATATGCTAATAATGTGACGCGCATGTGACGTCACATCATTAGCATATGCCGGTATAGAAGACATGCTACGGCATCAGGATCAGCATCAGCTCATCGGAGCATAGTAACAATTAAGGAGAGAGGATAATGGGGGGAAGGAGGAGGATAACGGGGGGAAGGAGGAAGCTAAAGGGGGGAAGGAGGAGGATTTTTTTTGACTCAAGTATTAGCCGTGGGGGGCTTTTTCAGCATAAAAAATGTGCTAAAAAAGTCGGCTTATACTCGAGTATATACGGTATATACTTACTTTTTTTTAAGAAGTGCTTATAAGATCTGTTTTTACCACCTAAAATCAAATTCCGGTATGGGTATGCAGACACAGACTCTGTAGGGCATAATGTTCAGTGTAGTGCCCTAGCTTATCAGGGACCACGTCTCAGCAGAATGTTTTAGAATATCGCTGAGATTGGTTAGTACGTGCAGCATAGTCTGTGCGTTTGTGTGCTGCAGAGGGTAGATTCAAGCAGTTAATGTTTGTTTGATTTAGGCACTAAAAACAGAGATTATAAGCACTTCTTAAAAAAAGTACATAAAAGTAAATAGATACAGGGATATTATATACTGTGTACAATCCAGAAACCTTCCATATCCATTTAATATTTTTTCATGCAAAAAAAAACAAAAAACAACTTTTGCAATATTTAAAACATGTTCTTTGAAATGCATGACAAAATATGTTCCGTAACCATTTAAATTCCCCTTTAAACAAACCGAACCTCTTTAAAAGCTATTATCTCAGCAGCCATTTTGTTTTTTGTATCACAGATGATCCAGACCTATGTGGAACACATTGAACGCTCCAAAATGCAGCAGGTGGCCGGAAACAGCGGAGAGAGCGGTGTCACAGGGAGAAGGTGCGCATTTATCATCCCTCTTACACTATTGAGACTTCTTATTTTAATAAAACATATGTAAATGTGTCTGGCCTATGAGTGGTTGTCATGGCAACATCAGGATACAGTCCACTAAAATGGCAGACCATGCAGGGGTCAGGGAATGATTCATTTATCATATATATATATATGTCCCAGCTCAGCTTCCCACAATGCAGTGTAATAACTGTTTTTCTCGGAATTCTGAGCTGGAAGAAGTTTTTTTTAACTTGTTTTAGACATTCAGATGTGAATATAGATGTACTATTTCTTTACTATATATATATATGTGTGAGGTGAGGTAGCCGTGAGTGTCCAGTTATCTTGATTAATAGAGTAATTCCGTAGGCCCTTGGAGCTCATCTCGAGGGCTGCAGTGAGGCCTGAAGACTTTAAGCCACGCAAAACTTGGAATTTTTTGTTTCAAAAGCTGTAACTCCGAAGACGTTCGGGGGTCGGAAAAAGAGCCAAATTGAATATCAAATCAGCTTACAACCTCACACACCACAGGGGGAGAGGCAGGGAGCCTGTAAGTGAGGTTGCAAGCTAATTTGGTATTCATTTGACGTTTTTTTGCCTCATGAAAGGCTAAGCAAGGAAAAAATGGCGGCTGTAAAAATTTAATTTTTTTTTCAAGCACGAAAATCACAAACACATTTCAGGCTTGGGGAAATTGATCAATTTCCCAAGCCTGCAAATGGTTTCAGACCCACAAACAGGAGCATAGAGGGGGGAGAGGGTGGAAAGAGACACAGGGGAAGGAGTTATACCGGGGTGAGAGAGGGAGGGGAAGAGACACTGGGGGGGATACAGGGAAAAAAAGCCACAAGGCAAGGAGAGGGGGGAAGAGACACAGGGGTAAGAGAGTGGGGAGAGGCTCAAAATGTGCGCCAAAGGCGCTCATTGCGAGGACAGAAAGTTGCATGTTGGATGACGCCTGCAATGAGAGAGGAACGTAAAGTAGAGGGGGGGAAAGGCTTGCAGTGAGTGCCGAAGGTGCTCATTGTGAGGCATGAAAGTGGCGGCTTGACTGAGACCTGCAATGAGCGGCAAAGCCGCTCATCGTGAGGCCCATAAAGTAGATGGTGGGAGAGGCTCGCAAGGAGCGCCGAAGGCGCTCATCGCGAGGCACGCAAGTAAGAGGGGGGAGAGCCTCGCATTGTATGGCAAACGGCATTGACAGGCTTCACGTTTTATTGCCATCATTTTTGATGGGCAAGTCGCTAGTAATATATATATATATATATATATATATATATATATATATATATATATATATATCTACATATAAGGATTAAATTGTCAGTTGATGAAAACTACGCTAAAGTGAGAGAGCAATATAAATATACAGTAGAATCCCGGTTTATCCGGCACCTAATGAACCAGCACTCTCAAGCAACCGGCATCAATTCCCCATTTGAACAAAACTCAGTTCGAGACTGAAAAGAAAAAAAAAACTAACTTTTTACTAATTATTTTTTTGGGGCCTAAATGACCCAGCTTATGTGCTAATGCCTTTTTAAAAGGTTTTGGGGGGTTAATGGGTCATGTAGACCCTTTTTTTCGAGGACTCCCGATTAACCAGCAAATACACTTATCTGGCAATAGGGAGACCCCGTGGGTGCCGAATAACTGGGAGTTTGCTGTAATTTTGTTTAAAGTAGAGAATTCTGGGAGAGATTTACTGCACCAAAAAGAAAAGATCACCTAAAATAATACAGATCTCCCAAATACAAAAAAAATGGTAAAGCATAACTGAGACTTAGGAAGTGAACATTAACAAATGATTATATTCCATTACATGGCTCATTTAAGCTGCTTTATATATTTTGCATTGTTTATGTGATGTAAATTAATGTCATACAACTGTTATCACAATGTTTTTTAATTTATTTGCATGGCTTATCATCATTTTCTGATTTTCTTCATCATGAATAATTTACTGTTACTGTTCTCTGTGTATGTAGCCTGTCTATGTATGTGTGATGTCTTTTGTTTTTTCTGTGTGTTGCATAAAATCATTAATTTTATTTGTAGGACCTGTTTGCAATGAGTTTACAGTAACATTTAAAATAATGTATCTCATGACATATGCATTTATGGGTAATATAAACCTCAATATCTGTTTTTCTCTTAATAATTGATATGAAAGATGAAAATTGATATGTAGGTGTCCTATGCTTGAACAATACCATATAATTAACAGACCACTGTGTCATATTTTTTTTTATTTACTCACTTAAATACTACTCTTGACATTATTAGTACTCTTGACATTATAATACAACTTCTATGGTTCCCTGGTGGTCCAGTGGTTAGGATTCAGTGCTTTCAACACTGCAAACTGGGTTAGATTCCATGTCATGGAACCAAGAGGTCACACCACCCTGAAGCCAAGTAGGGTTGGGCCAGGTCAGTACTTGGATGGGAGACCACTTAGGAATACCAGGAGCTGTATGCTGTGGCCCACTGGAGAAGGAACTGGCAACCCACTCCAGTATCTCTGCCATGAATACCAATTGCATCAGCATGACCGTGGACATAAAGATGTTCTGGTGTGTCCAGGTTAGACTGAACGACACACAAAAAAATTATTACCTTTCATATGCAATTATGCTGCTGTGGAATCTACCATTTTTGTTTCTTCAGATCAGCTTCCTGAGGTGGGAGGAGATTTTGAATACAGAGTAAGTCTGTCTTCATAAGTGCAATGTGGCATCTACAACTGCCAGTGCTCTTAGCAGAACTAAAGGAAGCTCATTTGCTTACAAGAGCATGTCATCTTGAGAAAGTTGTAGAGAACAGCAGGCAACAAATCAAATGGAACTTCACAGGGAAGAAAAATTGCATATAAGTTACAAAAAGTTAAGGTTTTGTTTATTTTTTTAATTTCTACAACAAATTGTACAGATTATCATATTTAATTATTCAAAAGACCATACAGAAAGAAACCATGGTCCTTTTTAACAAAACCTAAATAATTATGGACGACCCACATTTTATATATTTAATCAGTTGTAGACATATTATGTTTTTTTTTGCATTGAAACATCGATTAATCCCTCAGCCAATACATCTTTTAAAAATGTTAGATCCTTCCTCTTCTGATCTTATAAATTTTTTATAGGAGTTTATGAGGGTTGCATCCAATCACAGACAGGAGCCTCTGAGATACTGAGTTTTATGCTATTTTTTATAAAACGTGTAATTTATGGTCAACTATTTTTTTTATCATGGAATAAGTTACTTTCTTCCACCACCTGAGTTCGATTCCAGTCAAGGAACCAAGAGGTCACGCCACCATGAAGCCATTCAGTGTTGGGCCTGGTCTATACTTGGATGGGAGACCACCTAGGAGGTGTGTGTTGTGGCCTATTTGAGAAGGAACTAGCAAAGGAGATCAGCGCGGACCTTACAAGGACAGCAAAAGCGCCTCTGATAACAAAAAATACACCAACCAAGAGGCTCGCAATGAGCACCGAGGGCAAACAGCATTACCTGCCTTACAATTTTATTGCCCCGTAATTTTTGACAGGCAAGTCACTAGTATAAATATATATATCACATATATTGTTGTCAGTATTTGGAACATTTGCGATGTTGGTCACGCCTTTGCATCCCTCATGCAGCAAGGGATGCCTGCGAGCCTCGCGAAGCGAGGCTAGTCATTGAGGCACGCATAACTTAGGCAGCATAGAGCGACAAAGGGCTCATTGCACTGGGAGCCTCGCGAAGCGAGGCAAGCAGTTGAGGCACGCGGGACTTAGGCTGCAAGGCGAGCATTTGAGGCACGCGGGAAGGCACTCATTGCCCCCTTAAGCCTCGCAAAGCGAGGCGAGCAGTTAAGGCACGCAGTTGGTTCAAGCGCTTAACTAAAAAAAAAGAAAAACAACCAAAATAATAAAATTAAAAAATCATAACACACTCACACACAGCACAGGGGGAGACCCAGGAAGCCTGGGAGTGAAGTTGCAAACTAATTGGAGCCATATTTTGCATTTTTAGTCGAATGAAAATCGTCTAAGCAAGGGAAAAAATGGCGGACGAAAAACGTAAAAATTCTGAAAGAGGATGAAAACGAGGCTCTGCAATGGGTGGTTATTGGTTTGGCGGAAACTGCCATAGAAAATGGGCCAAAAAAATAATTAATTATTACATATTACAATTTTCTTTTATTCCATATTAGTCATCATTAGCCATATACTTTTCTTGACACTGAACTATTGCTATTTCCTCGCTACATTGTATGTAACTGTGTTCTAAACCATCTAAAGCAGTGGCTGTCGGTGGACCTAGGTTCAAATCAGGACCTACTTTCTTCCAGACCTCCTCTACATTATTACATTTATCATATATTCCTCTTGAATCTTTCAAATGCCTAAATAAGCTATTACCTAAATACTGTTCTTTTTCTTAGTTTACTAACTTCCTTCATGTGTACCTCAAAATTCCATTAAATATTTGTAAGTGTAAAAATATGGATTCCAGACCTTGGCCTCAACTTCAAAAAGACATTTGGACCATGGCAAATTTTGTTTAAAATTAATTGATCATCCCTGAAATCACAGAAATTCGCCTACATACATACTGGTAGAAACTTTTGCCAAGTATATAGCAGAATCCAATGGGAAATTGATGTTCGATTTTACATATTCAAATTAAACTTTTGTTACATTGATACATGTAATATTTTAACAAAAGTTTTTGCTTTAAAGTATTATTCATTTTTATTATTTAAATATATGTAAGTTTTTCTGTGTACATATAGATTTTACATTCACCATTTTTGTAAAGTGTGTTGTATGTACCTGTTGATGTGTACTTCCCTTGCACATGCATGTGAGTGCACATACCTCCTTATTCCTGCCATGCCATCTGTCCCGTCCTATCACACGGATCATGCACACATGTACACCTGCATGATTTGGTGCATCTAACTGCTGTTTTCTTGTCTCGCTTTTTTGTGCTGTGGCCGCTGTGTTTTGGGTGTCTTGTCTGTGACTTATCACTCCAGCCATCGCCAGTCCTGGAGGAAGAGGTAAATCCCTAAAATGTCAAAAGTTTCTCCAAAATTGGAGATGTTTCTAGGGTTGGCTTCTGTATTTCCTTGCTATATTGTATTTAACTGTGTTCTAAACCATCTAGAACAGGGCTGTCAATAGTGGACCTGGGCCCGAATCGGGACTTCCGACCCCTTTCTTCCAGACCTACTCTACATTATTAAATGTATCATATATTCCTCCTGAATCTTCCAAATGCTTAAATAAGCCATCAGTTAATTACATAGAGTTTGTGCCAAGGGACCTTCACTGTTTGGTGTATAGTGCTGGGGGATACCCAAGTCCACTATTTTAGTTATGTTATTTTAAAGAACTGGTATTGGTATTGCACACATTTCCTTAGAAAGGTAAAAAAAGCATATTTTTTTAACCTTTTTCTGCAATTGTATGCTGTGTTGGCCATTTTGCATTGATGTCTTCTAATACCTCCCACTATCTGCAAGTATATACTTCTTATCAAGTAGGATGGAATCTTGAAGGTTGATATTTGGTCATTGCAACCCAGTGGATTGCTCTTTTCACTTTTCTAACAAACAACAGGCTTAGCTTATCTGCAATTCAAAATGGTAGAAACTTTGTAGAACTTGGAAGATAAGACAACAATGTAGCATTTTAGCATGATAAAATTACTTTGTCCGATTATACTTTCTTTGTCCAATATAGATTATTTAAAATTAACCATTAAACATTGCCACAAAGCTATAAACCATTTTGATAATGTCCAATCGCAGCCTCTTATTTGCAGCAGGGCCTAAGAAAAGCTCCATTCAGGATGGACAACCAACATTTAAACTGATACATATCTTGGGTACATTGGGTAACCTGTTTTGGATATTATTTTAAATGCAAAGTTGGTTAGTTTTGTTTTAAATGAGCAGTACTTGATTAAACCTGCTTTAAAAAAGTTTAGTTATAACAAACTCCTACAAGTCTTATAGCAGTACTCTTTGTTTTTCAGGAGTTAAGTTGACTTTAAGAACACTTTCTCTGTTTCTCTCACTATTTCTCTTTTTAACTTTCTCTTACTCTTTCTTTTGCACTTTGTTTCATTCGTCCTTTTGTTTTTTCTTATTTTTTATTTGTTCTTACTCTTTCAATTTCCATTTCCCTTTTCTATTTTTGTTCTTTCATTCATTTTCATATACATTTGTAGTTAATTTTTCCTTGTATTTTCTCTTAAATTTTCTCTTTCATTTCCTTATTTTTTCCCTTCATTCTTCATTCTTCATTTCTTATTTTCTCTTACTCTTGTGTTATTTCTTTCTTTCCGTACTCCGTTCTTTTCTTATTTTTTCTTTTATTCCTTCTATCTTTTTTCTATTATTTTTCTATTTTCTCTTACTGTTACATTTATTTTTACCTTTTCTGTTTTGTTCTTTAATTAAATTTCTCTTACTCTATTTTCTTAGACATTTGTAGTTCATTCTTCAAATCGTTTTTCCTTAATTTTTTTGCTCTCACTCTTCCATCTTCCATTTCCATCACTGTTTTCTTTCATTCTATCATTTTCTCTTACTCCCGTTTTATTTATTTATTTATTTCCTTTACTTACTCTTTCATATTCTTATTGTTTTCATGTATTTCTGCTTCTCTTATTTTTAATTTTCAAAGTCTTTCTTTCTTTCTTTCCTTCTTTCCTTCTTTTTTTCCTTCTTTCATTTTTTCTTTATCTAACATTTTCCCTTTCTCTTACTATTTCATTTCGGTCTCTTTTTTTCTTTCTTTTATTTTCTCTTATTCCTTAATATTCTTACTTTTTTCTTTTTTCTCATTCCTCATTTCTCTTGTTTTATCCTATTTTCTTCATATTGTTAATTTTTCATTTCTTCATTCTTTGCTTCAATTTATCTTTTTCATTTTTGTTCTTTCTTTATTCTTACTTTTCTTTTTTATTGTTTCTTTCATTTTCTCTTTTACTTTCTTACTCTTTTTTGCTTTCATTCTTCCCCCTACTCCTTTGTTTTGTTATTCTTTTTTCTTTTTCTTTCATTTTCTACTACTTTACCAGTTTTTCTTTTTATTATTTCATTTTCTATTATTATTTCAAATTCTCTTATTCTTTCATTTTGTCTTATCTTTATTATGTATGTTATATCTCATATTTATTTTCTATTTTCACTTTTTCATGCTCTCTACTTTGTTGCTCTATGGCTCTGTCTTCTTTTTACTATTTGTTCTCTCATGTCTTTTTTTTGATAATTTTCTCTCTCTTTAAATTGTAATAGTGTGATGGATATTTAAATGTACTGATTGCAGAAGCTTGCTTAAAGACAGAAAAAATATTCCACATTTCCATTTATTTTATCTCACAAAACTGTATTTTTTATTTATCTTGCAAAATCAATAGTCTGAACAGTTAAAGTATTAATTTAAATACTGATTCATTTAATTTCCTACTTTATTACATACTTGTGTTAGGTTTTATAAGTGACTGCTCCTTTAAATACATATTCAGAAATATGTTTTCAGTCTTTGTTTGCTGTTCATTTAATTCATGTGTTTTATTTATTAGCGATTAAAGATGAACTGCAATTAAAATGGCTACTCAGATTTCCTTATACATCGTGTTCAAAACTAGACAGTTTGTGTAATATATTTTTTAGCGAAAATGTAAAAATATCTAATCACTATTGGTTTGAGTAGGTATCGGTATTGCATTCATGTTATAATTGTATAAAATAATCTTTAATAAAGCTACTGCTATACTATAGCATTTTATAAAAAACAGTAAAGCACCTACAATTAAGACTCATTTAACCACTAAAAATTGAAAATTATATCACACCTTATAATATTTTAGTTTAAAACAATTGATCAAAATATATATTAATTAATTAATAATAATAATTTATAAATATATTTTCCATATGTAGAAATATACACAACTATATATAGAGCATGTCATCCATGCTAATGGATATATATAGTTTTCCAAAATGATAAAGATATTTTTGTTAGGGATTTTTTTTCAAGCATGCTCTCAAAGCTTTCATCCAATAATAAGTGGTTTCTATGTGTCTTTTGCTGTGATTTGACACTCTAAGCTGCTTCACACTGAGTGAAAGAAAAGTGGGATAACAGGAACTTCGTCAGGCAGAGTTGCGTAATATCTATTTAAAATTTGTTTTTATCAAAGACACAAACGTGCTAAAACGAAGTTTAACCGTTATTAGCGATAATTTAGAGCAGTAGTTCTAGACGTTTTTGATCTAGGGTTGGTTACCTTCCAGTGCTCATGGGGACCACTTTTGGGATCCAGAACATTTGCTATAGGGCAGTACTACATATAGCACACTAAATTTTAATTTAGTTTTGCACTGATTTGAATATAGAACATCTTAACCGCAGGCACGTTCACAATGAACTGCTATAATAGTTGTTGCAATGTGAGTAATGTCTGTGTGGTGCTTTCCGCGCAGGCATTATTACCATTACATACTGGGAAGCATTGCTCAAATTGCATGTGCAGTTATTATGTAATCGAGCTTGCGCAGTTAGAACGTTGCGTTCTGTGAGCCTGGAGAAAGAGAGGGAGGGAGACAGAGAGAGAGAAAGGGAGGGAGTGAGAGATGGGAGTGAGGGGGGGGGGGGGAGAGGGCAGGAAGTGAGAGATGGGAGTGAGGGGGGAGAGAAAGGAGAGAGAGAGAGAGAGAGAGGGGAAGGAGAGAGAGGTAGAGGGAGAGAAGGGAGAGAGAGTGGAAAGGAGAGAGAGGGGGAGGGGGAAGAGGGGCGCACAGAGAGGGAGAGGGCGCACAGAGAGAGACAGCACAGAGAGAACAGACTATATGATACCGTCATTTATGATGGGCAAGTTACTAGTCTACATATAACTGTCACTAATGGCAGTTTAAAGTTTTAGGCTCTCCTCACGGCTCTTTGTTTCTGAGGACCTGCTGATAAGGTCTCCATGATCAACTGTTGAGACTACTGATTTAGAGGAAATAAAATCCATTTAAAGCTCCTACATATTTAAAGCTCAGCTATTGTGGCTGCCTTTTTAGCTCTCCTGCTTTCTCTTCACATTTATACCACTCTAGTCTTGCACTTCCTGTTCCTTCGCACCTGGCCCCCCGAACCCTCCCTCCCTTTTACTTTTCTTGCAGATCCAGACCACTATCATTCTCATATCTTCTGCACATTATACTATCTCTTGGTTCATCACCTTTGTATCAACTCTACATTACCCCAGCCCCACATTCCCTACTCTTTAGATTATGTTCCAAACATCCACCCTACATATACAACTCTTTGTGGCTACTCACAGCCTAAATAGCCACAGCCTTTATCAACATCATTGTAATTTTTAACTGTCCAATTTTATCATTCACATTTATATTTTAATGCACATAATACTAAACACTTTTGTGCGTGGAAGCCACAAAACCATCAATAAAACAGAGTAACAGGTGTACCAAATAAATATCTTTAAGATTACACTTTCCACAGGATGTTGGGATGCTTTATCTCCATGAACACCTGTGGTTGGCTGAGACCTGACCATGTGATTTTCACACTAAAATAAAGTAGTCATGGAATCGAGATGTTATTTAAACTTGGTTTCTTGGTGATGAAGTGTTATGGTGAGTTTACCAGATCTTTGATCTTTCCTCTGTACACTGGTTCCTATATTTATACAATGCTTATTTCATTGAGGTTGAATATCATGACAAGGTCGCTTTTCCTCCACAGTTTTTATGAATGGAGATGCCTACCCATTATATAGTATCATGTAGTACTGCTACTTACTGTATCAAAACATTAATAATGGTGTTGCAGTGGTGATACCATTAGTCTTTATATTAATTCTAGCTCTCTTATGAAGTTCTCTAGTACTGTTGCTCTTTCACTTATCCTTCTCATAATCTTTCAGCAGAAAGGAACGTCCAACCTCCCTCAACGTCTTTCCCATGGCAGACGGAATGGTACGTGGGCAGATGGGTGGCAAGATCACCCCAAGCTCGGACCACTGGCACCTGAGCGACCTCAGCCAGCTAAAGTCCAGCTTCAGCTACAAGGTTGGCCCAGACAATCATGGGAACAGAGTTCCTGCCATGTGTCTCCATTACCAAAACCATCTCACTCAACTTTTCTACAGTGCAAGCCAGAAGCACTGCCATCATCGTCTCTTAATATATGCATATATTTATTTGTCTTTAAGGGAATCTGGCACCTTAAGACTAATTATTTTTATTTTGAAGCTGACCTGGCTTGAAACTTCCATCTTTAGGCACTAATCCTGGACTGAACAAACCTCCTCATAAAGTAACATTGAAATGGCTAAATTGTAGATACCCTGGAAGCTGACATTGATAGTTTGGAGGTGTCCAGCTCCCTATAATACTACCAAAATGACTGTTTAGTAAAATTTCCAACTTTATGTTTTGTATACTTTTAATCCACCATATAAATAAGGCCTAGTCAATATAATGTGTGACATATGCTTCAACTGCATTGTTCACCTGTATTTTTTGTGACATTTGGGCTACTCATTGTTTATCCAAACTCATCGCAAGAATGATGTTTACTGATTTGTTTGCTTTGTTTACATAACTACATTCAGAATTTCACTGATCCATTCATCAGATAATTTTCAGCATCAACAGAACATTATTTGACCTATGACGAGGAATTCATATAAGGACTTCAGAATAGTAAAAATGCTTGTTATAAAAACGGTTAAATTAATTAATTCCAATATTATTATTCATAATCGTATTAATTATGATTATAATAATCTAATCTCATCCTGAGATCTTGCCTTCTACGGAAAAACAAATGAATATGTATTCAAGAGGCATTACAGATTTATGGTTACAAAATGTCCATTTATTAGAACGCAATACTTAATACAAATACATTAATAATACATGATAATACTATGAAAACAACATCTCTTAACTTAGCAGAAGGGCATTCTAAAGCTACCAATTATGTCCATGTGTATGAGAGTATGATACTTTACCAGGCCTTCACAGTTTAGTGAAGAGAGCTGTAGATGGAATAGCTCCAGAGAGCTGTAGATTGCAAAGACAAGAGAGAGATTTTCAAGGCCTGGTATCCCCCTTATATATCCTGTAATCTCAATTCCACCCCCATACTCCTCCCTAGCTCCTACTGGTCAGTTAGGTCACATGGCCTTCACAAAGTCCCCTCACTGGTCAGCTGTCCACACAAAGGATTCCTTCGGCCACATGTAAAACTAGACATATCCGGTTCTCAAAGTTACACACACCCATGCGTTCAAGAATACCATATATGGTCTTCTGCTAATTCTCTGGATTAAACTGTGCTTAGTGAAATCCAGCGCCATCATGTGGTCATTCGGCAAATCCATCCACTACTCGATCAATCCATCCACGTGTCCTCTCCAAGTGAGTGAGGAAAAGAACGAATATAGATAGCTTTTCAGCCTTATATTAAATCTGGTAATTATTCCCTACTTCTAACGCTAGGTGTGTGTTACAATGCTATAGTAGTAATATACAGAACTTTAAACCATGGTTAATAAACAAAGCCTAAATTAAACATAATAAATGTAACCCTAAATGTAATGGTTCAAGTCTTATACCTAAATAAACTGTAACCACATAAGTAAACAATACTGGCACATTCTATTGGTAACCAGAGTTTGTCCAACAGATTGTGAGAATAACTAGACACTGTCCTTAGAACCATAATGCCCATAGAATAATAAATAATTAAATCTTTCTAATAGGCGCTTTGTAATTAACAATATTTGACAACTTTGTAGAATTAATTATGCAAGCCCAAATTGGGAATGAATGCAGTTTTATAATCAAGTGCATGGGGGCATAGAAAAGTAATTATTCATTTATTATCACTAATGATAGGTTAGATGGTAAGATTATATTTCATTGTTCTAAAGTTCTTAGGTAGGGTGAATTGATAGGTGGTTTGAGTATCTTCCAAAGAAGACCCCCTTCACATGGACCGTAGAGTCTAACTTTGGTACCAAAACTTTACAGAAGTGACTTTCCTAGAATCCCATAGGCCCACTGGCACAAACGTTGGGAAATTAACCATAAGTAACCCATGTCATGACTTGTCTGTATTTAACCTATCAGGATGAGATGTCAGAGTCTGGACAGTCTTCGGTGGCAGCCACCCCAAGCACTACAGGGAGCAAATCGAACACCCCCACCTCATCTGTCCCATCTGCAGCTGTCACCCCTCTACATGAGAGTTTGCAGCCCCATGGTGACTATGGCATGACAGGAAAAAGCAAGAGGACGCGTGAGAAAAGGCACAGCCACAACATGGAGGTGCAAGTGACACAGGAGATGAGGAATGTCAGCATTGGTAAGGCCAAATATTTAGTCAATCATGCTTTAACTGTTTTTCATGGCTGCCTAAAACATATATTAAAAATGTGCCCATTTTATTTCCAGTGACACAAAATACTTATATCCAAATATTGGTTTATTTAATGTTGAGACAATTACTTGACATCTTTCCAATGAGGCCAGCCTATATACATGTCTTCAGTCAATAGATTTATCATCCTTTTTTTTGTACTTTATACACTTTTTTTATATTATTTATCATGAGAGGATGCAATGCACTAAATTGTATTCCTTGTCTTTTTCACAGGTGGATTTTTCTAGATAAAATAATATTTATAAAAATACATTATAATGTATATAATATGTTAGTATACCCTAGGAGTAAATTAACTAGAGATAAAAAATGGGTAAATGGGACACTGAAACCCCATATTTACTCTATAATCTTGTGACAATTTTGAATAAGAAGTGGGCACGTTCTTTTAGGAACATTAAAAAAACAACTCTCCCATTCATTTATTAATATGTTTACATACTAGTAATGCCAATTAATTATTCTAGCTCCTTAATGAATATTTTTTTAAATAATGGTTATTGACAGTCAAGTAATTCAACTTTACCTATACTATAGTGGTAAAACAAGTAATGGCCCTATAAAAATATTGGTAAGCCCCGCTTAACGATACCCCTTTGAGCACTGATTCGCTATAGCGCTTTTTTTCCAGTACTTCCCTGTTTAGCGATAAACCCCTCTATAATGCTGGTTTTGACCGTCGATCCCCGTTTAGCCCCTTTTAATCCTCACTCAACACTCTTCGATTCGCCATAGCTCTGTCTGAGCGCTATGGTGCTATAATGCCCTGTTTATCGCTTTATCACATTGGAGCTCTAAATTGGGTATACCTGTACGTAGTATTTTGAAAGCCCTTTTGGCCTAATTATATTAATTAAGAAAAATATTTATATGGTTGCCATGTCGCCATCACTTTGTCCTCCCATGCCTCAGAACTTGTAGCTGTGAAGTGGGTCAGTTTTTAGTGCAGTATCCCGCACCACCTGACTGCAAAAAGAATATGGTGGTCTTCAATGCCTCAGAACGCATAGCTCTCGGTGATGGGGCAACTCTAAATCTCCATATTGCAGCTTGCATAGCAACCTCCTATGCGGTGAAGTGCGGCAGTTTTTAGTGCAATATCCAGCACCACATGATGGCAAAAAGAAGATGTTGGTCTTATTTTGTGCACTAAAAGCTGCAATATGGAGATCAGCATCTTGCTGCCCTCAGACACTCTGAAATGTGGCAGTAGGTGGAGATGCCATCATTGCTGTGCCTAGAAGTGAGTAGAAGGTAATTCAGACAAAATAATGATAATTCATAACTTGATCTAATTACACGCTTTTTTTAAATAATAAGGAATTATAACAGTTTATTGTGGCAAGATAAATCTGTAAGACAGATTCACTTAAAGGGATTCTTCAGCCATCTAAAATGGCATACTGATACGTAAAAGGTATTTTGCAGGCTTATATAGTGTGTCGTTGATATATATACATTTTTTTTTAAATAATTTAAATTACTTTCAGCACAAGTCAGCCCATCTGTTGCAAAGTGGGACTGCTCACTTTATTTTTTTCAGACGTGTTCACAATGTTGTCATCCATTCAGATACCAGTTGAAACCAGAGGTCTGCATCAGCTGTGACTTAAATCTATATTCAGACAGTTTTATGATAAGTATGATAAAAACAAATAGGATGCCCCTTTGTGACACATCTACACTTCAATGTGTCTAATGAAATGCAAGATGTATCCACTATAATAGTTGTCAGATGTAAGTAACGCTTACGAGATGTGTTCTGCGCAGGCGTTACTCACATGCTGGGGAAACGAAGGGGAGTCGTGCAACTGTGCACTGCCGCAGCAATGCGCTGTATGGTGTGGGGGGGGGGGGGGGGGAGAGGGAGATAGAGGAAGCAGAGAGAGAGAGGGAGGGAGAGAGATGGAGGGGGAAAAAGGGAGGGAGAGAAAGGGGGGGGGAGAAAAAGAGATGGAGGGGACATGGGGAGGGAGAGAGAGAGGAGGCAGAGAGAGAGAGGGAAGCAAAGAGAGAGAGAGAGGGAGGGACGGAGAGAGAGAAGGAGACAGAGAGAGAGGTAAGGCTCACGGAGAGGGCGCACAGTGAGAGACAGACAATTTAACATAACATATGATACCGTCATTTATGACGGGCAAGTTACTAGTATATATAAACTTTCATTTTTGTCAATGACACACTATATGCACTGTATTCATAGCATGGATGCGGATAGGACTGAAGAATCCCTTTCACAGATAAGCTTGCCATTAATGCTAAGAGAAGAGGCACTGCATTGAGTTCATATCTTGTCCAAAGTGGACAACAGAACCCACACAGTGCATCTCTCACAGGGATTTCTCTCACAGGGATGGGAAGCAGTGATGAGTGGTCTGATGTCCAAGACATTATTGATTCCACACCGGAACTGGACATTGGTCAAGATCCCCGGCTGGACCGCACAGGGAACAGGTGAGCTCCAAGGAAACAGTTTGATGGTACATGTGAATTCTTTGGCCTAAATCACCATGTACACTGGCAAATTCCCTGATTTTAACACCTCTGTTTAGAAGTTATCATGTGGATATATTTATCCACAACCCCATTTGTAAAAGTAAAAGATTTGTTATGAACATAATGCTAACCTAAATCTACATATGATCAAAGAGAGTCTTAAAGGCATAGTTAAGTTTCATGGGTTATGAATGCATCTGATAGAGGAGAATCAAAAGTGTATGAAAACCAAAATAAATAAAATAATACTTAACCTAAAGTTTGCTAAATCTCTTGAATTTTCAAGCAGTTTATTTTCAACACTCCCAGAAATCTCTACTAAAATTAGCATAAAATGCATAATTAATTTTGGCCAATCACAAGCAACTAATACATTGTATCAATCAGTGATGGCAGTTTGTGCAAAATGACATCATGGGGTGTGTAGTCTCCTGCACAAGGAAGCAGGGAAGAGTCAGACTTTGCTGTGTAGATATCTGCATTGTTCTGTTAAAATCCATACCCAAATGCAATGTTTCTATTGGTAGGTACACTGTGCCTATGTGAGCACTTCTGGGGGTGTGGAAAACAAGTTTTATTTTTAAATAATACAAATCTGTATGTGTATAGACTGACTCGATGTAATGCGTGTGTCTGATATAAGCAGCAGGTGTTAGATTAGAAAAAGGTAAAAACAGGGAAACTTAGATATACCTTTAACATATTTAGACTTTAGAACATGATTCTTACATGCTATCAAACTTTACGTACTATTCACTGATACGTGCAGAGTAAATTACAAAATAAATCTTGTCTATTATTCCACAACAATCTGATTCCTCCACTATTATATTAGTGAGTATTGAAGGGAAACATTAAGCAATAATTACACTAAAATTATATGATAGAACATTATCATTATTATCTTTATTTATATCACGCCAACATATTCCAATGTACAGGGGTTGAGTAGATGGCAAAAACAAAATGACCACCTTATAAAGCATGGAGGGCCCTGTATTTGAGTTTAAAATCAAATTTACATAGAGCTTGTTTCCAAGGCACTGACACAAGATTGAAAACTTGCAAACTTACAACATTCACACATTACTATATTTATGCAATACAAAGACTTATCTTGAAGAAAAAGTTTAGTTTTTTTATTCCCATGCTTATTAAATTCAAGTATTTTCTACACTCTTGAGTGAATTAATGTGTGCCATATGCTGAGTATATTAACTAATTAGTGCCCCTGTTTCTACCTGTTGGGGATCTCAGTAACCATTGAGACAAGTTGTCCACTGGTGCCTGCCTCTGAACGACCTGTAAAAGTCGCCATATTTGGGACTCATGCATTGGATATGGAAAACAATTGAAATGGTGAACTAAGTTATAATAATAAACCTGAAATAAAATATGATTTTTAAAGGCATTTAAAAACGTACAAGCGTATTAGTCTAATAATGCTCTTGATGCCTGCCAACTGCCTAATTTATTTCAAGGTTGGCTTGCTGGTTTTCAAAGCTCTAAAGAATCAGGGTCCCAGCTCCTTGAAGGAACTCCTGGTTCTCCACACCCGTAACTGTGCTCTTTGACACATAGCTAAAAGTATCAAGAGTTTGCTTAAGAATATTTGGTGCTAGAGCTTTTAGTCATGCAGCTCCAGTTCATTGGATGTCATTATGAAGAAGACTTAATCATTTAGCCAAGCATTTAGGTAGAACTGCAAAGCACATTGAGCCAAACGAGGAGCCCAACTTTGATTAAAGCACTATATAAGTTCTTGTCATTGTCTCATCCAAACCCACTATTGTTCACACTCAGTAGCAGAGTCTAGGAGCCAGAATATTTCTAGGGGGGATACAGCTTATTGTATACACAGGCCATAAAATAGCTTACCGTATATATATATATATATATATATATATACATACACACAAACACAGAAAA
Source organism: Discoglossus pictus (assembly GCA_027410445.1). Classification (NCBI taxonomy): domain Eukaryota; kingdom Metazoa; phylum Chordata; class Amphibia; order Anura; family Alytidae; genus Discoglossus; species Discoglossus pictus. Next base: position 80,795,605 of record CM050172.1, read on the forward strand.
ATCTTGGGTGGATGTGTCCCCCCCCCATCCCCTAGTTCCTACACCCATGCTAGGCCTACAATATATTTCCTGGTTGATCAAAATTGACAAATGTCTTCTATCCTGTATGTGAGGTGTCCATTGGGCTCCTGTATATCACGTGCCACATTTCTATATTATTATTCTTCATAATACATTATATTATGAATCTTTTTGTTTGCACAGTCCAACTCAGGGGATCGTAAACAAAGCCTTTGGTATTAACACTGATTCTCTGTACCACGAGCTGGCTACGGCAGGGTCTGAAGTCATCGGTGATGTTGATGAAGGGGCAGATCTGCTTGGTAAGCTAAAGCGTTAAACATTTAAAATGCAGACTGAAGTGAGTATCTGTTTAACCCTTTAGCTCTATGGTAGTATGTTTCAGGGAAGTCCAACATGGCCTGTAGAAAATCAACCCATAAACAAATGTTGAATATTATTTGCCAATTATGGTATCAATGTTGGTATTCTCTCAATCAGAGTGTATAACTGACCAAATTAATAGCATAACATTAAATGTTGGAAAAAGTGCACATAAAAGCCGAAATCAGTGTTAAACTAAGTAAATACAATCCCAAGTAGCTCTTTATCTCTTTTTGTCTCTTCTCAAACTATAAAGGGACATAGTCCTGCATTTTTTAGCATACATTTCAATAGGATGTTTTACACAAAAATGCATAAAAACAGTGATCTGAAATCAAGTAAAGTTTTATGTTACCAAGTAACGCACAATTTTTATTTGTAAATTAACAGGAAACAAACATAAAAAACCCCAAAGAAATCTGATTTCTAGTTACTCTCTGATTTGGCGTTTGTTACTAAACTGTAGAAATAAATGCATCGAAAGTAAAAAATAAGAAAATAAGTTGAAATTTCAGTTACTAATCAAAGTATAGCCAAATGCTAGTTATAGTGTTCATTTAATTATTTGAATGTATATATTTTGTGCTTGTTTATGTGAAATCATGTAGTGTTTAAAGGTTCTGTTATTAGGGGTCATCAGGAAGAATTTGCAGTAGAGACATTAATAGCTGGACCTATCTTGTTTTGGATCCTTGGTTCTTTAAGAACATTAAACATATTACATTGTACTAGAATTTATTTTCTAAATTAAATAATTCTTGAGATCTACATGCTTTTCCATGAGTGGTACTCTTATGCTAGGTATACTGATTATTGGAACAGTTTGCTCATCAGTTCCTATGGTGGCCACAGTGATCAAGTACATTGGACTGCTGATTAACATTTTATGCCATTAATTAGCTTACAATAGCACACACAAAAGGGATATGTATCTGAAGAATTGTATCAATTAGAAAAAAATGGCCTGTGCAATTTATAGTCAACTTTTAATACTTTTATAATCCATAATACCAAAAGTGACATTTCTGCTTTAGCTATCTTTGTTCTTCCAGGTTAGAGATTACATAATCTTAATAGTTCATAAATAGAAGACAACTTATTTAATAATGAACACGAATACTTATAGTAGTGCTCCAATTGTTGGATGTAACCGACAAGGTTAATGCCAGTAGGCCTCCTCTATTTCCAAATAAGCATTTGTCTCCTAGTGGTCCACCAACCACCAATTCAGCCTTCGCTATAAACCCAAATCTTCAAGATTTAACCATGTCTTAGGGTAACTATGATTGCAGAGCACCCTTTCTAGGGTTATTACACCGCAGTCTTACACCTTTTCATCTCATGCTTGGTAAGCCCCATTGTCACTTTTATCTCTATGATTTTGTTGGTTCAAATCACTGACTGACCCAGTCTTGCCCTCTGTCTCCCTTCTCTCCCCACTCTCCCTCTCCCCATGTCACTCTGTGCATCGCTGGACGTCCCCATAGGAGAATTCTCAGGTGTGTATCGTACCTCTTCCCTTGGCCCCTTCCCCTTTTCCTCCCTGTTTCCCAGACTCCTGCCTGTTTCCTGAGCGAATGGCGTGGTTCCCTCTTCAGCTGGGATATATCTGCTCGCTTTGCCTAATTTATCTGTAACTTACCTGCTCAAATACGGACATATATAAGAAATGGTGCTACCCAATTCACCTTTCCACTTGTGTAATTCAAATATATTCTTATTAAACACATTTCGCTAGTCACTCATTCAAACTCATGGAATCAGCAAAATCATCTAAAAAATAAAAATGCTTTAAACATGTTGTAAACTGATCTGAAAGATGCCCAACAATGAACTTTGATCCCAATTATTATTCCACACCCTCCAGTTCTATTTTACTGTAAGAATCCCATTTTGACTTCTCAGCAATCACAGGTCATATATCAGGATGTTTTTTTCTCCAAGATCCCCTATGAATGGACTAGCATCATGGGATTCTCACCAACTAAAGGAGATCTGGCAGGGTATGGAGGAATTATTTAAACCTAATTTTGAATCTTGTGGGTATTTTAAAACCTTTTTGTAATTGCAATGGTATTTCTTTGTATTTCTACATGCTTTTGTTGATTCCATCAGGGGACATTACAAAGTTCCCCTAAAACTGATAAAAGAGACATATCTTATTCTCCAGTATTACGAAGATCAGGATTGACATTTCACAGAAGAATCTGACTTTATAAAGGTTTTAAGTGGTAATTATTATGACATATGAATAGCCACTGTAGTGGTCATACAATAGAGTTTCATTTGTTTGGTTACTGATTAGTATTAAAATCAATATTTAAAGAAAAAAGTTCAGATGAACATTCATTTAAAACTGACATTTGGGTAGTTTCTCCCACTTTGCCCAGTAAGTTCAAACGGATCTACCCAGAAGGTGGTTCTAATTTTTTGTCTGACCTGTGTTGGCGTGCAGGGCATAATATAAATAGTATTATCAGGACAATAGAGAGATCTCCTGGTCAGATCCTTCCCTACCCCCTCGACACATGACAGGGGTGGAGAACAGTATATGTACTCAATAAACAAATGAAACCTTAATGTATGAGGACTACAGTAGTCCTTTAAGCCCTTCATTTTAGTTTAAGATATATAATTTACATATTAATATATATGCATGTTTACAGTTTTGCATTCTAATGCATGTACAAACTTGAACAAATCTTTGGATATAAGACTACTATCTTGACATAACAAGATTTTAAGCTATGATGTTTGGACTTTTCAGGGACCCCATACATTGTTCACTTGCATATCCCATAGTAAGTAGATTTCTACAGATTCATTACTGACATCCCTTATACAGAGAGGACATTCCAGTTCACGGCGCATGGCAGACGTTGCTAAAACGGCTGATAACCAATCACTTCCTAACTGCTGCTCTGTTTTTTTCCTTCCCTCTCTACCGCCTCCCTCTCTCTTCCCATGGGGCTGCACTCCTAGTGCGAGATGATTTCTTTGGTAAGGCAGAGGCCTGTGTTCAATTTTTGCATTCCATGCTTTGTTTTGTCATGTGCATCTGCTTTGTTGGCGGGGTGGGTTTTGGATGGATGGTTGTTTGGCTAAGTCAAGAATATTGGGATTCATTTGTCTGTATTTTTCACTGTAATGTGGGGATTTTTTTTTATTTGTATTTCTATGTTATGTGAAATCACTTAGAGATTTCAGTACTACTTTATATTAAACTCTGTTTTTAAGCGGCTTGGTAGTTAAGGTTAAAATTACAGCTGACATACAATATAAGGATAGCAGATAAGACCAATATGGATCACCCAGCCCCTTTGCTTCCTGAAAAGAACATATTTCATCTTTGGTCCTATTTACTGCAATCTCTTATAATACTCCTATTCTTCATTAGGATATCATTTGTGGGAGACCAGGTTCACTAACTTTCTCTTTTCAATAGTTCTTACTCAACATTTTGCTTATATCTTCAGCTGTGCCAATGTTGGGGAGATTTTTATGTGTTAAGGATCATCAAAAGATGTGGTGGCCAATTCTTCATGGTAACCACAGCTTTGGAGTGTATTGTAGCCACCAGAAGTCCACAATGGTTTTCTGAGCCTTTATGAACTCACTGGAAAGCCATTAATTTTATGGTGCCTCTGTGAGTGACTCAGTGGGATGGAGTTGGGATGTTAGTTGCTGGAGCCTGAGCAGAATGTTTCCATAGTCCTGTAGGACCTCAGTCTTTTTAAAGACTACCTAATTTCCTCCAGCATGTTAAAGAGCACCACCTCAAACAAACCCCTTAGTCGTCTCTACCTTAGAGCTCCTCTTTTAGTTGTCTAAAAAAAATGATAATAACCCATACATAATGGAGAATGAAAAATATATCAGCCTGTGCTTCTTGCTCGGCTTCTACATTGTTGGTCATTGCATTAGTCGCTAGCACATGTTCCCATAGATTGAAACAACTAAATGTCTATGTCACCTTCACTAGCAGATTTTGGAGCCACAGAGTATTAGTTTTTTGGCACTGCTGCTGTATAAAATATTTTTTTTAGTGGCCACTAATGTTTTCCTGGGTCTTCTTTAAATCTTACCTCATCCATATCAAAAATGAAAATAGTGGAATAAATTATTTATTTTACTTTTTGGATATAAGTGATCCACTACACAGAAGCTTTCCCTTTTGTCATTAAATATTTTCCTCCGAATCCAGACATATTTGTTTCTGTAATAAAATGCCTCCTGAAATCCAAGCCAATATGAAAATAGTTATTTGTCATTTGTCCATCCCCTTTTTTTGCACAAGGGCAAGCCTATGATAATCTTTCATCCCAACAAACCAAATGACAACTCCAAATTTATTGTCAAAACAACCAGAAACCATATTAAGTTTTCTGATCATAGATATTTTAAAGAATAGATTAAAGAAGTATTGTGAACATTTTTTTCAAATTAATTATTTAAACCTACTAAATCATGTTTTAATTATGTTCTAATCCTGAATACCAAAACATATAGAACATACAAAAGAAGTGTGAGGACAAAGTAAAGCCTTCATTTATTTTTTCCGTATGTACACCAGAATTCATCCAGTATGACTGAACCTTGAGCTTATATTTATGGTTTCCAGACATTTTCCTATTTGGTGGCGGAGCATTCCTGTATGTTGAGATTCTTCATGCTTCCTTACCTTACTTCTCTTATGAGTCTTTTGCTACACACATTAACATTTTTCATCTATTGATGATGTACTTCTCTAATGGATCGTAGATTTTCATTATATGTATATATTTAACTTATATTTAACGTAGTATGTTTACCATTATAATCCCTTCTCTCATATTCAGAAATAGAAGTGGGGGTTCACGATTACAGTCCCAGTAAATTCATGTTTGATACACAATTTGGATTCTCTTTAATCCAGTGCACAGATATTGGAATAACAGGTCTCCACAAAAATCCAATAGCAATTCTATCAGAAGATATACTGTCTAGATACACGTGCATTGTTCTTTAAAAAAAATAAAAATCTATGGTTGGATGTAGAGTACAAAGAAGAAAATCTATGGGCCCATTCAGTTGAGGCATCGGGAGATCCCGGTGTCTGTAAGGGAGGCCGTAAGTAATTTTGTTATTCAATTGGCATCTTTTTGCGGGCTCCGGCCAGGTTACGGGCTCCGGCCTCCGATTCCATACGATGGTTAACATCGCAAGTTACAGCCCATCCAAGCCTTTGACCTTTCACGGTCACAAGAGTTACGATAGCTAAAATCGCGGCCTTGAAACGATTGCCCATCCAGACACATATCACTGATGAAGCTGTAACAAGAAACCGTGAAATGCGTTTGATCTTTATATTTTGTTTAATAAACCTTTTTATAGTTTACTTAGTTTGGTCCTCTTTTTCCATTTCTTGCCCCGGTTCGCTACATGGCGTATCAAAGATACCCCTTGCCCTTACATAGTTAGTTGTTACTCAAGTACGTACTGAGTTATTTGGCTCACAGTGCATCGGAAAACTGCTGAGCAGAAGGATCTATAGGGAACCGTGAGAAGCAGGACAATGACGGGAGGATCCACTTTCAAAAACACCACACATGTTCTGTTAATACCTCATACCTCTGAGGTACCACCAGGTGAGAGACCAACAGATTTAGCTGAATTTCACATGGTATCATAGGAGTAATCTGCACCAGGAGATCCTTGCGCGCTCTCTCCCACCCTTCGAGTTTACAGATTTACAATTGTCATACAGAGCTACCAGTGTATTTTCGAGAAGCAGCAGATCACTGTCAGCAGACCCTACACCTGCCGAGTACTTCCACCTTGTCTTTACAAGTCTATCGTTCGGGACTAAGAGACATTCGATTTACGATTATAATTTTACCTTCACTTTTACATTCAGGCTAACACTATTGGTGGAATGTGGTAATTATGACTTCTCTACGTACACCTTACAAGTTACACACCATTAGTGTTATTGGTGGAACTGTTTTTCTGGATTCGCATTGATTGCTACCTGGGTATTATTTAACAACACTTGGTAACTAAGCTCTTGGGACTCTATATCTGGAAATTAAATATTTCCATTCCCCTATTAGATATTAAATGGCTTGCCTTGAATTCTAATTGAAATCATTCTGTCATTTATTGGGTTGTAACCGAGCACTGCTTTGGCCACTCTTTGATTGACTAGGATGACTGCTCCATTTCTTCTGCGGGATTCTTGACCACAGTAGAAGATCTGGTGGTTGTCTGATGTGAAATGTCCCATTCCTGTCCATTTTAGTTCACCAATTCCCAGGATATCAGTGATTAACCTTGTTATTTTATTCTTGACCACATCTAGCTTGCCTTGGTTCATAGTTCTAACATTCCAGGTTCCTATTCTGAATTGGTCTTTGCCGCAGCGGACTTACCTTTCCCCTTCAGACACATCCGCAGCTGGGTGTCCTTTCGGCTTTGGCCCGACCACTTCATTAGATCTGGTGGTACTTTTACTTGCCCTCTGGTCTTCGTCAGTAATGTGGTAGGCACTTTCTGACCTGAGGGGCTCATCTTCCAGTGCCATATCGTTATTTCTCTGGTTGTGCCTGTCCATAAAGTTTTCTTAGCAAATATACTGGAGTGGGTTGTCAGTTCCTTCTTCTGCCATCACCTGCCCACCTTGGCTGACCCTACATGGTATAGCTCACAGCTTCATCGAAGTGCACAAGCCCCTTCACCACTACAAGGTAGCGATCCAGAAGAGTTACAAGAAACGTTAGACTTACTGAAAAACACTTGCCATTAAATAGTTGAGTTTTGGTAGCCATTTAATGAGCAAGGTGATTGTTAGAATAAGTACAATTCTCTTGCCAAACACCTTCTATTATTTTCATTAACATAAGTGAATGGATTTTTAGGTCTACAGGGAGTGCAGAATTATTAGGCAAGTTGTATTTTTGAGGATTAATTTTATTATTGAACAACAACCATGTTCTCAATGAACCCAAAAAACTCATTAATATCAAAGCTGAATATTTTTGGAAATAGTTTTTAGTTTGTTTTTAGTTTTAGCTATTTTAGGGGGATATCTGTGTGTGCAGGTGACCATTACTGTGCATAATTATTAGGCAACTTAACAAAAAACAAATATATACCCATTTCAATTATTTATTTTTAACAGTGAAACCAATATAACATCTCAACATTCACAAATATACATTTCTGACATTCAAAAACAAAACAAAAACAAATCAGTGACCAATATAGCCACCTTTCTTTGCAAGGACACTCAAAAGCCTGCCATCCATGGATTCTGTCAGTGTTTTGATCTGTTCACCATCAACATTGCGTGCAGCAGCAACCACAGCCTCCCAGACACTGTTCAGAGAGGTGTACTGTTTTCCCTCCTTGTAAATCTCACATTTGATGATGGACCACAGGTTCTCAATGGGGTTCAGATCAGGTGAACAAGGAGGCCATGTCATTAGATTTTCTTCTTTTATACCCTTTCTTGCCAGCCACGCTGTGGAGTACTTGGACGCGTGTGATGGAGCATTGTCCTGCATGAAAATCATGTTTTTCTTGAAGGATGAAGACTTCTTCCTGTACCACTGCTTGAAGAAGGTGTCTTCCAGGAACTGGCAGTAGGACTGTGAGTTGAGCTTGACTCCATCCTCAACCCGAAAAGGCCCCACAAGCTCATCTTTGATGATACCAGCCCAAACCAGTACTCCACCTCCACCTTGCTGGCGTCTGAGTCGGACTGGAGCTCTCTGCCCTTTACCAATCCAGCCACGGGCCCATCCATCTTGCCCATCAAGACTCACTCTCATTTCATCAGTCCATAAAACCTTAGAAAAAACAGTCTTGAGATATTTCTTGGCCCAGTCTTGACGTTTCAGCTTGTGTGTCTTGTTCAGTGCTAGTCGTCTTTCAGCCTTTCTTACCTTGGCCATGTCTCTGAGTATTGCACACCTTGTGCTTTTGGGCACTCCAGTGATGTTGCAGCTCTGAAATAAGGCCAAACTGATGGCAAGTGGCATTGTGGCAGCTCCACGCTTGACTTTTCTCAGTTCATGGGCAATTATTTTGCGCCTTGGTTTTTCCACACGCTTCTTGCCACCCTGTTGACTATTTTGAATGAAACGCTTGATTGTTCGATGATCACGCTTCAGAAGCTTTGCAATTTTAAGAGTGCTGCATCCCTCTGCAAGATATCTCACTATTTTTGACTTTTCTGAGCCTGTCAAGTCCTTCTTTTGACCAATTTTTCCAAAGGAAAGGAAGTTGCCTAATAATTATGCACACCTGATATAGGGTGTTGATGTCATTAGACCACACCCCTTCTCATTACAGAGATGCACATCACCTAATATGCTTAATTGGTAGTAGGCTTTCAAGCCTATACAGCTTGGAGTAAGACAACATGCATAAAGAGGATGATGTGGACAAAATACTAATTTGCCTAATAATTCTGCACTCCCTGTATGTTAAATCAATTATGCATAGCCTAAAGGAAGTAAGGGGAGCAAGTGTGAAATGTCTGAACAGATTGGACTGACCTGTCCCTAGTCCAGATGAACGTGCACTTCAACTAGACTAGAGGAAAAGGTTATATTGGTAAGTAAAATAATCTTCTGTTTGAAATTCCCTATTAGTAGTAGTCACCATATTTGCATTACAAGGATTATCCGAGGTGGGTCAAGTAGTGCTTCTCTGCCATAAATCTGAGCAAACCCTTTAGGGAATAAAACTCTAAATCTAAATATAATTGTAATATAAAGTAAGGTTGTATTTCACAAAGGATAGTAAAAATACAAATGTATTGATGACTCCTTTTATCAGTGTCTCTGGCACCCTAATAATTTTATCTTTCTTAGTGATTGTATATCTAATAAGACTATTATTATGCTGCTATTATTACAGGGATGGGGAAAGAAGTTGGAAATCTTCTTCAGGAAAACTCACAGCTCCTAGAGACCAAGTAAGAAAAAAAAAAAAAATAGTGTATGGATTTTATGTTTGTAGGTTTGTATTCCTCTGTATATTTATGTATGCAGTATCTATTTATTTATCTATCTATCGATCTATCTAATCTTAATAGTATCATGCACAAACAGATTTATTGATAGATAATCAACATTTCTGTCAGATTTACTTGAAAATATTGTGCAAACCTGAAGGAATAATTAGCCATCAATAAATCTAACCATTTTTAATCCTGTAAAATACGGTGATGCAATGGTATATTAGCCTATATTTTTATTCCACTGCTAATTTATTTTATTATCTGGTACATAATTATTATAATGTCAGGGAACTGCAACATAAGGTATTAGAAGCAGATGTGACTCACTACAGATCAATAAATGGCTCTTCTGAAATATATATATGTGTGTACCATTGGTGGGCAAACTATTTCACATAGATGGTACCATGATCTTTAAAAATATGTTCCTTTTGGTTTTAAAATATATATACACTATATCAGGGGTCTTAACCTCTTAATACCTACCGATCGCTTTGATGGTAAAATGTCCTTACCACCCAATGGTGCCGCAATAACATAAATCATATGACCATAGCTATGTATCACCCGGTACTTACTAGACGTCACTCGTCAGCGATGCCACCTAGCTATTACCCAGCTGCCCACCATGAAAGCTTGAATCAGCCACTAGTGGGCAGTAGGGACCAGATTGACTACCACTGGTCTTTATGGTCTTTCTAACTTGTTGTCTCTTTGTCTTACTCTGATAGGGGAAGTTCCAAATAAAAAGTTGCTCTTATATGAAAACGTTCACTTGTAGACGTTCAAATATATCTGTAAAAATCTTAGCACTTGCCTTTAATTGCTACAAGACCTCTGTATATTAGGCAATGTGAGCTGCTGAAAAATACACAAACATTAATGTATCTGTCACAACTTCAAATTCAGCTACAATGTAATTGGCTCTTGCTCCGAGTCTTGAACTTTTTGCCCAATCAGCTCACACAACACAGTGACGAAAACTGAAGTTAGAATACCAGCTTAACCCTACAACAATCATGGAAGAGTAAATGGCAAACTAGGCAAGCTTAATAAAATTCACATGGATATTAATATTTTCTAGGAAAGAAACTTAATTTTTAGGTGAAACTTATAAATGTTGCAAATTCCTGACTTTATAATGGCTGTTAAATCTATAATGTAATTTGAATTGTACTGATTAAAATCACTTGCCTCTTAATATTAATCAATGTGGATCTACTGGATCTACTCTGGCTAGCAGATTTTTAAAAGACATGTATTTTCATTTTCCAATTGATTATAATGAATTATTACCTTCAGCAAAGTTAGTATTTTATGACTATGCTTCATCACTATTTGTATTACTTCTTTGCCAGAAATGCATTAAATGTAGTTAAGAATGACCTAATTGCAAAGGTGGACCAGCTGTCTGGGGAGCATGAGGTGCTGAAGGGGGAGTTGGAGGCCAACAAGCAAGCCAAGGGAAAAATGGAAACCCGCATAAAAGAGCTGGAGGAAGAGCTTAAAAGGTAACTATTTACAACATGCAGTTTGAAAAAGAAAACCAAATACCGTAATTAATTCTTATTTCTTTGGGAAATTAATTTAAATACAGAAATTAGTGATACAATTAGGAAAATTATATGGGAGGGAAAATTAAAAAAAAATCAGATTGTACACAAAAGATTTTTCATTGATATTGTACAGCATCCAAACATAGCAATACGGGTGGAAAAATACATCAGAGAGTAAAAAACAATGTGGTATAAAAGGTGATTATTTTCACTCATTGTGGAATTGTGAACATAAGTAACTTCTAAAATAAAGTTTATGATATTATAGATATAATATATTATATATATAATTTTACCTATTTAACTTGAAAAAAACATACTCTCTTTGATAGGATACTCTAGAGTAGAAAATAACAAATATAATAGAAAGTTGGCTGGATATTTCAATTGAGGTAATAAGGAAGTAATGGCTTCTGTTTGGATTTAAAATACAGTACCATCAATTCAATTATTAAAAGAAAAAAATGTAATATATTTCAGGTATGAAAGAATAGATATAGTTCCAGTGCTTAACACTATCCATCCATTAGAACAACAACTAGAAACAGGAACTTTACCTTTATAAAAAAATATATATAATATACTCCAATAAGGTGCTCAATACATTGCGGTTGGAAGAAATAGAATAATTATGAAGTAGATTTGCAGTTTGTATTTTACATAAAGACAAAATTACTTAGTTAATTTACATGTATATGTGTGTATATATATATATATATATATATATATATATATGTATACATACCTGAGTATTTATCTTCTGTTATATCCTTACACATTATCTCTCATTTTAATATATATTTCTTAATATATGTAATTTTTTTAATTTTTTTATGTTATACAAACAGCACAACAGTAATACAAATTCTATTGTATGTATATTTAAATTGAATAAAATGAATGTATAAAAAAGAAAGTAACAGAATAAAATCAGCAAATTATATTACTAGCTATGCCTATCTTCAGTGTCTCTGAGTGATAAATGCTTGCAGTGGGGCTGGATAATCAAACTTCAAGTTTGGATGATTTCTCTATTCACTAGTGTTAAGAATTAAAGACCCAGACTATATTCTGTCCCGTCTTAGTCTCAATATCTGCACACTCCTCTATCTATCGGTCTCCAAATGGTAATGTTTTGGTCTACTATCTAAATCGAAATTTCTCATGTAGTCTGACTAGAATTCAAAATTAGTATCATTAAAACATCAAGTAAATTGTTAAATGGCTGAAGATGCATTATTCTTTCAAGGGTGAAGTCTGAAGCCATTGTGGCCCTACAAGAACCCAAAGAGGAGGTGGATGAGGTAAGCATATCTAATGCTCACAAATACTGCACTGCCATTGATGACTTCATCCTCAGAAGCTTAGCTTTCTTTATACAATATGAACCAAGAGCTTGATCAGTTGTATTAATACGATTTGGTGAAAACATTAATTCTTACTATTGATTGTTTTTGCTGTGATCGCAACGATATGTGTAGTGGAGGTGAATGTGCGACTGAGCAACACTTTGAATGAAAAATGACTGATGACATCTCCTAATGTCTTGCACAGGCATGAAGATGCTTCTATGTGTTGGGTCTTTATCTGAGAGATGTGTAACAATGGCTCAATAGGAAGGCCATACATATTATTATTATTATTATTATTATTATTATTACAAATTGAGCTTGGAATCTGTTGTCCATAGAGCTTTCCCCAAAGATATGTAGGTAAACATATATTACAGAGGAATAAGCTTTGTAACAGTAGTCAGTAAAGTTGATATGGGTTATTTGCATCATGAATATTGTTTAATCTAGTGCATTCAATCTGTTTTGTATAGCATATTTTGTTTTTATTTTTTAATCTTTTCTAATTGCTAGTTTGGCAGAGAGTTCAAATACCTGCATGGAAGAGAACTGGATCGCTGGGCTTTATTATTTGTTTCTAATTCTCCTTTTGTAGAGCTCCTCACCTCTGCAGGATAACATCCCCATTGCACAGCGTAGAAGGTTCACCCGTGTGGAAATGGCACGTGTGCTGATGGAGAGGAACCAGTACAAGGAGAGACTCATGGAATTGCAGGAAGCTGTTAGGTGGACCGAGATGATCAGGTGAAGATTTTTGTTTCCTGCAGCAGGCCAGAGACTGAACATTACACCGGAGCTCATTCCATATATTGCAAAATGTGGAGCACACTTCCCTACACTCTGCCACCACCGTTGTACAACAGTGGGCAGTGGGCACTATTCAACATTTTGTAAAAGATGGTAGGAACTTCAGCCGAAAGATTTGGGGACAACTAGCTATTTTCTCAACAAAGATCTCTATTTTTTAATCACAACATACTGATCCTTACTTAGACATTCCCAAATTGGAACACTACCATGGCCATTTAACACATTTTGTGACAGAGGGATCAACAACACTAGTTTCCTTTGACAATAATGGCTCATTACGCACAAGAGACAATAACCTTAACTGTGGAACACATAGATAGTACTATTACTAGCGAATTGCCCGTCAAAAAATGACGGCAATGAAAATGTTAGTGAGCTAAGGGTGTTTGGTGTATATAATGTGGCTGATGTAGCGTCGTTCATTTTCTATGTCGTGCGAGTTTTTCGGAATATCCGTAGTTGTTTGGTGGTGTTTTGCGTGTTTATGGTAGTGTTTTGCGTGTTTAGGGACCTTTAGCCTCGTTTCCGTTTGTTCTGCGGCCATTTTTTCTCTCGCTTAGGTGATTTTCGGGTATCTAAACTCCGAGATTTGTGCTTAAATGGAGGTGTAACTTCACTTGCAGAGGTCCTCGGTGCCCCCCCTTGCTGTGAGTAACAGTTTTATGTGTTTGTTGTTTGTATTTGTTGTGTTTGTAATGTTTTTGGGGTTGCGCGGGTTGCGTCCTTGTTTTCTAATCTTGTAGGTGTTTTTCGGCAAATACGTAGGTGTTTGGTGGTGTTTTGCGTCTTTAGACTGCTGTAGCCTCGTTTTCGTTTTTTCCGGCGCCCATTTTTTCTCTCGCTTAATTTTCTCTCGAGAATTTTTTAGTGTCTAAACTCTACTTACTCTTGTAATTTGACTTAAATTGAGGTGTAGGTTTAGTTTTCGAGGCCCTGGATGCTCCCTTTTCCTGTAAGTAAGCTTTTTATGTATTTGTTGTGTGTATTTTTCATGTTTTGATGTGCGTGTGTTGCGGACGATTTTTGCGAGGTCGTAATGGGTCGTAACGTGTCTTGTATTTTGTTTGCGTTACGGCCTTTGGAGCTCCTCGCCAGCAACTGCAACCCTCGCTTTGCGAGGGCCGCAGGCTCGCTACGCAAGCCCGCAAGCGTGAGCAACGGCTCGTATGCTCACAACTATGTATGGGATACTCAGTCTTACACTTTTATAGCAGAGTAACATTACAGCACAAGAACTATAACACTGACCCTTTCCCTGTATGCATGTGATGTGAATTACATTGAAAGTTGAATAATATGTGAGTGTTGTGATGTGTTCTGTTTGGTACAAACATTGCCTTGTTCTGCTTGCAGAGCCTCCAGAGAGCACCCGTCTGTCCAGGAGAAGAAGAAATCAACCATCTGGCAGTTGTAGGTTTTCAACATCTTAAAGTTTCCGCTTCGATCTCCCCTGTGATAAGGATACCAGTACTAGCAGCAACACTAAGACCCTTATAGCTTCATCTGTGTGCCCTGAACTACTTGTACAATTGCAACTGGGATTCCCAGCCAGATGTCCGTCCTGCAGTACATGTGCCATTTACAAATGATACCTTTATGGAGGAGCAACTGTAAATGGTTACTATAAAGAAGTAGAAATAAGCTAAAAAGGTTACCTCCAGGTTTTGGCACCTCTCGCTAGAACACCATAACGTCTCTCAAGAAAAATACTCCTTAACTAGTAGTATTTCTCCACACCCCATAATCCATCATGAGAACCCTAAATTGTCCCCTGAGTATCCCATAACTGTAAATGCTGCTCCCTCTGCTTTTTACATAGAGAGAGAAAGAGAGAGCGGCACACATTCACTTGGCCAATCTGTTCAATTTTTTTGTCAGTACCCAGAACCCTTGTTTGCCATCTCACCCTTTATTATGTTCATCTCTCTTTGTGTTTCAGCTTCAGCAGACTCTTCAGTTCATCATCTAGTCCACCTCCTGCAAAGAGGGCCTACCCCTCTGTCAACATTCACTACAAATCCCCAACTCCAGCAGGATTTAGCCAGCGGCGCAGCCATACCATGTGCCAGATCTCTTCTGGAGGACGCACCATTGAGTTCTTCCCGGATGAGTAGGTTGAGATGACCATTGGGGAATATTGCTCTTAAAGGCAGGCTGACACCTCAATTTCAAAATGACGTCATTCAGTGTTTGTGTCCGCATCCCTTTACGAATTATGAGTGGTTTAGCTGTGACAATGTATTTTAAAGTTGACCATAATTCAACTTCACCTTTTGCTGAGTTTGAATAATGTTGGAAACAAACCTAAGTAAAGTGTGACATATTGATTAGTTTATTTTCATACACCTACATGTAATGTAGTTATTTTGGCTATATACTACATGACGCTTTATAAAACAAAAATATTATACTTTTATTATTCTTGGAATTTCTTTATAGTATATGATTAAAATGATTTAGATTATTTCACATGTCTATATTTAAATGTGTGAAAATAAATAAAAATGTTTAGTATATCAGAGGAGATCTAACAAGGTTGAACTTGGTGAATTAAAAGTCTTTTTTCAACCTTAATTACTATATCAGTATAAAATATAAACCAATAAACTAATATTTGCCTGAGTTGTTCTAATGAAATTCAGTTAATTTTACCCATGGTAACATTCATCCAATTAGAATGCTCATTAGCTGCAATTTCTACTATACAATGTACCTCTTACAAAGAGGCTTATAAATAAGCATTCTGATTGGTTCATGCCACATCCAGTATTACCTCCTGCATTTGCCCCCCTGATGCTTGGCTCTTGCTCACTTGTTGCCACTAACCCTTGCTGCTTGGCTTTCTGCTGTCTCCCCTGACGCTCTGCACCCTCTCTCTCTTTTTCTCTCCACATAGATTGAGAAGTAACACTGTGGCTTCTCTCCTCAGCGACTGCACGTCCACTGCTCGCCGCGAACAAAAGCGGGAGCAGTACCGCCAAGTGCGGGAGCACGTGCGTAATGATGATGGGCGTCTCCAAGCCTGTGGGTGGAGCCTCCCCGCTAAATACAAGCAGGTCTGTTCTTCTAGGTCCTATAAAATTTATAGACTTATTTAGGACTTGGTAGATGTTAAAGGGTACTGTCACCCCAACAACAAACTGGTTTCATCTTAAAGGGCATATACATTTTGGTCCACTCTTGTCTTGAGACTATAAATCTTACAGATCAGTCTATACTGGGAATCTTAAAAAGGATTTTATTTGATAGAAGAAAAACTTGTTTGTGTTCTTGTTTGTGTTCTTTTTGCGCAACTATCCCCAAAACTCTGTTTCAAAATGGAAGAATACAGCCAAAACTATAGTAGAAAATATAGTTGTATTAGTTGTTTCTTCCACTGTAAATAATTGAAGAGATATACAGCATTGTTTGCATGCTAATTTGCATTTCAGAATGGGTTGGGTAAGGGATCTAATGGCATGATAACATTAGGGGAAATTGTTTGGACAGACAGAGTGTGATACTAATTAACACATTAAAATAGTTAATTAGTATTCAGGATCAACTTATTTGCATATTAACACAGCTTAATCATTCCTGAATATCTCAGGAATGGTTCACGTTAAAAAAAATGACTGATACATTGATACAATATATTGCCAATTTTTATTACGCTATAAGAATAACTTAAAAAGAACAACTTGAGTTTGGGCTGACAGAGATTCTTTAAATAAGTGATGGTTGAAGGTTATAGCCACTGCTTGAATCCTCATGAGTTACATTGATCCTGATTTTAATATTCATTTTTGACACAGGTGAGTTGCATTTTTTATACAAGTGACTCCGTGGGTCTAGTTCTAATTCAGTTGCACTGGGCTTAAATTACCTTGCGCTGCGGTGAAATCGCAGTATATAGGAAAACTGTGCTCAAAGTGTATTTAAAAGTGTGTTCCTTAAAGAGCCTCCTGAAGTTACTAGAGGTCTGGTGTACCAACAGAGGGTTGAAAATGCATGTGCAAAATCCTATTTGAATTTAATGATGAATTAATGGAGTTAGATGCATTTGTAGTTAGGGGTGTTTGAGTTCTTAAATACACTTTTGACTTTGCGGTTTGTAATGAGTCTGCTGCTTTTAGATTGCTACCTTGTGGTGGTCCAGGGGCTTGTGTACCTCTGTGAAGCTCTGAGCTGGCCCATGTAGGGTTACCCAACATGGGCAGGTCATAGCAGAGAGGTCCGACAAATTGCAGTCCACTGGAGAAGGACCTGGCAACACACTCCAGTATCTTTGCCAAGAAACGCTTATGGATAAGCACAAGATGTACCTCGCGTGCTGATATCCATAGGGTCACAGAGAGTCGGCCACTGCCAATACATTACCAAGCCCACAATGCAAGGTACTCAGAGCATTATTCAAAATACTCAGATGTTCCACTAAATGGTGCACAGATACTGAAAGCAAAAAATACTGATAGTCTGGTCAGTTTAAGTGTAAAAGTAACTATTGATTACTAATTTTCAGTGTGGCTCAAGCTTTACGTTGGTCCCATTACATATATAGTTGTAGTAATTACGAATTGTCGGTCACGCCATGTTAAAAGTTACGGGCTTGCTCATTGTAGGCCATGCAATTGTGGCCTTTCAAGGTCCCTCTAAGGGTCATATGTCCCGTCATAGTTGTTATTTGCCCAAGGACGCTCCACCGATGGAGGATGGAAACAGATTGAAGGCGCTCATGGCGATGCCCGCTATCAACGCCAAAGGCCCTAGGACTCTGGCCGATGTCCCGTAACTCGGAAACCGCAATGAGCGGCACAGCCGCTCATAGCGGTTCTTGGCGCTCATCGCGAGGACCGTAGAGTAGACGTGGGAGAGGTTCGCAATGAGCCCTGAAGGTGCTTATTGCGAGGCCCGTAAAGTAGTAGGTGAGAGAGGCTTGCAATGAGCGCCAAAGGCTCTCATCGCGAGGCCCGCAAGTTAGAGATGGGAGAGCCTTGCATTGTGTGGCAAACAGCATTGCCAGCCTTCAAATTTTATTGCTGTTGTTTTTTACGGGCAAGTCGCTAGTAGTATAAATAATCCTTGAAATGTATTAGCTTTCATTTATTAGGTTTTCCAGGATTCCAGAAATTACCTTTTTTGTTGATTGCTGGGTGAAAATAAAAGGACCAGGGTATTTCCACACAGTTTTTTCTGTGTTTAAAAACATGATCTATACATTGATGACATAAAAATAATGGTGTTATTTTAAGAAAATTGATTCTAAAGCAACAAAGGAAAGAATAAACACAATGGCCCAGATTTATGGAACATCGTATCAGAATATACCATCAATTACAGCCGAGAATACGCCACTCTATACGCAAAACAGTATATATTAAGTAGCTGATTCGTCTATACTCTTTTCTATACAATAGGAAATGTGTGTATCCAATTTGGCAAAAAGGCTTATAAATGCCCATTGCTAAACTAGCATTAATGCTATTTCTTTTCTTAAGTGGCTGAAATTAAATATATAATTGCACATATATTAGATATAAAGTAGAAATAATGGAAAAAATAATAACATGTCAAAATTATTTTAATTATAATAACTACAACAATAATAATATTAGTAATAATAATCACATTAAAAATAAATGTAATAATACATATAGCTGTAATAGTAATAATGTATACATTATAATAAACATTAATGTTAATAGATATTATTAAAAATGTTTTGATAACATAACAATGATATATAACTAATATAACAATATAATAATAATATATTTTAATAATATATATATATATATATATATATATATATATATATATATATATATATATATATATATATATATATATATATACACAGTGGGGGTAAAACGTATTTGATCCCCTGATGATTTTGAACATTTGTCCACTGACAAAGAAATGATCAGTCTATAATTTTAACAGTAGGTGTACTTTAACAGTGAGAGACAGAATAACAAAAAACATCCAGAAAATTCATGTCAGAAAAGTTATAAATTGATTTGCTGGTCAATGAGGGAAATAAGTATTTGACCCCTTCGACTTAGTACTTGGTGGCAAAACCCTTTTTGGCAATCACAGAGGTCAGACAATTCTTGTAGTTGGCCGCCAGGTTTGCACACATCTCAGGAGGGATTGTGTCCCACTCCTCTTTGCAGATCCTCTCCAAGTCTCCAAGTCATTAAGGTTTCGAGGCTGATGTTTGGCAACTCGTACCTTCAGCTCCACAGATTTTCTTTGGGATTAAGGTCTGGACACTGGCTAAGCCACTCCAGGACCTTAATGTGCTTCTTCTCGAGCCACTCCTTTGTTGCCTTGGCTGTGTGTTTTGGGTCATTGTCATGCTGGAATAACCATCCATGACCCATTTTCAATGCTCTGTCTTACCAATTGTTTTCTTTTTGACTATGGTCCCAGCTGCCTTGAGATCATTAACAAGATCCTCCCATGTAGTCCTGGGCTGATATTATGATCATTGAAACTCCACGAGGTGAGATCTTGCATGGCGCATCAGACCGAGGGAGACTGGCAGTTATTTTGTGTTTCTTCCATTTGTGAATAATCGCACCAACTGTTGTCACTTTCTCGCCAAGCTGCTTGGCGATGGTCTTGTAGCCCATTCCAGCCTTGTGTAGGTCTACAATCTTGTCCCTGACATCCTTGGACAGCTCTTTGGTCTTGGCCATGGTGGAGAGTTTGGAATCTGATTGATTGCTTTTGTGGACAGGTGTCTTTTATACAGGTAACGAGCTAAGATTGGGAGCACTCCCTTTAAGAGACATAAATCTTGTTCATTGATAGGGGATCAAATACTAATTTCCCTGACCTGCTAATCAATTTATAATTTTTTTAACATGCATTTTTCTTGTTTTTCTTTGTTATTCTGTCTCTCACTGTTAAAATACACCCACCATTAAAATAATAGCCTGATCAATTCTTTGTCCGTGAACAAACGTTCAAAATCAGCAGGGGATCAAATACCCCCCCCCCCCCCCCCGTATGTGTATATATATATATATATATTTATATAAATATGTACAGTAAATAAATAGTTCCTTTGTGTTCATATTTAAGTGCCTAAAACAAGTAAAAAAAAAAAAAAAGCTAAAAAGCTTGTTTCATGCCCGGAATTCCGAGAAATACAGTTATTACACACATTCTGGATTATACACAAGCCAGAAATCCTACCCACGTACAGCCGTTTCAAGGTTACTTCTTATCATCAGCGTGGGGCTGATTCCTTAGCTTGTTTAGTGGATATTTTGAGTAGGTAGTTCACCACAACAATCATTTAATATATGGTGGGGTAAAAAGAGCGACAGAAGCCCTCCACCGTACAGTAGTACAGTATATAAATAGTACATTTGTGTTTACATTTGAATGTCTAAAACAAGTTAAAACAAGTAAAAATAAAAAATGTTTCATGTCCAGAATTCTGAGAAATACAGTTATTACACTGCATTCTGGGAACCTTGGCAGTGACATGCAAATGTGCACACAAAGGCTACGCTCTTGCAATCTATAACCATATGAAACATTCCCTTAAGCATATGCCCGCTGTATCAAACAGCTTTAAGCAGAGCTAGGGTTGGATTATACACAAGCCAGGAATACACATATTTTC
This sequence comes from Discoglossus pictus, assembly GCA_027410445.1. Lineage (NCBI taxonomy): Eukaryota > Metazoa > Chordata > Amphibia > Anura > Alytidae > Discoglossus > Discoglossus pictus. Next base: position 80,816,335 of record CM050172.1, read on the forward strand.
TATTAAGTAAGTGTCTCCTGTTGAAAACCATTACAAGATAAGCTATGTATTGCAAATCTATCACATACGGCATCCATTTCAACAGTCAATGCAACACATAAATACTTATTCGTTTGCTATTGGTGAATTCACATACGCCATTTGATCATTTTAATGTAGGTTTCTACAATAACAACATGCAGAAAAACCTTTTGTAATTTTCACAAAAGGTTATATGATTTTTGTAATGAATGATTAAAGTGTTTGGACTACAGTGATCCTTTAAGAGCAATACGGTGTCATTTAGTGCACGATCATGATAGGAAATAGTTTTCCTTGTTTGCACTTCTTGGCAATATCAGATTTTAATTACATTGTCTATGGATTTCTTAAACTTCACTTATGATCTTCCCTAACACTGGCAGCTGAGTCCAAATGGTGGTCAGGAGGACAACCGCATGAAGAACGTGCCGGTCCCAGTATACTGCCGGCCCCTGGTGGAAAAAGACCCAACCATGAAGGTAACGCTACAAATCAATATATTTTGAATTAAAATGTAATGTAAGAGATTCTGTAGTATTCTATATTTACTATGTCAGAGATAATGTACAAAATCACTACAAATAAAGGTATATATTGTTCATAAAGGCTTCCAATGGGTTATATAGCACCTGCTCCGAAAAGCTTGCAATCTAGTTTTCTGTGGGATAGATCCATATAGGCACATTAAGATAAAAATGTTAAGTGCATTTGGAAGAGAGGAGGCTACTAAAGTTCAAACAGTTTTTTATCTTCTGAACCTCCATGTTTCTTCCTCTATTCTCTTCTTTAGGCAGCCATCTTGCTCATCTGTGACCTACAACATTGCATGTTATGAGCTAAAGACTATCTCACAGGGAAGGGGATTCATATTACCAGTGGCATGCCATGATAGCCAGCAAGCAGATAGTGACATGCTATGTGTTACGTGCTGCAGAAACTGACAGGAGTTTCAATCATAATCATTATATGTAATAATTTATCAGAACACATTGTTGGTATACAATTTAAGCAAAGGAGTTGGATGAATGTGAAAATCATGTCTGTTTAGGGTTTCTGCATCTTCTAACACACAGCATGTGACTGTCTGCTTGTTGTCCAATAGCATTACACTAGTACTGTACATCTCCTCCCCTATGAGAGTGACCATTGCTCACAAAGTGCAGGTTGTAGGTGTACAAGATGGCAGCCTCCATGAGAGAATAGAGGAAGAAAGAGGATCCAGAACCCGAGGAAAATGTTAATCTGCGGTTCTCTTTTGATAGACAATTGATAGTAAACAAAAATATTTGTCCAAAGAGTCCATTTAAATCTAATTTTTTTTTACTAATATTTTTCAATTTGCTCTGTTATTTATATTATATATATATATTTGCTGAGCAACCTTAACAGTGACATGTACATGTGCCCACAAATGCTACGCTCTTGCAATCCATAACCATATGAAGCATGGCTTCCGTTAAGCATTTGCACGCTGTATCAAACAGCTTTGAGCAAAGCTGGGGTTGGATTATACACAAGCCAGGAGTCCCACCCACCTACAGCCTTTTCAAGATTACTCCCTATCATCAGATGTAATATAGACCATATAGATGTAAAGAAGCACATTAACTAGCACTGACAGGATTTTCATTTTTTTTTTCCCCACCTTTCTCCAAGCTGTGGTGTGCGGCCGGAGTGGATCTGACTGGTTGGAAGCCGTTTGAAGAAGATTCCGGGAATGGAATCAAGCAGATTACAGGTCGTGATCCATTAACATGTGATCGAGAAGTGGAAGGAGAGAGCAAGAGCACCCACACCTCACCAGAAAAGAAGAAGGTAAGATAAGGGGGAGAGGTGAGTTTATTGTGATAGTGGTATTTGCATAGGGCAATGTTTTTAATACCTATTATACATCATATGCCTGTGTGTGGTCAGTTTTATGTCTAAACAGCCTAATGTATAAGATGTATTTTCCTTGATATAAAATAATTTAGATACCTATCATTATCCGAGTATTTTGACCGACTTGGCAAACTATGATGCAGGCTGCCATTACTTTGATAGATGGGTTTTGTGAACATAATTGCTTGCATAGTGCTCGCTTCTAGTTTGTTGTCCCATCTGTGATGTTATCCAAAGTGAAACATGAGAGACTGTAACAGAGAAAGAGATTTGTGAGGTATACTTATTGTTGCTAATGGAACACGTGTTATCTTAATTGCTTTAACATAGTTTTCACTCCGTGACACATATGTCTACCAAAACATCTCAGTCCATGGGTGTTTATGGATGCCTCGGACCTCTTTTCAGAACCCACCAGATAGGCCATGAGCATAGGAGGAGCAATTAGCATTCAACAGACTAATTGCCTCATCTGTGTTCAAACAGTATTAGGCTGAAGTCATGGCCTGTCTGATTGGTCTTGAGGAGAGGTTTGAGCACTATTGCTTTAGATGACTTTAAATGAGACTCTTACATACAGATTGCTTGCTTTTATGGTGATATCTTGTGTGAAAAAGGCCAGCCATTGTATCCTCACCAACCTTGATGGTGACGAAAGTAGTACAAAACTTACTTTGTGTAAAATAAAAATCATACCAAATAAACACAATACACCTAAAATATGTCTTGCACATGCAAACACACACAGTAGTGTAAAAAAGTTTATACGTCATAATACGTTTAAAATACAAGTAGCACAGCAAAAAAAAAAAAAATTCAAACTACTAAAATAACATCAAATTCAGCTTTGAAAATAAATCCATATGGTGGCACTTGGATCTGCGTGTAAGTGTATGAAACATTCTGTATATAACATCTATATGAACATTTTTGTTAATATAGATTTTTCTATGTAAAGTCTAACTGTCCAACCAGCCATTGATCCACTTACATATCCATCCATGTATCCCTTTAACCATCCATCCCTCCTCTATTCATACACATGTATCTATTTGTTCATTACTTCCTCAGCCATTCATTCCTCCCTCTCAAAACCATCCATTACCCCTTAGCATCCATTCTCCACGCTCCATCCCTAAATCGTTCATACACATAACCATCAATTCTTCCTTGCTCCCTCACTCCATCCATCCAAACATCCCTCCCTACTCCACCCATCCATTGTTCCCTCCTCAATTCATTAATTCCACTCGCCATCCATAGATCCCTCTATCCAACTGTACATAACACAATCCATATATCCTTCTATCCATCAACTCACATATCCCCTATCCACCCATCCATTTTTCCCCTCCTCAATTCATTAATTCCACTCGCCATCCATAGATCCCTCTATCCAACTGTACATAAAACAATCCATATATCCTTCTATCCATCAACTCACGTATCCCCTATCCACCCATCCCATCCTGTATTCATTTCTCTCCCTCTCCCTCCATATATGCCTGCATACACTCATTCACATGCCCATCCACAATCCATATATCCATACATATATCCACCCACATACCTAACCATACAGTTGTGTTCAGAAGTTTGCATACCCTGGCAGAAATAGTGAAATGTTGGCATTTATTTTGAAAATATGACTGCTAATGCAAAAAAAAAGTATTTTATTAAAGGATAGTGATTATATGAAGCCATTTATTTTCACATAGATGTTTGGCTCTTTTTTAAATCATAATGATAACATAAATCGCCCAAATGGCCCTGATCAAAAGTTTACATACCCTTGTACTTAAGGGTATGTCTTTTGTAATAGTTGTCTATGAGGCCCCTAAATTCTTGCAGGTGGTATAGCTGCCCATTCGTCTTGGCAAAATGCCTCCGGGTCATGCAAAGTCTTTGGTCGCCTTGCATGAACCGCACGTTTGAGATCTCTCCAGAGTGGCTTGATGATTTTAGGGTCAGGAGACTATGATGGCCACTCCACAACCTTCATGCTTTTCTGTTGTAACCACTGGAGGGCCAACTTGGCCTTGTGCTTTGGGTTATTGTCATGCTGGAATGTCCAAGAGCATCCCATGCGCAGCCTTCGTGCAAATTGTCTGCCAGTATCACATATATAATTGTGAGCGTACGAGTCGTTGCTCACGCTTGCGGGCTCGCGAAGCGAGGGCCGTGGCTCGCGCAGCGAGCCGCGGCCCTCGCGTAGCGAGGTCACTGGGCAAGGGCCTCAGTTGCTGGCATGGAGCGCCGAAGGCGCTCCATGCCAGCAACTGAGGCCCCTCGCGAAGCGAGGGCCTCAGTTGCTGGCGAGGTCACTGGGCAAGGGCCTCAGTTGCTGGCATGGAGCGCCGAAGGCGCTCCATGCCAGCAACTGAGGCCCCTCGCGAAGCGAGGGCCTCAGTTGCTGGCGAGGTCACTGGGCACGGGCCTCAGTTGCTGGCATGGAGCGCCGAAGGCGCTCCATGCCACAACTGAGGCCCCTCGCGAAGCGAGGGCCTCAGTTGCTGGCGAGGTCACTGGGCAAGGGCCTCAGTTGCTGGCATGGAGCGCCGAAGGCGCTCCATGCCAGCAACTGAGGCCCCTCGCGAAGCGAGGGACTCAGTTGCTGGCGAGGTCACTGGGCAAGGGCCTCAAACCCTCGCAAACTTCACGTCGCTACTCAAAAAACACGACACACAAATTACGACACTCGCTAAATTTTACGAGGAACGCAAACAACCTACGAAACACGTTACCACACATTACGACCTCGCAAACATCGGACGCAACACGCCGACATACAAACATTTAAAACACAATACATACACACAGCACATACATAAAAACCTTACCTACACCAAGAGGGAGCACCCGGACCTCAAAAATGCAACTTAGACCTCGATTTTACTCGAAATAAAAGAGTTTTGAGACTAAAAAAAAATCTAAGTGACAGAAAAAATGGCCGACAAACAAAACGAAAACGAGGCTACAGCACTCTAAACTCGCAAAACACCACAACAAACTCGCAAAACACCACAAGAAACTCGCAAAACGCCACAAACCACCTACGGATATTCATACCACACAGTGCACACATTCAGCATGCTTACACACCAGCTCCACACCACTAATGCTGCAGCAACATCAACACAGATTGCCAGCTCTTCATCACAATGCTTTAAAATAGGTACAGTATATTCATTTAGTAATGTATTACATATTTCATTATTAGACACCAAACAGCATTAGCTACCTTACAATTTCATTGCCGTCATTTTTTGACGGGCAATTCGCTAGTTTTCTGATAACATGCAGCATTTATCTTGCTATCAAGTTTCACAAGATTCCCCGTGCCTTTAGAGCTCACATCCCCCCAAAACATTAATGAACAGCGGGGATGGTATTCTTTTCACTATAGGCTCTATTTTGGTCTTGCCACTCCAAATTACAGTGTGCCAGAAGCTGTGAGGCGTGTATAGGTGTTATTGCGTATATTGTAACCGGCCTTTTTTTTTTTGCATTGGCGCAGCAAAGGCTTCTTTCTGGCATCTTGACCATGCAGTTCATTCTTGTTCAAATATCTTTGTATTGTGCTCCTTGAAACAACCACACCATCTTTTTCCAGAGCAGCCTGTATTTCTCCTAAGGTTACCTGTGGGTTTTTCTTTGTATTCTGAACAATTCTTCTGGCAGTTGTGGCTTATATCATTCTTGGTTTACCTGACCTTGGCTTGGTATCAAGAGATCCCTGAATTTCCCACTTTTTAATAAGTGATTGAATAGTACTGACTGGCATTTTAAAGGCTTTGGAGATCTTTTTATATCCTTTTCCATCTTTCTAAAGTTTCATTACCTTGTTACACAGGTTTTTTGACAGTTCTTTTCTGCTCCCCATAGCTCAGTATCTAGCCTGCTCAGTACATCCACGTGAGAGCTAACAAACCCATTGACTATTTATACACAGACACAAATTTCTATATCTTTCTATATCTCACAGTTGTGAACATCTATAAATTATTCAAAGTTTAAAATATTTTGAGCGTGGTAGCTATCATTTTTAAAGGCTTGTTTCTTACATTCTCATCAAGTCATTGTGAGTGTCATATGCAGTGCAGAGCTATCCAACACTTGTTATCATCTATGTATCTACAACTTAGAGTATAAAAGTGTATCTCTCCACTTATGTGTGTGTTCATCTCATGGCTGCAGACTAAAGAGCTACATGAAGCAGATGCCACCTCCAGCCGAGTATGGATCCTCACCAGCACATTGTCTACCAGCAAGGTGGTGATCATTGATGCAAACCAACCCGGCACACTGGTGGATCAATTCACAGTCTGCAATGCTCATGTGTTATGTATCTCCAGTATCCCAGGTACAGCATACAAAACTGTGATTTTTATCCTTCTTATGCAACACTTGATAAGTATTATGCAAACTTTAAAATATTTTAAAGTCAACTTTGAATATCCGGTTTGTGACTTCACTCCTCAGCTGCCTGCGACACTGATTATCCTCCAGGAGAAATCTTCCTGGAGGGGGATGTTAATCCAGATGACTCAGGTGATACAGATGGTGTATTGGCAGGGATTACCCTGGTGGGATGTGCCACACGATGCAACGTGCCAAGGAGCAACTGCTCTTCTCGTGGTGATACTCCCATTCTGGACAAAGGGCAAGGTGAGTAGTAGTTATCTCGAAGTTAAAGGCGTATTTAAGTTTTATGCTACACTAGGCCCATTCAGATCTTGCACTACCAATCTCAGTTGCTGTCCACCCTTTCTGCTCGTTGTGTCCCCATCATAAATTGACAACATATTATTTGTTTAATTTTTTTGCACTGGAGAACTAAATGGTTACATTTTGCTGTGACGAAGAACCATAGACTTCGTGTTTTGATGGTTGTGATCTATCTTTTGTGAACTTCAGGAGAGGTTTCCACTGTCAGCAATGGAAAACTGAACCAGCATCAATCTGCAGAGGAAGCCACAGAGGCTATGGAGGTACCAGAATCCTCCACCAGTGAATCAGAACCAGCCCAGGTTCGACCCGGTCCACTGACAGAACATGTGTTTACAGACCCAGCACCTGTAGCTAATGGCAGGCTGTGCAGGTATGGGGGCCAGGTTATAACCAAGTCATTGCCAGATTTAGCAAGCAGAGTGTTGTCATAGTCCCCAAATGGAAAATAACATCCATATACATTAAATGCTAATGTGTCCATACAATTAGTACATATAATTGAATATTGAATCTTTGTCATGACTGTAGACCAACCAGTAGTAAAAAAGTACAAAAGTGCTGTACTGATCCTAGAATTAACTATGTTTAAGTCCATTATCTACATGGAATTGCTTACTACAACCGACTTTCAATGGACCACCATGAATGTTGATTTTGTTTTTTGTTTAACATATTTTTTGAGTTTTGAAAAATAAATAATTGATTATCTTAAATCATAGATACACAAGTTGAGCAAGTAATAATATTAAATTATTATGTAGCTTTGAGCAATAAATTATGAGTTAATTAAAATATACCTTATAAAATGATGTAATTATTTTGCTGACTCCTGTCACTTGTGTGCAATCCAGCAAGATCACAACTAGCCTCCTAAGGTTGGCCATGAATTGCATAGGCCTTGTGGGCACATTAGCAGCCCTCATGGATAGTACCTCCCTCAATACAACCATACTTTGTTGCGTAACTTAGCTGTTGATTATATTTAATTTTTTCTTAGATATCTCATTGCCCTCTCTCTCTGCCCCTCACCCACCCACCCCAATTCAGATTAAATTTATAGAGCCATGGAAAACACCTGACTTCCCACTTGCAGATATATCATCTCAACACTAGGGGTCAGCCAGCATACTAGTCTTTCACCTCAGATCCCTCCCCTCTATCTCTAAAGTAAAACTCTTTCTATCTTTCACTTGCTTCCTGACCCTTGCTATTCCTTATTTGTTACTCTTCCCAAGTTTTCTGCCCTTTAATTCCCTTTAGATTGTAAGTAGCTAGTTTCCAGTCTTGTAGGGTGTTTTGGGATAAAGCACTTTCTGCTAAGAATCTAAACCAAAACAGGGCCCCTCAACTTTTGAATTTGTTAAACTTGTATTTCTCCTGTTCTTATCCCCTGTACAGCGCTACGGAATATGTTGTTGCGATACAAATAAAAGATAATAATAATAATAATGTTATAATTTCAAAAATACAGCATTATTACTTTCTTGAAGCAGTTCGGAAATTAAAATGTTTTTTGTTTTTCTGTTTACTTCCTCACCAGTGAGAATGGGCATCTTAAACCAGAAGTGAACTCAGCACAGCAAGATACAGAACCAAGCAATGATGCCTCAGCTGGCACCAGTGCTGCCCCCACAATGTGGTTAGGGACACAGAACGGCTGGTATGGTTATCCATATTACTGCATATGCAACGTCCCCGAAAAAACTGTCACTAGTACTAAAATACATTTTTAATTATTGCTACACTAAGGTTTTGAGCATAAGCTTTTAGTGTTTTTTTTTTTTATTGAATATTATATTGCCTTGTGGATGGGATAAGATGTAACTCATCCACCCCTCTTATATTTTGAGAGAGGTGATTAGGCCTAGGCTGTTATTGGAACCCAAATATACCAGTACATTTATGCAACTTTACTAGGCCATAATGCAATTCAAGAAATTATCAAAAACATTAAAGTGTGTTAAATCAGCAATTTATCATTTGAATATAGAATATTGCTCACAAGAATCAAAGCTAAACAGATCAATGGTTTATCATATATTTTGCTTCCTAAAAGAGTTAATGGAACTGCTTTTATATCACTTTTGGATATAGGAAGAACTGACCCATTGTACTTGCCACTCGTATTGAAATATTCTGGGCCTAGGGGGAATGACTCAATAAACACATACACAGTTTAGGAAGGACTAACCTGTTTTATATTTCACTACCATTAGTTAACACAAGAGGGCACTCTTATACTGTATTTAGTACTAACCTGTGAACCTCACAGCCCAAATTCCAATACGTTTTTGTCTTTATCCCAGGCTATATGTTCACTCAGCAGTCTCTAACTGGAAGAAGTGTCTGCACTCCATTAAATTGAAGGATTCGGTGCTGAGCCTTGTGTGAGTACATGAGCAGCAAGCTTTCCTGCTATTGCGTTAAAGGACCAAAGTAATGCTCCAGCAAGAGGATCTAGTTATTTTAATTATGCATTGACCATTAATACATTTTCCATTTAATACATTTTATTAGTAGTGGCATTTGTAGTGTTAGTCTCCACCCTGAAAAAGTAATTAAGGGGAGTGTGGGAGGTGCTGGTGGTTGAGAGATAGGGCTAAAGCATTTTAAGAACAATCAGATATGATGAGAGAATAAACAATCATTGATGCGCTGCCCCAACATCAACATTTAGTTGCAAAGGGAACTCCTGCCAATGGAACTCATTTTGTTGGTGGTACATGTCTTAAAATTTAGCGGCTGCATGCCAAACAAAGCCATGCCCCTCATTGACCTTATAGTGGGTGGAGCAGCAATGGAGTCTGAACTGATAATAAGTGTAATATTTAATATTGCTATTTAAATAATTGAATATGAATTGTATTAATGATCAATGCCTAAAACATTAGTGGGATGGAAGGATGGGTCATTTCCTCTTGATAAAATTAGAAGAAGTATTATTATGTGAGCTGTGATTCAATTAGAAAGACAGTTACCATGTGTGCTTATTAACTCACATCTATCTATCTATCTATCTATCTATCTATCTATCTATCTATCTTTCAATCTTTCTAAAATAGACACAAAATACAGTGCAAATTATTCTCTGTTTAATTATCTTTTATTGTGTCGTATTATTGCATATGATTTTCCCATTAGTATACAATATATCCCTTTAATTGTTTTAATATTTTAATAAATACAATTAAATGACTCATTCTTAAACATCAAATAAATTACAAATAATTTCTTAATTAAACAAATCTAAAAATAAAACTAAATAGTAAATATGAAATGATTTACTATTATTATTATTGTTGTTATTAATTATTAAGTATTAAACTAGTAAGTATTTAGCTAGTAAACAACATTACAAATAATTAAAATAATTTACTAAGAGAAGGAGAAAAAGGAGATAAAAGAAAAGAAAAAACATTTATTCTAATTGATTGACCCCTTTACAATAATTACAAGGAAGTAAAAAATATATATTTTATTAGATTTGTTAAAAATCATTAATTTATTTAAAACACAAGTAAAATAATAAAATAAAGGACTAACTCTGACCATTCCCACTTACAGTCGATATAAAAAGTCTACACACCCCTGTTAAAATGTCAGGTTTCTGAGCTGTAAAAAAATGAGACAAAGATAAATAATTTCAGAACTTTTTCCACCTTTAATGTGACCTATAAACTGTACAACTCAATTGAAAAACAAACTGAAATCTTTTAGTGGAGGGGAGAAAAAGAAAAATAATGTGGTTGCATAAGTCTGCACACCCACTTATAACTGGGGATGTAGCTGTGTTCAGAATTAAGCAATCACATTCCAAATCGTGTTAAATAGGAGTCAGCATACACCTGCCATCATTTAAAGTGCCTCTGATTAACCCTAAATAAAGTGCAGCTGCTCTAGTTGGTCTTTCCTGAAATTTTCTTAGTTGCATCCCACAGCAAAAGCCATGGTCCACAGAGAGCTTCCAAAGCATCAGAGGGATCTCATTGTTAAAAGGTATCAGTCAGGAGAAGGGTACAAAAGAATTTCCAAGGCATTAGATATACCATGTAACACAGTGAAGACAGTCATCATCAAGTGGAGAAAATATGGCACAACAGTGACATTACCAAGAACTGGAGCTCCCTCCAAAATTGATGAAAAGACGAGAAGAAAACTGATCTGTGAGGATACCAAGAGGCCTACAGTAACATTAAAGGAGCTGCAGGAATATCTGGCAAGTACTGGCTGTGTGGTACATGTGACAACAATCTCCCGTATTCTTCATATGTCTGGGCTATGGGGTAGAGTGGCAAGACCAAAGGTTTTTCTTACGAAGAAAAACATCCAAGCCAGGCTACATTTTGCAAAAACACATCTGAAGTCTCCCAAAAGCATGTGGGAAAAGGTGTTATGGTCTGATGAAACCAAGGTTGAACTTTTTGGCCATAATTCCAAAAGATATGTTTGGCGCAAAAACAACACTGCACATCACCAAAAGAACACCATACCCACAGTGAAGCATGGTGGTGGCAGCATCATGCTTTGGGGCTGTTTTTCTTCAATTGGAACTTGGGCCTTAGTTAAGATAGAGGGAATTGTGAACAGTTCCAAATATCAGTCAATATTGGCACAAAACCTTCAGGCTTCTGCTAGAAAGCTGAACATGAAGAGGAACTTCATCTTTCAGCATGACAACGACCCAAAGCAAACATCCAAATCAACAAAGGAATGGCTTCACCAGAAGAAGATTAAAGTTTTGGAATGGCCCAGCCAGAGCCCAGACCTGAATCCGATTGAAAATCTGTGGGGTGATCTGAAGAGGGCTGTGCACAGGAGATGCCCTCGCAATCTGACAGATTTGGAGTGTTTTTGTAAAGAAGAGTGGGCAAATCTTGCCAAGTCAAAATGTGCCATGTTGATAGACTCATACCCAAAAAGACTGAGTGCTGTAATAAAATCAAAAGGTGCTTCAACAAAGTATTAGTTTAAGGGTGTGCATACTTATGCAACCATATTATTTTATTTTTATATTTTTTCTTCCCTCTACCTAAAATATTTCAGTTTGTTTTTCAATTGAGTTGTACAGTTTATAGGTCACATTAAAGGTGAAAAAAGTTCTGAAATAATTTATCTTTGTCTCATTTTTTTACAGCACAGAAACCTTACATTTTAACAGGGGTGTGTAGACTTTTTATATCCACTGTATCTACTACTCTGTCTCTAAAGTAATACTTTCTCACATTACCCCTAAATCTTCCACTGTCCAGTTTCTAAAGTTGCGCCACTCATCATTTCTGTCTGGCCATTGTGTTTTCTTTTAGACACGTGAAAGGACGGGTTCTTGTGGCTCTTGCAGATGGGACACTTGCCATTTTCCACAGAGGAGAAGGTATTGTTGTTTTCAAGTCTTCCATTACACATTTTTTTGCATTGTTCAGTCATTTCCGACTCTCCGTCACCTCATGGACCATAACACACCAGGACATCTTTATGTCCATGGTCATGCTGATCTACTTGGTATTCATGGCAGAAATACTGGAGTGGGTAGCCAGTTCCTTCTCCAGTGGGCCACAGCATACAGCTCCTGGTGTTATCCTATGCAAGTACTGACCACACCCAACCCTGCACGGCTTTAGGGTGTTGTGACCTCTTGGTTCCCTGACTGGGAATCAAACCCAGCTTGCAGTGGTGAAAGCACCAAATCCTAACCATTGGGCCACCAGGGAACCCCCATTACACATTAATGTCATCTAAATAATGCAATGATTTATCAACTATAATAGTTGTCATACTGCGAGTTGTCGTCACGCTTTGCGGGCCTTGGCCTTCGGCGTTTGTCGCGAGGCCCACACGACTTAGCTGCAATGACCGCCTGAGGCGCTCATTGGAAGGGTGGAGATGAGCGCAGCGGGACTCATTGCGAGGCCCGCAGGACTTCTCATCGCAAGGCCCATGGGACTGAGGCTCTCACTGGCTGTGCGTCTGGTCAGACCTCCCTGCAATGTGTCTGCTACCCCTGAGGGGGAGCGCTGCGGGGAGGGCCGCTGTGTGAGGAGCGGGGGACACCTGACCTGCCAGTGCCATCATCCCAGCCAGTGTGCAGGGGCGATGGGAAGACATACAGCAACCTGTGCTGGCTACAGGCGGATCGCAGAGCCGGGGGCAGCGACCATCATACCCATACAGAAGGGGGACTGCAAGCAAGTTGAGCACACAGCATGACACACTACAACATGTGTTCCCCTTAGCTCCCCCCTGGCCTACTGATGCTCCCTCTGTCTTCCCGGCTCCAATGAGCACAATACTACAGCGGGGAACAGGTGTTCCCCTTACCTCCCCCTGTCCCACTGATGCTCCCCCTGTTCCCCCTTTGCCCGCCTACCTGCTCAGCCATTGGTGGTTCTGCGGACCAGTGGAGTCCCACCCCTGCTGGTGCGTCCTCTCTGCAGCGTAGGGACTCCCAAATGACGTCATTGCTACGTCCCTACGCTGCAGAGAGGACGCGCCGGCAGGGGTGGGACTCCATTGGCCTACTGAAACACCAATAAATGAGCAGGTACAGGGCAAAGGGTGGACAGAGGGAGCATCAGTGGGGTAGGGGGAAGGTAAGGAAAACACAAAAGGGGTTAAGGGGGGGGGAAGAGAGACAGAGGAGGGAGAGAGGGTGCAAAAAGAGACAGGGGAGGGAGAGAGGGGTCAGAGAGAGACGGGAGGGAGAGAGGGGTCAAAGAGAGACGGGAGGGAGAGAGGGGTCAAAGAGAGACAGGGAAGGGAGAGTGGGGGCAAAGAGAGACAGGTGAGGAAGAGTGGGGGCAAAGAGAGACAGGTGAGGAAGAGTGGGGGCAAAAATAGACAGGGGAGGAAAAGAGGGGACAAAGAGAGTCTGGGGAGGGAGAGGGGGGGAAGAGACACGGGAGGGAGAGGGGTTGGAAAAACCATTTAGAAAACTCCATCATGCCGTCATTTTTGACGGGCAAGTCGCTATTAAAATATAATTTTTTACCTTTTATACAGATATATAAAGTACCAATATGAAGCAGGATATGATGCAATTGACTACATATTGTTACTTTTTTCAGACCGGCAGTGGGACCTGAGTAACTATCATTTAATGGATCTGGGACACACGCACCACTCCATCCGCTGCATGGCCGTGGTGTATGACCGCGTCTGGTGTGGGTACAAGAACAAAATACATGTGATCCAGCCCAAAACCATGCAGATTGAGGTAGGCAGGCAGAGTGGGTACATTCTCAAAGATTACTGATCTAAAGTTTAAACAAAAAGCTTACATTAAAAATATACAAAAAAAGCAACAGGGAAAGTGTTAGTCCCTCCTCTTGCCAAGATATGTTACTGGGCACACCTGGGGGGGGGGGGGGGGTCCTTGGGCAGAGGTTGGACTTTGATGTCTGTTTTATTAACATCGTTTAAGGTAGACAAATGGCAAAGGAAATACAGCAGACTGATTTTTATGATCAACTGTATTTCATTTTCAGGGCTACTAAAGTCTAACATTTACAGGGTATTCTTCTGATGAACGTGTCTTTTTCATAGGCAAAACATTTTAGAAAGTTAAAAAAATAAACCAGCCTTTCATTTTTAATTTTATGTTTTCTCAAGTCTTCTTAAGTGGAGGTTGATATTGTTTGGATGTAGATATACAGAAATATAGATATATCGAAAAAGTGTGCAACTGACAATAGGATTAAATGGAAGTACAGCAAATACTAGGATTACCTTCCCAGAAGACAATTAAAACCAAAATGCATATAAAAGTTAAGAAATTAAATGTCGCATTTTTTTGTGCTTTCTAAAACAATTTTTCCTTATTATAAAGGCTAGCCCTTTAAAAGAACAAACTATAAATATAGGATTTCAGTGGACTTTTAACAAGTTCATCTAGGGATGAGAAAACACTTTCCAATGTAGCTTTTTTATGTTGCATTATTCTACTAAACCATCACTTTATTTTACCAAAAACAACTTTTGCAATGTGTAAAATGTTCTCTTTAAAATGCATGATATGGAAACTTAAATTTCAGGAGCCATTTAAGCTTTTAATTAGTATTAGTACTTTTATTTCTAATGTAAATAATAGAAGATGGTTACTGATTCATACATTTTGATCTTGGTCCCACGGGATTTATTTTCCTTTTGTAGAAGTCATTTGATGCTCACCCTCGCAGAGAGAGCCAAGTAAGACAGTTGGCCTGGATTGGAGATGGTGTCTGGGTTTCGATCCGACTTGACTCCACACTACGGCTATACCACGCACACACCCATCAGCACCTCCAGGATGTGGATATTGAACCTTACGTCAGCAAGATGTTAGGTGCGTGAGAGATTAACAATATCTGAAAACACAGGGGAGGGAGAGAGGGGTAGGGGATTGGAAAATAATTTAGAAAAATCCATAATGCCTTCATTATCTATCTACCTCTGTGTGTGTATGTATATGTGTATATATATATATATATATATATATATATATATATATATATATATATATATATATATATATATAATGACACCCAAACAGGAGCCACTCGGATGACTCCTCCATTGAGATACAATATACTTCTTATGTGTAGGAGCCAGAAGAATACATTTAAAACATTGCTCAAATTGCACAAATTTCCCCTATATGTTGTCTGTTCCATGAGGCTGAAAAACACGTAAAAAAGAAGAGTTTTCATTTTGAAACAATGAATATTAATTAGGATCAGGTGTAGAGGGTTAGAATGAAGTAGTGGCTGAGTCATTGTAACTACTTGTGAAATATCATGGGTTCAATTCCCACCACTGTTTAAAAAAAATCAGAAATATGTTCTTTAATTTATATTATAATGCCTCTTGTTTTTTATTTATTTAAAAAAAAAGAATAATTATGTCAATTAGTTATGTTAAAAAATATATATATATATAATATATAATTCGAATAATGAAATTAGTTTGCTTTAAAAATGATATGTAAAAGTTAGAGTGTGTTAGTGTGTGGTCAGCGTGTTTTATAAAATGTGTTCATTAGTAAGTCATTGGTCCTAAATCATTACATTAACTAATGTATTTATTAACACACATATGACTGATTTATGTATATAAATAAATAAGTAACATTTTTAATAAAATAAAAAAACATTGACAAAAATCATTAAAACAGATTACTTACCACTACACCACCATAGTCTGCTTACAAAGTTAGTATAAATTCATAATTCAAGTATAACAGTTACAGAACCAGCCTTATTATTTGTGCAGAGTCTTGTGGGATGGCATAAAGGACTAAACTAAAATGACAATATTTAAGTCAATACTTGATCAATTTTAAAAATGTAAACACATTTTCCACCCTCTGACTGATGGTGCAGTACATATTTGGCAACACATTTTATTTTGAGCAATGCATTAAAATCATCTTTGTTGAAATAAACTAGAAATCATCTAATAAACCTATTAACCGAACAACTATTCCACTTGATGACCACCTGTTTTGTTTTCGCTTTATGGTTTGCAGGCACTGGAAAACTAGGTTTCTCATTTGTACGCATAACTGCACTGCTGATCGCTGGCAATCGGCTCTGGGTAGGGACTGGCAACGGAGTGGTCATCTCTATCCCACTCACAGAGAGTAAGTTATGTCCCTCAAGTGCAGGGAGGATGGGCGGGAAATTCAGTTGTCAATTAACTTGGCAGGAGAAATGATCAGTTGAAAAGACTAAATACAATTGCACAAGTTGTCCCAAATTCTGAATATTCTAGGCAGGGTTTAAAGAAGAAAATCACATTAATGAAAGTGAATTGTGATACATTTCATTAACGGCATTCTGGGGTGTGTTATGATGAGGGGAGAGGAGGATTAGAGAAAATCCCAAGTTGGTAGTGAACAACCAATGGCTGTGAAGATTGTGTCTGGGGTTATTGTGCAGTTAAGCAGTCCTTGGCTTCACTTGTATGTATCATGCATGTAATTATGTGTAAATTAATGAGGGTAATTAGATAAAGGAAATTGAAGTAAAATCCCAATTAGGAAATATACCTCCCTGAAAATCCTGCCAATAATTTCTTATTTTTGTGTTCTCCATACTTTTCCTCTCTCCTTCCCTCTCTTCTCCCTCCCTCTCCTCCTCCTTTCCCCTTTTACAACCCCTCTCCGTTCCACCTCTCCTTACCTCTGCTAGCGGTAGTCCTACATCGGGGCCAGCTGCTGGGGCTGAGGGGTAAGTCCAGGACCTGTCGCTTTCCAGAAGTTTTGCCTCATCCCATCCTTCCACACAACCTTCTGTCTCCATCCTCATCTTTTAATCATTCTGTGTTTTTACAACATTTTTATTCTCTCTTGAAGCTGCTCACTGTCCTGTAGTTCTGGCATCTTAAAATAACCACTGTGGTCATTTTTTTCTAATCAGTCTTTTGAATGATTAAACATGATAATAGGCATCACCAATGATAATAGGCAACACCAGCGTTACATTTGTAACTTTTATATGTAATTATTATTTACTGTGTGTTTCTATTATTTTTGCTTCAGCCACATTCCCAAATTGTAGACATAAATTTACTTTACATTCACCCCCCACCTCAGAAAGTTGACCAACATAAACCAAAATGGTAGAGTCCAGTGCAGCATAATTGCATATGAAAGGTAAAAAAACTAGAGGCTCTATATTTTTCAAGTGTAGTTCTTCAAAAGAATATATTTAACGTTTAGGACTACAGTGTACCTTCAATCACTGCATGTTGTCACTTGTACCTGGCTCCCATGGCTCCAGTCATGATTATTAGAACACATACCCTATTCAATTATGGCACCTTATAAATAATATGGATCAGATGGTAAAGAGAAGGGGTTGGCAAGTTCGGTCCGGGAGGGCCACACATCAGCCTGGATTTGAGGATTTCTTATTGTGCACAGGTGAGTCAATCAGAATGACAAAGAAGCGATAGTGTCACCTGTTGGCTGCCGGGCTATCCGCAAACCCAGGCTCATGTGTGGCCCTCCAGGACTGAACTTGCCCACCCCTGCTCTATACTATCAGATCCATGTTCTTTATAAGGTGCCATAATTGAATGGGGTATGTGTTGTAATCATCATGACTGAAGCCATGGGAGCCAGGTACAAGTGGCAGCATGCAATGGTTGAAGGTCCACCGAAGTCCTAAATGCATAAGTCAGTGTTTACAAGTAGACTCTGTATCTTTAATATATCATGAAGAACAGTACTGTCCGCTGTATAGTTCTGCAATGGATCTTTGGTTAGTATTAATAGCAACAAAATATTACTAACTCTGTAGTGTTGTTGATCCCTACAATGTCCTCATAATATCACAATCTTCTCTCTAATATTCCCACCAGTCAAAATGGCCGATGGCAGTTTCTTAGAGAATATCAGTTCATTTATCATTTGTTACGTTTCATATAATTTAAGCATCTTTTTTTTACTGATAAGAGACCAGTATTCATTCAGGGCTTGTTATAAAACAGCATCATAACATTAAAAAAAACGTTCTATTGCTTCCAAAATAACAGTTTACTTCCATCTTTACCATTGTTGGCATTGTATAAGACTTGTATAGCGTTTCCAGACTACTTTCAGAAAAAGAGGAATGAAAGCCATCATGATGTGAAGTTGCAGGGGGAAAGATTTAAGGTTAATGTGCAAAAGTAAAGAGTAGTAGGAAAGTGGTACAGCCTTCCTTTAGAAGTGGTTTGGACAAGCTCATTAAAGGAATCAAGAACGCATCAGATGAGCATTGGGCCATTATGAAGTTTTATTATGTCACATTTTTTAATGTAGCTGAATGGGCCTACTAGACATGCCCTTTTGTCCTTATCTACCGTCAAATCCATGTCATTGGGTTGCTAAGAACGGCCATTGATGGCACGCATCATGTATTTGTCTCTTAATGGCACTATTAAAGTTAAATCTATTTTTTTAATTAACATTAAGTTTACATGTGCAAACAACAGCAAAGAAAGGCTTTAGTCAAAAAATATAATTTAATGCACAGTTCGTCTCAATAATGGCCACTGCTGTAATCCTTCCCCAACTTCCACCTTGTCCGCAACACCATTGTAAAAGTAGTCTATACAGTAGTTGCCCTTTTAGTTAAAAAGAGCATTGGTCTTATATCAGTTTCACATCTCCACATAACCTTATTACTAATAACGATATATAAATATAATAAATATTTCCTTCAGCCCCAGATAAGTCAACATTAGATTGCAAGGTCTTCTCAATCGTGACCCACGTTGAAGATGTAGCCTATTATTTCCCTGCCACTAATATGAGATTGTTCATGGACGATAGCTATCACCATGCAATTTATCTTTGTAATGTAATATGATTATAATTTATTAAAGGCAATAGTCAATTATTATATTCACCAGAGGCAATTTTGCAAAGCATCCCTGATAATCTGGCCATCATAAACATGTTGAAGGACCTCTGCAGTTCAAAAAAAATGGCACTTGTTTGTAGAGTATGTACCAAACAAAAAACATCTTGTACATAAAAATAAAAAAAATCTCAATAGTTGAAGACTCATTTATGAGTATAGGAATCCATTTTGTGTTTGTTACATCACTTCCTGAGAGCTGTATTATAATGATGTGTGTTTGTAGTTATCAGCGGAGGGAGGTGTGGGGATGGATGAAACAAAGGCTTTATTTAGATAAATGGATACAGTTGAAATTGACACTAAATCCCTTTCCCCTCACTGGCCCAGAAGACACCTTACTTCAGGAAATGCAACCATATCTCTCCAAAAATGTAAAAGTCCCTCTCACACACACAACTTCCACCTAAGTATCATGGATTCATCCATGGCACATCAGAGACATCAACATTTATTGTTTTCTAATTAAAAAGCTAACTTTTTTATGACTGTTTTCCTGCTTAATTATGCTTTTAGTAAAAAATATATAAATATTTGTGTTCCACAATGGTCCTTTAATGTGATTTAATCCATTTATCGAACATTGCCTGGAGCCCTGAGTGAATATCTGGTCTTTTCTCTGTCGGTGACATAATGTGTCCTGGTGGCGGGTAGCCTGTAGGAATTAGCCCTATAACCTTTTAAGTTGCCTACGATCTCTTGCAATATCTGTAGGTCTCGGGATGTCAGAACTGCTTCATGAACTGTCATTTTTCTTATATACAATTTTGCTTTTATATGAAAGAGCACATTTTAAGGAGTTTAATTATTTATTTAGAAGTTTGACAGCAAGATTGATGAGACTGTAAGCTGTCATTTAAAGAAACAATTTAGTCCCTTAGTTATAACATACTACTTTAAGAACTAGTAGTGATAATATGCACTTTGTTTTTTTCTGAAAGGAAAATAATATATGCAAATTATTATCTATTATATCACTACCATTGCTGTCTTCAAGTGTTCCCCTATGTGTGGATTTACCTGCCTTATTCAGTGTAATACATTTTAAGAAGGTCACTCATATTCTGTATTTGGTAGGAGGATCCCTTCTTCTTTTTCATTGAGATGCTACTTCTTGAACAACAAAAGGGATTTATAGACTTTGTTGATCCTGGAATACCAAATACAGTCCTGGATTTCAGTATTTCCCTGTTGTGCATGGTTGAGGCAATCACTGCCTCAGACTTTATGACTGACTTACCAGTGCATAGCAGGGAAATCCAAATCCCTGGTCTCAATATTGCAAATGTCCCTTAAATCTGTCGCTTTTGCAAAATAGGCAGTTACATAAAATCACAGACAACTACTTTTATATTCTAACTGTCTGGAAAAGTGTTCATTTACAATGAAGTAACAATTGAAAATGAAAAGCAATTAGCATTTAGCTGAGAGTAACAATCTCAAGGGTTATATCCCCACATAGAGAAGATACGACATAACGTATACATTGAGAGCGTTGATCCTCAGATCTGCTTCTTTGCCATTAGTTCAGCAAGTGCTAATATAACCAACTTGCTTGGGCCACTTGTAATATGCTAGATATGTTTGGTGCCATAATTTTGCCACTAAAGCCCTATGTGTGTCCTCAGCCAACAAGACTTCTCCAACTTCTGGAGAGGGGACAAGACCTGGAGGAGTTATCCATGTGTACAGTGATGAAACCAGTGACAAGACTGCAGGTAGTTTCATCCCATACTGCTCCATGGCACAGGCGCAGCTCTGCTTCCATGGTCATCGGGATGCTGTCAAGTTTTTCGTGTCTGTGCCTGGTGAGTACTGACATCATATGTACCTTTCACATCACAATATTTAAAAATCACATCAGAAGAGTTCATATGAAAACTATCTAAATCTATTAGTCATGAAAGCAAATTTGTTGTAATTGGACATTCAATAAGTTATTTATTAATTACGTATAATGTTTCCTTAAAGTAGGCGTTTAAAGAAGGAATTTGTGGGTTTTGGATGTTCATGTATGAAGAACATTTTGGTCGCTGACTAAGAGTTACCAAAAATTGGAGCCAATTTGTTTTCTTTACACTTGTCAATGATAAAATGTGGTAAACTGCATTTTCACTAGTTAGAGATAAATATAAGTTTCCTGGGTTTCAAATGTTTGGTAAGAAAAATCCAGTGATAATCTGAAAAATATATGTTATATAGATAAGTTCAGTATACTTATGAAGTGCAATGCAGGAAAGTAAAATCCAGCTTTGCACACCCACAGGAAGCTTACATAACCAGGTAGGAGACTAAAAAAATTGTTAAGGTGGCTCTAGGTATCTAAACCAATGTAATTGCTATATATGGCTGCTTCCAGGGATCAAGCAGTTACTAATAAATGTGTGAAAGAGACAGAAAAAAGGGATCCCTTTACACTTTGCTGCACACCATAGGAACCTGATACAATATCAGCAATAACCATTAAAACGTAACATTTATTGACGTTAAATAAAACCAATGAACCAAAATAAAAACTTATAACAAGACGTCACACTGTCTGCGTTTATATTGTTTGATAGTATATTCCTCTAATGGTGTATATGGCAGCCAAGTAAAGAATATAAAGTGCTAAGTGCTATATAAAAATAAAGTGCTGAACAAATGTATGGCAGGAAAAAATCCATGCAAAAAGTGACTGATTGTGAAAAGTGACTGCTGTGCTAAATTGTATATATTCGAAATTCGTAAGAATGATTTTGGGTTGTGCTAATTTAAGCTATAAACATTTTATGAATAGAAGTGTTCCTGCCAATTTTATTGGTCCACTATGACTATGAAACACCACTTGTACATTGAGGAGCTCCCAGACGACTAAGTGAATAGGTAAGTGTGACCTGGTTAATTATAAATTCAATTGACCACCTCCGATGTAGTCAATCAATAAATTCAATGGAGCCTATGACTCTCTATGAAGATAAATGGCCATATTGTATCATGGGGTGATGGATAACCAGGGACCACTATTATGAATCACAATAAGGGAGCAAATTCATCAAATGCACTGCCTGGCATCTTGTAATGACATCATCAGGCAGTGACTTCGATTGTGAGCAGCATCAACCCGACGCACGTTTCCTAATTTCTTCAGGGGTTACCGATGGGCCTTCTGGGCCTGATATTTATGCAATGGGGTTACCATGGTGATAAATAAAAACAATATGCAATGAATGTGTTTAAAAATGTGTTGTTGCTTATACATTGATATAAAACAAAGGAATATGAGGGTAACTTGATGAAGTAATACTGAAAAATAAAAACATATAGACATAAACTGAAAAACGGTAAGTATTATAGGGGTATATATACAGATTAAATAATGGTGGGCTTGAGTATAATAAATAAACGTTATTAAATGGCAAAACGCAAATCATGCCATAATATTTGAATTACCGAACATGGAGGTTTAATACCATAAATCAATATGTATTACTAATGGTTGAATACCTAAATATAAGTGATCCTACAGTATAATGGAATTTAGAAAAGTCTTGTTTTTGCCTTGTGTCATATATATGTTTATTTATGTGGTAAATGGCATTTTGTAGTGTCACATAACTTAATCTTATAAATAGACAATTACCTGATGTATGTGTATGTTATTTTAAATCACCATATATGATTGGTGGTAAATTATGGCAATGTATACCCCGTGCTCATAAGGAGAAAAGAGAATGCATATTCTAAAGAAAGAGAGTGGCGCATCTCCATGGCTCAGGATATTGATGTGGAATTCATAATATATTAGTAAAATAAATTCTACCCATATATTATGAGTATTATTTATATTAAGGTACCAAAGTCAGTTTCGATGCCAATCTCGGGTATAGAGCCCAAATTTTATATATGATTTTAGTTGGTTATACTCTAAATGTTATTGCTATATGTATTGAGACTTTGCAATTATATGACTGATTAAGAACACATACATAATAAATGCATTACATATTATTGTCTATTTCAGTATGAAATAGTTCAATGAGGTAACATATATGAGACATAACAGATAAATCACACTTAATATACTGGAGATTTAGTGTGAATATGGGAGTGAAGACCCAATTATAAATGGTTCGCAATTTGCCAAAGTGGAAAAAATCGCTATATGAAAAGGGGGGGGGGGGGAGTAAATCCATCAGTGAGGCCTCTTGTTTTTTTTGTTTTCATGGTGTATATCCACTCTGTCTCTTTTTTAAGGAGTTCTTTGTCGCTATCAACCCTCTGATAGTTTTTGGAATGCAATCAATTGCTATGAATGATATAGCATCCAGGTCACCTTTATGTTTATTACTAGTGAATTGCCCGTCAAAAAATGACGGCAATGAAATTGTAAGTGAGCTAATGGTTTTTGGTGTTTATAATGTTGCTGATTTAGCATCCTTCGTTTTCTATGTCGTGCAACTTTTTCGGAATATCCGTAGCTGTTTGGTGGTGTTTTGCGTGTTTAGGGACCTTTAGCCTAGTTTTCGTTTTTTTTTCGACGGCCATTTTTTCTCTTGCTTACAGAATTTTTCAGTGTTTAAACTCTTTTATTTTGAGTTAAATTGAGGTGTAAGTTTAGTTTTCGAGGTCCTGGATGCCCCCTCTTCCTGTAAGTAAGCTTTTGATGTATTTGTTGTGTTTTTCATGTGCGCGTGTTGCCGCCGATTTTTGCGAGGTCGTAACGTGTCTCGTATTTTCGTTCCGTAAGGACGTAAATTTTGTGAGGTTGCGCAGCTGCTGGCAAGGAGCGCCTTTGGCGCTCCTTGCCAGCAAATGCGACCCTTGCTTTGCAAGGGCCGCGGGCTCGCTATGCGAGCCCGCAAGCCTTAGCAGCAACTTGCATGCTCACAACTATATATGTGATTGACCTGTATATTTATTATTTACATGATTTGCCAATGAAAATCATATATCAAATCTGGGCTTTATACCCAAGATTGGCATTGAAAATTAAGACTTTGGTACCTTAATATAAATAATACTCATAATATATGGGTAGAATTTATTTTACTAATATATTATGAATTCTACATCAGTGGCACATAGGTATCCTGAGCCATGGAGATGTGCCACTCTCTTTCGTTAGAATATACATTCTCTTTTCTCCTTATGAGCACAGGGTATACCTTGCCATAATTTACCTCCAGTCATATATGGTAATTTAAATAACATACACATACATCAGGTAATTGTCTATTTATAAGATTAAGTTATATGACACCACAAAATGCCATTTACCACATAACAAATAAACAAATATCAGACACAAAGCAAAAACAAGACTTTTCTAAATTCCATTATACTGTTGGATAACTTATATTTAGGTATTCAACCATTAATAATACATATTGATTTATGGTATTAAACCACCATTTTAGGTAATTCAAATATTATGGGATGATTTAAGTTTTGCCATTTCATAACGTTTATTTATTATACTCAAGCCCACCATTATTTGTATATATACCCCTATAATACTTACCGTTTTTCAGTCTATGTCTATATGTTTTTATTTTTCAATATTACTTCATCAAGTTACCCTCATATTCTTTTGTTTTATATCAATGTATCAGCAACCGCAACACATTTTTAAACACATTCATTGCATATTGTTTTTATTTATCACCATGGTAACCCCATTGCATAAATATCAGGCCCAGAAGGCCCATCGGTAACCCCTGAAGAAATTAGGAAACGTGCGTCGGGTTGCCGCTGCTCACGTTCGCTGTCGCTGCCTGATGACATCATTACAAGACGCCAGGCAGTGCATGCAATGAATTCGCTCCCTTATTGTGATTCATAATAGTGGTCCCTGGTTATCCATCACCCCATGATACAATATGGCCATTTATCTTCATAGAGAGTCATAGGCTCCATTGAATTTATTGAATGACTACATCGGAGGTGGTCAATTGAATTTATAATTAACCAGGTCACACTTACCTATTCACTTAGTCGTCTGGGAGCTCCTCAATGTACAAGTGGTGTTTCATATTCATAGTGGACCAATAAAATTGGCAGGAACACTTCTATTCATAAAATATTTGTAGCTTAAATTAGCAGAACCCAAAATCATTCTTACAAATTTTGAATATATACAATTTAGCACAGCAGTCAATTTTCACAATCAGTCACTTTTTTTAGGGAATTTTTCCTGCCATACATTTGTTCACCACTTTATTTTTAAGTTTTAATAGTTATTGCTGATATTGTATCAGGTTCCTATGGTGTGCCGCAATATTTAAATGGATCAATTTTTTCTCTCTCTTCCACACATTTATACATAACCAAATACACTGAAGAGAGCAGCCAGGTACAGAGTTTGACCTTTTTTGGTAGAGACCCCAGGAAGTAATGCTCCAGGGTGGAATCATGTGGTTGGGCGGGGTCTGAGCTCACAGCTGAATCAGAGCACAATGAGAGAGAGAGACTAGATATCCCAGTCTGCTTTGCAACACAAGAACCCCAGAATATGTATCAACTAACCTCCGCTTTCTCCTGATTGGCCAAAACCAATGATACATTTTATGCTAATCTTCGCAGGGAATTTCAGTTGCAGTTTGCAAACTGAGAATGTTTAGCAAACATCAGGGTGGGTTTGTAAATATTTATTTTGGTATTTTTTCATGCAAATTTTTTTTGCATGAGCTACTGGCTCTCCTCTATCAGATGCATTCATAATCCAGGAAACCTAGATATACCTTTAGGGCCATCTTTGCTTGAACTTATCTATAGGACACCCAAGAATATCTTTGGTTGGCCTTATGCTTAGTTTTTCAAGCTTCTCCAAGTAACAATTAAACTCAAGAATTCTCTTTTTGTCTTCATTATTAACATGTATCTCAGTATTGGTTATAAATCTACTTATATTGCGATTTATATTTCCTGTGCTTTCAGGTAATGTTCTTGCTACGCTAAACGGCAGTGTCTTGGATAGTCCATCTGAGAATCCAGGTACCCCATCTGCTGAGACAGAAGAGCAAAAACTCAAGAATGTCCTGGTGTTGAGTGGAGGAGAGGGATACATTGACTTCCGCATTGGTGAGTACATATTCCTTCTTTTATAAATCTCTGGATAGGCCAGATAATTAACAGTCTTTCAAGCACCAGGAAATCATCAGAGACTGAAAATGGCATTTTCATAATTGACTTATTTTTGGAAATATCATTGACTTTCTGGCATCCTGCCAATAGGTTTCCAGTGTATTTATGGAAGATCCAATATCAAGTCCCAAAGGCAAACACCGATTAACATTAATGTATAGAATAAATATATAGACCTACGTAAGAACTATTAATAATTTCCTCAGTATAATATAATTAAGCCTGTGCATTTGAGAATTGGATTAAATATTACTATTATATATAAGGGTTTGTTTGTTTATCTTAAAACTGATCAGCATTAAAACGAGCATATGAAGGAAACAAATCTCTATCCATTTAAAACAATTATATAAAATTATATTTGATGTTTAATGTTTCAGGCTTCAGCAGAAGTACAATTTTTTAGAAATAAATGCTATTTATTTTAGGGGCTGCAAGTACCTGCCTTGGAAATAATTTAGGGTACATTTTGCACCATGGTTTCTGACATCTCAAAAAGTGCGGCATGGTTATTCTATTTCTACAAACTCATTATTTTAAAAAGTGTGTTTAGAGTTTAGTTTTTTAATGGACTGCTCAAGCATTGGACTGAAGCTGTTATGATGCAAAATGGGGAGAACACTTTCACTCTTGGGTTCTTGTTTCCTTCTTACAGGGGATGGAGAAGATGATGAGACAGAAGAACACTCTACAGATAGTGGGGACCAGGCCAAACCAGTGCTGTCAAAGGCAGAGAGAAGCCACATTATTGTGTGGCAAGTCTCTTATGTCCCGGAATAAGACCAGCCCACCTCTAAGCACTCTTCCCAGAATGCCAAGATGCACATGCTGCCTCCTGCATCCCTCCTCCAACTGGAAAAACCAAACTAGAACTTGGATCCCGCATCAGATAATCTATTGGCCCTTGCTGCGTAAACCTCCCCTTCTGTCATATAACTGACCTTCCCAGCATCCACCTCCAGTACAGAACCCCCTTCCTGGCTTTGAAGCTTGGTGGAAACCACTACAGGATGTCTTGCTGCTTCTCTTCTGCATCAAATATGTTTTTAATCATTCCTTGTTACAAAGAACAACATGTGGCAGCAATAAGGAACTTGGACCATTTGATCCCTTTCAGTGCCACAAAGACTGGCTATGCTTTCTTACCAGTTCATTGGTCATTGAGGAAGTAATGGCAGTTTCTGTTGATGTTGGACAAAAGACTTGAATATGGAAACTTTTTTGCACAAATGATTGGAAAGTGACACAAGCCCAACCTTCCATAATTGAGTTATCAACCATACATACAGCACCTCAATCACACGTATTGAGTCAGTAACTCTCTGGCATTTCATATAATCTTGATCAACACTAATAGTGTTTGGCACTTTCCCTCCATTAGTTCTTACAGCTCTGACATAATGTATCCAATACACCATGACCAAGAGGAACCCTTTATCTCTAAGTAATATACAGGATATACATGTACAGAGCTCTGTATATTCTACAACTAGCATACGCACACCATTAATAATATTCCATATACTCAACTTGCTAATCAATCTATGTTGGGCATGTATGGAAAGAAGTTTGGGACATATAATTGCAGTATTGACAACGTTAGTACTTCCAAGGAAAACACTTAGCCACATGACAACCGGATATTATTGGTTATTAAATGCCTTTTTAATGGCCCATCACAAAAATAACAAGACTCTTCTTACGCATGAGCGTTCCAACATGCAGAATTCTCAATTACACGGAAGTTTTAAAATCTTACAAATAATGGGCATATGAACATACTATGCATTATTGTCATGTTCTGCTAAAAGACATCAAGCTTAGGAAGATTCTGCGATATAAGCTCTTTTAATGCATATTTAACCATACTAATTCTATAATTGTAGTGCTGGGCTGGAACTGAAACTAATGAATTCAAAGTGCTATTCTTCCTAGAATATATTCTTGCATGTGATCCTTTAAAGAGGATGTTCTACCTAAATAAATGTTGATCTTACATGAAAATGTTCACTTAGAGAGTTTCAAATATGTGTAAAACTAGAACCTTGTGGTTACTGCTATAAGACGGCTGGTAATGTGAACTGCGGAAGATTGTTCCTTACCACCCCATTTCCAAAATAAAATTTGTTTTAATGTATTTCTAGCATAAGCAACAAAGAACAAAAACTCATCTTCCCCTCTATTCCAACATGGAGGCCAACTAGACAAGTTGCATTTTTACTTATATATTTAAACATCTTTAAATGAACTTCTTTATGAAAAAGCAATGTATATATAGGTAGAACGTCCCCTTAACTTCTGTACTACCAGAGAGCCCTGTGATACACCACCATCTTGACTGCTCTGGCTGTGTAGGGGTTAACAAAAGCACATTATTATCAGCCAGCAAGGTGTAAGTTGCTTGGCTCTAATAAAGCTCATTCTACCCACCATGTCTCGGCGGCGGTGGCCTATGTAAAAATATCCCAGTATGTGTCACAAGGGGACTATCCCAAGTGTCTGTTCAAGGCTTGTAAACTCCGCAGTGTTGTTTGTTTTCTGGTCTTAACACTGGCATTATGTAAAGACAGCTGTATGAATAACCCCCTCTGCTTTATCTCTATCTCTCTCCCTTGTGACATGAATAACATGTAACTGTTATGTATGTAATAAATGTATTACAATCGGATGTTGTGCGTTATCTTCACTTGTGAAGCCAACAAGTTACTTGCTGAACCAGAAACACTTGCTAGGCCTGACTTCAGCAAACTAAGGGCCTCATTCAATTGAGCAAATCACAATTACTTGAGCCCATAATGGAGCCCGTAACTGTTACTGATATTCAATTGGCGTATATTAGCTACTCGCAATAGATTTACAGGTTACAGGCTCAAAGGCACTGCGGGTTGTCCAAAACGTAACTCCGTCCTGTGTCCTCCATTGATGTTTAAAGCCTGCAAATGTTACCAGTGCTAAAGATGCAAAATTGATATTCAATTGCAACAACTCAACAAGCCCGCAATTGCCTTCAAACCCATTAATGGCGAGTTCTAGATAGGACACCTGTTCGTAACACTGCAAAAGCAAATAAACACACACTACTGTACTTAAAAATACTGGGAAAGCAGTAAAATAATTAATTGCACAACAGTCTCAAGCTCACAAATCTGCAAAAAAATAAATATATTTTTTACTTTTTATTTAAGTGTTATATCAATCCCGACAATTAATAGGTTAATTAATACATGGCATGGAATAGAACAGTTGTTTTATTGATTTTTATACATTTCAACATTTCTGAATTGTGAGTCCGATCACAAATAGTACATCTAAACACTAATGATTTGTTGTTTAAACTCCATGTTTTATTGACATCATGATGATGGTTTCAGTTACTATTGGTTCTGTCTAAACAGTAACTTACGGACTTGCCTAATTGATCAGGCCCCAAAATGCTTTATACGTGGTTCATGTTTTTTTGTGAGGAGGCTGTGAGCCTGTAATTGCGGGCTTAAGTTAATTGGATAAATCTATATATGTAGGAACCTGCAGCCAAAAGTTCAGTTTGAAGGTACAATTGCATGAGGCCCTAAGAGTCTTTGGGTTCTAAAGACTAAAGATTTAATCCCTCTGCAAAACGCATTAGCAGCATGGGGTACTGTAGCTTGCAATATATATATATATATAGGGAGGTGAATGTGTGATTGCTGCTACAGATTTGTCCTTTAGTCCATCCAGTTGTTAGTGGGTAGCTGCAGCTCTTGATTCCCACTGTGCTTCCAGATCAGGTGTTTGACAACGTGAATGTACACCACAAATTTAGTATATGCCATCGGTGCCTGACACCGTTATATTACAACAAATAAGGTAGGGAATAAAATATATCTTATATTGGATCCCGCCCTGAAAACATCAGACATTTCTACCCTGAAAAGGAGAAACAACAAACCCCAGTCAGACGTGTCGCCTTCATTGGACCTCGTCAGTGAGGTGCAGCTCTACTCCCTAAGGCACAATGTGCAAGGAGTCCACTTCTGGAGACCCTATCTGTCTTAGGGTGAAAAAAAAAAAAAGAGAGCTGTCCACCTAAGAACGAACAACACCTAAGTAGGTTTGTTCTATAGGTCTGGTTACCTACTCAGAGAGCAGCCTCTTTCAGCTCACTTGTGTCCTTCATAGGGAGAAAGATCCTGTAGTATATCAGTCTGGTCTCACCCAATAGAGTGATCCAGTCCCAAAACACCAGGCAATTCTACCCTGAACAGGAGAAACAGCAAACCCCAAATGTACGCTGCACCTCACGAACGAGGTCCAAGACAGGCCGAAACATCTGGGTTTGCCGTTTCTCCTGTTCAAGGTAGAATTGCCTGGTATTTGGAGGCTGGAACACTCTTTTGAGTGATATTTCTTCCTGTGAAGGGCATACGTGAGCTAAAAGAGGCTGCTCTCTACGTGGGTAACCAGACAAGCCTAATTAGAGATGTTCGTTCTCAGATGAGCACTTCTGACTCTTTTTGTTTAAAATGTTTTATCTGTCTACTCCCCTGCAGTGGCAATTGCTGGCAAACCTACACAATTCAGAAAATACTAGACTTCAGGGCAGATAATTTGTGACACCTAATCACCATTGGAGATGATCTGCTGGAAGCAACAATGCTAATTTTAAACATATATTTTAGAATCTTCCTTGTTTTTCTTCAAATGTAGTTTATTTTTCTAATCAGTAAAAAAATAAAACAATGAAATACTATTGTATGAGCACTACAATGACCCTTTATCTGCACTGCAGTGAGATCGGAATACATTTCCCACAATTATATGTGTCAATTGTTGTTTACCAAAGCCAAATACACTTGTAAAGTTTAATAGCAGCTACATCATACATAAACATACATGGGGTTAGGGTTTGTAGAACCAGAGGGACATTTCTGCAGACTTTTTGAAGCTTTTTTTTTAATTTTTACTCCCAGTAAATCAGACTTCCTTAAGGGCATGACCTGGTTCTGCTTAAATTTTAATATACAGT
Organism: Discoglossus pictus; assembly: GCA_027410445.1. Taxonomy (NCBI): domain Eukaryota; kingdom Metazoa; phylum Chordata; class Amphibia; order Anura; family Alytidae; genus Discoglossus; species Discoglossus pictus. The sequence continues at coordinate 80,847,478 of CM050172.1, forward strand.
CAGGTCCATAAATATTGGGACATCGGCACAATTCTAATCTTTTTGGCTCTATACACCACCACAATGGATTTGAAATTAAACAAACAAGATGTGCTTTAACTGCACACTTTCAGCTTTAATTTGAGGGTATTTACATCCAAAACAGGTGAACGGTGTAGGAATTACAACAGTTTGTATATGTGCCTCCCACTTTTTAAGGGACCAAAAGTAATGGGACAGATTAACAGTCATAAATCAAACTTTCACTTTTTAATACTTGGTTGCAAATCCTTTGCAGTCAATTACAGCCTGAAGTCTGGAACGCATAGACATCACCAGACACTAGGTTTCATCCCTGGTGATGCTCTGCCAGACCTCTATTGCAACTGTCTTCAGTCCCTGCTTGTTCTTGGGGCATTTTCCCTTCAGTTTTGTCTTCAGCAAGTGAAATGCATGCTCAATCGGATTCAGGTCAGGTGATTGACTTGGCCATTGCATAACATTCCACTTCTTTCCCTTAAAAAACTCTTTGGTTGCTTTTGCAGTATGCTTCGGGTCATTGTCCATCTGCACTGTGAAGCGCCGTCCGATGAGTTCTGAAGCATTTGGCTGAATATGAGCAGATAATATTGCCCAAAACACTTCAGAATTCATCCTGCTGCTTTTGTCAGCAGTCACATCATCAATAAATACAAGAGAACCAGTTCCATTGGCAGCCATACATGCCCACTCCATGACACTACCACCACCATGCTTCACTGATGAGGTGGTATGCTTTGGATCATGAGCAGTTCCTTTCCGTCTCCATACTCTTCTCTTCCCATCACTCTGGTACAAGTTGATCTTTGTCTCATCTGTCCATAGGATGTTGTTACAGAACTGTGAAGGCTTTTTTAGGTGTTGTTTGGCAAACTCTAATCTGGCCTTCCTGTTTTTGAGGCTCACCAATGGTTCACATCTTGTGGTAAACCCCCTGTATTCACTCTGGTGAAGTCTTCTCTTGATTGTTGACTTTGACACACATACACCTACCCCCTGGAGAGTGTTCTTGATCTGGCCAACTGTTGTGAAGGGTGTTTTCTTCACCAGGGAAATAATTCTTCGGTCATCCACCACAGTTGTTTTCCGTGGTCTTCCGGGTCTTTTGGTGTTGCTGAGCTCACTTGTGCATTCTTTCTTTTTATGGATGTTCCAAACAGTTGATTTGGCCACACCTAATGTTTTTGCTATCTCTCTGATGGGTTTGTTTTGTTTTTTCAACCTAATGATGGCTTGCTTCACTGATAGTGACAGCTCTTTGTATCTCATATTGAGAGTTAACAGCAATAAATGCAAATAGCACACTTGAAATGAACTCTGGACCTTTTATCTGCTCTTTGTAAATGGGATAATGAGAGAATAACACACACCTGGCCATGGAACAGATGAGCAGCCAATTGTCCCATTACTTTTGGTTCCTTAAAAAGTGGGAGGCACATATACAAACTGCTGTGTTTCCTACACCGTTCACCTGATTTGGATGTAAATACCCCCAAATTAAAGCTGAAAGTCTGCAGGTAAAGCACATCTAGTTAGTTTTCATTGTGGTGGTGTATAGAGCCAAAAAGATTAGAATTGTGTCGATGTCCCAATATTTATGGACCTGACTGTATACCAGGAGCAACTGTGTTAATGTCAGTAAATGAGACGGCAAGGACATATTATCCTGTTCACCTGCCACCACAGTTCCAGTGTCTCCCTTGCTTCCTGTCAAAGTTCTGCAGAAGAACCTATCCAGGTTGATTGTTTTGGTAAGAAAAGAGGACACACAGTAAAGGAGGTTTCTGTCTCTACTATGCCAAACCATTGTCTTATCAAGTAGGAAGACATGAGCTTAGAAGCCAGTCCAAACTATTCAGTCTCCCCTAGTTGATCAGATTTTCTGCCCTGTTCATTTGAACTGGGAAGTTAATTCTGTTTATATCCAGTCTTTAATGGATTCCAGAGCTGCAGGATGCTTCATCCGTCTAAATATTAGATCAAACGGGGTGTACCTTGCCATGACCCCACGGACTAATTTTGGATGAAACCCATCATGGACGAACACTAGCTTCTAAAAGGATTATGTAACTTTTTTTTTTTGTATAACATGATGTTTGCTCCCCAAAGCCCTAGTTGAATGCAATGGGCTCTTAAGATCCCTTTGTGCTAGGTATTGTGAGCCTCAATGGCTCTGAAATGTTTGTGTGCTTTATAAACCGTTCTTTTATGTGCAGAATGTGTTCTGGGGTGTAACTGTTATGTTGGTCTAATAAAACAAGTCTTGGGTTGGTAACACTTTAAGGGCAACCAGTAGGCACTTCCAATAGCCAACCTCGATACCCAGTTTACTTCCAGTTCCAGGAACAGGTTGATGTCCTAACCAAATTCAAACTAGCATCAATCGGTAGAATAGGCTCCATAGACATCTATGGGAGATTGAAGACATTGATTTAACCATCAAGTATAATTAACAAGGCTGTCTAAACAGCAATTGAAACACTTGTTTCAATAAACAAAGGTTAAGCGGTGTCAAGTGCTCTGCAAGTGATACCCCTTTGATCCTTTATCTTGCGGTTAACCACAATATAGGATGTACTTGACCTTATTCATTGTTTGTTACCCCCATTCAAACTAATAGGAGCCTGAATGTCTAAAAAATACTTTTTCGGAATGGTTTCAGCCAAGATGAAAGAGAGAGGTTTCTGGAGATGCAAAACTAAACCCATAAAGCTCTTGGGGGGTGGCTTCTTGGTTGTGGGTGAGAACGTCAGTTTCCCCTGGAGACTTCTGCAAGACAAAGTAGCAATGTTGTGGGAGCAGCTGCTTTTCAAGATTATATATATATATATATACAGAATATTGTGACAAGAATGGCCGTTTACCACAGGGATTTTTATAACAAAAGGTTCCACAACACATAGATTTATGATGCAGGGGACTTGTTTATTTTAGGGCTCATAAACAAGGGTACAGAAATAGTAATTAACGTTAAGAAAAAAATTGAAAATAAAAATCTACATAAACGTACTTACTAAACATTCAGGAACACCCTGACTAAACCCGCGTAGCTTCTCTGCTCCGGAGAGATATGATTCACGAAGAAAAAAATGAATCCTGTCGTGCTACTTCCAGCGAAGGTTCTTGTGGATCGGATACAACAGTCTCTGATATGTGATATAGTGCGACCTTGTGGCCAGGATACAAACAGTCTGTTATATGTGGTATAGTGCCACCTTGTGGCCAGGGTACTGGCCCACCCTTCTCTCTGAGTACCCACCCCCATGGACCCTTGTAACGAGTACCAAGAATACTCTAGAGGATAAAGTCTTGTTGAAGCACCACAGTCTCTTCCCTGGGGGTAATAAGGAACAAAAGGAGTTTCTGACCATTCAGTATTGTAGTCGGCCTTGCAGGTGGCTTCAGTCTGCAGCACAGGTCCTCAGCAGATTGGACATGTTTCCAACAGCAGCTTCCTTGGTTTGTCTCTCTCTCTCTCTGATTCCAGCACCCACACTTCCTGTGTCTGTCCTCTTAATTTCCCCCAGACTATATTCTCTGGCTGTTAGTTCCTGGGGATTTAAATAGTCTGCTTGACACTTCAGGTGCAGCTAATTGCTTTAATTCTGCCAGCACTGGACTAATGGACCTAGTCAGCCTAGTACTGTCATATCTTCCTTCTATAATGTATCCATGAGTCCGTCTGACTTTGTGACACACACCCCCAGCACAAAACCTGGGGTTTGAGCATCTGCCGAGAGGCAGTGGAACCAGGAAAGGGCATCCGCATTACCCTGGAGAAGGGCTGCACGGACAGGAACCGCCTCATCACTCTGGCATTGGCTCCCTTGTTGCGGTGCATCCACAGTAGTGGGGCATGGTCTGTGATCAGTGTGAATCGATAACCTTAAAGGTAGTACCGCAAGGCATCCACTGCCCATTTAATGGCCAAACATTCCTTCTCTATCACCAAGTACTTTCTTTCCCTGGGTAACAGTTTCCGATTTAAATAAAGCACCAGGTGTTCATTTCCCTGTTGCACTTGCGACAACACTGCCCCAAGCCTGACCTTAGAGGCGTCTGTCTGTAGAAGAAACGGCTTGTCGAAAACAGGAGCCACCAACACCGGCTCATGGCACAAGGCTAACTGCAGGGCTTCAAAGGATGCGTCTGCCTCCAGATTCCATTTGACCGTGTCTGGAGCTCTCGACTTGGTCAACTCAGTTAATGGGGCTGCTATTGTAGCGAAAGCTTGAACGAATCTTCGCTAGTAGCCCACCCAGCCCAGGAAAGCATGTATCGTTCTCTTCCTTAGAGGTTTTGGCCATGCCTGTATGGCCTTGACGTTTTGTAATTGAGGTCGGACTAATCCACGACCAAGTATTTCACCTCCATCTGTCCCAGGTTACACTTGGCAGGCTTTACGGTTAGACCAGCCTTTCTGAGGCTTTCTATAACTCTTTCCAGCTTCTCCACATGCGTATACCAGTCAGGGGTATACACAACAATATCATCCAGGTATGAGGCTGTGTAGGCTCAGTGAGGTCGTAAAATTTTATCCATGAGTCGCTGAAAGGTGGCTGGGCCCCATGTAACCCAAACGGCATTACCTTATAGTGAAAAAGACCTCCCGGTGTACAAAAGGCCGTCTTCTCTTTGGAGGATTGGGCCAATGGAACCTGCCAATAACCCTTGGTAAGGTCCAACGTTGAGAGGAAACTGGCTTTTCCTAGGTTATCCACCAATTCGTCATTCCGCAGAAGTGGATAGGCATCAAACTGGGATTTGTCGTTTAACTTCGGAAAATTACTGCAAAACCGTGTGGTGACATTGGGCTTGGGTATGAGGACTATGGGGCTACCCCAGTCGCTAGAGGATTCCTCTATGATTCCAGCTTTTAGCATGCTCTTCACTTCCTCCCGTACTTCGGCCGTCTTTGCTTCCGTGATCCGATATGGTCTGATTTGTACTTTCATACCAGGCTCGGTAGTAATGTAGTGACTGATTTCCGTTGTTCTCCCTGGAAGTGCTGAAGAGACTTCACAGTTTCAGTAGATCATCTGTGTCATGAATCAGCCGGTGGCCATTTTGTGACTGGCAGTATTAGCCACACCCATGGGCCATATTGTGTATGAGCATGACAGTTCATGGCTCAGTCAGCATCCATATTGGGACTGGCAGCAGTGGTCACCTCTAGGAGCCATTTTATGATCGGACTCTACTCTCCACATGGCCATGTAGAAGACAACTGGAGTACAGGATACCTACATCTGTACTTAGTGGGGTTTGGGGCTCGCAGACCTCCTGTTATACTGTTGTAGGGTTGTATTGTTATTTTGTGGTCTAGGGGATAAAGTATTGTGGGTTTGCCCCTTGGCATATTCCCATCCCTTCCATGTTTAGGCTCATTGTAATGGGTGTCATGCGAGGGAGCTGGTGGGATGTGTTGGTTGTATGTGTGTGAAACATTGTGTGTTGTATTTGTAAATATGAATGTATGTTATTATATTGTAGAGGGGAAGGCCGTTGAATACAGCCAAACCTCCTTTGTTCCCAAAGGCCTGTTAATCCCATTAGCTACATGTCCAGCAGAGTACTAACAATGGGTAGCTCACAGCTGGAGAGCAGACAGGCAGGCACCCAGAAACAATGGGATGGCCTGAGGCTTCTCAGTCTTTCTAGCATGGGCACAGGAGAACCAAGGTATGCTTTGCCCTGGAGATTCAGAGCCCAAATGAATTAGTTGGCCCCGCCTAGTGGGCGGACCTGGGGAGGAGTCTCATGGTTCCCACGTAGGGACCCTGCCTGATTGGCCAGAGGCAGTGAGGGGCTGACTAAAGGTAGCCCCTCCTGGTAATGTTGTATGCCTGTTTAAAAGATGTGGTTTTCCAAATAAAGTTGTTCATAATTTTCATCAAGACTTTGTGTGCAGATGCATTATTGACCCAGGGGCATATGCTGGTAGAGGAGATCGTTCTGACTCCCTTCCAGATTTCCCAGGCACGCTACCAATGAGCTGGGACTTATGCCTTTGTACCGACAAAGACTGTCCATAGGTCTAGAGTCAGCCCAAACTTAGGTCTAAAACCTACAGGATCCTCTATACTCCATCATCATTGTAGGTTGTGACAATCTGCAGCATTTGGGTTCTCTGCTGTGGGGACAACTCTGAAGATCTCGTCTATTGGTTCCTCCAAACTGGAAACTGGAAAGGCAAAATTCACTGCGACTTCCCTGTCCCGCCATTGCTTCAACAAGTTTATGTGGTATATTTGTTCCTCTTTCCGTCGATCAGGTTGTCTTATTTTATAGTCTACGTCACCCAGTGCTTCTATAATTTCATACAGCCCTTGCCACTGAGCCACTAGTTTACTCTCAGCTATAGGAACTAACACCATAACGCAATCTCCCGGCTGAAATTTCCGAAATTGCACAGTTTGGTCATAATACGTCTTCTGTTAAGCTTGGGCTTGTTCCAGGTGCTCTCTTACGAGAGGTCTCACTTGGTCCATCCTCTCTTTCAAGCTTTGCACATATTCTATGACATTCTGGCCAGGCATTTCTTGGTCTTCCCAAGCTTCACGAACAATGTCCAGGATTCCCCGGGGATGGCGTCCATATAACAGCTGGAAGAGTAAAAACCCAGTCGAGGCCTGGGGTACCTCTCTTATGGCAAACAGGAGGCAGGGTAATAGAAAATCCCAATTTTTTCCATCTCAGTCAACTACTTTTCGAATCATGCCCTTCAGTGTGCGGTTAAACCATTCCACTAACCCGTTCGTTTGGGGTGATACCACGGAAGACCGTAGCGTCCGGATTTGCAATAATTTACACATCTCTGTCATTAACTTGGAGACAAACGGGGTAACCTGGTCAGTAAGGATTTCCCGGGGTATCCCTAACCTGGAGAACAGGTGTACCAGCTCTTTGGCCACACTTCTTGAGCTTGCAGTCCGCAAGAGAAATGCCTCAGGCTATCTGGTCGCCTAATCCAAGACAACCAGAATATACTGATGACCCCTAGTAGTTTTTTCCAGTGGTCCTACCAGATCCATTGCAATCCTGTCAAAAGGTTTATCTATGATTGGCAATGGTACGAGAGGAGCCCTCAGTCTGGGTCTTGGACTCATAACTTGACATTCTGGACATGAAAGACAGTGTCTCTTTACTTCAGGGAATATCCTGGGGCAATAGAACCTTTTTAGTATACAATACAAAGTTTTGTCTACTCCCAGGTGACCTCCCAAAAGATGACTATGAGCTAAGTCCATGACTTTCTGTCGGTAGCTTTGGAGAACAAGCAATTGTTCTAGTACCTCCTTGTAAGTCTTTTCTGGTTACAAAATATGCATTGGGTGGGTTTTCTCTTCCCATTACTGGAATGCCATTTACCTCCACCACCTCTTCTCGTATTCTCTGCAATAGGGGGTAATTTGCTTGATCGCTACCAAAATTGCTCGTATGCCCTAATCTGGGAAGTTGCTCCGCCATGGGATCTCTCTCCTCTGAGAGGTTTTGGGCATTGGCAGTTTCTGCTTCCTCTTCGGGATTGTCTTGGGAGGCGGCTAGGGCTGTCTCATGGGCCTGTTTTGGCTTATACCCAGGTCCCAATCTTTTCTCTTTCCATCTTTCTTTTCTCGTTTTCTTTTGTTTTCCCTGGGTGGAGAATAATTTGGGGTCAACGAAAAGAAATATTTCTCCGAGTTCTACCATGGAACTGGGCTGGAGATTCTGTCTGCACTCCGCATTCTCAGCGGGTTTCATTTTTAGAAGAGTTTTGAAATGTGGGAAGTCTCGTCCCACTACCACGGGATACGGGAGCCTAGGAACTTCGGCGCTTCATCATCTTTGCCCGGAACCCCTGTACTTCTATCCAAAAGGACTGGGTAGGATAGGTCATTACTATGCCATGCACACAAGCTGTACACATTTGCTTCCCCGTTCTTGTTCTTTTAGAGTAACAGCACTCCCTGAGTCAATCAGACCTACGACACTCCTACCGTTTAGTAGCACTTTTGTCGTGAATGCGTGCGGGGTCTTGGTTAGTACCACTAGAGTGATCAAGTCACGTCAGAGAATTGCGATCCCCATCTCACATTACATGGGCTCTCCAGGACTCGGGCATTGGGCAGCAATATGGCCATACTCTCCACATTTAAAGCATTTTATCCAGCTCCCAAACTTTTTCTGCTTTCCTCTGGGGCTAAAAGGGGGTCTGTCTTCTCCCCTCCGGGTTCCTTTCTTACGGTCCTCTGAAATTCAGGTTGAGGTCTCAAAATACTGCCAGTGTTTCTTTTAGGAAGACTCTTTTTCTCCATTCGGAACCTCCCTTCTTCATGGGGTACCTCGGACCTAGGACTCTCATGCACTTCCTTACAGGCCTGATGCAGTTCTGCCCCATTGATCATTTCATCTAGGGTTGTAGGTCCCCCTTGTCCAACCCAATCTCTCATCTCCTTGGGTAGGGCCCTCTAATAACGGTCCATGACTAATGTTTCCACTATCTGGACCGGTTACTTGTTTTTAGGACAGAGCCACTTGCGGGTGATCAGATAGGTCTCTTCTCTAATCTTCCTTACTTATCATTGGTACCCGGTGACTGACTCTAACTCCGGCCACGTGTTCCTGACCGGTGGTGAGTCTTTCCACAGCTACCTGGGTCTGGTTCTTTTGGGTGGCCAACAACCAGTAAAATTATTTCGCCGCTCATTGCGATTCTCCCCCCACCTCTACCTCTCCCACCCTCTACTTTACTGGCCACACAATGAGCGACTTTGGGGCTCATCACAGGCCACGCAATGAGCGCCTTTGCTAGTCTCTCCCCTGTCTACTTCCTCCCTTGTGTCTCATTTCTCCCCCCCTCTCCCTCCCTTATGTCTCATTTTCCCCCTCCTCTTCCTCCCTTGTGTCTCCATCCCACCCCTTTGTACTTATCCTCCTCTCCCTCATGTCTCTAACCCCCTCCCCTGTGTCTCTTTCCCTTCTGTGTCTCTTTCCCCCCTTTCTCTCCCCGGCATCTCTTTCCCCCTACCCTGTGTCTCTTTCCCCATCCCTTGTGTCTCTTTCCCCCCTCTCCCTCCCCTGGGTCTCTTTCCCCCCTGTCCCCTCTCCCCCTGTGTCTGTTCCCCCCTCCCTCATGTCTCTTCCCCCCATTTCCCTCCCCTGTGTCTTTTCCCCATCCCCTCTCCCCCTGTGTCTGTTCCCCCCTCCCTTATGTCACTTCCCCCCATTTCCCTCCCCTGTGTCTTCCCCCCCTCCCCTGTGTATCCCCTCCTCTCCCTCCCCTGTATCTCTTCCCCCTCCTCTCACTCCCCTGTCTCTTCCCCCTCCTCTCACTCCCCTGTGTCTCTTCCCCCTCCTGTCCATCCCCTGTGTTTCTTTCCCTCCTGTGTCTCTTCCCCACCTTTCCCTCCCCTGTGTCTATCCCCCCTCCCATGTGTCTCTTTCCACCTCCCCTGTGTCTCTTTCCACCTCCCCTGTGTCTCTTTCCCCCCTCTCCCTCCTCTGTGTTTCTTCCCCATCCCCTGTGTCTTTTTCTCCCTTCCCCCCTATGTCTTTTACCCCACCTCCCTCTTGTCTCTTTCCCCCAATTTCACTCCCCTGTGTCTTTCTTCCCTGTCCTGTGTCTCTTCCCCCCGCCCTGTGTCTCTTCCCCCTCCTTTCACTCCCCTGTGTCTCTTCCCTTTTTTCTCACTTCCCTGTGTCTCTCCATCCCCCTCCCTCCCTGTGTGTCTTTCCACTCCTCCCCTGTGTGTCTCTCCCCTCCTCCCCTGTGTGTCTCTTCCCTCGACTCCCGTTACGTAATGCGCTTTCGCGGCAATAGCCGCGTAGTGCGCGTCGTTAGCCGCCTAATGCACGTGTGCGCGGCTGCTGACTCGCAATGCCCAAGCGCGTGGCTATGACACAATGTGCATGTGCGGCTAACATTTATGTACACATGGCAAAACAAATCATGACCTGTAAATATTGACCCTGCATAACTGAGCATGTAAAGTCAGCATGTACCTCTGATAACAATGCAAATGATGGGCGGGCAAAGCCCTATATATTCTCTTGTATAACATTTAAGAAATTAGATAATTTTATATCAGTACCTTGTGTGTGTGTGTATCAATCTGTCTCCCAGATATCTGAGCCAAGAGGAGAGAGGTGCCTGTGGAAGGTGTATAAAGGTTCTACCCTGGTGTACGTTTTCCTAGCAGTTGAAGAAATCCTGCTCTAACAATTTGGGGGTTAAGTCCGGGATATCCCTCCAGAACTGGTGAGTTAAACATTTTCATGTTTATTCTTTTTATATGCTCAGCTTTTCTGCAGGGGTATCATAATTATTAATTTGGGAAAGTGTTTTTGTTCAGGGTTAGAGTCCCTTCCTTTTAGTCTTGTTTTTGGGTTTAAAGACCCAATATGTGTGCTATATTTGTGTAGTTTATCACCTTCCAATACTCTCGCCTCTTGGTTAAAAATGGTAATATTCTGTTATTGTTGTGGCAATTCTGTACTTTATATTTATATACTGTATGTGTTTTTATCAACAGATTTTTTATGCTGGCAAGAAGAACATTTTTTTCTGTAGAAATTATATTTTCCAAGTGCACAGATAGGGGAGTTTGGTTTAAAGAATAAATACAGGATAACAGAGATGTTCAGTCTCTGTTTATTGATTTTGTTCTCTCTATATATAATTATATACCGTGATTAAAGTGAATATGAAGTAGAATTAATTTAAATATTGTACATGTAAAGGTGTTAATTACTGATACTAGGATTAGGATATATTATAGAGATGTTGTACCTGACGAGATATTATTTTAATAAGCGCTGTAAATTTTAATTAAAATAGATATAGCTTAACAGAGGTAAGCCTTCCCTTTAAAGGCGGGTGTTGTCTAGACTAAAGTTCTGCGTAACAGTGCTTATTGATGATTGACAATGGAATTAAAATTTGCTACGTTAATTTCGAACGGAGTTGGAGTAAACAAAATGGAAGAAGGAGTGAACAGCGAATTAATTGGGCCCTTCAATGTGAGTGTGAGTATTGAGTGTCAGTACTTGTGAGTATTGAGTGTGAAGTACCATGTGCAGTTAGTGCTGTGTGAAGAAACTGGAGAAAAAGGAACATTGGTCCACTGTTCTGTGTTGTTGTTGAGTGTGTTTAAATGTATGTTTTCAGTGTTATAAAGTGTGTGAGCTAGATTGAGATCTGTCTGTGTGTGAGGACATCATGTATGTACTGATTGTCATGTGAATTTGTGGTATTTGAAAGAGAGATCTGTTGTTGATCTCCTAGAATGGTGTATGATGAATTTGGTATTCATACAGGAAACCGGTACACAAATGATATAATTGCACTTTTGTGCAAAGAGTATCCATTATATCTAACCGACATTATAATAAAATTGTCTATAGCAAGTATATCATCTGAAATTGGACAATTTCAGGTTAATAGTTGTGGTTTAATATTTGTATTTTTTATATCATCTGCCATTTTGGGATAACCAAAATTAAGGTTTTATTAAAAGATGGTTCATTAATTGTGTTAACATTTTTAAGGTTGATCTTTGAGAACATTAGTTGCAAGTAAAAAAAAAACAGTAATTGGTAAAATACTGAGTTTAAGAAAAAAAACAAAAAAAAAAACAGATTGTTAAACCCAAAATATTTCTCTTGAGATAACAGTAGAAGCGCAGTACATATGTTTTAGTAATATTTAGGTTCAATAGAATTCCTTATTTTTTAAGGTTTAACAAGGTGTAATTATTTCAAGAGTATAGGGTGATCAGAAATGTCAACAAAATAAGAGTATATATACATATTTAATTGTATTTATAGACGTTGTGTTTCCTTTTATTATTTTTTTAGAATTTGTATTTTGTAATAATTAGGATTTTTTCAGGCTAATTAAAGCACTCCTTATATTGACATTTCTCTCTGTTGGTATAAATATGGTTTGTGCACTGTCCCTGTCTACTAACTACTGCACAGGGGGGTGCACATATCACTAGAAATCAGTGTATGATATCTTATCTGGTTACAGAACCTTATCATACAAATTCTGTATTATTTTATATGTTATGTTTTGTTTATTCATGTTGGATAAACACTATAATATTGTACCAGTTATCCTTCCAGACCATTCCCAGCTCAGATGATGGCTATGTTGCAAAAGAGTAGAGAATTGTGAAAATCTTGTCAAGGTATTGCTAAGCCTCTAAGACAGAAACAAGATAAGAGGTTACATTATGAGTTAAGATATTATTTTAGAGTTTTAGTAGTAAATGTATATTGGCAGTAATAAAATTAGCAATTTCCTTTTAAGTATATAAACTGCTGTAAGATAAATTAAGTAATGTCTTATCACTTATAAAGACATAATTAGTAGTATTGATACCGTTCTAATGATAATTTTTGCTACTTTAGCAGGAGTACAAAATAATGGTTCATAATATATTTTACAAGTATCTAATATGGTTATTAGATTTGCATGATTTACATTATCACTTAATTTTAATTTATATCACCCCTTGTTTATTATAGAGTTATGCATATGCTATATTTATGTTACAGTTAGGGAAAATTTAGGGTAGGTGTATATGATGTGAGAATATCTAGTTAAAATAAATGTATGGACATTTCTTGTATGATAGACCTTGTATGTTTGGATCTCTATCACACGTGCCTACCCCAGAAGAAGATGACAGTGATTGCATACCTGTAAAGACAAAGAAAATACAAAGAAAATACAAGCATGCCCTGATATATAATGATGAGATAAAGTCTATACCAAGTGCCTATCCTGATGACAACAGATAACAGACAAAGAAACAAATACAGAGTTTGCTGACTAAAACAAAGCCAAGAGAGAAATCTTGTCTGCACCCAAGAAAAAGGGGAAAGGTCAACTCTTGCTCATTGACATGACAATACACTAATATATGTATCTGCTGGGAAAAAAAAGATGTAAAGACCTGTTAAGACACCACATACTCCTTGTCTTATGCCTGAAGATCTGCACATGATGAACCACAGAATCTCACCATCCAGAAGCAAGTGATATACGTGAATGTGTAAAATATGTCTGATTGCTACACAAAACTTAAATGAACAAAACAAAAAACTCCAGACGCGTTGTTTCCATAAGTGTTCACCTGAGTCAATAATGGCAAGAACTACCTTTTGGCTGCATTTATAGCTGTGAGTCTTTTTGGGTAAGTCTCTTCCAGCTTTGCCCATTGTTCTCGTCAAATATTTGCTCATTCTTCTTGGCAATATTGCTCAAGCTCTGCCAGGTTGGATGGAGACAGTTGGTGAACCGCAGTTTTCAAGTCTTGTCACTTACTCTCAATCATACTGAGGTGTGGGCTTGGCTGGGCCATTCTAAAAAAAAAATGGGTTCTTGGATTCAAACCATTCCAATGAAGCTTAGGAGTCTTAATATTACTAGCAACTTGCCCGTCAAAAAATTATGGCAATAAAACTGTAAGGCAGGTAATGCTGTTTACCACACAATGTAAGGCTTTTAGTCCTCTGAGCACCTTTGGAGCTCTATGCGAGCCTTGCGCTGAGCGCCTTTAGCACCCATTGCGTGGCTCGCAATGAGCGCCTTTGACGCTCATTGCGAACCTCACCCCTCATGCACTTTTGGTTGTCTGAGCACCTTTGCTCATTGCAAGCCCTGTGCTGAGCGCCCTCTCCCCTTGTGTACTTCTGCTCCTCTGAGTACCCTCAGCACTCATTGTGAGACCCGCGCTGAGCGCCTTCGGCTCTCCCATGCTATTTTTTTTTTTTTACATAAGTATATTATTTTATAATAATTAATTAATTTAAATAATATAATTTACATATTTGTAATTAATATATCCAACAATCAATATCCTGAAGAGCTAACAATCTTTTTTGATTTTCGGGCAGCATACAATGTACATATGGACTGTTGATGACCTGAGGTGTAAGTGTCAGCAATGTGGCAAGTGTGCAGCACAAATAGGCTGAATGCGCGAGGTAAACCGTTTGTTTAGTTGTGTAAAGCGCCATTTTAGAATGGTAATGCTATTAGTTGCAAGTTAGTGTTGTAAAATGGCTGGGACTGTCTATGTGTTACGCGGGTCTGGAGCATTTTCTGTGTTTCCTAATAGTGTATTTTGTACCTCGTATGTTCCTGGGTAAAAGTCTTATGTGCGTGGCAGTGTTTTGCGTGGTTAGGGGTCGTGTAGCCTCGTTTTACTTTTTTTGTCCACCATTTATTTTGTCGTTTAGGCGATTTTTGAGTGCCAAAACATGTGAAATTGTATTTAAATTGTTGTGGAGCTTCCCCCCCGTGCTGTGTGTGAGGTTCATTTTTTTGTTATTTTTATTTTCTTTGTGTTTTTGTGTTTTAAGGATGTGCACGGTTCAGCCGTTAACGTTAACTTCATATTTTTTTTACCTTGTATTTTTTTTTTTAAGTCCCGCGGCTCGTATTTTTTTTTCTAAGTCCCTCATTTCAGTCTTATGTGCCTGGCGGTGTTTTGCGTGGTTAGGGGTCGTGTAGCCTCATTTTCAGCCGCCATTTTTTCTGTCTCTTAGGCGATTTTCAAGTGCCGAAACTCATTAAATTGTGTTTTAATTCTCATGCAACCTAACTCCCAGATGTCCTGACGGTCCCCCCCATGGTATGTGTGATGTTTTTTTTATGTTTTGTGTGCGGTTAGGCCATTAACTTCATTTTTTTTTCTAAGTCCTGCTTTCCTGTTTGCAAAGTGTTACGGGACGTAATTTTTTTACTGGATTTTTTCAAAGTGCTACGGGTCTCATATTGTGAATTGTGTAATTGAGATTTCTGTTGATGTGTAGTCCCGCGGGTCGTAGGGATGAGCGCCTATGTCGCTCATCTCCACCAGCGCAGTGAGCGCCTTTGGCGCTCACTGCCTAAGTCGTACAGGGTCGTAGTGATGAGCGCCTTTGGAGCTCATCTCCACCAACGCAATGAGCGCTTTCGGCCCTCGCTTCGAGCCCACAGTTTTAACATTGCATTGCAACCCCGCGCTGCTGAGAACTATATATGTGATTATTGTGATCTTATATTTGTAACATACTAACATATTCTGTAGGATCATTGTCCCGATGAATGGTGAGCCTCCCCTTCAGTCTCAGGTCTCTTTCAGACTGATACAGGTTTTCCTCTATAATCACCTTGTATTTGGCTCCATCTATCTTGCCTTCAATCCTGACCAGTGATCCCGGCCCATTCCAAAGAAAAGCATCCCCACAAGATGATGCTACCATCACCATACTTCACCATGGGATGGTATTTTCCATCTGAAGAACAGCGTTGGATTTGCACCACACATAGCATTTTGTATGAAGCCAGAAAGTTCAATGTTGGTCTAACCAGACCAGAAAACCTTGTTCTCCATGTTTGAGGTGCCACCTGTATGCCTTTTTGGGAACTTCAAACAAGATTTAATATGTTTTTTTTCAGCAATAGTCTTAATTTCGCCATTCTTATATAAAGCTATTGTCCACATTATAGTTGTCCCATGGATGGTTCTCCAATCTCAAATATGGAGTTACCATTGGCCTCTTTATTATAGTTAATTTACAACGCGCCAACATATTCCGTAGCGCTGTACATAAGTTAAGTTCAGACAAAGATAAATACAAATTAACAAATAGCAAAGCAAGGAGGTGCCTGTCTTTGAGCTAGGAATCCAATGTCCATGGTGCATTCCCAAAGTACTTAGGATAGAAACTCGCAGACTTACAATCTAAGGTATAGTGAGTAGTAAAAGAGGGTGAGAGAGGTCATGAGCATGTTAGGGTGGAAGGTGATACGCTTCTTTAAAGAGATGCATTTTAAGTGAGGTTTTCAATGTTTGGTGGAGCTAGGCAAGGAGTTCCAGAGACTAGGGGCAGCACAAGAAAAGTCCTGGAGGCAGGAGTGAGAGAAGGTGACAAGAGTTGTAGAAAGAAGAAGGTCATTAGCAGCATGAAGAGGGCGGATGGGGGAGTATTTGGAGATAAGAGCAGAGATGTATGAGGGGAGTGTTATTGTTGAGGGCTTTGTAAGTTAGGGTCATGATTTTACATTTTATTCTTGAGGCTAAGGGAAGCAAGTGGAGTGATTGACAGAGAGGTGATGCTGACACTGAACGTTATGTACAGAAGATGAGTCTAGAAGAGGCATTCATAATGGATTGAAGTGGAGATAGCCGTCTGGTGGGTAGGCCAACAAGAAGCGAGTTGGAGAAGTCTAGTTGAGAGATGATGAGAGAGTGTATTAGGATTTTAGTTGTGTCTTGTGTAAGATAGGGACGAATACTGGAGATGTTTTTAGATGGAGAAGACAAGATTTAGTTAGTGAATGTATGTGAGGGATAAAAGACTGAGCGGGGTCCAGTAGAACTCCAAGACACTGTGGGAGAGGGAGGGAAGATTAGGAGTTCCGTTTTAGACATGTTGAGTTTGAGATGGTGGGTGGACATCCAAGAGGATATACTGGAGAGGCAGTTGGAGACGTGTGTTAGAAGAGAGGGGGTAGATCTGGTGCGGAGAGGTAGATTTGGGTGTCATCTGCATAGAGATGATAATGAAGCCCAAAAGAGTTTATTAAGGTACCAAGTGAGGATGTGTAGATGGAGAAGAGGAGGGGGCCTAGGACTGATCCTTGGGGTATGCCAACAGACAGGGGGTGAGGAGAAGAGGTGTCGGAGAAGGAGATACCGAATGATCAATTTTGTAGGTATGATGAGAACCACAAGAGAGCAGTGTCTCGAATACAGAGGGAGAAGAGTATATGGAGTAGAAGTGGATGGTCGACAGTGTCAAAGGCAGCAGAGAGAGAGACCTTTTGACTTGGCAGTAAGCAGGTTTTTGGTGACTTTAGTGAAAGCTGTCTCAGTGGAGTGTTGGGGCCGAAAGCCCGATTGGAAGGTGTCAAGAAGGGAGTTAGAGGAAATAAGGCTGGTAAGGCAGTTATAGACGAGCCACTCCAGCAATTTGGAAGCCAGGGGAAGCAGAGAGATAGGGCGGTAGTTAGATGCAACGTCAGAGTCAAATGAGGGTTTTTTGAGGGTGGGTATAACTTTGGCATGTTTTAAAGAAGATGGAAACATGCCAGTATTTAGGGAGAGGTTTAAATTGTGTGAGAGCTGGGATTAGAGTGGTCGAGAGGAGAGAGATGAGCTGAGATGGAATAGGATCCTGAGGACAGGTAATGAGGCGAGCAGATGATAGCAGTTTGGAGACTTCGTCCTCTGTAGCCAGATCAAAGCAGTTCAAAGTGGTAGTGGTATTGGAGAAGGGAGAAGACTGTGTGTTGTTGGTTGGTTTAGAGGGTGGAGTGTGAGAGCCACTATGAGATGAGAGTTCATTGCGGATGTTTTGAATTGTATGAATAAAATGGTTGGCAAAGTCTTCAGCGGTGAAAGAGGGAGGGATGGGAGTAGGTGGTGGGCGAAGAAGAATATTGAAAGTGGCAAACAGACGCTTGGGGAGGAGAGAGTTTGATGTTGGCAAGGTTGAGGGCAGAGGAATAGGAGCGTAACATAAATTTGTAGTGGAGGAAATCTGCTGAAGAGCGTGATTTCCTCCATAGTCGTTCAGCAGTGCGGGAGCAACTCTGGATGTATCGTGTTTGTGTAGTGTGCCATGGTTGTGGATGAGAGGGAGGGCATCTGAGTGTGGTTATGGGGGTCAGAGTGTCAAGGGTGGAAGAGAGAGTAGAGTTGTAAAGTGAGGTAGCAGTGTCAGGGCAGATGAGGTTGGTGATGGGGCTGAGAAGGGGTTGGATAATAGTGGAGAGCTGAGTAGGGTCAAGTGCTAGCAGGTTACTGTTTGTGCTGGTGGCAGGGGTTGGAGAGGGGTGGTGAGAGGAAGATGTGGTGAGGTTGAAGGTAAGGAAGTTATGGTCAGATAGAGGGAGTGGAAAGATGACTGGGTTGTGCTGAGATTGGTGAAGATAAGGTCAAGAGAATGTCCAGCATGATGAGTAGAAGAATCTGTTAGTTGTGAGAGGCCAAGGGAAGAGGTGAGTGCAAGCAGTTTGGCTGCTGCTGGGGAGGTGGGAGTGTCAACAGCAATGTTAAAATCTCCAAGTACCAGTGAAGGAACATTTGAGGAGAGAAAGTGAGGGAGCCAGGCAGAAAAGTGTTCAAGAAATTGAGAGGGAGTGCCTGGGGAGCGATAGATCACAGCTACATGTAGAGAGATAGGTGAGAAGAGGCGGATTGTATGAACTTCAAATGATGAGAATTGGAGGGATGGGACAGTGGGTATGAGGTGAAATGTACAGCAAGTGGAAAGCAAAACACCCACACCACCACCTTGTTTGTTCCCAGGTCTAGGTGTGTGGCTGAGGTGAAAACCACTGTGAGAGACTGCTGCAGGGGAGGCAGTGTCTGAGGATGAGAGCCAGGTTTCAGTGAGAGCCAGTAGATTGAGGGAGTTGGTAGTGAATAGGTCATGAGTGAATGTAAGTTTATTGCAGATAGATTGTGCGTTCCAGAGGGCGCAGGAGAAAGGTCGAGTTGAAGGTTTGTGACGTGATGGATATCAGATTCTAGGTGTTACAGGCATTTGTTGGCCTTGAACCAAAGCGTGGCTGACAGCGAGTGGAGATGAGTGAGGGGCCTGGTTTAGGGGAAATATCTCCTGCAGCCAGGAGAAGGAGGAGTGAAAGGGAGAGAAGATGGGACTGGGTCTTACAGTGCTGTTTCTGCTTGTGAGTGTTAGGGAGGGGATGATATTGTGACTGGAGGAGGGAGAGGAGCTCATGGGAGCAGAGAAGAGGAGAGGAGAGCAAGGAAGTTGAGATGGTAATATTGTTGGGGACGTGATATGGAGAGGTTGACAAGGAAAGTCAGAGAGAGAGGCAGTAGGTTATAAGAAAGAGGAAAGAATGAGAGAGCATTGTGACAGTGTGTAAGATTAGGAACATAGGTTAGAAGATTGTGGGGGGAAGAATTATTGTGGGGCAAAGTAGTAGTTATATAGATTCAGGAGCGGGGAAAAGAGTGTGATAAGGTTTATCAGAATGGCTGTGGTAGGTGAGTAGCTAAGAGACTGATGACAAAGTTTTTTTTGTGTTTTTTTCATAGCAGGTGGTGTTGACTGAGCAGGTGCAAGTCATATGAGTTTCTATAAATTAAGAGAATGCCGGAGGGAGGCCGGAGAGAGCAGTTGCAAAATCCAGGGAAGGGAATTGCTATGATCTAAGATGGTGGCTGTTTGAAAGTAGGTGCCTCTTGTTTGCTTCTTTGACTATTGACTTCCTTACATGAAATTTGGGAAATGGTGTTCTCTAGTCATCATTATTTCCATTTTTGATAATGGTTATTAATGTTTTTGTAAGTTTGTGAGTTTTCAGTCTTGTAAGGTGCTTTGGAAAAAGCCCTACGAAATTTTAAACTGAAAGACAGGGCTCTCCGCTTTTTGTCTTGTTTATTTTTTTTTTTTTTCTTATCGTACTTAATTCCTGTATTGTACTGTGGAATATGTTGGCGCGTTACAATTAAAAGATAATATTGTGAGAAATATTTTAATATCTTAACCCAACCCTTCAGAACATTATCTTGAACTTGTGATGATAGCTCCTTTGTCTTCAAGATACTGTTTGTTTAGATATGCTCTCTAATAAATCCTGGGACCTTCCAGGTTTATTCTAAGACCATGTGACACTTGAACACAGGGTGTAGGAACTGGAGGGGGGGGGGGGCAACCCCCCCCCCAGATTAAATGAATATGGAAATCAAAAAATAGCAAAATTAAACTTAGTCATGCATTACCAGATTTGACCAGTATGTCTTGTCCATGAATGCCCATGAAAGCCTTTGACCTATAAGTATATATATATATATATATATATATATATATATATATATATATATATGTATATATTTTTATATAAAATATACAAATATACATAGAGGGTGCCAGCACTACGGAGCAGTATGTCTTTCCCATATATATTTATAATATATATACCGGCTGTAGTTCTGCCCTTGCTTCCTGTCCTGCGAGTAGAGTTGAATTATCCCCCCAGATTTTTTGGGGCTCCTACACCCATGCCTGTGAGGTTCCCTAAAGGGCATAGGGATTGGGATATTGTTATACCTTTCCCATTGTTACAGTTTATAGGATGATCAAACCCAGTCCTAATATTTTTTGCCATCCCTTTAGATAATGTTTGGTTTCAAATGTTTGGTGTAGGATGTTTAAACTTTTCAATTTATTATAAGGCTTATAAAACTATATATTATAATCCATAAAGTTTTAATTGAGGCGGCATTTAAACAATAAAGACAGTATTTTAAGCTTCTCACAAGCTCTTTGTACAATTAAATGTATTTGGTTTTAGGCATCAGAAAAAAAGGAAAATAGCAATATATCATCTATTAACATTTTTTTTTAACAAGAAAAGCTTAAAAGCTCTGTTAATTTCATCATAAAATCTTACTAATTGTATCTGCTTTAGTCTTCCCTATGATGCTCATGAATATATAAAATCGGAAGTGCAGTGTTCCAAATTAGCCAATCAGTGCAACAATGTTGCAAGATCTTGGCCATTGATTGGTTAGTTTGTGACACTGTACAGCTACTACTGCGTCCTCATGAGCTACAGAGGGTAGAACTACTGCGTCCTCATGAGCTACAGAGGGTAGAACTACTGCGTCCTCATGAGCTACAGAGGGTAGAACTACTGCGTCCTCATGAGCTACAGAGTACCTGCTGTGGTCTACCCTATCTGTATTCGTTTAGGAAGATAAAACTCTTATGAACTCTCAATGATATAAAGTATATAAGGGTAAATATATAAATAAATACATTATATTCTGTATAATTTTGATGGTGTAAAACTGATTTTATTATTTTTTGTGTGTGATGGTGTGGGTTTATAATATTTTCTATGTTTCTATGTTTAATTACTATAATTACTAATTCTTATTCCAATGTATTTAAATCTTTCATTCAATAAAACTTGTAAACACTACCAGTTTTTAGATATTTATTTTTACATCTCAAATAAGGAAAAAAAAGTCTGTGGTCGTAAGGCTGTGCCAGGAATATAAAGCTTTACCAATTAGAGAGTACATTAAGTTTTTCTTTAAATTTTTTCAAGTAAGTCTGAGAGCAGATAACGAATATTTCTTTTAGTGCCAACAGAAAGTTTTATTGGATACAAAGGCAGCACCCAGTAGTTTTTTGTTTTCCTATAGTGGCCATCACTCGAAAAGAAGTGCAGCACGAGTGAGTCAGTTTCCTACTGGTATTCTTCCAATCGTAGCTTGACTATGCCACACTACAGTTGTATATCAGTGGTTTTTCCAAGTGTTTCTTTTTGATAGTCTATGATTTATTTGTCAAAAGAACATAATATTGAACCCTTCAGTAGATTTAAAAGTAGATTTAAAAGCTTAATCAGACAGGAATTGAAAGCAATGTATTTAGAATCCAGTGCTGGGTTTTCAGGACTGGAATTTTATTGCTTTCTTGGTATTCTGAGTGGTTCCAGAGCGGAGGGTGCTCTGGGTGGTGCCAGACAGGACAGGATGTAGATCTTGGTGGTGCAAGACAGGACAGGATGTAGATCTTGGTGGTGCAAGACAGGAGGTAATCTGGTTTGTGACAGATAGGACGACATTGTTGCTTTTTTGGTACTCTGAGTGGTGCCAGAGAGGAGGGTGCTCTGAATGGTGCCAAACAGGACAGGAGGTAGTTCTTGGTGGTGCAAGACAGGAGGTGATATGGGTTGTGCCAGAGAGGATGTAGTACTCTGCGGTGCGAGACAAGATGCAATGGTCAAGGAGGAGGTAATTAGTTCTGGGTTGTGCCAGATAAGAAGTAGCTCTTGTGATGACAATGATCCTGATGGAGATGAGAGGAGCAGGGCTGGCAGGTGTGCCTGGCGTGCTGCGGTCCATAGGGTCATGGAGAGTCAGAGATGGATAGATTAGGTCATTGAAACAATGATGTGCCTGGCCTGAAGCATAGATGTACCTGGCCAACAGAAAGTTTTATTGGATACAAAGACAGCACCCAGTAGTTTTTTGTTTTCCTATAGTGGCTATCACTGAAAAAGGCAAATTCCTACTGGTATTCTTCCAATCTTAGCTTGACTTTGCCACACTAAAGTTGTATATCAGTGGTATTCCAAGTGTTTCTTTTTGATAGTCTATGATTTATTTGCCATAAAAACATAACCTTGAACCCTTCAGTAGATTTAAAAACGTGTTCAGACAGCACTGGGTTTTCAGGCCTGGAACAATATTACTTTCTTGGTACTCTGAGTGGTGCCAGAGAGGAGGGTGCTTTGAATAGTGACACAGTCAGGACAGGAGGTAGTTAGTCAGGACAGGAGGTAGCTCTTGGTGTTGCAAGACAGGAGGTAATCTGGATTGTGCCAGAGAGGAGGTAGTACTGAAGACAGGAGGTAGTCTGGGTTGTGCCAGAGAAGGTGATGACTGGAACATTATTGATTTCATGGTACTCTGATTGGTGTAAGAGTGGAGGGTGCTCTTAATGTTGCCAGACAGGACAGGAGGTAGTTTGTGGTGGTGCAAGACAGGAGATAATCAGGGTTGTGCCAGAGAGGAAGTAGTACTGGGTGCTGTCAGAGAGGAGGTAGTACTGAAGGCAGGAGGTAAATCGGTTGTGCCAGAGAGGAGGTAGTACTGGGTGCTACCACAGGGGAGGTAGTACTGGGTGGTACCAGACAAGGCGATGACTGGAACATTATTTCTTTCTTGGTACTCTGAGTGGTGCCAGAGCGGAGGGTGCTCTGAATTTTGCTAGACAGGACAGGAGGTACTTCTTGTTGTTTCAAGATAGTAGGTAATATGTGTTGCGCCACAGAGAAAGTAGTACTGGGTTCTTCCAGAGAGGAGGTAGTACTGAAGACAGGAGGTAATCTGGGTTGTGCCAGAGAGGAGGTAGTACTGGGTGCTGCCAGAGAGTAGGTAGAACTGGGTGTTGCCAGAGAGGAAGTAGTACTGGGTGCTGCCAGAGAGGAGGTAATAGTGGGTAATGCCAGATAAGAGGCGATGGCCAGAGAAGGAGGTACTTCCGGGCCGTGTCAGATAAGAGGTAGCTGTTGTGATGATGATGATCGTGATGGAGCTGAGAGCTGCAGTGACTGACAGATTTGCCTGCCAGAGTGTCAGAGACGGAGAGATGAGATCATGGAATCCATGATGTGCCTGGCCGGAAGCACAGATGTGACTGGTGTGCTGAGGACCTTAGATCCACAGAGAGTAAGAGATGGAGAGTTGAGGCAATTGTTTCAATGATGTGAAGCTTAGATGTGTCTGGCCTGATTTCACTGCAAATCTGCAAGAAGAGAGAGATTGTAAATGACAGGGAGAGAGAGACAAAAAAATGTTTACGCTACAAGGGAGAGAGGGGGAATAATAGAGAAAAAAAAGAAAAATACATAAAGCATAAGAGTGGTAAAAGAAAAAAAAATACACAAAGCATAAGAGTGATTATTTGAATTAGGGCCATAAAAATCAGGATTGAACACCAAATTCACAAAATAACAAGATAGACATTCTATTTGCTTAAAAATAATAACAGAGATAGAGATAAAGAGGATATCTGTGTTTTGAAGTGTTGTTCTATAAGTACATTCAATAGTTATCTCATACAGTGAAGATGATAAACCACAAGAGCATACCCAGTTGGTATAAATCTATACATAAAAAAATCCAACTTTCAAGCTCAGATATCCAACACTTCTCAAAATGTCTTATAGCAACCTAACCTCTTTCCCTGCTCACTTCAGATCCTACCCTTCCCTGCTAAAACCTGATCCCTTGTTCCCTCATGAACCCCAATCCACATAACCATGGTGGTTCCATGGCATCTAAACTATTTCACTGCGTCATAGGTGGACCATAAAATGTAAATCACCATCACATGGATCCCTAATGGACCCCTCCTCCCTTTGCACAAACAGCTAATCCAGATTCCACAAGGAAATATCTAATCCAGATTCCACAAGGGAACCTTCACACCCAATCCATTGTTTTTCCATGAATCCCAATCTACATAACCATTGGGGTTCCATTGAGACCCCCATGTTATTTAAACTATTTACCAAGTGTCATAGGGTATGTCAACTGTGATAGGGGTCATTAAAGGACCCAGTGGCACCTAAAATGTAATCCCCCACCACAGGGGTCCCTAACGGATGCCCCCTTGAAAAAACAGTTAACCCAGATTCCACAAGGTCCTTCTAGGACCCCCATGACACATCTAAATAATAGCCCCTGCTGCGAAGGTCCTTGAAGGACCCCAACAAATATTAATTGTAATCCATGATGTTTCTTAAAGGGCCCCCATGGTATAACTATTATCACCTCCAATATACCATGGGGAACGTAAAAGAACCCCCCCCCCCCCCCCCCCCCCCCTGAAGGACCCCTACAACATCTAAATATTAATTCCAAGACATGGTGTTCCTTAAAGATCCCCCCATTGTATAACTATTAACACCCCCAACATATCAGGGGACCTATAAATACCCCCATAGTATCCCTATTAACCCCCTAACTACCATGGGGTTATGGTGTTATGATGTTGCTTAAAGGACCGCCATGGTACCTAAGTACCACCATGGTACCTAAGTACCATGGTGGATTGGGTGTGAATGGGGAAGGAGGCGGTCAGGAGTGAACAGTGAAGGGAAAAGCAGCTGCAAAGGAATTTGTATGCCTTTGTGGGTATTATAGAGTACTCCTAATAATTTTATAGTTAGTTATAAGTAGCTTTGAGAAGGGTGAACTGAATAGAGATTTAGTGCAGAAGCAGCTTGTAATATTACTGATATGAACAAAATCATTAGGAAAGCTTGCTGTAATTTGCATGTTGGCTTTTTCTCATATTTTACAGGTGGTTAAATGGTATAGTAAGCTAAAATTACCTACCACTTTTTAGTGGTGTAACTATGTTTAAGCAGGTTAACTATCTAAGTAAATGTTATAGAGCTTGGCTTGTTTGCCAGATGCTCCTTCACGTTTGTTTTTGTCTCTGACACTGAACTCTGCTACCTAATTGGCACATAATGGCAGGTAATAACTAGCTCAAGAGCCAATCAGATCGCTGAGTTGTACATTGTGACAGGTACAGCAGCTCACATCACCTAACATACAGAGATCATATTAAAGGTTTATATTAAACATCTGTCTTAGAGCAGGCTAACTATTCATGTAAAAGTTATATAGCTTGGCTTGTTTGCCAGTTATGTAAAAGTTATAGCAGCTTAGCTCTTTTGTCAGTTTCTCCTCCATGTTCGTGAAGAGTTGAGGCTGCCATTTTCAAAATGTTTTTTGTTACTGACACTGAGCTTTGTGATCTGATTGGTTCATAAGTGCAGATACTAGCAGGTACCAGCTCAAGAGCCAATCAGATTGCAGAAGAGTTCTAAGTTACAGCTGACATAACCTAACATACAGAGGTGATAGCATCATATGACCGGTACAAATATAGTAACATTGAACATACAAAGTCTATAATGAGGACAGAGGAAAATAATCATACTTTATAGAAAAAAATATTAGTTTTGCTTACCTGTTGGTGCCAGTCTTGCTGGTGTTTCTCTGGGTGGGGCCGGACTGTCAGGAGCTCTAGGTGGAAATGACCAATCGGGAAGCTCTAACTATGGAAATAGAGAGCTATGAAGCATCGTGGAATCATTGATGGAGGTCAGGAGTTCCTCTAGCTGCAAAGAAATACAAAATGTTAAGTGTTAATATTGTCTGTTGTATACTGAGAGTGTTACAGTAAACAAGCAAGGAGAGCAAAGCAGAGTTAAGTTGAACACAGGGTGGAATAGGATTGTAAGGTTTGAGAGAGATTTAGAGAATATGATAACATAGAGGGAGAATAGTGAGGCAGAGTGGAGTAAAGTCATGTGAGATTTGTAAATATTGGTTTCATGAACTTGAAGAAGCCTTAGTCTAAATATATGGTTGAAATTATACCAACATAAGATTGTTCCTCACCTTGTGTCCATGACCTCGATGATAACTTCTTGGTACTCCTGTACCTCCATCTCCTCCATAAATACGTCTTCATAGCTCTCTACTTCCATAGGCTCGACAGGGTTCATCTTCCTATGAAAAAATACAAAATATTAATATTATGGGAGAATGATGTATAATAAGGTTGTTTCTTTCTCAAGTCAGATTGTTCCTTACCTTCCAGAGGAGGCAATGCTGGCCCTCAATTTCCTTTTGTGGCTAAAAAAAATATAAAATAATATTATGGGAGAGTGATGTATAATAAAGATTGTTTATTTTTCAAGTCAGTTTGTGACTCACCTTCCTGAGGAGGAGGCACTGGGCCTCTTGCTCCTATTGTGGATAAAAAATACAAATTATTAATATTATGGAAGAGTGATGTATTATAAGGTTGCTTCTTTCTCAAGTCAGTTAGTTTGTTCCTCACCTCCTAGAAGTTGAGGTCCCGGGCCTCATGCTGGTATGGGGGCAAAACAAATATAAAATATTAATATTATGGGAGAGTTATGTATAATAAGCTTATTTCTTTATTAAGTCAGTTTGTGCCTCACCTTCCCAAAGAGGAGGCACTGGGCCTCTTGCCCCTATTGTGGATAAAAATACAAAATATTAATAATATGGGAGAGTGATGTATATAGTAAATGAACATGGAGAGGAAAGCAGAGATGAAACCAACTGGTGGGTGGGAATGGTGCTGTAAATAAATATTTAGGGATAATGTGCAAAATATATTTAGGGATAATGTGCAAAAATGCTACATCACAGAAAGGGTAGCAGATAGGTGGAAACTTATACCAATAAGGAATTACGAGGGAAAAGCAGTAAAATAGTTCAAAAGCATACCTGGTAATAAGAAGGTCAACCCCTTGAATTATTAAAGCATGTATGCAGATATAATGACCAGACTTTTTGGCTAATATTTGCTGTCTATGTTTCTATTAGAATTATACTGGGAACAAATATTCATTTGTTTACTGTACCTTGTTGGGCCACTCTCCACTTTTCTTTTTTTGCTCTGGCTAAAAAAAAAATACAAATATTAATATGATGGGAGAGTGATGTATTATACGGTTGTTTCTTTCTCAAGTCAGTTTGTTCCTCACCTCCCAGAAGTTGAGGTTCCGGGCCTCATGCTGGTATGGGGGCTAAAAAGATACAAAATATTAATACTATGGGAGAGTTATGTATAATAAGGTTATTTCTTTCTTACGCCAGTTTGTGCCTCACCTTCCAGAAATGGAAGCACTGGACCTCTTGCTCCTATTGTGGATAAAAAATACAAAATAGTAATATTATGGGAGAGTGATGTATATAGTAAATGAATATGGAGAGGAAAGCAGAGATGAAACAGAGGAGGTGTGTGGGAATGGGACTGTAAATAAATATGTAGGGATAATGTGCAAAAATGCTACATTACAGAAAGGGTAGTAGATAACATCAGCAGCTATGTAAGTCATGGGCATTGTCATAGAACATATTCATTGTAGTGGCTCTGCTAGTACATGGAAGCTGCCATATCTTCAAGGCACATAAGTTCAGTTACTTTAGTGCAAGTAAGGTTTACAATATACTTGTACTCAGCCTCTAATGAACCTATGAGAGGGAAGAGGAAGGTGTCCTGTACTGAAATCTTATCTGAATTCACAAATTAATCAACATATACCCAAGACCCCTTAATACCACTTAATCTCCAAGCCAGGAGAAAGTGTGAAAAAAACAAATATGTAATGCTTCAGGAACAAGTAGTGTCTATTATAATAAAGATGTCACCTAAAAGGACCACCTTAATACTGCTAAGAGACTTCCAGGACCACCTTTCCTGCCTGCTTATTAGTAATTATAATGTACTGTACTGAATGGGAATATCATTTAGATGGAACGTATGTATAAAGGTTTTTAACAACAATCAGATATGCTAAAAAAATAAAATAATTCATAGGCTGTATCTACAGCAAAAGATTACTGCCAATGGAAATTTCTAACATAAGTCTCCAGTGGAAATCATCGGATAGGTGGTACACTTTGTATTTAAATATTTAGCACTATCTGTAGAAAAAGCCATCTCCCCCATTGACCCAATAGTGTATAGTTGGTGGATACCAGCAGCAACTAACAGTAAGATTGAATATACATTTTTTACAGCAATATACATTTTTTACAGCAATGAATCTGAATTTTGTTAATGATCAATGTCTAACTCAAAGATCTAGTCCGTGCTAGGGAATTAACAGGACCTAGGACCACTTAAGAAGTCTAGTCTATAACCCTAATGGCTATGGTCCAGATTTATTCCTCACATTTCAGAAAATTAGTTCCTATGTCTCATGCTCTTAGGGCCCGTAAATTTAAACACACTTAAAATCACTCTTAATATTGCTACATATTTGGCAAAGATTACTTATTGGCACTAATGAATTCTTAAGTCAATAAAATGCAAATAAACATTTCTAAAAAATAAAAAAACACACCCAAAGGCAAATTTATAAGTTCAAGGCATATGCAAGTAGCTAAGAGAATATGGCCATTATTCTGGCTAAAAAGTCTATATCAAATCAATTTGTTCCTCACCTCCTAGAAACAGAGGTCCTCGGTCTCCTGCCATTGTCCTGACTAAAAATAATATATAAAGTATTAATATAATGGGAGAGTGATGTATATAGTAAAGTAAATGAACATGGAGAGGAAAGGAGTATCTCGAGGAAGCATAATGTGGGAATGGGATTGTGAATGAATCTGAATGAATCTACACAGGCACCCCATCAAAAAGCACAATGAAGAGTTATTTGTACCCCAGTTGGACACCATTTTACCCAGAATGATCACACTATATAAAACCTGAAATTGAAAATACTTGAATTTCCAAAAGAAATGAAGGATATAAAAACTTTTGAAAGATTGAAGATTATCACATTGTGCAACACTAAAGATTGAGGACTTAACAATGCATTGGGGCTAACCATCCAAGGATAGATACTTTAATACACGACTTTTACACTTAAAAGTCCATCTACACATGCTCTTGTGGCTTGTCACTCCCCAAAGTTCTGCTTTTTTATTGAAAAAAGTATAGATTATCCATAAACCCACCAAACAGTGTACATGACCATTAATTATAGGAGATTAAATGGAGCAGCTAAAAAATGCCCCCCCCACTAGTTCTTCCATAAGGTCTCTTACCTGTGAGGCTTGGCCCCCGATGGCTCCCTCCGTCCCTCCATGCTCCTCCTGTCCTGGTCCGTCAGTCGTTCCCTATCAGTCCCTATCTTACTATCTAACTGTCTGGTCTCTGTCCCTGTCTAACCTACCTAACGCTGTTGGGTCTGTGTCCCTATCTAACTCTCTATCTGTTGGGTCTTTCCCTATCTAACTATCTGTCCTGTCTATAAGTCAGTCAATTTTTTTAGATTTTTTTAGATTTTTTAGTGAGTCAGTCAGTAAGTCAGTCCAGTCAGTCAGTCAGTCGTCTGTCGGTGTCGCCCCCTATCTAATCTAACAAAGCTATCTACAAAAATCTATCTAACAAAGCTATCTATAACCCTATCTAACAATACTATCTATGAACCCTACCTAACAAACCTACCTAACCCTAACTAACGGCCCTACTTCTATCTAATAAAAATAAAATAAAAATGGCAATAAAAAAATAAATTAAAATACAATAACAGGAAATAAACAGATAAACAAATAAAATAAATGAATTAATAAACCTATCTAACTAATCTATCTATATATTTCTATCTAACTTCACTGAAAACCCCGTAAAAAAATAAATTAAAATTAAATTAAATTAAAAAATGAAATAAAAAAATGAAATAAAATAGAAAATAAAAAATAAATAAACCAAAAACACAAAAAAAATAAATGTAAAAAATAAATAAAACAATAAACCAAAAACACTAAAAAAATAAATGAATTATAATAATGGGAAATAAAAATAAAATAAATAAAAAGACAAATGAAGATATAAAATAAAAAAAGCTAAAAAAAATAAAGGAATTATAATAATAGGAAATAAAAATAAATTAAATAAACAAATGAATATATAAAACAAAAAAAATGTAAAAAAATAAATGAATTATAACAAAATGAAATAAAAATAAAATAAATAAATAAAAGAATATATAAAAATAAAAGGCCTGTAAAAAAATGATAATAAAAAAAAAGAAGAAAGAAAATAATATATAAATGAACAGAAAAAAAAAAGCAAAACTGTAAAAAAAATCAAAAATCGCAAAAAATATAAAAAATCGCAAAAAATAT
The DNA here is from genome assembly GCA_027410445.1 of Discoglossus pictus. NCBI lineage: Eukaryota > Metazoa > Chordata > Amphibia > Anura > Alytidae > Discoglossus > Discoglossus pictus. Next base: position 80,877,729 of record CM050172.1, read on the forward strand.
TAATAGCACAAATCGCAAAGCTCTCTCTCTCTCTCTCTCTCTCTCTCACCTGGCTACAAATCCCAGACAGAGCAATAGGTGAGCTGACTTTTATACTGCAGAGCCTCTTGTGACATCACTGAGGGCTTTATGACATCACCCAAGTTCCAGTGATAGAGGATATAGGGCAATTTATTCAATGGCTGCCACTACAGTATTTTTTATAAGACTTTATGGGGCTGGCCCACAGTAAGTTTGAGCAACTTTTTAAAAATGGATAACCACAACAATCATTCAATTTATGGTGTGCAAAACAGAGATAGAAGCCCTCCATTGTACAGTAGTACATAATCCATCCTGAGCTTTGCTTAAAGATGAGTAACACAGCAGGCATATGCTTAATGGAAGCCATGGTTAAAATGGTATTGGATTACAAGAGAGAAGCCTTTGTGGGCACATGAGCATGTCACTGCCCAGGTTCCCAGAATGCAAAGGAATAACTGTATTTCTCTGAATTCTGAGCAGGAAATACATTTTTTAACCTATTTTAGGTGTTCAGATGTGAACACAAATGTACTATTTATTTACTAAAAATAGATATAAATAATCATAGTATAGGGGCGGATTTACTAAACATGTGAAGTGCCGTGTTGTATGTTGTGTGTTATAAATGTTGTAGCAAAATAGACATGTCAGCCTACAGAGTACTGTGATGATTAGTACATTTACATCAGGGTAAATCATTAGGACGACCTGGGTCTGAGTTAGGACACCCACCCCTTTCTCCTTGACCCCCCACCACATGTTTGATCCCTCTGTAATCTCTCTTTCTCTCCCAGAATGCATTGGGGTAAACCCAACAAACTGAATAAAGTTTGTTGAAAAAAAAACCCTCCCTGCTTACAGAGGGCATGCAGCTTTCTCCATACTGGTGTTGTCTGTTGCTGATTACCCCACACACCAAGCTTGTCACATGTCTGTCACCACCCCGGCCTATATGTGATGGAGGAAGAGCTCTGGAAACAGGAGCAGCAGAGCTCAGGTGAGTCCATATCCCTGTCTGTCTCACCCTCTGTCAGTGTCTGTCTCTCCCTGTGTGTCACTCTCTCCCTGTCCTTATGTCTGTATGAGGAGAGGGTACACATGCTTATGGGGGAGATCTGGTATTGTATGTGTAAGATTGTGTATGGGTGGGGGGTGGATTAACCCAAATCAGGCCCTACAGTGCCATGAGTATATTTATTAGTATAACACTCACACATATACAAACAGGTCTATATATGTATACAGTATGTATATATATATATGTTTGTATATGAGTGCTATAGTATTAAATATACTCATGGCACCCTAGTGACTTAGGGCCTGATTTAGCGTTTCTGATGTGTGTGTGATGATAATAGGCAGTAACCTGGAAAGGTCTGTCCGTGGGTAGGATTCCCAGCTTGTGAATAATCCAACCTTGGCTTTGCATAAAAGCTGTGTAATGCAACGGGCATGTTTAAAATGGTTATGGATAGAAGAACGAAGCATTTGCGGGCACAGTTGCATGTCCTGCTCAGCTTCCCAGAGTGCAGTGTATTAAATGTATTTCTCAGAATTCTGAGCAGGAAACACGTATTTTTAACTTTTTTTAAACATTTAAAAGTGAACACAAATGTACTATTTATTTACTATACATATATAAGACCAAACTCCTAATCTTCTCACCCTCTATTAATTCCTCACATATCTCCCACTGTTGACGCCATCATCACTCCCACCTCCCAGGCCCATTGTCCCGGGGGTCTACTGGACCCTGCCCTCTCCTTCATTCCTCACATACAGTCACTAACAAAATTCTGTCTTCTCTATCTAAAAAACATCTCCAAAATACGTCACTACCTTACACAAGACACAACTAAGACATTCACTCATCATATCTCGTCTTGACTACTGCAGCTCTCTCCTTGTTGGCCTCCCCATCACATGCTTGCTCCCACTTCAGTCCATAATGGATATCTCCACTAGACTCATCTACCATACTCATCGCTCAGTGTCGGCATCACCTCTCTGTCAATCACTCCACTTGCTTCCCATAGACTTCAGAATAAAATTTAAAATATGACCCTAACTTACAAAGCCCTCAACAACGGTGCACCCGCTTACATCTCTGCTCTCATCCCCAAATACTCCCCACACTCCCTCTTCGTTCTGATAAGGACCTTCTTTTTTCCACTACTCTTGTTATCTCCTCACAATCCCGCCTTCAGGACTTTTCTTGCACTTCCCGTATTCTGTGGAATTCCTTGCCTCTCTCCACTAGACTATCATCCTGCCTCAAAACCTTCCAAACCTGACTAAAAACACATATTTTTAGAGAGGCTTATAACCTTCCACCCTCGTGTACCACACAACACTTTTCTCACCCTCCTGTACCACACCCAAAACCTTTAGATTGTAAGTTTGCAAGTTTTCAATCTTACAAGGTGCACTGGGGAAAGCACTATAGACACTGGATTCTAAGCTCCAAGACAGGGTCCTCCATCCTTACAACGTATTAATATTGTTATTGTTTTTTGTCTTCAAGGTAACCCATGTATAGCGCGATGGAATATATTGGTGCACCAAAAATAAACAATAATAAACAATAATATATATATATATATATATATATATATACTAGCGACTTGCCCGTCAAAAAATGACGGTCAATAAAATTTAAATGTTGTGAAATTTGTTTGCATCTCCAAATGAGTCAGCTACATTTGTCCCTTTTTTTTTCTAAAAATAAAAACACATAATTATTTTTAACTTTTTATTTTTTTAACTTTCAACTTATATTTCCCAAACATTAAACTTTGTAACATGCAACTTGTATATGAAACATTTGTGCAACATTTTGTTACCAATACTAACACTTTTCAATACATATTTATCACTGAGTAACTGCAGATTATATTAACTTAGAGTAATTAAATTGTTTTAACAATAACATACTTTTTCTCATTTGTAACATATTTGTTAAACTGTTGTTAAACTAAATTAGCATTGAATCCAGAGGAAGGCAAACAATAAAAAACCCCTATTGAAACTTGTCCAATTGTATCAAAGAGGGAAAAAAATTAATTCCTTCCTGACCCCATTAACTGGCGATCGGATTTCTCCCTGAATCAATACTTTGTCTTTAAATAATACATTTTAAATTCTTACTAAATACTTAAACTTTATAGTAACAATACATATTTGACTATACAACATATATATTTACCCAACTTTTGTAAACATTCCAAAAACACATATTTAACATTTTAAATTGTAACTTCAAACAATAAAATTTAACTTTTGTAAATTATGGAAAAATCAGTGAATTGTTTTTGTGGGGCCAATCATGTAAATATAAAACTTTGAACCCATTCCAATCTGTTTCAGGATATTTTACTGTTGTTTTTTTTTTTCATTTAGTCCATTCTGCAAATATCAGATATATTTTCATAATTGAAATAGTGGTCCCCTGTTTAAAGAGTCCCAGAGTACTTTAATTTAGTACTGGAAGTCAAACCACTGTTCTCTATCTTTTTTTGTCCATTCTTTAGATGTTTTACTTGAAATATTGTTTTTGTGCAATCATATTGAGTCCCATAAAATGTTGGCAGTAAAATGAAACCATTGTCCACTATCTTTCCAACACCTCATAGTAGACAATGTTTTTGGTGTAAACACATCCATCGTCCAATAAATGACCTTGAGTTTCGTTTTCTTCAACATGCACTTTAATTTCTTTTGGATTAGTGCACCTTGAAAAAGCCACATAGAGTTGTCCATGTGCAAAAACTGGTTCCTTTAAAAAAATCCCAACTGACTTAAAAGTTTGTCCTTGGGATTTATTAATGGTCATAGCAAATGCCATGATAACTGGAAATTGTCTCCGTTGAAGGACAAAGGGCAAACCACTCTCACTTGGAGCTAAATCAATTCTTGGTATAAAAACTCGTTCACCTTTATGGGTCCCAGTTATAATTTCTGCATGTATAAAATGATCTTTTAACTCATGCACAATTAATCGGGTCCCATTACAAAGTCCTTTTTTTGGATTCATATTTCGCAATAACATAACAATTGCACCTTTTTTCAATTGTAAAATATGTGGGGGCATTCCAGATGGTGTTAACGAATTAATAAATTCGATATTAAAATTCGATTCACTGTCTTTATCATCTGACAGAATCGAATCTGCACTGTAATAATTCTTTTGTGGTGCATTGATGTATTTTAAAATTTCGTTATTTACATTCAAGGCATCGATATTTTTTGATGTTAATATTACTTTGTTTGCAATGTCTGTGTAATCCTCATTATTAAGAGTGTTTAGGAATATGGCTGATATGAGTGATTCATTGCAAACCATTTCTGATGGAATTTCAATGGTATCATTTGGTAAATGCTGTATTTCTGGATGTTTTCCATCTCCGATTTTAATGAGCCAGTCATTGAATTCCTTTTGGCCTTCAGATCTCATATTTAATTCTAATTTGAGATGTGTAAATATTTGCCACAGTTTACTGGTCTTGATACATGTTTCAATGATCTCTGTTCTATTTCCGTGTGGCACAACAGGTAATGTTTGCCTAAAATCACCTCCTAACAGCATCACCTTTCCACCAAATGGCAACTTATTATCCATCACTTCTTTTAAGAATCTGTCAATACATTGCAGTGCATGACATGACATCATTGTTGCCTCGTCTATGATAATTAGTTTAGTTAGTTTGAATTTTTTTGCTTGTATGGAATTGAGTCGAATATCTGAGACTGATGTTTCCAAAATGGGAACTGGCAGCTTAAATCCACTATGCACAGTTCTACCACCATCTAACAAAAGTGCAGCAATTCCAGTTGTTGCAAATGGCAAAGCTATCTGATCCTGTGATCGAATATAACTCATCAAACAATTGTACAGATAAGTTTTTCCTGATCCACCTGGTCCGTCTAGATAGAAATACCGGTCTTTGACCATTTCATCATCTGTAGCATTTGTGATGGCATGAAATGCTTCTAACTGTAAATTATTTAAAGTTGCCAGTTTTTCTTGGGTTTTTTGTTTTTGAAGCTCAGTGTCATAATCATCAAAATTGATGTCATCTATAAGTCCTGGATCTGGTAAATTAAAACTTGCACAATTTAATCCATGAGCCAACAATATTTCTTGGATTTCCAACAATGTTTTTAACAGAGCTATTGGTTCTCTGTAACGTTTCAAGAAATCTTCTGACATGTTTAATTTAAATGTTTCCCACAAAGTGAAAGCATCAGGTACATTGCAAAATATACAAATGAATGCAAATTGTTGTCTCATTTGCTTAGGCATTTGACATAGTGCTGCTTCTTCCAGACACCTCTCCCATTCTGTATCATCAGCTATGAAATTTTGATGTCTTGCAGCTAATATGAATGTCTCATAAACTATGTCATTCACTGTACGTAAATGCTCAAAACTCTGTGCACCGGGAACATGTAACAGAAGTAATCTTAAGCTGAAACGTTCAATGTCCCTTGGACTGACGGTATAAATTCGTGGTATGATTTTATGGGTATCTCTTTTTCGTAGTCGCCATAGACCATTTACAAATACATAGTGATATGGTATCTCTATGTATAAAAATTGTCTGGCATGCGTATCCTGACAGTTTAATTTAAACCACGCAGTAAGCGTAGTATCTCTGTCTTCACTTTGATATAATGCAGTTCTTTCATTTCCTTCAGTAAAGCAAACCATCTGACTTTGAGGCAAATGTACAGCTAAACGATAGATAGCATGTGATCGATCATGCATCTCAAATTTCAAAAGGCGCCACATTGCTTCCGGAGCACTCACATACCGAGCATCTAAATAATTTGAAAGTTCATCATGTAAAATTGGATTTTCGTTTTCATTTCCAGCACCTTGTACAACAACAGTAGCTGCATCATATCCTTTGTATATATATTTATACACATACTTAATTGATTTAATCGAAGTGCAAGCTTCCACATTGATGTGTGCATTGTACTTCATGAGCAAATGTGGATTGTATGGAACGACAAATCTATTATCAACCTTTTGGCCCCGGATAATAGCTGTTTGTCCTTGTGTTCTTTTATACAAAGGATATCCATCACAATTTGCATAAGTTTGCATTTGAAATTGTTTTGGAAATTCTTTAGTACATTTTTTATTTTCCATACATGGTGAATTCGGATTCATCTCTCCACATGGGCCATGAATCATTCTATGTGTAACAATCTCCCAAAGTTTTGTATATATTTCTTGGTCTGGCAATTGTGCCGAAATTACTGAATCCACTCTCTCTGCAGTTTTTAACTTGTCTTTTTCCTGCAGTATTAAAAGTATGTGAGCATGTGGCAATCCTCTTTTTTGAAATTCAATGGTGTAAACAAAAGCCACACATTGTCCAAATAAATGTGCTTTAGTGATGTCATGAATTAATGAATTGAGTTTGATTTTAAATACTCTTGCCACTAAATCTGGTCGGTCAGAAGTAGTTTGTGCCAAATTCAAATTCTCCTTTATCTCTGGCCATTGTGGATTACAGGTGAATGTAATAAATAAATCTGGTTTTCCAAATTTAGTAACAATAGCCATGGCATCATTATACCTTTCTCGCATATTGCGAGGAGATCCTTGGAAAGAGGATGGCAAAATAATTGCTCTTCCAGCTGGAATGTCTCTGTTGGCAGCTAAATCTGCCACATAATCCATTAATCCACAATACTGTTCTACTCGTAATTTATTTTGTTGATATTTAATAAAATTTAGATTATTGGCTTCAACTTGTAAATATGAATCAATAATCCATTGTTGAGTGAGTTTTCCTCCATGTAAAATTGGATTAAAACAATCACGGATAGCAGTTTGTGCCACTTTATATTCCAGCATGGAAATATTAGATCGAATACGAAGTTTAGTATTGGGATAACTTTCCAATTTTAATTTTGGTTCCCATCCTGGTTCCCCATTTGGAAAGAAAATGGGATATGTCATTGGATCTAAATTACAGCTTAATATATTGATATTAATAAATGGTTGTTCTTCATTGCGTGGATATATTCTAATATCCCGCTGAAAAGGTGGTTCACCATCTTCATTTTTAAACACCATGGCAACCTCATTTACAGTAGGTAAATTATATCTTCTCTGATCAGTGTTGCGATCTCTTTTTAACACCATATTGACTCTTGGTGTAGGCAATTGATGTCTTTGAGCATGTTCCTGTTGTTCTTTTTCAAGCTGTGCTAATTGTTTGTATGCTTGACTATATGGGTTTTTTTTCATAATTTTATCCAGCTGTTCAAAGACTATGCGCAAACACTGTCTATTTTCTGGAAGTGTCATTCTTTGTTCCACAGCTTCCATCGTATCTAAGACATATAACTGTGCAAATTTCCTTTGCTGTCCTTCTTGTGGGTGTAAATGTGAAGTTCTGTGGTATATTTGACCTTGAACTCTGAAACAATAAGGACCATGTCCTGGTACATTTTCTGCTAATGTTGCACCCATTGAAGCAAATGAAATTGCACTGTTATAAGACCTTATGTTTTGTTTAAAATTATTATAATTTGGAAATGTTGGATCACTCATAATGCATTCTAAATAATATGGAAATGGGTGTCTTACTGGAAGTTTGACCTTTCCTTTCTGACAGCAACTAATGAAATTTCCGTCATAAGGTCTTTCCTTTATAAAATGATAGGCCCCACAAAACTGACAAACCACATTAAGTAATCCACAATAATGAGTATCTACTTCTACTGCAGTAGTAAACACATTATCATGCATTTCTTCAACATAAATATCAGACCCACATTCTATATGTACATTTTTTTCTTGTGTGTCTACATTCAAGTCATTCTGCAAAATAGAATCATTGCACAATGGTTCAGAGAGATGTTTTTCTTTACTTTTACGTTTCTTGGAAGCCCCAACACACTCACTTGCGGCTTTCTTACTCATCTTTCTTTTATTTAAAAGTCTCTGTCGATCTTCTTCTCGCAAGCGTTGTGAAGTCTCCGGTGTCTGAGCATCTCTCCACCTTTGCTTCCTTTCCCTTGCCATTTTTCTTTTGCGTTCAACTTTGTCTTCTCCATTGTCCGCCATGTTAATCTGTAATTGTAAATAGAAATGCAATTATTGTTTATTCTTTGTTTTGTCTACATTTTTTTTCCTTTTTGTACTGTTCGATGAAAGTAGATAAATAAACTAATAAAACATTTTCAATTGTTGCACTTTAGACTGAAAGAAATGAAACCATTTTTTAAAGTATTTTATTGACATATATGAAATCGGAAATAGCTGCACATATCTATCTTTATATTATTAATCCTTCAATGACATTCCTTCTTGATTGAATTCACAGCATACCATCAATTTATTTTTTTTGCAAGTGTTGTAAGCTTCTTATTTTCTTTAAATATTATTATTAATTAGTATTGTCTTTTCATGATTTTTCATTTTTTGAGTAAATATCATACATTAAATGACTCAATAAGTACTCTCTATTTTCCACAAATTTAAATTTACACCAAATATATAATAATAGCCTTCTTGTATGCATCACTACAAAATTAAATGTTATACCTGTGAGGATGATGTTGATGTTGTTCCAAGGCTGCAAACGTCACGCTGTCTGTTTATTCCCTTGCAGATCTGAATAAACTGTAAAATCAAATAGATAATATTTGTAAACTTTTGCTTCATCAATATCATTAAATGAACATATATTCGGCTACATTAAAAACCTCATAATTTAATTTCTGTACCTGTCCAAATGATCCTTATGCTGTTCAATGTGTTGAAACGTCACTATCTCTGGTCATTCACGTAGATTTCCCTGCAATTATACAAAATAGTAATTGATGTATAATATGTTACTTAATCAATGAGGCTTAACATAACTATTTTTGCATACATTAAAAACCTGAAAAAAAATATATCAATAAATCAGCATGAACACACATATGTAAGCATAGATTCTAAACTCAATCTTACTGTTATTTTTTCAATAGGAATCAATGAATATATCTTAATCTTAAATTAATGTCTGACTAAATATAACCTCAACACATCAGCATGTAGGCTTTTTTTTTTACTGTTATTTTAAAATGAGTATGTTACAAATGACTTCTTAAAAAAATGTACATTACTAATGAACTAATAATCAATTAATGTTCATTAATATTCAACTAATGTGTGACTCAATCTAACATTAACATCTAAGCATGAGTATATCGGCTTTATTTTTTATTTTTGGTTTATTTTATACAAAATATTGCACATTCTTAACCTTTGTTCAAATTAATGATTATTAATGATAGATTATGAAAGTTAATTACAATTCTTACCCACAGGTAATCACGACATAACACAAAATAGTTCTTAAATTAATGTACATTAATAATTAATGAATTAATGTGTTCCTAATTAATTAATGTACATTATGAATGTTATTAACAATTGTTTCACACAGGTAATCATGACATATAACCAAATAATTGTAAAATTAATGTACATTAATAATTAATTACTAAAAATTTTTTTATTGATCTTCTTAATTTTGATATTAATAATTAATTATTAATTAATAATGTACATTATAAATGTTATTAACAATTCTTTCACACAGGTAAGCACAATATTATTTTTCTATTAATTACTACCAATTTATTAATTAATAATTATAAATAGGCACACTAATATTTTTCTATGACTTAAATTTCTTCTCTATTATTTATTAATTAAGTACCAATTTATTAATTACTAATTATAAATAATAGGCACAATATTATTTTTATATTAATTAACTTTATTATCTATTATTTATTAAGTAATTATCAATTTATTAATTAATAATTAGAAATAATACATTTACCTTTTTTAATATAACAATGCTGAAGCAGTATACTGAAGAGCTAACAACCTATTGCGATTTCCCCGCATCCGAAAACATCCAGTCAGACTGTCATCACCTGAGGAGAAAGTGTCAGTCCTGTGTGAAATGTGCCCTATATATAGGCTTTGTGACCAATGTTTTAGGCGGGAAATCCGCAGTTGCGCGAGCCAAATGCGTTGTTTTCGGCGGGAAATTCTATGTGGCGCGAGCCAAAGGCGGGAAATCTGTGTTAATGCGTAAATCGGTAATCTCGTTTTCGTAAAATATACTCGTTACTGTCTTTTTACTCATTGTGCGGTTAATCCGCATCCTTTATCTCGTTGTTTTTCTAACACATACGTCTGTGGCGGTGTTTTACGCAGTTCGTAGTAGTATAGCCTCGTTTTCATTTTTTTTGTCGGCCATTTTTTTCTCGCTTAGCCGATTTTCAATCTTTTTAACTCGGCTAAATCGATCTAAATTGCAGTTCCAACTCACTTCCAGACCTCCTGCCTGGTTCCCCATGCTGTAAGTGACCTTTATTTATTTTTTTTGTGTGTATTTAGTGGGTTTTTTTTGTGTTTTTCTTCCGCCGCTTATCTCGTAATTTTTTTCACCTCGTATTTTTTTTTCTAATTGCTACGATGTAACGGCTCGCCTCGCTACGCGAGGCTCGCCTGCAATGAGCGCCTGCGGCGCTCATTGCCAAAGTGCTACGATGTAACGATGCTACGATATAACGGCTCGCCTCGCTACGCGAGGCTCGCCTGCAATGAGCGCCTGCGGCGCTCATTGCCAAAGTGCTACGATTTAACGGCTCGCCTCGCTGTGCGAGGCTCGCCGGGCGATGAGCGCCTGCGGCGCTCATCGCAAAGTCATACGCACTACGCAACAGAGCGGTTTAACGGCTCGCCTCGCTGCGCGAGGCTCGCCGGGCGATGAGCGCCTGCGGCGCTCATCGCAAAGTCGTACGCACTGCGCAACGCAGCGTGACGACGTCTCGCAGTTAGACAATTATAATATGTGATATATACTTGAATGTCTACAACAAGTAAAAGAACTTGCTTCCTGCTCAAAATACGGAGAAATACAGTTATTACACTGCATTCTGGGAAGCTGAGCAGGGACATGGAAATGTGCCCACAAATGCTTCGTTCTTCTATCCATAACTATTTTAAACGTGGCTTCCTTTAGGCTTATGCCTGCTGCATTTCACAGCCTTTATGCAAAGCCAAGGTTGGATTATACACAAGCTGAGAATCCTATCCACGTACAGCCGTTTCAAGGTTACTGCCTATCATCAGCGTGGAGTGGGATCCCAGCTTGTGTACTGGAAATTTTGAGTAGGTAGTTCACTTCAACAGTCATTTAATGTATGGTGGACCAAAGAGTGATAGAAGCCCTCCACCGCACAGTAGTACAGTAAATAAATAGTACATCTGTGTTCACATTTGAATGTCTAAAACAATTTAAAAAACCTGCTTCCTGCTCAGAGTTCCAAGAAATACAGTTATTACACTGCATTCTGGGAAGCTGAGCAGGGACATGCAAATGTGCCCACAAATGCTTCATTCTTCTATCCATAACCATTTTAAACATGGCTTCCTTTAAGCTTATGCCCGTTGCATTACACACACTATATTCTCGGAGCCTTCAAGGTAGTTCTTAATAGGGATGCTTTATACTTTAATAAAAAAAAACATAATTAATAGTTAAGGGCCAGCAGTACAAATTTTAAATATTTTTGCTAGCAATATGGCATCTGCATCCCTACGAAGGACTTTTTCCCAGGCTCCTAGAAAACAGCCTGTTGTGTTCCTAAAAAGGGTTTCCAGGCTCAAATGTTTTTGATATTTTAATATTCTTCTCCAACCCTTTGTATGAGTATATGTGTGTCTACATATACAAATACAGTGAGGGGAAAACTTATTTGATCCCCTGCTGATTTTGAATGTTTGTTCACTTACAAAGAAATGATCAGTCTATAATTTTAATGGTCGGTGTATTTTAACAGTGAGAGACAGAATAACAAAACAAAAAAAAAGAAAAACTCATGTCAAAAAGTTATAAATTGATTTGCAGGTCAATGAGGGAAATAAATATTTGACCCCGTCGTCTTAGTACTTGGTGGCAAAACCCTTGTTGGCAATCACAGAGGTCAGACGTTTCTTGTAGTTGGCCACCAGGTTTGCACACATATCAGGAGGGATTTTGTCCCACTCCTCTTTGCAGATCTTCTCCAAGTCATTAAGGTTTCAAGGCTGATGTTTGGCAACTTGAACCTTCATCTCCCTCCACTGATTTTCTATGGGATTAAGGTCTGGAGATTGGCTAGGCCACTCCAGGAACTTAATGTGCTTCTTCTTGAGCCACTCTTTTGTTGCCTTGACTGTGTGTTTTGGGTCATTGTGATGCAAGAATACCCATCCACAACCTATTTTCAATGCCCTGGCTGAGAGAAGGAGGTTCTCACCCAAGATTTGACGGTACATGGCCCCGTCCATCGTCCCTTTGATGAGGTGCAGTTGTCCTGTCTCCTTAGCAGAAAAACACCCCCAAAACATAATGTTTCCACCTTCATGTTTGACGGTGGGATTGTGTTCTTGGGGTCATAGGCAGCTTTCCTCCTCCTCCAAACACAGCGAGTTGAGTTGATGCCAAAGAGCTCGATTTTGGTCTCATCTGACAACAACACTTTCACCTAGTTCTCTGAATCATTCAGATGTTCATTGGCGAACTTCAGACAGGCCTGTACATGTGCTTTCTTGAGCAGGTGGACCTTGCGCTGCAGGATTTCAATCCTTTACGGCGAAGTGTGTTACCAATTGTTTTCTTAGTGACTATAGTTCCAGCTGCCTTGAGATCATTAACAAGATCCTCCTGTGTAGTCCTGAGCTGATTCCTCACTGTTCTCATGATCATTGAAACTCCACGAGGTGAGATCTTGCTTGGAGCATCAGACCGAGGGAGACTAGCAGTTATTTTCTGTTTCTTCCATTTGCGAATAATCCCACCAACTGTTGTCACCTTCTCACCAAGCTTCTTGGCGATGGTCTTGTAGCCCATTCCAGCCTTGTGTAGGTCTACAATCTTGTCCCTGACATCCTTGGACAGCTCTTTGGTCTTGGCCATGGTGAAGAGTTTGGAATCTGATAGATTGCTTTTGTGGACATGTGTCTTTTATACAGGTAACAAGCTGAGATTAGGAGGACTCCCTTTAAGAGAGTGCTCCTAATCTCTGCTTGTTGCCTGTATAAAAGACAAAAAAATACTTTAATAGGGAAATTGGGAAATATTTAGTGTAATCCAGGATGAAACGTCATTAATATATAAAAAAGGATAAAAATGCGTCTATCCTAAAGTGGTAAGTATAAGTCAAGAAGGTATCACTGTCCCACAATATTCTCGGATTTTCAAAATGTGACCACCTTAATTTTGACATGTAAATATAGTGAATTATAATTGTTGTATCTCTGTGGTTCTGAAGTGCATTAATATTATTCTGTAATGTTTTATGATGCTTTTATGCAGGCCTCATATGCAATGTATTTGCTAATCAAGGGAATGCAACAAGATGATTTAATTAGAATATTTATTAATAGACACAATTCTTCTAAAAATAGTGCACTAATCAAAAAAGAGTTAAAAATACTAAAAAACAAAAAACAGGGGGTTAAGCATGGTGCTACTATATAAACACAGTACAATATTATATAGGGGAAGGAGAATATCTTCATATATATCTATGTATGCATATATATCACTTATAACATCATAAAACCAGAACATAAAGTATAGGCGTCAACCGCTCAAGTGTAAAAAAGAGAAGGAGAAAAGAAGTATCCCTTATCTCCCCTGTTTGCATGAGATATGCCTGGGTACTTGCGTTTTTAGGTATGGTAATGGAAAGAGGTTCTGCTGTTGCAGCTCACAAGAGTATTAAATAAGTTGCAACATCCTGCCCCTGCTCCTGATGGGCCATTTCGACACTTAATAGGGCTTACTCATGGGCTAGTAAGTGTTTAGATTCATGGCCTATTTATGGCCTGGGCACTTAAGCGTTTTGCTTCCTAGGCTGTGTGTCACGTGACGCACGTTGGTCACGTGACACGCGTTGATGTCTGACGTCATGAATTAAATAAACTTTATTTGCGATAACAGACGCAAAAAGCGTCTGACGTCGTCGCGTATTTTGAATTTGTGAGACTTTATTTAGACAGGCCGAAAGGCATGAACGTATGACGTAATCGCATATTTAAACCACGCGTACTTAATTTAAATAGTAATAGGGACAATTTACAGAAGGTGTATGAAAGGGAACTGACCTACAAAGTATATTATACATGAATAAAATAATGCACAGAGTGTATATAAAGTCATAAAAATAATTGAAGTGGAATGGGATGACAGTTGTGACTAAAGTAATAGAAAATATGAAAGTGATAAAGTGAAATATGTTATATGTAATGGGTAATAGATATAATAATAGACTTATATATATAATTAGGTGTGATGTTTTAGTGAATGTGATGGGTGTTAATGAAGTAAAAAAGTGAATTTACAATTCAGTTATGTATAATTAAAATAAAAAATTTGATAGGGTAAAATAAGATGAATGAAGGTGTGAAAAATATAATATTGAAATGAATGTGTAAATAGTTAAGTGAATGTATGTTGTGGTATTGTTATAAATTTATATATTGAATGGGACTTATAGGAAAAGCGATGAATGGATGGTGCTAAATTAAGTGGACAATGAGGGTATATAATAAATAAATATAATGAAGAATCTAATGTGATAAACAATAAATAGATGCACTGAATTTAAAGGGCACTGGTGTATATACATAAATATTAAAAACATAAATAGATGTTATTATATGTGAAGAAATCTTACATTATGTAGTATATATACCATAGGTCTAAAGCAGAAGAACATATAGGTTATACAACCATTTTAGTGCTAAACAAACTGAGGCCTTTAAGTTCGTCATCTAAAAGGCTACAAGACGAAAGGTGCTCATAAAAATGCTGAATATGAGAAACCTTCATTTAGGCCATTCGGATATTGTGAGTTTAAAGTAAATATCCATCTACTTTCTAACTGTAAAAGTTGTGTATTAATATCTCCTCCTCTAGGTTTTCTGCAGAGATGATCAACTACATAGAATTTCATTGTTGAAGGTTTATTGGCGTGTATCATTTGGAAATGTTGTGACACAGGAGTGTCCATTTAATATTTCACTGAGTAGGTGTGTTCGAGTATACGTCGGCGTAACTGCTTTATCGTTTTACCTACGTATAGCTTTGGACATGGGCAGACCAACATGTAGATCACATGTGCACTTTTACACGTGATAACATTTCTTAAAGGATATTCGTTGGAGGTGATTGGATGTGTAAAACACTGACCAGGATGCACATAGGGGCATGCTTTACATGTTCCACATCTATATAACCCTCTCGTTGGTTCAAGCCACATGGTCTTTGTCTTATCCTCTTCTTTAAATTTAAAGAAACTTCTGACGATATGGTCAGCTATACTTTTATTTTTCCTATAGGTGATTTGTGGCTGTGGTGGAAGGTATCTTTTGAAGTCAGAATCATCCAATAGTATATGACAATGTTCTTCAAGGAAATTTTTTATTTGTTTCCAATCATTGCCGTACGTCATTATAGAAAATCTGTGGAGGGAGCTGAAGGTTCAAGTTGCCAAACATCAGCCTTGAAACCTTAATGACTTGGAGTAGATCTGCAAAGAGGAGTGGGACAAAATCCCTCCTGAGATGTGTGCAAACCTGGTGGCCAACTACAAGGAACGTCTGACCTCTGTGATTGCCAACAAGGGTTTTGCCACCAAGTACTAAGTCGAAGGGGTCAAATACTTATTTCCCTCATTGACCTGCAAATTAATTTATAACTTTTTTGACATGCGTTTTTCTTGTATTTTTTTCTTTTTGTTATTCTGTCTCTCACTGTTAAAATACACCTGCCATTAAAATTATAGTCTGATCATTTCTTTGTCAGTGGACAAATGTTCAAAATCAGCAGGGGATCAAAAAATACTTTTTGCCCTCACTGTATATATATATATATATATATATATATATATATATATATACACATGTATATCATAAAGAATATGCATTATATATGTGCTTGTGGATCTTGCAATCAACCGTTTTAGTACAGTATAGTATAACAGTTACCTTCTGATTTTATTTAATTAAAATTATACACAGGGCTTGTAGCTAGTTAAAGAGGTTCTGTATAGTATAAGAGGTTGACTGTTTTTTAATTCAGTTTTAGTTCTTGCATTGTCAGAGCTTGATATGTGCTTTATATATGGTTTTATCTCAATCAAACGACATCTAGGACACTACAATCTGTTGACCTAAGCTTAAGTGACTCGTAGGCATAAAAAAAAAAAACTCCAACCATAGTAATAATAAGATAGACACCAATATGGGATTAAGGCCATAGCTTTTATTGTACAAAGCAGTGAAACCACAGAGGTTCATCCCCACAAATGGAGCCCAACACTTCAGAGGCCTCCAGGAACCCTGTGCCCAGTAGACCTCAGGACTAACCATGATCTTGGACCATCATCATAAGGGCTCCACCCTACAGTGAGCAATCAGCCCCCACACCCACAGCTGTGACAATATAAAGATAAAATAACATAAAACATGGAGGGAGGAATGTACAGCATGTGGTTCCAGAGGCTGCTATAATCTTTGTTAGTAAAATAACTTGATTTCTGGTTTTCGGCTTTTTACTTCAATATGTCTACCTTTATGAGCATTTAGCCCTTGTGAAAATGTATTCAAAAATAGTAAATTATTTGTAACTTAATTTTGTAGTCATTAGTTTTGTTGTTGTTCAGTCATGTCCGGCTCTCTGTAACCCTATGGACCTCAGCGAGCCAGGCACATCTGTCGGCCTCTGCCCCTTTGAGCTTCCTTAATTTCATGTTCATTGTTTAATCTATCCATCTCCCCCTCTGCCATCCTTTTCTTTATCAGAGTCTTCTGGGCTGAATCCTGTCTTCTCATGATATGGCCAAAATCAAACCTTCCAGTGAACAGTTTAGCTTGATTTCCTATAGTATTGATTGGATCTTCTTGCAGTCCAATGAATTCATCATGTTATCTCATGTTTGACCACATCCAGTTTGCTAATGTTCCAGGATCCAATGATAAATTGCTCTTTACTGCTTGCTTATTAGATCAAAAAGACCCACAATTTTACCTTCACTCTTCACCCATTTCTATCTATCTATCTATCTATCTATCTATCTATCTATCTATCTTCCAATGCATATTTTGCTTGTCTCCATTATATGCCCTCTCCCCTCTGTAATATAACATCTGAGTGAATTTGAGTTTTTTAAATATCACTGTAGTTTCCTCAGTAAATGCTAGATATTTTGAATAACCCACAGAGATTGGCGGGATATCCGAAAAGTCACAAGATTGTTGCGTATACTCTCAAGCTATTTGTCTTACCATTGATAAGATCTTTATCCAAACTCAGAAACTTCCAATAGTGAAATCTTCCGGGACACACAGAATACATGCTTAACTTGCAAAGGCATTTTGCCTCTTTAAGCTTTATCCCCCCCCAGAATTATTTTGGCTCCTACACCCCTGATCTCTAGCACTGTATCTATCCCTAAAACAATATACCTATACTACTCTATTAATCTACTACCTTGGAAAGATGACTGAAAACATTAACCCTCTATGTCTCTGACTTGGTTTCACCATCATGTGACTGCTTTTATAATTTATGTGTAGTTTAAGTGTATTTAACCTGATATGTTTAGTAAAGCATAATTCACATACAGCATTGTTGACCTATATCACTACAGAGCAGCAAAGCAAACATGACAATTTGAGTAAAGATATTAGCAAAATTCTGGCATTAGATTTTGTTGTTGTCGTTCAGTCCTTCAGTCATGTCCAACTCTCTGTGACCAAATGGGTGCAGCTCATTTGGCACATCTGTGGTGAAGGGGCTTGTATACCTCAATGAAGCTGTGAGCTGTACCATGTAGGTTCACCAAAATGGATAGGTCATAGCAGAGTGGTCAGAAGGTGAAGGAACTGGCAACCCACTCAAGTATCTTTGCCAAGAGACCCTTATGAATAAGCATGAGCAGAGACATAACGATAGATGTGCCTGACTCTCTGTTGACCGTATAGTCACGGAGAGTTGGACACAACTGAACGGCTAAAAAACAACAACAAATCCTTGGGCATAAAAGCATTTTAGGTAAAACTGTTATTTTAGTAGATACTGCTTGTGCCATGTTTGTGTCTTTTGTTTTGTGCCATATTTTTTACTGGCTTTTTTTGGAGTCATTGAGAAGGGGTAATCCTGAAAAAGGTTCCCCATATTATCAGAGTTTATTATAAATGAGTGGCTTCTTCAGGTTGGACAACGTCTGCAATGAGCGCTCATTGTGAGCCCTGCAATGAGCGCTCATTGCAGACATCGTCTAACCCGCCATTTTCATACCTCGTGCTGAGCGCCTTCGGTGCTCATTGCAAACCTCTCCCCACTCTCTGACCCCATGTCTTTTTCCACCCTCTACCTTCCATGTATCTGATTTCCCCTCTCTCCCTCCTCCCTCTACCTGCCCTGAGTTTTTTCCCCTTATTTCTCTCCCCTGTGTCTTTCCTCCCTCTCTCACTCCCCCCTGTGTCTCTTTCCCCCTCTCCCTCTCCTCTGTCTTTCTCCTCTCTGTCTCTGCATTCATTTTCACAGTCTTGCAGGACCCGCGTTGATGGGCTAAGTGTTACAGGCTTCGACCTCTTTTTGATCCTTTTTGAAAACATATACGTCTTTACGGACGCCATTTTTTTCCTTGCTTAGCCGATTTTCAATCCTTGAAAAACGTCAATTAAACCTCAAATTAGCCTACAACCTCACTCACAGGCTCCCTGCCTTTCCCCCTGTGCTGTGTGTGTGAAGTTGTAAGTTAATTTTTTTAATTAATTGGCGCCTTTTGGTGGTCTTCCAACAACTTTGCGTGCCTCGTGATCAGCGGCAAAGTCCTATGGTGCTGATCACGGGCATCGCCATGAGCGCCTTCAATTTGTTGCCATCCTCTATCGGTGGAGCGTCCTGGGGCCAATAACAACTATGACGGGACAGATGACCCTACGGGGGACCCTGAAAGGCCACAATTGCTGCAATGAGCGCCCTTGTCGCTTATGGCAAAAGTGCGGGCCTCGCGATGAGCACCTATGGCGCTCATCGCGAGGCCTACAATGAGTGCCTTTGGCACTCATTATGCATGTGCAAGCCCGTAACATTTAACATTGCGGGATCAACATTCGTAACTTACCACATCTATTATATGTGATACTAGCAACTTGCCCGTCAAAAATGACGGCAATAAAATGTTAAGGCTGGGAATGCTGTTTGCCACACAATGTGAGTCTCTGACACTCTTAACCTTCTAGTTATCTACAAAGAAGTACAACAATTATAGTAAATGTGTTTATTTTTTTAACATGCAACTTGTAGTTCAACAACTGCTAAACCATTCTTTTTTAACAATATTAACTTTTTTAATTGTCAGCTATGCATGAATAATCTAACCATGGGTCAAGTTTCTATGAATCAGTATTGTAAACCATTACATATTGCTTTTTAACATGCACCTTGTAGTTCAATGACTGGTAAACTTTTTTAACAATATTTACTTGTGTAAATTGTCAGCTTTGCAGGAGTAATATAAAAGAACTGGTCAACTTTGTATGAATAATGTAACCTGCAACTTGTAGTTCAAGCACTTAAACCACATAGGTATTGAATCCAGAGGAAGGCAAACAGAAACCCCCCAGTGAAACTTATCCAATTGTGTTAAAGGGGGGAAAAAATGAATTCCTTCCTGACCCCAGTAACTGGCGATCGGATTAGTCCCTGGATCAATACTCTCTATTTAATTATACATTTCAAGTTAGCAAGAAATAATCATCCTCCTACTTACATTAAGCCTTAATTATATACAATAAAACATGTTTCCAAACCTTGGAAAATACAATTTTAACAGTGCAAACATTAACGTAATGTAATAACATTGAAAGTTTATTTTTATAAAAATGCAATGATCTTGAAAATTTAATCCAGGAAGGCAAACAGAAAAAAAACCATTGCAAAAATTAATTCCTTCCTGACCCCAGTAACTGGCGATCAGATTACTCCATGGATCAATACTCTGTATTTAATTATACATTTACATTTTCCAAGAAATTATCATCCTTCTACTAACATGAAACCTTAATTACATACAATGAATCAACTTTTCACACCTTGTAAAGTAGCATTGTAATATTACAAACAGTAACTTAATATAATAACATTTAAACTGTAAATGTAAGAAAATACAACTTGTATGCTGTTTTGTGGGGCTAATCCTGCCAAATGGGCACTTCCAGTACACTGTTGTTTATTATAAAAAAAATAATTGCACTTGTTTTTTGTTTTTTTTGTAGTTCTTGAAAATGGCACATACAGTTTCCTATGTGAAATAGTGGTTCTCTAAAAAGAGTTCGCCAGACATAAAAGTTCGTCCTCGGAGTAAAAAACACTGTTCTCTATGTTTTTTTGCCATTTTATGGAGTTTCCTAAGTGAAAAAATGGTCCTCTAAAAAGAGTCAGAGTGACATAAAACGTTGCCCTCAAAATAAAACCACTGTTCTCTATGTTTACAGAACCTCATAGTAGACAATGTTTTTTGTAAAAATTCAGCCATCATCTAATAAATCACCTTGACTTTAGTTTTCTTCAATATGAACTTTAATGTCCTCTGAATTGTTGCATCTGGAAAAAGTAACATAGAGTTGTCCATGGGCAAAGACAGTTTCCTGTAAAAAAAAATGACCACAGACGTAAAAGTTTGTCCTTCTGATGTATTAATGGTCATGGCAAATGCAATGATAATGGGAAATTGCCTCCTTTGAAGGCCAAAAGACAAACCACTCTCAATTGGAGCCAAATCAATTCTTGGTATAAAAACGTGTTCACCTTTATGGGTACCATTCATAATTTCGGCATGTATGAAATGATCTCTTTAATCCTGCACAATTAATCTGGTCCCATTAGAGTAATTTTTGGGGATTTATATTTCTCAGTAGCATGACAATTGTCCCTTTTTAAGTTGCAAAACATGTTGTGGCATTCCAGAGGGAGTTAAAGAATTGATGCATTCCATAGTAAAGTTAGATTCACTGTCGTCATCAGCCAGATCCCGAATCTGCACTGTAATCATATTTTTTGGGTGCATTGATTAATTTTATAATTTCGTTATTTAGATTCAAGGCATCTATATTTTTTGATGTTAATATCACTTTGTTTGCAATGTCTGAGTAATCCTTGTTATTTATTGTATTGAGAAAGATTGCCAATATTAGTGATTCTTTGCAAATCATTTGTGATGGAATTTCAATGGTGTCATCAGGTAGATTAGTTATTTTTGGATGTTTTCCTTCTCCAATTTGATTTAGCCATCATTGAATTCATTTTGGCCTTCGGATCTCATATTTAGTTCTCATTTAAAGTGTGTAAATATTTTCCACAGTTTACTTGTCTTTATAAATGTTTTTCGACAATGTCAGTCCTATTTGCATGTAGCACAACAGGTAATGTTTGCCTAAAATCTCCTCATAACAACGTCACCTTTCCACCAAATGGCAAATCATTATCCATAACTTCTTTTAATAATCGATCAATACATTGCAGGGCATGACATGACATCATTGTTGCCTCATCTATTCTAATTAATTTACTTTTTTTAATTTTTGGGCTTGTAATGAATTAATTTTAATATCTGACACTGATGTTTCTAGAATTGGAACTGGCAGTTTAAATCCACTATGCGCAGTTCTCCCACCTTCTAACAAAAGTGCAGCAATTCCAGTTGTTGCAAATGGCAGTGCTATTTGACATTGTGCTCTAATGTAACTCATCAAACAATTATACAGATACGTTTTTCCTGATCCACCAGTGCCATCTAGATAGAATTAATGCTCTTTGAGCATGTCATCGTCTATTGCATTTGTGATGGAGTTAAATGCTTGCAATTGTAATGCATTTAAACTTGCAATTTTTTCTTGTGTTTTTTGGTATTCAATCTCAGTGTCATACTCCTCAAAGTTAGTTTCATCTATAAGTCCTGGATCAGGCAGATTAAAACTTGCACAATTTAATCCATGACAAAGAAAGATTTCCGGAATTTCAATTAATGCTTTTAATAGCGCAATGGTCTCATTGTAACGTTTCAAAAAGTCTTCACACATATTTAATTTAAATTTTCCCACAAAGCTAATGCATTAGGTACATTGTTAAAGATGCAAATTAATGCAAATTGTTCTCTCATTTGCTTTGGCATTTGACATAGTGATGCTTCTTTTAGACATCTCTCCCATTCCTTATCATCTGCCAGGATTTTTTTATTTTTTGCAGCTAATTGGAAAGTATCATAAACTATATCATTCACTGTGCGTAAATGTTCATAACTTTGTGCACCGGGAACAGGTAAAAGAAGTAATCTTAAACTGAAACGTCCAATCTCTTTTGGACTAACGGTTAAATTCTTGGGATAATTTTATTAGTATCTTTTATTCGTTGTTGCCATTGGCCATTAATGAATACATAGTGATATGGAATCTCAATGTATAAAAATTTTCTCGCCTCAGTATCCTGGCAATTTAATTGAAACCAAGCAGTAAGTGTTGTTGCTCTATGTTCATTTTGGGCTAAGGCATTTCTTTCATTCCCTGCCGTAAAGCAAACATATTAACTTTGTGGCAAATGTACAGCTAATCGATACACAGCATGTGACCGATCATGCATCTCAAATTTCAGGAGACGCCACATGGCTTCAGGAGCACTGACATAGCGAGCATCTAAATAACATGAAAGTTCATCATGTAAAACTGAATTGTCTTGTTCATTTTGTGCTCCTTGCACCACAACAGTTGCTGCGTCATATCCTTTGTATATATACTTATCTACATATTTAATGGATTTGATAGAAGTGCAAGCTTCCACATTTACGGGTGCATTGTACTTCATCAGCAAATGTGGATTGTGTGGAACTACATATCTATTATCAACCTTTTGGCCACAAATAATAGCGATTTGTCCTTCTTGTCTTTTATACAAAGGGTATCCATCACAATTAGCACAAGTTAGCATTTGAAATTGTTTTGGGAACTCTTTTATGCATTTTTTATTTTTCATACAAGGTGAATTTGGATTGATATCTCCACATGGACCATGAATCATTCTGTGTTACAGTCTCATAAAATGTTTTTCTGGATGTGGAAGTTAAGCAGTAATTACTGAATCCACTCTGTCTGCTGTATTCAATTTATCTTTTTCTTGCAGGATTAAAAGTATGTGTGCATGTGGCAGGATTCTTTTTTTAAATTAAATGGTATAAATAAAAGCCACACATTTCCCAAATAACTATGCTTTAGTAATATCATGTATTAATGAATTGAGTTTAACTTTAAATACTCTTGCCACTAAATCTAATCGGTCAGAAGTATTTTGGCCAAGATTCAAATTTTCCTTGATCTCTGGCCATAGTGGATTACATGTGAATGTAATTAATAAATCTGTTTTTCCAAATTTAGTCACAATAGCCATGGCATCATTGTATCTTTCTTGCATATTGCGATGAGATCTTTGCAAAGTGGATGGCAAAATGATTGCTCTTCCAGCTGGAATATCTCTGTTGGTAGCCAATTAAGAGACATAATCATTCAATCCACAATATTGCTCTATGCAAAGCTTGTTTTGATGAAATTTGATAACATTTTGATTATTTGCTTCGACTTGTAAATAAGAATCAATAATCCATTGTTGTGTGTTTGCCCCCACATAAAATGGGAGTAAAATGATCCGAAATACCAGTTTGTAACACCTTATTTTTCAGCATAGAAATATTGTTTCTAACCCGAGCTTTAGTATTGGGATAACTTTACAATTGTAATTTTGGTTCCCATTCTGGCTCACCATTTGGAAAGAAAATGGGATATCTCATTGGATCCAAATTACAACTTAATATATTTAAGTTTATAAAAGGTTGCTCTTCATTGCGTAGATATATTCTAATATCCCGCTGAAAAGGTGGTTCACCATCCTCATTTTTAAAGACCATGGCAACCTCAATTACTGTTGGTAAATTATACCTTTGATCAGTACTGCGATCTCTTTTCAAAACCATAGGAAATGCGTGTCTTTGTGGAAGTCTTACCTCTCCTTTCTGACAGCAACTAATAAACTCTCCATCAGTTGATCTTTCATTCATAAAATTATAGGCCCCACAAAACTGACAAACCACATTCATTAATCCACAATAATGACTCTCTACTGGTAGTGCTGTAAATAAGGGACTACCTAGAGCTTACTCAACATAGATATCACTGCAACTTTCTATATCTACATTGATGTCATGTGTATGAACATTTGTTTCATGAGGCAATATTGGGTCATTAGGCAATATTTCACAGACTTTTTTTGTTTACTTTTTCTTTTCTTTGAAGCTCCAGCACACTCAGTTTGTGCCTTCTTACTCGTTTTTCTTTTATTTAATAGTCTCTGTCGGTCTTCTCTTAAGCGTTGGGAAGTCTGGGGGGACTGTGCATCTCTCCATCTTTGCTTTGTTCCCTTGCCATTCTTCTTTTACGTTCATCAACGTCTTCTACGTTGTCCACCATTGTAATCTGTAATTGTAAATACAGGAGTAAGATCTAATGTTTTTATATTGTACATATTGTTTTTACCTGTCATCAATGGAAAACCTAAAGAGCAGTAATGAAACATTAAAATGACCAGAAATACATTTGTAATTTTTTCATTAAATTAATTAATGAATCAATCAATGTGTTTTTTTAATTGGCATACATGAAAACCTAAAGAGCTAAGGATATATATATTGATAAATAAGTTAAGGGTATTTTTTTTTTATAATTAATTATTTCGTAATTAATAAATTAATATACGTGGATTTATTAATCCCAAAGTGTCATGAATACAAAACAAAAATACTTAATCCTGTTTTCCTAAAGAAGGGCATCATTAAATCATATACCTGTAAAATTTATGTTATTGCAGATGAAATCCTGCAGAACTCACGTCCTGTCTTCAGGCAGCTGCACCGATGAGGAAACTGTAAAATTACATGAAAAGCATTTTTAATATTTGGATTAAAATAATTGATTAATCATTTAAAGTATCATGTTTAATTGGCATACATTCCAAACGTAAAGGCCTAAGGATAGATATCTGAATAAATAAATGCAGTATAACATATTAAATGTAGCAGGTGTCCTAATGTAATACATTTATTTAAATATTTAAGTGCTTTGAGGGTGCTATCCTTGTCAGGCAATGTGCAGCAACACAGATATTTTTGTTTGTTTTTGTAATTATGAATAAATATATATTTTTTTACTTCAGTGTAAAATATATATATGTTTTTATAATGATTACTAATTAATAATTCATGAATACATTAATATACATTAATTAATTAATCAATAACTGTCATCAATGCAAAACAGAAAGACTTAATCCTTTTTTTCCTAAAGAAGAGCATCATGAAATCATATACCTGTCAAGTTGATGTTATTGCAGATCAAATGCTGCAGAGCTCACTCTCTGTATTCAAGCAGCTGCACAGATGAGAAAACTGTAATATGATATGAAAAGCATTTTTAATGTTTGGATTCAATTAATTCATTAATCATTTAAAGTATCATGTTTAATTGGCATACATGCAAAACGTAAAGGATTAAGTATTGATATATTCATAAATAAATGCAGTATAAAAGATTCAAAATAGCAGGTGTCATAATCTAATAACGTTATTTCAATATTTAAGTTCTTTGACGGTCCAATGCCTGTCAAGGAATGAGCAGCAACACAAAAATGTAAACATTTTTTGTACTGCAGTGTAAAATATCCATGTTTTGAAGGTCCATAGCATAAGAAATTGATTAAAGTAAGTGCACTGTGAAATATACAGTTTTTGAGGTCTTTAAGCATAATAAACTGATTTAAGTAAGTGCGCTGTAAAATATACCTTTTTTGGACTGTAGTGTAAAATATCTTTTTTTGGAGGTGTCAGAGCATAATAAAGTGAGTTAAGTATGTGGACTGTGAAATATACAGTTTTGGTGGTCTCATAGCATAATAAACTAATTTAAGTAAGTGCACTATAATATATATATATATAATATATATATATATATATTTTTTTTTAAATTAATTAAAATTAATAGCTCCTAAATTAATGTACGTTAATGAGCAGTAATCCAGATATATAACTGCAGTATGAAATGTATATATTTTTTGTAGTGCAGTTTAAAATATAGAATATTTTTATATTGATGATTACTAATTAATAAATAATTGTACATTAATAACTAATTCATAAAAAAGTACATATATTAAAGAGATAAGCATTTATATATTCAGAAACCAAAGCAGTCAAATTTTTTTTTGATGATTACTAATTAATAAATGAATGTACATTAATGATTAATTTATCAATGAATTAATATATTATAAAGAGGTAAGCATTTATGTATTCATAAAGTAAAGCCAGTATATATATATTTTTTTTAAATAATATTTACTAATTAATAAATAATAAATTAACGTACATTATTAATTAATAAATGAATACATATAAAGAAGTAAGCATTTATGTAAAGTAAGGTTAATGTAAAATATAGGATTGTGCATTTTTTAATAATAATAATTATTAGTTTTAATAATAATTTATTAATCAATTAATATACTTTACCTATTTCTAATTAATATCCAGCAATAAATATCCTGAAGAGCTAACAATCTCTTTGGATTTTCCGCCAGCAGAAAATGTCCACTCACCTGAGGAGAAAGTGTCAGCAATGTGGCAAGCGTGCCCTATATATAGGCTGCATGCGCAAGACCAAACCGTTGGTGTCGGCGGGAGAGCCGCCATTTCAGAACCGTAATGGAAGTTAGTGTTGTAAAATGGCGTTGATAGTGTATGTGTTACGCGCCTCACGAGCATTTTCCATCCTTCCTAATAGTGTATTTTTGTACCTCGTACATCCCTGTCAAAGTCGTACGTCTCTGGCTGTGTTTTACGCGCTTCGGGGTCGTGTAGCCTCGTTTTTTTCATCTGCCACATTTTTTTCCGCTAAGCCGATTTTCGAGTGCCGAAACGTGGCAAATTCGGCTTAAATTTGCGTGCAACCTCACTCCCAGACGTCCTGGCTGTCCCCCCATGCTGTGTGTGAGGTGTTTTTTTAATTTAATTTTTTTAATTTTTTGTTCTTTTTTTGATTTGCACGGTTTGACCTTTAACTTCGTATTTTTCCGACCTCGTAATTTATTTTCTAAGTTCCGCGCCTCGCAATTCTTTATTTTCTAAGTCCAGCGTTCCTCAACTGCTTGCAGCCTAAGGCAATCCTGCGTTTCCTAACTGTTTGGAGGCTAAGTCTCGCATTTTTCAATGCCTCAACGGCTCACCTTGCTTTGCGTGGCTCGCAGGAGCACCTTCTGCACTCATTTGTACCTAAGTCACGTGTGTTTTAGTTGCCAGCAGGCGATGAGCGCCATCACCGCCCATTGCCTTAGTGCTCCGAGTTTCAATGCCTCAACTGCTCACCTCGCTACATGAGGCTTGCAGCAGGGCGCATAGGCTAAGCGCTCCGAGCTCGGAAGACTTCTGTGCTTCAACGGCTCACCTCGCTACCCGAGGCTCGCAAACGTGACGACGAATCGCAGTTTGGCAATTATAATATGTGATTAAATAAAATGATTAGTCTTAAATATAGTGTTAGGCACTAGATATATTTATTATAGGTTACATTCATTGTTTAATGTACTTACTATATGGAGGATGTGAGTTGCCTTGCAAGCTGACCTCACTAGTTATTTGCCTAGTACATTACTATCTAAGGATCAGCAAGAATTATGCTTATATATATTGTCCTTTTAACAGAACCTAAGGGGGTCATGACAAAATCTTACTTCAAGGAATATGGGTTTAGACGTCTCACTGGAAGTGGGATAGGAGGGTACTGAACTCATACCAAGATTACCATTATGACTAGGACTCTAAGCCATAATGTATTATACAGCATAATGGCAATGGAACTTTATAAATGAACATGAAGTTAAATAATATTACTGATACTTTAATGTATACTTTTATTTGGTTGAGGTTTTTAATGTATTTCTCTCCATGAAGCATTAGTGATCCCCAGCCTGTGCATGATATCTAATACTCATATATTCCCACTTCAGGGCGGTCACAGCATAGCACATGCTACTAGTGATTTAAAAACCTGGAGAAAATATGCATCAGTTAATTGTAGATGAATAATCAGAGTATTCCATTATAAAATTATACATTTTTGTTGGACCTTCTGTCTTCATCGTCTTGAATTTTAGTGAATATAGACCATTATCTACAGCCAGTAGTCAAATATAGAACTCACACATTTCTTATCATGTATGTAAGAGTTGTGATTAATCCATAAATGTTGTGGCTGCAAAAATGAAACACATTGTATATTCTGGAAATCCAGTTGTGCAAGAATCAGAACAGCCGTCTGGGTAATGCTAATTATGGTGTGTCGGGCCCTGGCCAGGCAGAGCTGCTTGGTTCTACAGCGATCTTACTTAAAGGGCCATTTACTTCACTGTAAGTGCTCTTCATGGTGTGAAAGAAAACAAGATTGTATGTTAAAATTATCTATTCTTTTGTTGCACTAATAACTGGTAAAAAAATCTAGAGGTTTAAAGGCATATTAAAGCGAAATGGGTTATGAATACATCCTAGGGAGGAACATGAAAAAATGCAAACCATTTTTGCATTAAAGAAAAACTGTTGCAGGTGATGTTTACACCCTCAGAATTTAGGCTCAGCTTCTCAGGGTATGATTTAGTAAAAGTGTACCCAGTCCATGTGAGCATGGTCAGATATGCAGCCAATCAGCAATGCTGTTTCAAGCCAGCATAGATGACTATTACACTGGGTCCTTAAAGGACCATACATCAACATTCAAGTAAAAATGCTTGATCAATTACACGGTTGTTCTTTAGACATACACCCTCTCCTTGATAAATTCTGACAAATTATAATTGTACAGCTTCTTCCTATTCTAATTTGTCTTTTAGGCGAATGAACATTTATGCTTGATTTATGGTCCTGCAATGACCTGTAAAGGAAGAAAGCTTACGTTTCTGGTCTGTGTGCATGTGTCTCTGTGTGAGTGAGTGAGTGCATGCAATTCACTGGGGCTGGGGGAGGTATTGGGGCAATTCACTGGGGCGGGACGAGATCACAGGGGCAATTTACTGGGGGTGAGGGAGGTGATGGTGCAATCCACTGGGGCTGGGGGAGCTAATGGGGCAATTCACTGGGGCTGGGGTAGGTAATGGGGCAATTCACTGGGGCTAGGAGAGATCACAGGGGCACTACACTGGGGACGAGGGAGGTGATGGGGCAAATTTCATCTGGGATGTAGTTAAAACAATCAGTGAATGACGGGACACAGACCGTATTCTGGGTATTTCAGAAATCTAAAGGAAAGCTGCAGCTCAATTCACAGACCAAAAATATACAATGTATTATGTATGCTAATTTCAGCTGCAAATGCATTAAATTCAGCAAACTTTAGCGCAACTGTTTAAATGTTTATTTTGGTATTTTTTCATGAAAACAATTTTTTTTTCATAAACTACTAATTCTCCTCTATCAGATGCATTAATAACCCAGCTCGCTTGCATATACCTTTAAGTCTGTTTACATACATAAAGTGTATCCTACTTACTGGCTGTTGCATGAGCTATAACAGATAGCCAGGTCTGTGCAGTGATTGTCTATAGGGAAGACAGTGATTGATAGCAGTTTTTCACTGGGACTGCACTGCCCATTCCAACATTCCATGCCTGCACAGATTTGTTAAAGGTTTTTTTTTTTTTCTTTGGCTCACTAAACAAAGCTGACTTGAGTGCAGCAATAATTCCAGTGAGCTGATCTACATTGCTCAAATTCCACAGGCAAGATAGCAGAAATCTAAATTTTCTGCAGTAAGTAAAACAATTGACCCATTAACCCCAGGACTGTTCCCTTCATACTGGAAATATAAGCAGTCTTACTATTGGCTTGAATGGGGTGTGGGGGAGCACCCCTGCAACCTGATGGGCTGAAGTAATGCAAAAGCAAGTGGGCAGCCTGTTATACATGTAAACACAGGTTTTATTTTATTGATTTCTCAATATATTTAAAAAATGTATTTCAATATGCTTTTAGGAGATCTTTACGGTGATGTGGTCCAAAATGTGCTGAATTAAGCAGCCCTTTAATGCCTTTAAAATGAATATGCTTTTTACTTTTTGCATAATGGTTTTAACAGGCAAAGTATAGAGAGATTAAATGTACATTTATAACAAAAGAAAACCACTGCATTGATTAGAACCTATTTTGTTTCTTAAAATATGGTAGTATTTTTCTAACTTAAGAGCAAAATCTTTAACTCGTTAACATTTCTATCCAATTCTTTACTGTGTGGTTCATACTAGAGAGCCCAGGTTTGTGCTTACTATGTAAATTTTTCTTAAATGTATAAAACAAAATGACAAAATACAACATTGTGACAGTTTTTTATTACAAAGAGAAAAAAAATAAAAAATTCAAACAATCCATGTGCTGTAAACATTGCTCCACTTTGTGTTTATTATTCCTTTAGTTCCTTAACTGAGGTTTTAAATGGTAGCACTGTGCTGTCAAAAGGTGCATTCACATGAAGAAAAAGATTGTAATATAATTTTATATATATATATATATATATATATATATAAACAAATAATACATTTGTAAGTCCATCTGCATGTCTAAAAAATAATTTCTCGCTCAGGTTTCCCAGAATTGCAGTCATTGTTCTGCACTCTGAGCCATTGGGCGGGGACATGCAAATGAGAAGACATTGTATCTTGCTCTTAAATCCAAGATTGCCATTTTATACATGGCTCCTTTAAATGCATATGCTTGGTGTACCACACAGCTTTTTGTGTAGGGTTTTATGCTCACAAATTACTATTTTTTGTGTTCTAAAACACAAGAAATAGAATGTGAAAATCAATGGAGGTTAATACAGCACTGTAAAATAACAGAAGACTTTAAAGGTGGAATTGGGGTGATAAAAGTTAATATGTGTATGGTTTCCAAACAGTGTGTGAAAAATTAAGTGCTATTGAAATTTATAGGAGGAGCCATTCCCCTTACGTGCTGTGAATCCTCAGACAAATATTAATATTCTGTATATAAAACAACATATAGTCTTCAGAAGATGCTTCTTAATTATATTTAACCTTTATCATTATGCCATCTATTCTGCTACTCAAGACTACATTTTAATTTAATTATAATACAAATTCATTTTATGGGTAACAATTTATTAACATACATTTGCTTTTCTGTATTTTCATGTTATGTCAAATGTGATACAGGTAGACTATGAGACTATTAAAGAGCTTCTCAACGTGAATGTCGTGTAAAGCAGCTCTGTCCACTATTTACACTATGCTAGAGCAAAGCAGTGCTGCCGGTGCTCCTACAAGTAAATACTTTTTTGGGGGGTATGGGGGGGGGGGGGGGGCGAGTATGTATTTTTTTTTACTATCATTACTTGAAATCAAATTCACACAAAATAAGCTTTTACTACATGCAAAATATTCTGCATCGTACAGTCTCTGATGCTGAATAAACTAATGACTGAAATGTATCCCCACCTCCCATAGATGGCCAAAAAACAATATCCTCTGACAGTGAATGCACCTTTCAACTCTCAGCTCGGTTTCCCCAAACACTGTGCCACCTTAAAGCTGTAACAAAATAAAATAGCACACGCCGAAGGCAGTATCAGGCATCTACTATCAAAGGGATGGTAACATGAAAATATACGTGAAGCCCTTTTGTAAAAGACATATATTCAATTATTAACTTTATAGCTTAGAGTCATTAGTTTCGTTCTAAAATCATTGCAGAGCTTGGTCTCTTTATTCTGCAGGGGGGTTGGTAACAGATTGCTGTGTAGCCATCCAATACACAAGGACGGTCATGTACACGAGTACTGAGCTCAGGGGGGAGAACAAGTTTTAAATGAAATATCATAGAATAAAAACTTTCCTTCAGCTATTAAGCCATGAATCAGCATTAAGATATCATTCAACTGCATAACCTTTAACAATTTAGATATCAAAGGAGTCAGTCAAACAATACTCTTACCCCTGTAACAGTAAAGGGTTCAGAAACAATCATTATGGATCTGTGATCTGATTACATTCATGAGTCAGTTATGGTCATGAACTCCTAATATGTATGGATGTATATTTTATGTTATATAGACAAGTGAAACTTACAGTTCCAAAGAAAGTTTCTTCTTCTTGCTTTATTTACATGAAACTAGATTCTAATGCACAGCAAAGCTTGTCAAGAACTACTGATAATATGTAAACAAACACACTTCGGGTCCATATTAACATTGACCTGTTAAAGATTACATTTTGTCAGAAAATATCTATAGAAAAAGGCTTAGTTCTAGTAAAGTTATTATAAATTGTATCTTGGGAATTTGTGGTAGTGTTTGGTTTTGGGAGTGGTATTCAGACGTTACATGGATTCATTTGGACGGACAAACTGCTCATGGCCCCACCAAACATACACCTCCTAATAACCTAAGTGCCTTAGACAGCCCCTTACCCTAGTGGCCCTATTTGTGTCTCTCTCTAAAGTGGACGTTTCCCCCCTCCCTCTCCCACATTCTCCTCTAAGTTGTCTGGTTTACTCGTATATCCAGCGCTCAGAGTGGTCCTGCCAGCAGACAAGTTCTTCTGGCTGAAACCAGAGAGCAATCTCACGCTCAGCACTCTCCCTGGAGTCACTGCCATGGATCACGTTCCTAAGAAAGAGAAAAAGATAAAGGAAACAATGAGAAAAATGAGAGGGAAGAGAGAAAAAAATATGTTTAAATCATGGATAAGAGGGGGTAAAAAGTGATCATCCAAAGGACTTCATCTCTGGGCTAGATGTATCTGGTGAGAGGCTTCCTTAACCTTGGTGATTCCATGTAATTCTATGGGGTAGATCTACATGAACACGACTGCAGGTCTTAACACACATGGCCTGCTGTCTAAGTACAATCAATGACCCATAACTGTGGTAAATCAAAAAGTTGTAAAGTTGGCACTCATTGTATGGTTATGGATTATGATAACCAACTAGACTGCCGAAAGGGACATGGAAAGTTTATTTATTTTACTAGGTATATAATATACCTTTCAATTTACTTTTATGTACTTTATTTTATTCAGAAGTGCTAATAAGCTCTGTGTTTATTGACTAAAATCAAACCAATAGTACCTGTACTCTACAGCTCATGATGACACAAGACTCTGTTGTAATGGCAGTGTCTCTTACTAGCCGATCAAAGGCTCTATAACTATCCAACATGCGGCTGAGCCATGGCCACTGATTGGCTAGTATGAGACATTGAAAAGCTATTACTAGAGAGTCTGTGTCTTCATGAGCTGAAGAAGGCAGACCCACACAGATACTAGTGATTTGATTTCAGACAGGAAAAACAGAGCATGTAAGCACTTCTTAATAAAATAAGTACTGCAAAGTAAATAAATACACAGGTATAATATATACCTAGTAATATCCAGAAACCTTTCATGATTCTTTAAAAGGCCACTTTAATCCAAAACTTGGTCAAAAGTAAATTATATTAATAGAGGAAAATTAACTCTAAACAACAGTGAGGCAGATAAACATTTGTTTAATCTACCTTTACATACAGACATATGAGTTAGACATATATATTACATGTATAAACAATTGTCCAGTATTTTATTGTGTCGCCCAATGATGTTTATTCAATATTTTGCCCCTTTAACGATAACTCATCTTATCCCACAGGACCTCACCTGCTGACATCCACACAGAAATCCCCTCTTATTGTGCCAGGCAAGGAATCTGCAGGGTTGGTTTCGCCCATCATGACACGTGCTGTCTTTACCACATCAAGTCCCTGCCAGACCTAAAAGGAAAAGAGAGAGGAAACAGGGTTAAGAGTCACAAGTATATAAAAAAACAACCATATTCTTTTTTTGTATCAATCATATAAGCGCAAATCATATGCTAACTACACATAGAACATGACAGAAGTTAGTGGTACATGGATAATGTTTCATAAGTGTATTGGTAACCAAAAAAAAACACAGGTAAATTATAAGGACAGACTGAAATAGATGCTAAGAGATAATTATCAGCTACCAAGCTTAAGATCTTGCAGAAAACAATATTACAGATATTTTTACAAGAACATGATTGATGAGTGATTCTGCTTCCAACATCTTGAACATGTACACATTTTTCTTGACAACTCTCCTTGTTTTATGCTGAAATGTGATATCGTAGTCAATGGATAATGTTCAATGCCATTGGGTCTCCCCTTTATGGCAGAATCAAATCAGCAGCAATTTAAAAAAGAAAACACAATCTCCATGTCTTTTAACCACCTATTGGATGGTTCAGAGCCTAACTGGTGACTTCAATGGTTCTATAGCTTCCAGCATCTTGAAAATGTATAGATTTTTCTTGAAAACTCTTCTTGTCAATAAAACTGTTATCATTGTTTTCTATTGAAATGTGATACCATAGACAATGGATAATGTTCAATGCCATTGGGTGTCCCCCTTCATGGCAGAGTTGTAACATAGGGAAATTAAATATATATAGATAGCATGCGTATCTTTAGCACAATAAGGATAAACATAATGAAGGGGCAAGGAGAGGGTTGTGGATCAAGAAAGAGGAGCAGTAAGCAGAATAAGTGATAAGTTGGTTACAGTGGAGCTGGATAGATAAGTGCAAGCAAAAGCTGACAATCCTTACCATGGCAAGCACTGGTCCAGAACCCATGTACTTCACCAGACGATCATAGAAAGGCCTGTCCTTCAGATCAATATAATGATCTTTCAACAGTGCTTCCGAGGCCTGCGTACACAGACAAAATTATATATCCAGTTACCAAAACACATACTACACACACACATTTTTATACAGGACACCCCACATTGTATACAGTAAACTACATATATAGCTGGAGTTCTGACAAATTAATTTTTGGCTCCAAAATATTTTGATCTTCTAAAAGGTTTCTTTATTCAAATATTGCCAGCAAGGCTCATTAGTTCTATTTAGTTAATATCATTTACATACACTACTACATTCCTTAAAGACCATTCTGATAGATAGATAGATAGATAGATAGATAGATAGAATAAAAATTTGACATGCCAGTCACTCTGAGAAGAATACAAATAAGTCACCTAGTTTATATAAAACTGTATTGTTCATATAAAAAAAAATATGTAGAACCAAAATATCAACTGCAATTAATTACATTTAGCAAGAGGGGGTTATAAAGAAGATTTTTCGTTTCTCCTTTTCTGTGTCATTTTTATACTGCTACATTAAGGAGGATACAATTAAAGGGATATCTAAGTTTCCTGGATTATGAATGCATCTGATGGAGGAGAATCAGAAGTGTATGAAAAAAAATGTTTGCATGAAAAAATACCAAAATAAACATTTAAACACTTACCTTGAAGTTAGCAAAATCTATTGTAATTTCTGACAGTTTAAAATTAAGGTTAACACCCCCTGCAATTTGTTTTGGCCAATGAGGTTAGAGAAAGATTTCAGACATAGCACTATGTTAGTTGCTATGGCAACACCATACAGCATAGCCAGGAAGCAGGGATGAGTCATATACCAGCAGTGACAACACTCCTCCTATTGGCTGTGGTGCAAAGCAGTATGGTATATATGTAGGCAAAGGAGCCTGTGAAATTTAGTGTATCACTGACGTGACAGGAAGCTGCAAGAAGGAAGCTGTAGGGGGATTGGCTGAGCAAGGAACAACAGGCAAATAGTGGGTTAATGTTGCTCCCCGTGTGCTGTATGCTGATTGAGGGGGGGGGGGGGGGGGGCACCAGGAAGTTGGGGGTGTCAACATAGTCATTAGAGGGATTTTTAGATATTAATAAAAATAAAATGTTTTATGAGGTGTGCTGCATACAAATAGGCTGCTTTTTGCCTACAGAGTGCAGAAATGTATTAATTCAGCAAACTTAGATATCCCTTTAAGTCACCTTGTTAATAAATGTATATAAAACACACATAAGAGTCTCCTTAGTTTTACATAAGCAACTCTAACTTCCATTTCATTTTTAAGGCACTATCACTTATAATTGCAATTTGTACATGAAAATTCTGTATTTTTTCTTAAACTGGATGTATTACTATCTCACTTTGCCTCTTCAGATAATATTCTGAATCTAATAAAATAAGCTTATACACAGTCATACAAAAAATGCTGCCATGGGGGACACCCTATATTATAAGTAACCTTATACAAGATAACTTAAACACTGAAATATTTCTTCCACCTTTGGAAATAAGATATTTAAAAGTACATCTGAGGCAAGTTTTGGCTTGTAGTTTGCAACTGAAATGAATATTTTAAGAACATTATCAAGTTACAGACAAAATTTGAAAACCTTAGTTAGCAAATAAGTTCATGGATTTTACAAGTGAATACATAGCATAGAATAAGGACTAAAGAAAGGTTATCGAGGACTGGACAAAAAATATATCTAATATATAATAGCCTGGAAGATTTTATACAAGTCAGACTTAATATAGATATATTATACTATTTAGGAACCAGGAATACAAATTGCAGGAGCCGGACTACCAGGTTTCTGGGACATTAAGTATGATCTTAACGTTTATAAAGTTGGCATTCCTTGTCAGATATGGCAAATACTGAATTTTAATATACAGGAGGCCAGTTTTCTTGTGAGACTGATCCCCCCAAACTGTTGCATAGTCAATGAGGATGAAGGCTTGGTCAAACAGCCAATGATCTGCTTAAATTCACCAACCAATGAAGTTAATTTATCTAGGTTGCATCTATCCCTAGGAAAAACAAGCACATCTCAGTAGCTCTGCATAGACCCTTTTTGTGTATTATACTGCCCATTGTTTTCTTATACCTACCCTTTACAGTTTACACCTGTTCTCAGAGAAAGAATCAAACACTGAGCAAACCTTTAACTAAAATGCCTGTGTATCAATCAAATCAGCAGCAATTTAAAAAACAAAAACACAATTTCCATGCCTTTCAAATGACTATTCAACGTCCCCATATTGTGGTGTGCGTGTGAGCATAATTCCAAGTCTAGTAATCTTGCCTAAAATAGCCTTGGCATGAGGAGCTGTTATTTTTTATTTTTTTTATTTATGCAAATTACAAAAAAGTTTTACATAAGCAACAAATACATTAATGAAACAAAAAAGTACAGTTTACATATATACATATACAAAGGCTGGATAAGGTTATACCTGTTGAATTAATGGGTGATGATATTTATCCCAAATCACCCAGCTATTAACTCCAGAAAGTTCAATACCGAAACCGGATATGTCTCCCTCTAATTCTCTATTTTTTAAAAGAATTATTATTACTTGATTCAATGATCGAATCAAGTCTGATTTCCAGAGTTTGGCCAATAGCCATTTAACCACCAAGACTACTTGTATAATAAAGGCCTTCTCTTCCAGGTTAAGCCTATCCTCCATAATATGGAGTATAGCCATTTTACATAAAGGGTTAATCATATTACCAAAGATCTTGGAAATATAATCACAAACAGAATTCCACAGCTTCCTAATGGGTTAACAGTACCATCAAATATGTTTATGGGACCCTTGTTGATTACAAAGTCTCCAACATAACCCCAGGTTTGGATTTTTATTAATTAGTGCTAATTTAAGTGGGACAAAATACCACCTCTGTACTACTTTGAATAATTTGATATTTAATAATTTTCTGTGAGAGCGTAAATGCTCTATACCAGAGTTATTACATTCTTTCCCCCATTTCTGCATGCCTGGGGTTTTCTCTAACATAATAAGTTTTGTTTTTTTAAATATCATAACATTTAGAAATTGTGTATTTACCATCATTAAATAATGCAAATTTTTCAAACTTGGTTAATTCTCTATTGGAAGTGATTAGATATCTCAATTTCATAATGATCTTTTTAACTCTTTCATATTCTAGCCATTTTGATAATGGAAAATTGAAATATGAGCATACCTTAGAAAAAGGTTTAATTTTTCCCTTATCAAATACCGTATTGGTCCAAATATAAGCCGCACCTTTTTTCCGATTTTTGCGTTTGCAAGTTATAGGTGCGGCTTATATTCGCAACCGTAAAAAAATTGCAGCCGGTTTGCAAACTTGCGAGTAAAGGATGTGCGGCTTATATTCAGGAACGTAAAATGACTGCCGATTTGCGCAATTGCAAGTTAAGGGTGCAGATTTACGTGCTTGAGACTGCATTGTAGCAATTGAATAGCAATTTCCGGTTTTAGTGATTCTAGCATCCTGTAAGGCCTGTAACCTGCAAAAGAAGTTACAGTTCATGTTAGAAAGCCGGTTTCTTGCAATAGTTGATCACTTGGAGAGAAAAGCATCAACAAGCCTAGGAATGAGGCGAAGTTATGATGCAAGTTTCAAACTTGCAGTTGTTAATTATGCAAAAACGACAAGCAACAGACAGGCTGGAAAAAAATATGGATTGGATGAATCTAATGTGCGACGTTGGGTTGCCTCAAAGCAGAAATTGAAAAATTCAGTTTCCACCAGAAAATCTTTCAGGGGGCCAAAACATGGAAATATCCAGAACTTGAAGCTGGGGTTTATTCCTACATTCAATATATGCGAATAGATGGGATGCCTATTTCACGTGCAGTAATCCAGCTAAAGGTCTTAGAAATTGCAAAAACCTTAAAAATAAGAGGGAATTTCATGCAAGCATTAGTTGGTGCCGTCGTTTTATGCAGAGAAAGGGTCTCGCTCTTCGACGAAGCACTTCATTGGCACAGAAACTGCCGGCAGATTTTGAGGAGAAACTGTCATCCAATTGCGGCAGCGTCACGCATACCCATTAGACCAGATGGGCAATGCTGACGAGACGCCCGTATTTTTTGACATTTCAATTATTGATTCTTCAATTGTATTATTTGGATCTTTATTTTTCAATTTCCTGGCTAATAATTTGCTCGCTTTGATGCTCAAAAAATACTTTCTCTGTTGGAGTTTCCATAAAGAATTATCAATACTCTTTTGGACTATTTTCTTTAATTTAGTTTTTACCTCTGTTATCTCCTTCGTTGTATCGGTTGACAGGGCAAATTATTCTGTCTTTCGAATTTGTGCAGTTGGACATATACAGCCTTATTAAATTGTGATTCTGCAAATTGAAAAGGGCTCTATTTAAGCACATAGCATATATTTTTTACAGACGTTTTTAGTTAGTGAACTTCTATCCAAAAGCAAAGTCTTCACTAACTAAAAACTTCTGTAAAAAAAAAAAAAAAAAAGCTAAGTACTTAAATAGAGCCCTTTTCAATTTGACGAATCGCAATTTAATAAGGCTGATAGATCTCGAAGTGGGAGGCCACACTGTTTTCTTCTAAAAGCTCCCCATGAGAATAGAACACTTCTTATATACGCTTTATGAGCGTTCCAAATCGTTGAGGACTCGGTAACCGAATACTCATTGGTTTGAAAAAAAATTCTCTCTCTTCTTGTAATAAGATTTTTTTTGTCTGGTTTATTAAATAGTGAGATACCCATTCTATTTCTAAATTATTTTTGTTTTTGTAAGACATCTGATCGTTAAGTTGTAATTCGATCATAGCATGATCAGACCATTTGATTATATTAATCTTAGAGGATTCAACAGCTGCCAATGTATCCAAATCAACCGAGAAATAATCAATTCTAGAATAGCATGCATGGCAATGCGAATAAAACGTATAGTCTCTTGCATCGCCGTGCCACAATCGCCAAACATTGTATAAATTCAAATCTAAAAAGAGTCATGAAAAAGTTTAGCTTTCCTTACTATATGCCCATCTGTACACTTGACTTTAGTACTTTTTCTATCTAGAAATATTCAATACCATATTGAAAATCGCCACAAATAATTAATTTACCCATTTTAATATTTTTAATCCGTTTTAGTAATTTGTTTAAAAAACTATTTTGTCTCTCATTGGGAGAGTATATACCGTATTTATCAGCGTATAACACGCACCTCATTTTAAGAAGGAAATTCCAGGAAAAAAAAACTTACATTTCAAATAAAGAACTTTGAAGCAAAATAAGGTTAGCTCAGAACTTTTTTTTAATAATATTATTAACACTTATAAGGTAAATAACGTAAAATGACAGTAAAAGCAACTGTGTTAACAAAGAAACTTGGATATTAAATGTTTACTCAGAAATCGCTGCTCCTCCTCAACCCCCCCATCCTCAACCTCAACCTCCCTCCTCATCCTCAACCTCCCTCCTCAAACCCCCTCTTAAACCCCCATCCTCAACCCCCCTCCTCATCCTCAACCCCCATCCTCATCTTCCTTCCTCAACCCCCCCCCTCATCCTCAACCCCCTCCTCATCCTCAACCCCCTCCTCAACCCTCCTCCCCCTCCTCAACCCCCCTCCTCATCCTCAACCCCCTCCTCAACCCCCCCTCCTCATCCTCAACCCCCCTCCTCATCCTCAACCCCCTCCTCATCCTCAACCCCCTCCTCAACCTCAACCCCCTCCTTAACCCCCCTCCTCATCCTCAACCCCCCTCCTCAACCCCCCTCCTCATCCTCAACCCCCCTCCTCAACCCCCCTCCTCATCCTCAACCCCCCTCCTCAACCCCCCTCCTCATCCTCAACCCCCCTCCTCATCCTCAACCCCCCTCCTCATCCTCAACCCCCCTCCTCATCCTCAACCCCCCTCCTCATCCTCAACCCCCCTCCTCATCCTCAACCCCCCTCCTCATCCTCAACGCCCCTCCTCATCCTCAACGCCCCTCCTCATCCTCAACGCCCCTCCTCATCCTCAACGCCCCTCCTCATCCTCAACGCCCCTCCTCATCCTCAACCCCCCTCCTCATCCTCAACCCCCCTCCTCATCCTCAACCCCCCTCCTCATCCTCAACCCCCCTCCTCATCCTCAACCCCCCTCCTCATCCTCAACCTCCCTCCTCATCCTCAACCCCCTCCTCAAACCCCCATCCTCATCCTCCTTCCTCAACCGCCCCTCAACCTAAACCCCCCTATCCTCAACCTAAACCCCCCTATCCTCAAACCCCCTCCTCAACCTAAACCCCCCTAAATACCTCCCCCTCTGACCTCACTTACCTGCTTCTGCTCCGGCCTCCGCTCCTTCTTGACCCGGCACGCATGTGACGTTACATGCACGCCACGCCATTAGCATATACCTGGTGCCGGCACCCGGTATATGCTAATGGCGTGGCGTGCATGTGACGCCATGTCATTAGCATATTACCGGGTGCCGGCACTCAGTATATGCTAATGGTGTGGCGCGCATGTGACGTCACATGCGCGCCAGGTCAAGAAGGAGCGGAGGCCGGAGCAGAAGCAGGTAAGTGAGGGGAGAGGGGGAGGGGGAGGTATTTAGGGGGGTTTAGGTTGAGGAGGGGGGGTTGAGGATGAGGAGGGGGGGTTGAGGATGAGGAGGGGGAGGGAAAGAGACACGGAAGGGGGGGGTTAGAGAGACACGGAAGGGGGGATTAGAGAGACACGGAGGGGGGGTTAGAGAGACACGGAGGGGGGGTTAGAGAGACACGGAGGGGGGGTTAGAGAGACACGGAGGGGGGGTTAGAGAGACACGGAGGGGGGGTTAGAGAGACACGGGGGGGTTAGAGAGACACGGGGGGGTTAGAGAGACACGGGGGGGTTAGAGAGACACGGGGGGGGTTAGAGAGACACGGGGGGGTTAGAGAGACACGGGGGGGTTAGAGAGACACGGGGGGGTTAGAGAGACACGGGGGGGGGGGTTAGAGAGACACGGGGGGGGGTTAGAGAGACACGGGGGGGGGGGGTTAGAGAGACACGGGGGGGGGGGGGGGTTAGAGAGACACCGGGGGGGGGGTTAGAGAGACACGGTGGGGGTTAGAGAGACACGGTGGGGGTTAGAGAGACACGGTGGGGGTTAGAGAGACACGGTGGGGGTTAGAGAGACACGGTGGGGGTTAGAGAGACACGGTGGGGGTTAGAGAGACACGGTGGGGGTTAGAGAGACACGGGGGGGGTTAGAGAGACACGGGGGGGGTTAGAGAGACACGGGGGGGGTTAGTACTATGGGTCCTTATCATTATATCGGCGTATAACACGCACACATCATTTGCCCCCTATTTTCAGGGAGAAAAAGTGTGTGTTATACGCTGATAAATACGGTATTCACTATGGTATAGTTTAGTTGGTTAATTTTCCCAACCCATATGACGAATCTCCCTTCCAAGTCTACTTCCCTGAAGTGTTCTCTAATGTTAATATTTTTGCTAAACAGAATTGATACTCCACAAGACTTCTTTTTATACTTTGAATCAACCTTAGTAGTGTAAAACGTATTATTCCGAAAGGGAATTTTATCAATTTGCCAATGTGTTTCCTGTACACAGGCAATATCTGCCTGTGCTTTTTGAAATTGGTCTAAAATCAGTCTTCTTTTAAATGCAGAATTCCATCCTTGAACATTTTGTGAAACTATTTTTATTTATATCTAACAAACCAATGGAGCCCGTCAGGGCGCAACCTCTTCTTAAAAAGAACCTTTCCAGTCACACACAAATTCATACATAACCCAAGCATACTGTACCTGTGCAATAGACAGATGTAAGCAAATCTATTAGTTAACTTAGGCTAGACCAAGCAACGTCTAGCAGCCCCTCTGAAGAAACCCACAAAAGGAACGCTGCCTGCTCACCTTTAAATCTAAATTCATGAGGAAAGAACCCTTTACATAAATTCAAACGGGGAAGATAATTCTGTTTAGTAAATTCCTAATCCAACCATACCACATGTCATGAATTAAGATAAGAGAGAAAGAAAGAAAAAGCAAGAAAGAAAGAGAAAAAGAAATAAAAAAAGAGAAAGAGAGAGAGGAAAAAAAAAAACTGCTAAACACTCCAATACCATTGTGTCTCAATAGTGTATACCAGCCTTCTTTAAGCATATCTTTACTATCTTATATTATATTACTCTCCTTTTATAGATATATTATCAATATTCTCATTCTAATCTTCTAACCTACTAAGCAGTTTAGGGGTAAATTATTTTCCAGTGAAAATATACTCAAAATATAAATTTGTGAATTAATGTCTCAAATCATTCAACTCCTAAATATAAATCTTTGTTTACGTTGTGACGAATACTACAGTGATAAAAGGTTAAATGTATCTCTCAACAAATGCGTAAATATTGTGACATCAGTTGTAATTTTCAAATGTAGTGAATTTCTTTCTCGCTTTTCCTTTCTTCCCCTCTCGCCCCCCCCACCCATCTTTTTTTTTTATAAATAAATATTATATAACCTTGAATTAAGTGGGTGTATTCATAGTTTAACCTAGTGAATCAAACAAAATTATAAAATACAACTCATATAGCCCCCCCCCCCCCCCCATTAATATAGGGACATCAATTTTTACTTATCCTTATTAGCTTGTAATGACTTCTTCTTCCACTCTACCAGGTGGAATTTTTGTAAGCTAGTGTCTAGCAATTTCTCCTTAGCTGACTCTGTGAATGGTATATTTCATTCCCTCAACAGAGCTTCCCCCTCTGCCACTGAATTGAAGTTCTTCTTCCGATTATCTTTGAAGATTATCAATTTAGTGGGAAATCCCCACGTTATCTCCTTTAAGATCTTTAGGTAAAGGGATCCTGTGGATCTGATCTAACATATTGTTCCAAGGTTTACTAGGAGCAATCAAAAATGCAGTTACAAAGGCTTTAAGTTCTTCAAAGTTCAAAGTTTCTGGAATTCCTCTAAGCCTCAAATTATTACGTCTGGAAAAGTCCTCCTGTTGTATAATTTTAGTTTCTAAACGTTCCAGTTTGTGTTCCAAATCCACAGAATACTTGACCACTTTTTGATATTCTTTAATTAAGGATTCTTGATTTGTTTCTAATTCTTCCACTCTATAAAAGAAACCATTAATAGCTGATTTGTTTAGTTAAATTTCTTGTGAAAGGTCTAATTTTAGTGTAGTTTGGAACTCATTAAATAGCCTTTTCATTATAGAAGTAGTTAGCACTTCATCTTCCTGTACACTAGTTGATTCAACTGATTCATCATTTGTAGATAGTTTTATTTTCTCCAATAAAGGAGATGAGCGACTTTGAATGGAGGTTTCGATCCTGTGATTTTTACCCCTTCAGTAATTGTATAATTCAAATTAACCCTATGTATCAAATTCCCAA
This sequence comes from Discoglossus pictus, assembly GCA_027410445.1. NCBI lineage: Eukaryota > Metazoa > Chordata > Amphibia > Anura > Alytidae > Discoglossus > Discoglossus pictus. Next base: position 80,922,065 of record CM050172.1, read on the forward strand.
TATTGAGAGCGTAATGGATTAATTACATTCAGTAAGTTATCCTGTGGCACTCTGAATATTATAAGGAGGTGAGCCAGTATGGAGTAGTGGAGTAGTGCTATGTGCTGTGCACTCACTAGGGTAAACCCACCTCTAATAATAATCACATATATAGTTGTGAGCGTACGGGCCGTTGCTCACGCTTGCGGGCTTGCATAGCGAGCCCGCAACCCTCGCATAACGAGGGTGGCCGGAGCTCGCATAGCGAGCCGCGGCCCTCGCGTAGCGAGGTCAGTGGGCAAGGGCCTCAGTTGCTGGCATGGAGCGCCTTCGGCGCTCCATGCCAGCAACTGAGGCCCCTCGCGAAGCGAGGGCCTCAGTTGCTGGCGAGGTCACTGGGCAAGGGCCTCAGTTGCTGGCATGGAGCGCCGAAGGCGCTCCTTGCCGGCAACTGCGACCCTCGCAAAGTTCACGTCGCTAATCAAAAAACACGACACACAAATTCCGACACTCGCTAATATTTTACGAGGAACGCAAACAACCTACGACAAACGTACACACACATTACGCCCTCGCAACACTCGGACGCAACTCGGGAACACAATACATACACACACCACAGACATACAAATATTACCTACAGCAGAGGTAGCATCCAGGACATCAAAAATGCAACTTACACCTTCATTTTACTCAAAATAAACGAGTTTAGACACTAAAAAATTTGCTACGCGACAGAAAAAATGGCCGACGAACAAAACAAAAACGAGGCTACACATGCAAACACCATACGAGACATGTTACCACACATTACGACCTCGCAAACATCGGACGCAACACGCCGACATACAAACATTTAAAAGACAATAAATACACACAACACATACATAAAAAGCTTACCTACAGCAAGAGGAACCATCCAGCACCTCAAAAAAACAAGTTACACCTTCATTTAAATACAAATAAAACACTTTACACACTAATAAAATCGCTAAGAGAGAAAAAAAAATGGCCGACAGACAAAACGAAAACGAGGCTACAGCACTCTCCACACGTAAAACACCACAACACACTCGCAAAACACCACACGAAACTCGAAAACCACTACGAGACACCAACAGACAATCCGCTAAGACGGACAACACAGAGAAACCGCCATTTTACGCAAATGTGGAAGCACACCACTACGCTAACGGTTTTGCCTCGCGCACGCACAGTATTACACTGCACACATTCACCACGCTTATAGAGCAGCTCCACACCACTAATGCTGCACCAACGTCAAAACACATTCACAGCTCTTCAACACAATGCTTCCAAATAGGTAAAGTCTATTAATTTATTAATGTATTACATGTTTACTATTACACACAAAACAACATTAGCTCACTTACAATAACATTGCCGTCATTTTTTGACGGGCAAGTCGCTAGTCTCCAATAAACATCCACTGCTGGGGCGCCTTCTGACGGCTAGTTCTCGCAGGTCTTCCCTGTCAGCTCTCCCATTCACTCAGGGGATCCACCCCCAGGAACGCGCAGCCGGAGTTCACACCACCTCCGCTGCCTCCCGCGACGGACGCCCAGCTGACATGCAGATCACTAGCCTGCGGGCAGCACCCCTGAAAAGTCCAGTAGCAGTAGAGCGTGAACCCCCTCAGCGTCCCTAGAGCCTCAAGAATATCTCCAGCGGCGCAGCATCAAGCGTCTTCGGATCAGGTGCTTCAGTTTAGCTCAAAACTTCCGTTGCATACTTTAGGTTAGGGATCTCTCCTCATGGAGCCTGATCATAGATGCTGTTCAATGAACAGGCAGCGTTCACAACGGGAAACGGCCCAGTATAGCACGTCATGATGTGCTTCCTGGGCGGGGACTCCGCATGAGGAGCTGTTATTGATTACAGTATCATCCTCCAACTGAGTGTTTGTCTCCACACTGATAAGATCATTAAGGAGATTGTAGAAGTTTTGGCTGAAAGATAGGTCTAAAAAGGTCTTAAGAACAATCATATACAATAAGAGAATAAACACTCATTGATAGGCTGCTCCAATAGCAAAAGATAATTCCTAAAGGAAACCACTAACACAACAAGTCTCCAGCCAATGGAAATCATTGTGTTGGTGGTAAAGAACCTCCCCTCAAAGACCTTATAGTGGGTGGATACCAGAGGCAGATAAGTCTGATCTTTGACAGTAATTTTAGTTTTGAATATTACTAATTCAAATTATTGAATATTAATATTATTATTGATCAAAGTATAATTAAAACATGTAGCTTATGTTATTTGGCCACTCAAGCATCCTTTACAGGACACTATACTACCCATGGATGGTGCAGAGCCTTACTGGTGACTTCAATGGCTCTATAACTCTGAGGTCTCCAACATTGGGGTTGAAAAAAAAGTATATTAAGCTTAGAGACCAGTCAGATATTCTGCATATAAATGTATAGGTTTTTCTGTGTATGCATACAGATTTATGAAGAATCAATAGAAAAAAAATCAGTCGATCCCAGGTGCCTGGTTTTGCTAATCCCTGCTCTAAAATAGTTTAGGAGTCACTGATACTCTAACGCACTCCTTTGTGGTGGCAAGCATTAGCACCACTCACACTCATATCAGGAAGGGGTGAAAACTTTTGCTCAGTTGCTATTGTTGTGTTCTCAGCCAGTTGCATAAATCACCATGGGCATGTGCTACCCTGCAACACCTCAGGGAGTGATCATGCTTATCAGTAATAGAACACATGCAAAAGGATCTATCCTGTTATGGTGTCTGCTCAGGTCCGCCGTTGCAGTGCGGCCTCCAACGGCTATAGATGACGCTGCTGATATTTTGCAGCGCTGCCGATATGGGAAAGAAGTTCTGAGCTTATAATATTAGCCTAACCCTTGAAATAACCCTCACCCTAACAGTTTACCTAAGCCTTGATCCTATGATATGGCACCGTAATATCGGCAGGGCCATCTAGCGGATGCTCACCGCCACTGCTGCTGCCTTGTGCTGCGCTACCATAAGAGAATAGGTCCTAAATTACCTTTTTTTTTTTAACAATTGCAAAAATACTTTTTACATTTTTAATATTAGATTCCAATAATATTGAACAAGCCAATTTCAGTGGGCCTTTAATATTGATCCCACTAAACAAACAAAGATTCATAGCCCAACAGTGGTAATGCATTGCACAAAAGGTCTGTGCAATTACCCTAATCCCTCCACATCCTGAATAATGTACAATTTCTCCAGCTGTATGTAAAGTAAGACTCATTATTAAACTAGTCTTTAGTACGCGCTTGTTCTCTCAATCCATTCATCTGGAAGGATTGCTCAGTGAAATATAAAACTTATGTTGACAAGGTTACACCTTCTAATGAATTCTAATTGTATTTTAACGAGGACTTCTCCTTTGATCAAGGAAACTTAATATATCTATAAATGCATGCACCCACTTTAAGATAGAATAGGTTTGGATTATATGAGGTAGCATAACCATCCTAAAAGCTTAAAAAATGTCCCCACATTGGGGTGTGTGTATGAGCATGTTTTCAAGTCTAGTAATCTTGCCTAATATAGCCTTGGCATTAGGAGCTGTTATAATAATCATGTCTTTATAAGTAATAAAATTCATATTTAATTATTTATAATAGCTATAATGTATTAATTTTCAAATATTACAGCATCATCCTCCAACTGAGTGTTTGTCTCCACACTGATAAGACCATTAAGTGGAATGTAGAAGTTTTGGCTGAAATAAAGGTCTAAAAAGTCCTAAGAACAATCATATACAATAAGAGAATAAGCACTGCTCTAATAGCAAAAGATCATTGCAGAAGGAAACCACTAACACAACAAGTCTCCAACCAATGGAAATCATTGGTAATCATTGTGTTGGTGGTAAAGAACCTCCCCTCACAGACCTTATAGTGGGTGGATACCAGCAGTAGATGAGTCGGATCTTTGATAGTATGTGTAATTTTGAATATTACCATTTCAAACTATTGAATATTAATTTTATTATTGATCAATGTCTAATAAAAACATTTAGCTTATGTTATTTGGGCACTCAAGTGTCCTTTACAGGTCACTATACTACTCATACAACAGGGTCTCGTTTGTTTATTTAAATGAACAATGATTAACAATAAAATCAGTATTTGAAGAAAATGAAATAAATGTATCTTTTAAAAAATGAAGTGATCATAGGGTGGGAACAGATATTCCCAGGAGGCTGTCCTATATGTCTAGGTTCCCCTAAAGTAGTTAGGGAAGGAGATACAGACTCGAGTCCGGACAACTGCCTGAGCAGATCCTCTCCGACTCCCCAGGCACTTTATACAAAATAGAGAGAATTAGGTCTTAAACACTAAATTTCAGATATAAGTTGTAAATGTCATATTGCAATGTTTCCAAAACCAATGAAACCCTATTGTATGAGCATGGTAATGGTCCTTTAAATGGACACATTATTTACAGTTGTATATATCCAGTCAATATAAAGTAAGTGATATTGGGTGCATTGCTGCAGACTTTGGGTTCGAAAAAGCTCATGTCTTGCATAAATAAAATGTGAAAAGGATAAAAAGTAAGGGTTCTATCCCGTTATGTGTGTGCATGAAATCGCCAGCCCTGACAGCTGCAGCAAGTATCCGCTAGATGGCGCCGTCAGGTTTCAGGGAAGGCCTATAATTATTCCCCCCTCCGACGTGGTGCATCTCGATGGTGATGAATCGACAGCGAGGCTATTGCTATGTTCGGTGTGGGCACTCGCCCTCTCATAGCTCAAGGCCTCTTCTGTTGGCGCACCTTATATGCAATGTGCAGCGCCATCTATCGGTTGGCGGCGGAACTACTGCCACTGCTGCCAAATTTTGTGTAAGAAAAGAGGGGAAAGGACCAAAGTTTACAAAACTTCAGATCACTTAATTCACAAATACCAAATAAAGCTTTACAATGTTTTAAATTTAAAAAAAAAACAAAGAGTGAGATGAGTACTTATGTCTACCTGAAAGGGCTACGTAGTTTAGGAAAAACTTCACATTTGTGAAGAACACAAGCTACCATCATATTCAACTGTATATGCCATGAGCATTTTTAGAGAAAATCATCATTTTGAAGAACATATATACAGTCATTCCACCTTGACTGGTTTCAGTACTTCCAATTAGCCAGGAGTCTGAGGGTGTGTACTTATCTATCAGTGGAGGGAGTGTTTTTTTCCATAAACACCGACCTCATTGCATTACTCAAGCTCCAGACTATATAAAAACTAGCTTTAGGACATTTTCTCTGCCCAATTATATTTTTAGACTCAATTAGTTCAATTATTTATATGGTTCATCATACAGTGGTTCTTTAAACTATTACAATGCACTGGTCATTAGGCTCATATGGATTATACAGAAATACCCACGTGCATCAACTTCATTGCGACCAATCGAAATCCCTTCCTCTCAAAGCGCCGTATGATCTCCCCAACCAGACGCCGTTGGTATCCATCAGGTTTGATGGCTATGAAGGTGCGCTCATTAATCCCCGTCCATACTACAGAGAGAGGGAATAATTAGAACGAGTGTCAGGAACAACAAAGGACAGGTCAAAGGTCAAGCCTGATAGACGCCACTTGACAAGGGGTCAAAGATACAAGAAGACAGAAGGAGCAACGAGCAAGAAATGGTCACAGAACATAATGAAGTTGCAATTACTTGTGGGAAAAGTAATGAGGCGAGAGAGATCATTACAGAGAACAAGCAATTATACATTGTATTCTTTTTTAACCACACCCCATTGTTAAACTATTCATACAGTTATTTGCACAATATTGGAAGTCTTGCTACATACAAAAAGGACCTTAGTCAAGGTTTATTGATATGCCAAATGGACTATAGGAGCTTCTATTTGAGGGTTCTTGCTATACTCAATGCCTTCTGGATCGCTACCTTGTGGTGGTAATGAAGCTGTGAGCTAAACCATGTAGGGCAACCAAGATGGGCAGAGAGGTCAGACAAATGGTGGTCCACTGGAGATGTAACTGGCAACCAACTGCAGTATCTTGCCAAGAAAACCTTATAGATAGATGAGCATAACCATATACAAGAAGTGCCTAAAGTGCATGCATACCATAGTGTGTTGGAGACTCGGACACGACTGAACGACTAAACAACAACTACTATATGCAAAATAGGACTTTATTGAAAGGTGTTCAGTATACTGCTTATTTGAGGTCTGAACCTTATTGATGGATACCAATACAGTAATATATATATTGGAGAGCTTCTTATATGAAAAAGGACCTTGGTGGGGGATTCTATATATAGAAAAAGGGACCTTACTGGTTAATTCCATATAAGCAAAAGTATCATGTGGGAGTTTCCTAAATGCAAACAAAAGGAAAGAATGTGCTGGAGGATTCAGTATATGTAAAAAGGACCTTACTGGACAGTAACCTTTATAGGCAAAAAGGACCTGGCTGGACAGCAACCTCTATAGACAAAAAGGACCATGCTGGACAGCAACCCCTATAGGCAAAAAGGACCTGGTTGGACAGCAACCCATATAGACAAAAAGGACCTGGCTGGACAGTAACCCCTATAGGCAAAAAGGACCTGGCTGGACAGCAACCTCCATAGACAAAAAGGACCATGCTGGACAGCAACCACTATAGACAAAAAGGACCTTTCTGGACAGCAACCCCTACAGACAAAAAGGACCTTACTGGACAATAACCTCTATAGGCAAAAATGACAGCAACCCCTATAGACAAAAAGGACCTGGCTGGACAGTAACCCCTATAGGCAAAAAGGACCTGGCTGAACAGTAACCCCTATAGGCAAAAAGGACCTGGCTGAACAGCAACCTCTATAGACAAAAAGGACCATGCTGGACAGCAACCCCTATAGAAAAAAAGGACCTTGCTGGACAGCAACTACCTATAGACAAAAAGGACCTTGCTGGACAGCAACCCCTATAGACAAAAAGGACCTTGCTGGACAGTATCTCCTATAGACAAGAAGGACCTTGCTGGACAGTAAACCCTATAGACAAAAAGGACCTTGCTGGACAGCAACCCCTATAGAAAAAAAGGACCTTGCTGGACAGCAACCCCTATAGACAAAATGGACCTTGCTGGACAGCAACCCCTATAGACAAAAAGGACCTTGCTGGACAGTATCTCCTATAGACAAGAAGGACCTTGCTGGACAGTAAACCCTATAGACAAAAAGGACCTTGCTGGACAGCAAACCCTATAGACAAAAAGGACCTTGCTGGACAGTATCTCCCATAGACAAGAAGGACCTTGCTGGACAGCAAACCCTATAGACAAAAAGGACCTTGCTGGACAGTAACCCCTATAGACAAAAAGGACCTTGCTAGACATTATTTGACACATGTCTATCCATAAATGGCTTCCTACATACAAAAAGGACCTTACTGCGGGTGCCTTGTATGCTAAAATGATCTTATTGTAGAGCTCTCTATATTATTTTTTTTAAAAGGTCCTTACTGGATGGATCCCAATATGCAAAAAAAGTCCATGTTGCAAGTTGTCCGTAATTTAAGTAGTGCCCTATTGTCTGTTTCGGATCATTAATATAATACTAAGTATCTCTGCATAACCCCATCCTACACCCGGCTCTTCTCTGTCTACCGTTTATTCATTCCACTCCCTGTGGTCACACCCGCCACGTGGGCCCCTAAACACCCTCGGGTCCTTTTTTTCAGCAGTAGTAAGACTCAGCTAAGTGCAACACAAGTCATATTCATATAAACATTGGGGGTCCCTGCGGGGGGCTCTCACCTGTGGGGAAGATGTGCGCGAAGATGGTCAGCACTAGGCAGATCATGGCGAGAACAGTAAGGAAGAGCCGAGAGCGAGCACGCTGGAAAGCCGGCACTAGCGGGAGCGCGCACGTATTCATCGATTACTTAAAGGGCGAGACCTCCATAGTAATAGAATTAAACTACGTTAGATAGAAGAGATATAATATCTATCTATCTATCTATCTATCTATCTATCTATCTATCTATCTACATTCTCTAAGGTTATATATATATATTAATCTATTTATCTATCTACATATATCTAAGGTTATATCTATCTATATCCAAGGTTCTCTATCTATCTATCTATCTATCTATCTATCTATCTATCTATCGTTCTCTATCTATCTATTAATCTATCTATTTATTAATCTATTTATCTACATGTCTCTAAGGTTATATCTCTACATCTATCTATCTATCTATCTATCTATCTATCTATCTATCTATATATATATCTATCTATTTATCTATCTATCTATCTATCTGTCCATCTATCTATTTATCTATATATCTACATATATCTAAGGTTATCTCTCTATATCTATCTATCATATCTAAGGTTCCCTATCTATCTATCTATCTATCTATCTATCTATCTATCTATCTATCTATCTATCTATCTATCTATCTATATGTCTATCTATCTATCTATCTATCTATCTATATCTAAGGTTCCCTATCTATCTGTCCATCTATTTATCTATCTTTAATAATTTTGGAATGTCCTTCAGTCTTGTTGTGGTCTTGTCAGGTCTCTAGTGTCACTTGTGTTTGAGGATCTTTTCCGGTACCTGAATCAGAAAAATACTATCAGGAACCTGTTTACTAAAGAAACATGGGACCTATCCTGTTATGAGCTCGCACGGGAAGCGTGCCGCCGTCGTCCCGATGTAGCTGTCTCTAGGTGGCCAGTAAGTGGTTAGAGGTTTTCGGCTTAGGTTTAGAGGGTTAGGGGGTTAGGGCCGGTAAGTGGTGTAGGTGGTTAGGTTTAGGGCCTTAGGGTTAGGAAGTTACTTTTAAGGGGTTAGGGTTATGCTAAAAGGGTTAGGAAGTTAGGGTCAGGGCTGGCAAGGGGTGTAGGGGGTTAGGGGTTTAGGTTAGGGTTAGGGCCGGTAAGTGGTGTAGGGGGTTAGGGCTGGCAAGGGGTGTAGGGGGTTAGGATTGGGGGATTAGGTTTAGGGTTAAGGCTGGTAACTGGTTTAGGGGGTTAGGGTTAGGGCCGGCAAGGGGTGTATGGGGGTTAGGGGCTTAGGGAATACATCAGAACACAAGCTAGCCCGGCACCAGGAGTCCTCCCGTGCTGTGTGTGCACATAATAGGATAGATCCGAAACATGTTTAAGATATTGTGAAATAACCTCATATCCAAAAGTTAACAAAAGTTAAGTTAAAGTTTTATTGTTACAGCATTATCATCCATATTCTTTCATGTATAGATACTATTGAATAAGCTTGTTTAATTCTAGTCCTGGAAGGACTGAGTCAGGCCACAGTTTCTGGATGTATAATTGCCAACTCTGTAGTGTAAATCCAAGTAACTGACCCCCCTATACTCAACCAAGGTATTCCTAATAGCCAGTGAGATGGCAGGCCTCGATCACAACTAAAATTCTAACCCACTCTCACATCATATCTCACCTCAACTACTGCAACTCTCTCCTTGCTGGCCTCTCTCTCTCCACTTCAGTCCATAATGACGCCTCCTCTAACTCATCTTCCATACTCAACTCTTAATGTCAGCATCACCTCTCTGTCTGGCTTCCCGTAGCCTCCAGAATAAAATTTAACATCATGACCCTAACCTATAACGCCCTCAACAATAATGCACCCTCTTATATCTCTGCTCTTGTCTCAAAATACTCCCTAACTGTCCTCTTCACTCTGCTACTGATCTTATTCTTTCCTCCTCTCTTATCACCTCCTCTCACTCCCACCTTCAGGATTTTTCTCATGCTGCCCCTTTTCTTTAAAACTCCTTGCCTCGCTCCACTAGACTCCTCGTGTCTCAAACCTTCAAAACCGCACTAAAAAGCCATCTGTTTAAAGAAGCTTATCTCTTTCAATCTTAACATGCACAACACATCTATCACCCTTCTGTACCTAACCCATACCCTTTAGATTAGTGTGTGAGTTTTCAATCTTGTGTTTCTTCCCAGTCTCCACTGGGGGGTTTGTGCCAATGAACACAATACAAGATGAACACAATACAAGAGGATATATATAATTTTCCAAGTTTTACTGGAATTTAGCCAATGATACAAAAATAACAAACCAAAGTGAATCAAAGAAAATAAAAGGCCTAGCTTCCACCTAAGCACTACCTTAAATACTATACGGTTTCTTCACTAACCAGCCCTCATCCAGCTAAATCTGAGTGGAGTAAAACAGTCCAATATTTTGTAAAATCACTGGCCAGTGTGTTTCTCCAGATTTCCAGGTCTCCACTCTGCTCCAAGCGGTCATAAGCTGCAGACTGGGTAAGTCTTTCTCCAAGTCACACAAACTGAAAACAATCAGTCCATAAACAGATCCTTGATACTCCAGGAACATTCTTAAATCAGGGCTGCCCAGGTGCAGCTAATCAACTCAGCAGGAAAATGAACACCGGCAATCACACTGGGGGAACAGAGCTTTGTAGAGTCTGTCGCTCACATAAACCCCTTGGATATATGTCCCGTTTATATTATATATATATATATATATATATATACTAGCGACTTGCCCGTCAAAAAATGACGGTCAATAAAAGAAAGTGTTGAAATGCTGTTTGCCACACAATGTGAGTGTACTGTGTGCCTCAACTATATAGACGCCTCTAACACACTAATGAACGCATGTAATAACACTATAAGTGCCATGAGGGTCATCCAGGACCCTCATGACCCAAAGTGTAAGCACTACACCATTTTAACCCGGTCACTTATGGGGGTCTATCCAGACCCTCATAAGCCTCTATTTAACTCCATCAGTCCCATAAGGGTATATTATGACCATTATGGGCCTGTTACAAGCCAACATTAACCACATAAGTGCCATGACGGTCCTCAAGGACCATCATGACACTAAGTATAAACACTACACTGCACTATACCCCCCCAATAAAACATACATTAAATATCAACTAAACACCCATTACACTTACCTATTAACACCTACACTACCTACCTACCTACCCCCTAATAACCCCCTCCCCACCACTGTAATTACAGAAATCAAAAAAACTAAAATTATCAAACATCTACATTACATAAAATAAAAAAACCTAAAACCACCAAAACTAAAAAATGTACATTACAAAAAAAAAAACCTAAGTCACAAAAAATAAAAAAGGAACATTACAGAAAGTAAAAAAATACATTACACCCCCCCCTCCACTACAGAAAAAAATAATTACACACCTGAAAAGGAAATACATATAATACATACAATGCAATACATACAATACAATACAATTAAATACAATACAATACACCCCTATCTAATATACATCCCCCTATCTAATATACATCCCTCTATGTAATATACTGCCCCCTATCTAATATACATCCCCCTATCTAATATACAATACTATATATACTATACATACCCTATCTATCTAATATACAATACTATCTATCTAATATACATCCCCCTATCTATCTAAAATAAAATAAATACTATCTATGTACTATACATCCCCCAATCTATCTAATATACAATACAACACGTTTACATAAAATAAATCAACATTCTAAATATTCTAATTATTCTACTCACCTTTCCAGCATGTCACGTCCTCCATCTTTGCTTCTGCGGCGCGGCCCCTGTTAAAAAAAAACATTCCATTAGCACACATACATAAACATGAAACCAAGTAAAATAAACACAATCTACATTGTACTTACCTCCCCGCGATGTCTCCGGCCTCCTGGTGTTCTGCCCCGGATGGGACCTGGAAGCATCCGCGCTCTTTAAAAAAAAAAAAACAGCACACATTCGCCCTGGCAGATGTCTCCGACGCTAATGAGCTTCCTATGGAGTGTTCCAGAATAAAATTGTCAATGGCGGCTTCTGATTGGCTGAAAACGCTGTCTATCAAATTCAGCCAATGAAAAGACACCAATTGTGAATTAATGAGAAAGGGATACACCCCAAAATCCCACGCTGATTGGATAACGCACCTGTCAATCTTTATTTGAACCAATCCGAAGGCTTTAATGCCATCAGCGAATCACAATGGGATACACCCCCACGTACTGATTGGTGAAGACATCTGCGCCTTCCCATTGGCTGTAATACTGATTGACATTGACAATAGTCAATGAGAAGGCGCAAATGCCTTCACCAATCAGTATGTGGGGGTGTATTCCATTGTGATTGGCTATTGTCAGTGCAACCAATCAGAATGCGCAGATGCCTCCAGCCAATCACCCTGTGGGGGTGTATTCCATTGTGATTGGCTAAAGGCATCTGCGCCTTGTGATTGGTTTAAATAAAGATTGACAGGTGCATTATCCAATCAGAGTGGGATTTTAGGGTGTATCCCTTTCTGATTGGCTCACACATTGGCACCTCCTGTTTGGGGGAATTTGATAGACAGCGTTTTCAACCAATCAGAAGGCGCCATTGCCTATTTTCTTCCTGAAAAGTCTCCAGGAGCCTTATTAGCGTCGGGGATGTCCGTGAGTGGGTATGTGAGTATTTATTTTATTTTTTACAGGGCGTGGCAGAAGAGGAGGAGGAGGAGGCCTGAGACATCGCGGGGAGGTAAGTACAATGTAGATTATGTTTATTTTATTTTGTTTTTATGTTTATGTATGTATTAATGGAAAACAGAGAAGCAATTTACATATATTATATTGCTACAAAATAGAAGCGCTCTATAGTCTACCTACTGTGTATACACAAAATAGTCAGAGAAAAAAAAAAGAAAAAAACATTAAATATGGATAAATCCAACAAGAGAGTGTTCCATATGTATGAACTATATAGATGTGTCTACATACAGTTCCTCCGGAAAGATACACAGATGGAAATCAGAGTAAATATCCGTCCATATAAGTCCAGAACCACAATATAAATGCCAGAGGTGTGCAGCTTCTTCTCAGGACACCGTTCCCACCGTGTCCAAGTAACTAGTAGAGACGATAAGAAGGGTAGGGGAAAGACAGTGCGCTACCTCCTAGTGCAACATGAGTGTATATTAATCACGTCAAAACATCAATCATATAGTGTTTCACTCACATGTGATAACCCCAAAGTTATGAGGTATCTGTATGGATTAAAAGGGTAGCTCTGGAAGTACCCGGTTTCCAATCCTCAGATCTCAATCCCAGGCTCAGGATACAATCCAGATAGTTTTGTAGCAGGTACAGTTGGATCACCAATGTTATTTGGTATACTATTATATAGTGTCTACAGAACAAAATATGATTCCAACTCCTTATGTCTACTATAGGGGACAATTGAAACACACTAGTACAAACAATAGTGTGTTTATCATATATTTATTGCACCATATAATCCTCAATACATGCCATATATGGCCAATAGGGATAGGCACAATGAAAATGAATAAAATCAATAATCTAAAAACATAGAATAATATCAAACGCGTTTCACCCAAAGGCTTCTTCAGTGATATAAAAACATAAAACCCTTGCGTATGTGTATTAATGTTATGTTTTTTATGTTTTTTTTAACAGGTGCCACTCCGGAGAAGCGTAAAAGAATAAGGACGGGACATGCCGGAAAGGTGAGTAGAATAATTAGAATGTTTTGAATGTTTATTTATGTACTGTAAATGTGTTGCACATTTATTTTATTTTTTTTCCCTAGGTGCCTGATCTCAAGGGACATCTGCAAAGGTAAGTGGTCTTAATTGTTTTATTTTAGCTTAGAATTAGATTATTTTATATATAGATAGCATGTATTGTATGTTAGCTAGGGGTATGTGTTTTATATAGATAGCATAGCATGTATTGTATATTAGATTGTGGTATTTATTTAGATAGATTGGGGATATATTAGATAGATAGGATGTATATTAGATTATAGTATTTATTTAGATAGATTGGGGGATGTATATTAGATAGATAGGATGTATTGTATATTAGATAGGGGTGTATTGTATTGTATTGTATTATATTGTATGTATTATATGTATTTCCTTTTCAGGTGTGAATTATTTTTTTCTGTAGTGGGGGGTGGGTTGTAATGTTTTTTTTTCTGTAATGTTCCTTTTTTTATTTTTTGTGACTTAGGTTTTTTTATTTTCTGTAATGTAGATTTTTTATTTTTTGTGACTTAGGTTTTTTATTTTATGTAATGTAGATTTTTTTTGTTGTTACTTTAGGCTTTTTTATTTTATGTAATTAGAGTGGTGTGGTTTATTAGGGGGTAGGTAGTGTAGGTGTTAATAGGTTAGTGTAGAGGCTGTTTAGTTGATATTTAATGTATTATTGGGGGGGGTATAGTGCAGTGTAGTGTTCATACTTAGTGTCATGATGGTCCTTGAGGACCGTCATGGCACTTATGTGGTTAATGTTGGGTTGTAACAGGCCCATAATGGTCTTAATATACCCTTATGGGACTGATGGGGTTATATAGAGGCTTATGAGGGTCTGTATGGACCCCCATGATTGACAGGGTTAATTAGCGGTTTATGGGGGTGTGTATTGACCCCCATGAGTGAGGGGGTTAATTAAGGGCTTATGGGGGTCTGTATTGACCCTCCTGAGTGACGGGGATAATTAAGGGTTTATGGGGGTCTGTATTGACCCCCATGAGTGAGGGGGTTAATTAAGTGCTTATGGGGGTCTGTATTGACCCCCATGAGTGACAGGGTTAATGAAGGGCTTATGGGGGTCTATATTGACCCCCATGAGTGACAGGGTTCATTAGGGGTTTATGGGGGTCTGTATTGACCCCCATGAGTGAGGCGGTTAAATAAGTGCTTATGGGGGTCTGTATTGACCCCCATGAGTGACAGGGTTAATGAAGGGTTTACGGGGGTCTGTATTGATCCCCATGAGTGACAGGGTTAATGACTGGCTTATGGGGGTCTATATTGACCCCCATGAGTGACAGGGTGATAGTGTATATTTGTTTTCTTTTATAACGGGTCCTTTAAGGACTTTTACGGTCCTTTAAGGACCCGTAACGTGGGAATTTTGAATTTTCATTGCAGCGGGGGGTCCCCGATCGCGTGCAATCGGGACCCCCACTGCAATGGTTAATGTGGGGTTAATGCAGGTCTCTGAGCTTATCTCGGATCCCTTTTGGGTAAGTTGTACGTGGCTGGGCTTTGTGCCTCGTTTTCGTTTTTTTTCGGCGGCCATTTTTTATCTCGCTTAGGGGATTTTCGTGTGTCTAAACTCGGGAATTTGGACTTAAATGGAGGTGTAACCTCACTTTCAGAGGTCCTGGGTGCCCCCCCTTGCTATGGGTAAGCTTTTTGTGTAGTTTTTGTGAGTATTTGGTGTGTTTTGACTGTTTTTAGGCGCGCGTTATGGTCTTATTTTTCGTGCATGTTTGTTCCGTTAAGGTTGGTTCCGAGGTCTTTTTTTTTTCTAAGTTGTGTGCGTGTGTGTGTGGCTGGGCAGTCCTGGGCTTTGAGCCTCTTTTTTTTTTTTTTTTTTGGCGGACATTTTTTTCTCTTGCTTAGGGGATTTTCGTGTGTCTGTACTCGGAATTTGGACTTAAATGGAGGTATAACTTCACTTTCAGAGGTCCTGCCCCCCCCCCCCCCCCCGCTATGGGTAAGCTTTTTATGTATTTTTTGTGAGTATTTGGTGTGTTTTGACTGTTTTTAGGTGCGCGCCGTTCGGCCGTTATGGTTGTATTTTTCGTGCGTGTGGGTGTTTGTTATGTTAAGGTTGGTTCCGAGGTAATTTTTTTTTTCTAAGTCGTGCGCGTGTTTTTAACCGCGTGTGAGGCGCCTTTGAGCCTCCACTTAAAAACAGTCAAACAGCGTGACGACGTCTCGCAGTTGGACTATTATAATATGTGATATATATGTAGGGAGAGAGAGATAATGTTTAACCTTGCAGAAAAATCATATAATGATAATGGGGAAGATTGTTTAAGATAAGATATAAATGTAAAATGTTTAAAATAAAAAAAATGAAACAATCTAGTCTATAATGTATTTAACAGATTGTAGGAGCGGATGAATGCAGATGAAGCTCCCATTCTCTACAAAGGAAATGTGGAACTAAAAATACCATTACTTATAGTTTTACCAGGACATTCCCATTTGAGAGAGCACCTGAAAATAACAGCTCAGTAAAGGAAATGTAATCCCACAGTAAAGAAAAATATAATATAAACATTAACAGCCTTATTAAATTGCAATTCGGCCAATTGAATAGGGCTCTATATAAGCACATAGCATACTTTTTTTTTACAGAAGTTTTTAGTTAGTGAACTTCTATCCAAAAGCAAGGTCTTCACTAACTAAAAACTTCTGTAAAAAAATATGTTATGTGCTTATATAGAGCCCTATTCAATTGGCCGAATCGCAATTTAATAAGGCTGTAAATATTTAAAGGTTGAGTTTATTTTTTTGCATTCTAAAATATCTGGCCTTTTATCAAGGTTTGTTATGCAAACATTCATACAGAAAAGGGGCCACAGTGGTCTGTTAAAAAGGCTTCCTCCCCAGTTTCTTTCATTTAACAGGTCAAGCAATAAGAAAGTTAAACGCTGTAACAATTATTTGTTGCTAGTTTCATGTTCATTTTTTAAATTTAAAATAATTCTCTTTAAATAAAAAAATAAAATACTTGCTTTGTAATATTCTGTGACACAGGGGAGGGAGGAGGAAGGCACAGGGGAGGGGAGAGGGGGAGGAAGGCACAGGGGAGAGGGGGGAGGAAGACACATGGGGGAGGAAGACATATGGGAGAGAGAGGAGGAAGACACAGGGGAGGGAGGAGGAAGGCACAGGGGAGGGGAGAGGGGGAGGAAGGTACAGGGGAGGAGAGAGGGGGGAGGAAGACACAGGGGAATGGGTAGGAAGACACAAGGGACAGGGGGAAGGAAGACACGGGAGGGGGGAGGAAGGCACAGGGGAGGGGAGAGTGGGGATGAAGACACAGGGGAGAGGGGGAAGGAAGACACTGGGAGAGGGGAGGAAGACACAGGGGGATGGGTAGGAAGACACAGGACGGGGGGAGGAAGACACAGGGGAGAGGGTGGAGGAAGACACGGGAGGGGGGGGAGTCACAGGAGAGGGGGAAGAAGACTAAGGGGAATGGGTAGGAAGACACAGGGGACAGGGGGAGGAAGACACAGGGGAGAGGGAGGAAGACACAGGGGAGGGTAAAGGGGGAGGAAGGCACAGGGGAGAGGAGAGGGGGAAGGAAGGCATAGGAGTGGGGAGGAAGACAAAGGGGAGGGGAGCAGGAAGACACATGGGAAAGGGGGGGGAGACCCAGGAGAGGGGGAGGAAGACACAGGGGAGAGGGGGAGGAAGACACGGGAGGGGAGAGGGGGGAAAGACAGAGGACGAGGAAAGACGGAGGAGAGGGGGGGAAGAGACACAGGGGAGGGAAGAGGTGGGGGAAGAGACACAGGGGAGAGGGGGGAAAGAGACACCAGGGGGAAAGACACAGGGGAGAGGGGGCAGAGACATGGGATAGGGGAAAGACACACAAGGGGGAAGAGACACAGGGGACGGGAGAGGGAGGAAAGAGACACAGCGGAGGGGAAGAGACACAGGGGAGGGGGGCAGGAGGGGAGAAAGAGACACAGGGGAGGGAAGGGGGGAAGAGACACAGGGGCGGGAAGGGGAGGGAGAGGCACAGGGGAGGGAAAGGGGAAAGAGATGCAGGGAAAGGTGGGGAGACACAAGGGAGGGAGAGGGGAGGAGGGAGAGAAAAATTAAAAATTATACAGTCATTTTTGATGGGCAATTTACTAGTATAATATAAACTCTAATAGGCTCCAGGCTGTGCTGTCATAATACCAGTACTACTGTACAAATGCTCAGGGGATTACACAAATCCGCACATATTTAGCGGTATAAACCATCTGGGATTTAGTTAATGCAATTGGCTACACTGGTTATGTGTGAGAGAGCCATGAGGATGCTAGTGAGAGGTATTAACAGCAGGAAAAGGGACAAACAGGGATCTCCTTTATCTTTAAGCTCTAGACTGTGGGGTTCAGATGTACATGTGCAGAAAAAATGAATTGACTTGATAATGGCTAAAATATTTCAGAATCTTTACAGCCTTGAATTTTCAACTATTGTACTTATTCTACTTAAATAGCTTCAGATAGACACCTGGAAGGGTATCTTGTATGTAGATTACATCTCTGTTCAGTTTGTTTGTAAGACTGCCACGTTAATATTCACTTGACAAATGAACCAAAAAGCAGAACAACTACCAGGAGGACAATCCTACCCCAAGCTACAAGCAAACTAGCAGTGAAACATGGAAGGACCCATGACAAGGGGAGTCTGGTCATTTTAAGATTTTTCCTGTAAATGCTTTCATACTCATGGCTTACTTACCTCCTAATGTTGTTAGTTGGATTCATACATCACAAAAATGTGAAGCTTTTCCTAAGCTACAGTGGTCCAAATGTGTTCTGTCATAGACCAATAACTCTGTGTGTACCACACCTTGCCACTGACTATTCTGTTAACTACTCACAAAGGCCTTTAACCCATCATTTTTGCTGCAGGTGTTTTCTCTCTAAATGTTTAGATGTATTCTATTGACTCCAGCAATTTACTTCCTTAAGTCTTAGCTTGTAAACCCTGCCTTTTTAAGCAGGATTTCAGGGGGCGGGATCATATGATCTAACAATATTTAAGCAAGCCCATAATTTACTTCTTAGACACTGCCAATAGTAAATGAGCCCGTCATCATGACATCAGTTAAACATGGAAGTTAGATGTAACCTGCAATCGGAGGCTACGGATTAATGAGAGCCAATAAGTGATATTTGCCAATCGGGTTCGCAATCAAGCACTCTATAAAATGCATTAGAGCATCTGTTCTAGTCCATGTGGGTTTCATGATATGTATTAACTGCTTGTGTCCCGGGATCGATATTACTCAGAAATAACATTTAAAAATAATATTTTTAATTGCATATTTGTGGGGTTGATACTGTTGTGTAATTAATTCTAATTTGTTTACATACCTTCCCATGCCTTTAAAGTACAGTAGTGTGTGTTTAATTGCTGCTACAGCGCTAATAAAAGTTTTTGAAAAAGCCCTTGTGAGTCCTATTTAGCACTCATAATATTTTTGACAGAAACGTGAGACTTTTTTTCAGTTGTGGGTCAGACTTTATTTGTGATCTAGCGCTAAAGGTCTAATAGAATATCGGTTTTGTGTAACTATAATTATTTAGCGCTGGTAATGTTCAAGCTGTGCTAAAACCAATGGAGTTCTAAGGCAGAATTTGCGTCTTTGGCTGGCCCGTAGTGATTGTGGGCAGGAACTTGCAATTGGCTTGCGAGTAGCTAATAGAATATGTGGCAATTTTAAGAGGGATTTACTTGTGTATAATTGTATGAATTGGGCAGTAGAATAGGGCCCTCAGACATTTAATTCTTCATAGCCTTTGAGGACAATTTCCCATCCAAAGTCCCACTCTTCAAAGTGTAAACAATGCAATAAATTGAATTATTTTGCACCATACCCATTTATTGTGGTTTTCTAGACTCGATTTTAACATTTTCAAGACCATATATCTTTTTAAATGGCTAACATATTCAAAAAAATCACATTTTAAACGTTAAAAATTGTTTTGTTTTTTTTGTATGAAAAACAAGGGGTCTACAGTTAAAGATAAAGAGAGAGCAAAAAGGCAGAGCAAACATTACCTGTTTTAGGTTGTTTTGTTATAATTTACTCAAATTAATAGAAATTATTCAATGAAACCAAAACTTTGGTAATAGATAAGTTTACCAATTTAAATACATGACAGAAAGTTTTGGACTTTATTGGCCCTTTCAATGTGTTGCTACAGCCCGGACCTAGTTGACGAAGAGGGTGTGATATAATAGCCACACTTAGAGTTGTTGTAGATAAGAAGGGAGTGTGCAGACCAACCCACGTCTTGAATGTAGACAACTGAGATTATTGGAAGTTTTAGCACCTAAACCAAATGGTAGCAAAATAAAATAAAGGCAGTAATAATTGTGATTGTTGTTTGAAAATCCAGATTTTGCAATTTCCTTCTCGGCTATATACTGGTGACCCTTGTTTGCAAATTATATTTACTGTACAATGTCCAGTTTCCATGCTGCAATCATGGTGGAGTGTCCAAGATAACTAAAGGGGCTTCCATAATTGGAGAGTTCAATAGTGGAGTGGCATAGTTGACAGTTGGGATTCCCATGTTAGGATGGTTGGATAGTGCCGTTTGTTGAGGCGATTGGGTATCTGGTGGAGACCATTGCCTTCTCTGTCTCTGTAACGTTCATGCCATGTATTTTAGGGAAAATCTCTAATTTTTTTCAAGGGTGTAAAAGCAATGTCTAAGCCATAAACATAAACTTGTTTTTTAGAGAATATCTTCATTTTTGTGAATAGATCATTCAAAATAGTCTGCATTCAGCACTTCTTGATAGCTTAGAGCCTGAAGGAAAGTATCTGATTAGGGATGGATGGAGAGATGTGGGGGTTATTATTTAATTGGAGCTTTTGGTATTCAATACTGCACATTCTCAGAAGCAGAGCTTGCATCGTTAACTCCAAGCCTTGCTCATTTAGAAATGTAAACTTCCCACACACACATACCACTTCCATGCCTTGAGGAACACCATGGATGTATGTCATGAAAGTACTTTACAAGCCTCTACTCATTTCTGAAAACTTCTGCAACATTTGAATTTACCCATTTTTCCACAAATTATATCTCCTTTTAAGATGTAGAGGATGTTTGGAGCTTGTTTTCCCTGCCTCTCTGATTCTGTGCGTTTTTGCGGTTTCTGGGGTTTACCTCGCCATGCATGCGCAGTGGTATCAGTTCACTCATGCATGCACTATTTCCAGTGGCAGAAACTTTGTTTTTTAGCACAATGCCATTTCTTGACATTAAAGCGTCTAGAGACCTACAGGAGTAGTTATTTATATTGCATATGCATATAAATTATATCACCATGACTTCACACATCGAATTCGGCACTTAAAGGGACAACCATTGGTATTTTGTCAGGTAATGCATGTTGTCACGACCCAGGGAAGGGAGTCCAACTAGAGCCAGAATCCTCCTGTCTTGGCTACAGAAAGCCTTAGAGCAGTTGAGTGAATGGGCTTCTCGTTGCCCGCTTCCATTCCTGTACCATTAGCGTTCAGAATAGGGAATCAGGCATATAACTTCAAGATAAAAGAGAGAACATCATGATTATGTTTCCTAGAAGAGTGTCTTTATTAACATTTATAGAAAAACAGAATAATACAACTTTATAAACCCCAAAACATTATTCAATTACCTACCTTAACCAGTTAACTCAATCAGTCTCACTGGCCAATCTGTGGTTTGAGGGAGTTCATCCCATCACAAATTCAAACACAATAAAAGTTCCCTTCTAAACTAGTTAACTATTTGAATTTCCTGTACACATTTAGATAATCTTATCCAACAGGTTATTATGACAATTTACAGTCCATTATTCAAATGTCCTGTAACGGAGCTGGAACACGCAGTCCAATATCTCCGCTGGTATACGGTCAAATACCCAAGAGGCACTACAGTTTCACCATTCCCGACCTCCCATATTGGACGACACACAATTTGGGAGTCAAATGAATACTGACTTTATTTACCTTTACAGAAATATTTATACATCTCTTTGGCCACAGGTAATACACATAGAGAGAACAATAGGTGTGGTCACACCTCCCAGGGACTAGCCGGCTACTTTGATTCAATAACAGACATTGATAAGATAATGCTTCTCTTTGTTCCATCTTTCACAATGTGAACACTTTACACAATAGGGCTCTCCTGCCTCTAGGAGACCCTAATAGGATTATGTATTCTGCTAGGTGTCTGTAATATTCTGAGCTAATATCCTGCAGAGCATCAACCAACATACATATAATATAACAGTAGGATCATATTTAAACCAAGAATTAAATAACCATAAAACAGGGTAAAACAGTGATGGGTTCCGTTACACACCTCCCCCGTGACCATAAGCCGGCATACACGGTCTGATCCCAACGGATCGGCCTGGGGATGTCCGGACAAAAGTATTTGTTGGTCAATTCTCTAGTTTGACAACCCATCAGCATTACTGCAATTCACATTTACTCACATTTCCCATATCCCCAGGTAGCTGGGATCTGAGCGCACAAAACTACCGAATAGCGCTCAGATCCTCTTCACACAGTTCAATTGCCATGTAGCTACAGTCTTTCCCATAGTCTTTCATTATATGAATGGTCTTCATGGCACAGTTATCTGGGGTATCATGGTTCATACAGGGCAAGTACAGAATGACCCCCCTGTATGTAAAGGGCCAGAATGAGTGACATACACTCTGGTATGGCCGAACACTGGTTCCAAAGGGCAATATGTCCCAGGGCCATAGTCGCAGGGCAGGAGGCTGGCAAACAGTCCTCTCCAAGCCAAAGTGGCGAAGGGCACTTCGTCACACATCTCCCCTTTGGGGGGAAGTCTAACCAGGCACCTGGATATTTCGCTGGGGTGATGGGGCAACACGCTGAGGGGACTTGAGGGGCAGAGGCCAGCGGCACTCTGCCCTGATGCCAGCTCTTCCGCTGGTATAACCTGCAGGACATCCTGCTCTGTACAAGGGACAAAGGGAGGGCAGAGGCCGACTGCACTCTGCCCCACTGTCCGCTCTTCTGCTGGGGTACTTGGGACATATTCCGGCTCAGTAGCCAGGGAAAGGTGGGGGTCAGTGGGGGTTAACATTTCCTCTGTTAACCCTGGAGCCACATTAGGAGTTAGCTGGGGAGGGGAATTTGTACTTACCCCCTCCTCCGGTTGTCCCAGTGAGAGTAGTTGGGGATCTGGACAGGCTGTCCAGCATCCCGGTAGGTCAGGCACAGAGACCCTGGTCCCATCTGCCCCGTCTGGGGGATTGGTGTCTCCCCTTGTTAGGGTAAGCTGTCGCTGGGGGGAGAGGGCGACATCTTCAGCTCCCTGGGGTTCACACTGCCGCTGGGTGGGAAGGACGACACCTTCTGCCCCCTGGGGTTCACACTGCCGCTGGGGAGGAAGGACGACACCTTCAGCTCCCTGGGGTTCACACGGCCGCTGGGGGGGAAGGACGACACCTTCTGCCCCCTGTGGTTCACACTGCCGCTGGGGGGGAAGGACGACCCCTTCGGTCCCCTGGGGTACACACTGCCGCTGGGGAGGAAGGACGGCACCTTCTGCTCCCTGGGGTACACACTGTCGCTGGGGAGGAAGGACGACACCTTCGGCCCCCTGGGGTACACACTGCCGCTGGGGAGAAAGGACGGCACCTTCTGCTCCCTGGGGTACACACTGCCGCTGGGGAGGAAGGACGACACCTTCAGCTCCCTGGGGTACACACTGCCGCTGGGGGGGAAGGACGACACCTTCGGCCCCCTGGGGTACACACTGCCGCTGGGGAGAAAGGACGGCACCTTCTGCTCCCTGGGGTACACACTGCCGCTGGGGAGGAAGGACGACACCTTCAGCTCCCTGGTATACACACTACTGCTGGGGAGGAAGGATGACACCTTCAGCTCCCTGGGGTACACACTGTCGCTGGGGGGGGAGGACGACACCTTCTGCTCCCTGGGGTACACACTGCCGCTGGGGGGGAAGGACGACACCTTCGGCCCCCTGGGGTACACACTGCTGCTGGGGAGGAAGGACGACACCTTCAGCTCCCTGGGGTACACACTGTCGCTGGGGGGGAAGGACGACACCTTCGGCCCCCTGGGGTACACACTGCTGCTGGGAGGTGGAATTAGTTGGAGTATTCCACGTGGAGCGGTTTCTGTTTCTGGGACAGTCTCTCTGCATGTGGCCCTGCTGGTTACACGTGTGGCACCTGATGTACCGTGGAGGGGTTTGGTAGTTCCCACCACCCGGACGCAGTGCTGGGGCGGGGTTAATGGTGGGAGGTGGGTTAGCAGCTCCCAAGATGGACCGCTCCCGTGCCCGCTGCTTTTCCATTATGTATTTGTGTACATCTGTCATTAACCATTCCAAGGTTTTTATGGGAAGCGTACCTGGGAAAAAGGCCAGTCTGCTTTGGAGTTCTCTTCCAAACTCATTCTTTGGGGTAATAAGAGGTACTGTAACCATGAGTTCCTTTCTGTCTGCATCCCTGTAGTCCGCGGCCGCCTCCTCCTCCTCATGATGGAACGCTGTCTGAAAACTAGCCGGTTCCATCCTGAGGTAGCCAGGGGCGCTGTACGGATACTAGCGTTGCCCTCAATTTGTACTCCACGGAATGGTGTCTCCTGTAACTGTCCTTCTGACCGTGGGAACAATTCCGCCACTTGCCAACAAATCTAACGGAGCTGGAACACGCAGTCCAATATCTCCGCTGGTATACGGTCAAATACCCAAGAGGCACTACAGTTTCACCATTCCTGACCTCCCATATTGGACGACACACAATTTGGGAGTCAAATGAATACTGACTTTATTTACCTTTACAGAAATATTTATACATCTCTTTGGCCACAGGTAATACACATAGAGAGAACAATAGGTGTGGTCACACCTCCCAGGGACTAGCCGGCTACTTTGATTCAATAACAGACATTGATAAGATAATGCTTCTCTTTGTTCCATCTTTCACAATGTGAACACTTTACACAATAGGGCTCTCCTGCCTCTAGGAGACCCTAATAGGATTATGTATTCTGCTAGGTGTCTGTAATATTCTGAGCTAATATCCTGCAGAGCATCAACCAACATACATATAATATAACAGTAGGATCATATTTTAACCAAGAATTAAATAACCATAAAACAGGGTAAAACAGTGATGGGTTCCGTTACATGTCCTGTCTCTGATGAGGAATGGTAAACAGGAGGGCAGAACAGCAACTGTCCACAACCATACCCAGGAAGGTGTAAGGGGAAGTAGGTGGAGGAATCAGGGCCTCCAGGTAGGCCATCACAAGGCCAGCTCCCAAAGCAAAGTCAATGGGGAAAATGGAGAGGACATAGCTCTTTCAGGGAGAAGCTTAGGCCCTCAAGGGCCATTGATTTGGTGTTCAGGGAAGTCCCAGTCTGCCCCCCCCCCCAAAAGCAGACCTTGACACATGTATACAGTGACAGACTTGGAGATTGATCTGGTTAAAGATTGTGGACATTATACAGACATAACACAGGTAAATACTTCTAGATATCAATTTCTTGTTTAACAGGTATAAGCCTATCAATAATCTGCATTATGGACCTAATAGGATCTGGAAGACTCCAAATGGTCAGATACTACTCAAAAACTGTCATAAAGTAAGACTTTGCAATGAGTCCTCTTTGCACTTTTCTGACTTACAGTTGCAATTCCAAACAAAAAATGGAGGTGTGAGGGTATGAAGTATAGATTTTGTTTATATATTTTAGTTCACCCATAATGGAGAAGAAAAATCGGAAAGAAGCATATAATGAATGTGAAAATCCTGTGATGGAAGGGAAAAAAATGTGCTTTGAATATCTGAGGTTGTTAAACTCTGAACAAAGCCACATCCCAGATGATATCTCACAATGGATTTGTAAGGCAATGGAAGGAGGAATTATCAAAGGCCCAGACTTTCAAGGGATTTTCATGAAGAGTTTTTTTAGATTAAGCTGGTAAATGTACATCTGGTTTATAGAAGGATGATCTAAAGATGAAGAAACAAATGAAGAAGATAATATTACAGAATTATCATTAGATCTTTAAAACTGCTTGTACAAGTAGTCAGAAAACCATT
Organism: Discoglossus pictus; assembly: GCA_027410445.1. NCBI lineage: Eukaryota > Metazoa > Chordata > Amphibia > Anura > Alytidae > Discoglossus > Discoglossus pictus. The sequence continues at coordinate 80,947,749 of CM050172.1, forward strand.
GCGTATTCTAGACCTAGATCTCCAAATTAAAGATGGTTTGCAAGTTTGAAGAAGAAAATGTTCCTTTTACATTGACAACAAAAAGGTTATACTCCTTTCAGTGGAGAAGAAAATCTATACACAGGGTGTCAAGGACCCCTTTTTTCCAGTTCCTGGATCTTAGCCCATTAAAGGACAGACATCTTGGTTCCAGTCACTCCAGTGTGTTGTAATCTGCTTTATCCCATTGTTGGCAGATAAACTAAATACATCTCTGATGTGCTAAACAGGATGTGCTGAGTCAGCAGTGAGCAGACACCTCTATTGAACTTTTTTCTGTTTTGTCTCATTGTTTGCCCAGATAAGCCGATTACCTCTCCCATGTGCTAGGCAGCTGGAGACGGCAGGATGTGTATTGGAGTTCAAGCCTATTGCTCTCAGGAAGCTACTGCTAGACCGCATGTGGGGTCATCTCCTGTAATTGTCTGCCACACCCTCTCACTGTTACATTGTGTAGACCCCCTCTGTATCTAACTGCTAGAAATATTGCTGACTTTTCAAAATAAAACACTTCATTTCTAGAGACTTATAGAAATTGTGTGTCTCTTATTTTGCTCATCTTCTCCTGTATGGCTGCAGGGACATACTGGGAGACTCTGTAGGATTCTGCTGGGGTAGGTTTAACTAGTCTTATCAAGCCCCCTAAGAAGCAGGTCTGGAGCCTCTTGGTAGCCTGGAAGTGCTGATTTCTGATGCAAGGACCCTGACCGATACAGAAGCCAGATATCAGGAACCCCACTGTCCTTGTGGGTAGTTAACCTGTAGTCTATAGCAGGTGGCCCTGGTCTTGTATGGCTCTACCCTCGGATCGTCACACAGGGTATTGATAACAAATATAGAATATGCATTGAATAGGAGAGTTAAAAGATCTCCAATCATTGATGGACTTGACTAAATTAGACTGGAAATTGGCTGGTTGCCAGGTTGCCAAGTCTTATTATTCGTGAATTGATGGCTAGTAGAAGATCCCTATGGTTAAGATATTGGAAATCAGACTTTATCTCCAAATCGGACTCACTTCCATATGATCGGGTTCTTCCTGGGCCATGCCCAATGACCTCTCTCCAGATGAATTCTGCATTTCTGGCAATTGGTCTTGTTAAGCATAACAGTTTGGAGGCACTTTTAAAGGTAAATCTATATTTGGTATGAGAGTACTAGAACAAATTAATAAATAGATTTTGAGTTTCTTGATATCTTGTTTCATTCCCTCCCATTGTTCTAAGCTTGATTGTTACTCAATATGTTATTACTGCCTTGAACTAATCCAATAAAATGTATACAAAATGCAGTAATTTTATTTTCCTGGACTATTTCCCTACCTATTATATCACTCTGAACAAGACGGATTTTGGGTAATGGCATGGGCCTTTTATGGGGCATAAAAGTTTGTCTCGTCCAAATTAGGAGCGAAAACCCATATGAAAACAAAATTATGGTTGCTTTTGAATAAGTGTTCCTTTTTTTGCAAACGGATTTATTGTCTCTTACTAACAAACAGTAGCTAAGCAATAATCATGATTATTTCCTTGTGGAGTATGAATTCCTTTACATGCTATATAAAATTTGGAGAGACAAGGCTGTCGCAAGGAAGAAAATACACAAAACATTTGAAAATATCAACTGACTTTTTCTTTTAGTATAGTATAGTATTTGAGGTTGAATAAAGACTGTTAGTCCATCAAGTTCAACCTTTTTAGATCTCCTTTGATCTTTTTAATATGTGGACTATTTGTTATTAATTGTTATTGATCCAGAGGAAGGCAAACAAAAAAAAAACCATTGAAACTTTGCCAATTGTCTCATAAGGAAAAAAAAAAGCAAAATTCCTTCCTGACCCCAGAAACTAGCGATCAAATTTCTCCCTGATCAATATTCCTTGCTAGTTATCTAGGATAGCCTTGAATGCCCTTTTTAAAGTTATCTATCAAATTCTCTGTCACCACCTCCTTTGGTAGAGAACTCCACAGATTAATCACCCTAACTGTGAAGAACCCTTTTCTTTCTTTAAGGTGAAATCATTTTTCCTCTAGCCTCAAGAGATGTCCTCTTGTCAGTTGAAAATCTTTTGCTACAAAAAGTTCACTTGACAAAGCCTTATATTGACCCTGGATGTATTTAAATAAGGTAATCATATCCCCTCGTAGAGGCCTTTTTTCTAGCGAAAATAAGTTTAATCCGGTTAGTCTTTCTTCATAGCTTAGCCCCTCCATTCCCCTTATTAGTTTCGTTGCCCTTCTCTGTACTTTTTCCAGCTCTAAAATGTCCTTTTTATGCAGTGGTGCCCAAAATTGTACTCCATATTCCAAATGAGGGCATACTAGAGATTTGTATAGTAGCAGAATTATATTTGCTTCCCTTGCTTCTATACCCTTCTTAATACATGCTAATATTTTACTTGCCTTTGCAGCTGCTGCTTGGCATTGAGCACTGCTACCTAGGTGGTTGTCCACAAGTACTCCCAAATCCCTTTCAATATCAGATATCCCTAGATTTGCTCCATTAAGATTATAAATTGCATGGCTATTTTTCCTTCCCAAATGCATAACCTTACATTTATTTGTATTAAATCTCATCTTCCATTTAGCCACCCATTTCTCTAATTTATGCAAATCCCTTTGTAGGGGAAGTACATCATTATCTTATTTAATTACCTTGCACAACTTAAGTGCCATCAGCAAAAATGGAGACACTACTTTCGAGCCCTACTTCTAAGTCATTAATAAATATGTTCAAAAGGAGAGGACCTAATACTGAACCTTGAGGAACCCCACTTACCACCTTAGTCCAGTCGGAGTATGTTCCATTTACAACAACCCTTTTCTTCCTGTCTTTTAGCCAGCTCTCGATCCATGAGCAGATATTTACTGCAATTCCTGTATCCCTTAGTTTGCTCAAAAGTCTCCCATGTGGCACTGTATCAAAAGCCTTTGCAAAATCCAAAAAGACTACATCCACTGAGTTGCCCTGATCCAAGTTCCTACTAACCTCCTCATATAAACTAATTAGATTTGTTTGACATGACCTATCCCTCATAAATCCATGTTGACTCCTACTTATAATCCTGTTCAAATAGACATATTCTTGTATATTATCCCTTATTAACCCTTCTAAAAACTTCCCCACTACAGAAGTGATGCTCACTGGTCTTTAATTCCCTGGATTTGCTCTTGCTCCCTTCTTAATTATAGGTATAAAATCTGCCTTTCACCAGTCATCTGGTAGCAACCCTGTGGTGAGGGAGTCTTGAAAGATTAGATATAACGGTTTGGCTATTACAGAACCCAGCTCCCTCAGTACCCTTAGATGTATTCCATCAGGACCTGGGGCTTTATTAACATTTATTTTCTCCAATCACTTTTGGATTTCTTCCAGCGATAACCAGTTATTTGGTGAAGGTAGTGTAGCCCAATTTTGTTGAGGTATCCCAACCATTGGTACCTCCCTTGTGTACTCTGAAGAAAAGAACCTATTCAGTTCATCTGCCTTTGCCTGTGTCACATTGTAATGTTCCTATAGCTTCCTTCCTCGCCTTCTTCCCATTAATATATTTAAAAAATACTCTCTTTTGCAACTGACTTCTTATTTTCTATTTTAGCCAGTCTAATAGCCCTTTTGTAGGCCTTGTTGATTTCCTTATAGACACATAAAGCTGCCTCTGTTCCCTCCTTCTTGTATAATTTAAATGCATGTTTCTTTTTCCTTATCATGATCTTTAAGTGATTGTTAAGCCACATGGGATATGATTTACTCCTATTAATTTTATTTCCACATGGTACATGCCGATGAGTATGTTTTAGTAAGGATTTGAAAGTTGTCCATTTATTTTCAGTATTTTTCCCTGTAAGTTCTTTGTCCCAGTCTATATGTTGTATTGCTGTCCTTAACCCATTAAAGTTAGCTCTTTTAAAATGTTGAGTTTTTGTTGGCCCCTTACAACTCTGTTTTTTGTATTCAATCTCAAATGAGACTGTGTTGTGATCACTGTTCACCAAGGGTTCCCCTAAACATTTGATATTATATCAATATTACTTGTGATGACTAAATCCAAGATGGCCACATTTCCAGTAGGTTCTTGTATAACCTAGGCCAGATAATGATCCCTGAGTGTACTCAAGAACCTGCTCCCTTTAGCTAAGCTGCTGGTCTCATTTATGCAGTTTATTTCAGGGTAATTAAAGTCTCCCATCATTAGAACTTGCCCGTGCTTAGCTCCATTTCCAATCTGTAACAATAATGTTATTTCCTCACTTTCAATTATATTTGGGGGGTTTATAGCATACTCCCACCAATATGCATTTAGAATGAGCTCTTCCACTATTTAGCTCAACACACAAAGATTCAACGTTGCCGCTAGTTCCAGCATAAATATCTTCTCTGACTATAGGCTTAACATACAAACAGATCCCTCCTCCTCTTTTACCATTTCCCCAATCTTTCCTAAATAAGTTATAATCATCCAAATTAACTGTCCAGTCAATGAGATTCACCCTACCATGTTTCAGTAATGCCTATTAAGTCCCATTTTTCTTGTAATGCTAATAATTCTAGCTCGCCCATTTTCCCAGGCAAACTTCTTGCATTAGCAAGCATACACTTTATGTTGCTATGGCTTTGCCGTTGTGAAGTGTTTGCCACTGTATTTGAGGCCCCTGTTAATACCTCCCTACTGTCTATTGTAACCCTCCCCCTTCTCCTCCCCCATGGTTAAATAATTAATCCATTTCCCTCTCTAGTCCCTCCCCACCACCTACAAGTTTAAAAACTCCCCCAGCCGTTCTACCATCCTATACCCTAGCACAAAAGCTCCCTCATCATTAAGGTGCAATCCATCTCTGCCGTAGAGATTGTACCGAAGTGAGAAGTCAGCCCAGTGCTCTAAAAACCCAAACCCCTCCTTAGTGCACCACATCTTTAGCCACGCATTAACCTCCCTAAGCTCCTTCTGCCTCCCTGGGCTAGCACTTGGCACTGGTAGTATCTCAAAAAATACTACCTTGGAGGTCCTTGCTTTAAGCTTATTCCCTAGTTCTTTAAAATCATTCTTTAGGACACTCCATCTTCCACTTACGTTGTCAATGGTACCAATATGTACCAAGACTGTGGGTTCATTTCCAGCCCCTCCCAATAATTTATCCACCCGATCCACAACATGACGAACTCGAGCACCCGGGAGACAGCAAACTGTTCGATAGCTGGGATCTGGGTGACAAATCACCCTGTCTACCTTCCAAATAATAGGAGTACCCTACCACCAAAAACCCTGTCTGTTGCTCTGCCTATTCTGCCCTCCCACTCCTCCAGTAGAACTGTTCTCCCGGCTCTATCTGGCATTGCCATTCCTTAATGGACAGCCTCAACAGTTTCACTCAGTCTGGCAAATCTGTTGGTGTTTGCCAACTCAGAACTGGCCTGCCTCCTCCTGTTCCCCCTGCTTCCCCTTCTAACTGTAACCCAGCTACCTCCCTGGACATCCTCACTAGCCCAATCTCCACCCTCCATGCTAGGCCCAGCTTAACTGTGCTCAGTGAGCACCAACTCCCTTTCCAGTGTGACAATATCATGAAGTGCTGCAATTCTCCTCTCTAGTTCTCCAATTTGAGCTTCCATATAGGCAACATGCTCACACCTGTCACAGAGGTATGGACCCTGGATCATCTGTTCCAGTAGTGCATACATTTAGCAGGATGTACACTGAGTGAGGTTGCCCCTGGACTGACTCATTATCAATTACAAAATACAGTGAGAAAACAAATCAATGTATTTGTATAAAGATTGCTTTTCTACACCTTAACGCAAACAAAACAGAAAAAAATATATGTTTGTTTTCTATTTTTTCTTATAATACTCCTTTTCTTTGAATTACCTCCTTTTATCCAATCTCCTACACACTAACTACACACACAGGTAAAGCCACGCCCACTCTCAACTGGACCCTGATTACAGCCCACAGGAAAGAAAACACTGCACCGATTTACAGAACTGATTTTGTTGAGGAAAAACAATTCCCAAGAGTCTCTCCTTCAATTTTATTGAAAAATAACAAATATTTGAGACATCAGCAGCTCTGTTATTCCTCTATGATGAATTTGCTCATGGGTTTATGCTTCTACTGGATAAATACAGTAATCTGTATTTTTATATTACACAAACTAAAGCTTGTGTAATGGGGTGTTACAAGATCTGGGCATTTTTGCACGGTTCCATCTTAGGAAGACTAAACCACATCCCATATGGATTACTTAGAAACATTATGTACATTATCTGATGCACTTTATCCAGTGGTACAGGAGTCCAACAGATAACCTGTCCATTTCACACTGCTGTCCCTACATTAGCTTCTCGTTCCTTCTCAAAGTAGTCTTTAGGAAAGAAGCGGGTCCTCTGTAGGTCTATCATCGGTTCAGTCAAGGGTTTTCCTTCCTTCTGCATTTGGGCCAGGATCATGGCTCGCATGAGTGGTGGGTATTGTACATAGCGTACAGGTTCTGGCTGAGGCACAGGTGTGAAACTCTTGAAGTCTTTCTCTTCGTGGAGGGGCACAATACGCCAATCGTGATACATAACTTTGTCTATCTCCTTTACTTCGGACTCCGGCACACCTTTGGGGAGAGAAAGAAAATGTAAGGAAAGGAAGAGATGCAAAAGTACATTTTTGGCAAATGAACTCTGTTTATTTTTCTATTTTAAATTGTAAAGGTTTGAAGCTTCCAATATAATTTCCACATTGCAATGGCTTTTAGATCCATATGGCTATATGTAAGGATACATGGTTCATATTTTATAAGCTTTCATTTTCCCCGTGGAAGAAATACATATATCCACAAACCGACATTCTACTCCAAAACTCAGTCATGATATGAAAACACAGATTTCTCTTATTATTTTCGATTTATTTGCGCACACGTGGGGCAGCAACAGAATAGCATACCCAATGTCTGCTGCTGGCAAATAATACATAAAAAACAAGTCTTTTTTATAAAATTTCTACATACAGGAAATGGTATGCCCATTACCAACCCCTTCTAGAGCAATAAAAGATTATTTATATTCATAAGCCAATTAAGAGTCAAACACGTACTTCGCATGCATCAAAAGCATGTATGCTACCTAAATCATTGCGCAGATCACCTTATTTTTACAATTAATACGCAGATAACACCTTATCTTCGGCCTTGTCACAGAACATTTTGTTGTGGTTCCAGAATTGTTATTGTCTTATAGTGAAAACTGCTGAATTAGGGAAAGGCATAATTAAAAATTAGCCAAATACTAAAGGTACTAAAAAAGATAATAAATGCTATATTATATACACTAAAAAATTTATCGTTATTTGTATTTTTCCCCAACATCCCTTAAAATACCTAACGAACTATATGCACAGGCAATTAAGAAGTATGACAAATTAATATATTGTATTATATTCACTACCTAGTATATGTATGCCCAATAGTAGTGATTTCCCTGAGTTTACCATTTCTTGTAACACAAGTAGTGAGGGACGGTGATGATACTGAAACATTACATCAGTTTTAAGCTCTTACGAGAGCAGGGCCCAAACACACCTTCTGTATCAGTAGGTATTCACTTTATCTTTTGTATTGTTCACTGTACTTAGTGCCATGGAATAAATTGGTGCTTTATAAGTAAATAAGAAATTATTTAAAGGGACATGGAGCACAACAGGTTTTTCCCAGCATTTAAATGAGCATGTTTTAAACCTTATAAAAGATATCATGTAAACCCTATTTAAACTTCATTGAAGTTGGTCCGTAATTTGGTCCGTAGATCTTATGGGAGGACAGAGGGCAAGTCACCAAAAGCATTTCAAGTTCTGAAAAATGCTTTGTGCTAGAAGACATTCATTGAAAAAAAAAAAAAAGTGACATTATCAAAAACAGACCATTTCTGATGCAACAAAGAAAACAATTCCTTCCATGTGCCTTTAACATAAGTTACAGTATGGCCACCAGTGCCAGCCTCTGATTGGCTTGAGCGTTTTATTATACAAGTTATCAATAAACCAACTTGAGTAGAAACCTAAAAATGATAATATTGGGAATCTGTATGAATTAAAAAAAAAAAAAAAAAAATGTTCAGGGAAACATTGGCTATATTTCCTACCAATTTATTTATGGTGTGGTCAAGAAAGCGTATAGAAACCAAATGAAGTAGGTACTTAAATCCTTATTACCTCTGTATGTCAGGTAACCCCAAGCTTTTCCATGGTCCATGTTCTGCAAAGCAAAATAACAGGTTGCTCGTTATAAAGTGAGAAAACTCCCTACAGTTCTGCTTACAAGTTTCCTTACAAAAGTCAGCAAGAAAAATAGACACTGAAGTTTTTTTCTTGTTATTGGGTGAATATTGGGTGCTCATAGGGAAACAAGGCACTTGGGTCCTTTCTGTTTTTTTTGTTCCATCTTTGTGTCCATGACAACTCCTTATAATAAATGAAATATTCCAGACTAGCCATAGATAGCTTCACACAACCTACTTTTTCCTCTGTTCATTTTTTCTTTCTAGGGCGGTTGCCAACTATTTTGTCAATTACTATGATCTTCTACAGGGTTGAGCCACATTATTATGACCACTGCCTACCTTTGATATCAGCAGCGTGTAGCAAATTAAATACTGCACATGAGCTGGCTTGGTGGGTATATAAAGGTGACATATAGACATTCTGCAAACATATCAACCATCGATGGCACTGGTAAAAACGTGCGATTTATCAGACTTTGAAAAGGAGAAGGGTGGCAGTATTTCTTAAACAGTGCACTTAGTGAACTGTTCAAGTGCTGCTTTGGTTAAAGTGTACGGTGACTGGACACACAGCACCATTGAGAATAAACAGCGTTGAAACTGTAGAGCCATTGGTGGCAGAGGTGAACATCAGCAGTGAATGTGTGTGAGGGCCAACCAATTTATTATGTGCCAGTTGTTAGTCTCTAAGCCTTTAATGGATCATTGCAGTTCAAGTTTGTCAGGTATGCACCAAATCAACAATATTAGCAGCTGTGTAAGCCATGGACATAAAGCAATTTTTTGGGAAAAAAATCTGAATTTTTGAAGTCTCTGTTTGTAAGTACAGGAATCACTTTGTGGGAGCTATCAGCGTAGCGAGAGGTGGGGAGGAAGGAACAGGGAGCCATTGTAAAGATAATTGGATAAGACTGAATGCCCATTCCCTCTCACTGGCCCAAAAGTAGGCCTACAGTGTCTTGCAAAAGTATTCACCCCCTTGACTTTTTACCTATTTTGTTACATTACAGCCTTAACTTCAATGTTTTGTTAATCTGAAGTTTATGAGATGGATCAGAACACAATAGTCTAAGTTGGTGAAGTGAAATGAGAATAATATATACATAAAACTATTTTTTAGAAATAGAAAACAGAAAATTGGCATGTGCGTATGTATTCACCCCCTTTGTTACGAAGCCCATAAAAAGCTCTGGTGCAACCAATTACCTTCAGTAGTCATATAATTAGTGAAATGATGTCCACCTGTGTGCAATCTAAGTGTCACATGATCTGTTATTACATAAACACACCTTTTTTGAAAGGCCCCCCGAGGCTGCAACACCTAAGCAAGAGGCACCACTAACCAAACACTGCCATGAAGACCAAGGAACTCTCCAAACAAGTAAGGGACAATGTTGTCGAGAAGTACAAGTCAGGGTTAGGTTATAAAAACATATCCAAATCTTTGATGATCCCCAGGAGCACCATCAAATCTATCATAACCAAATGGAAAGAACATGGCACAACAACAAACCTACCAAGAGACGTCCGCCCACCAAAACTCACGGACCGGGCAAGGAGGGCATTAATCAGAGAGGCAGCACAGAGACCCAAGGTAACCCTGGAGGAGCTTCAGAGTTCCACAGCAGAGACTGGAGTATCTGTACATAGGACGACAATAAGCCGTACGCTCCATGGCGTTGGGCTTTACGGCAAAGTGGCCAGAAGAAAGCCAATACTTTCAGCAAAAAACAAAATGGCAAGTTTTGAGTTTGCGAAAAGGCATGTGGGAAACTCCCAAAATGTATGGAGGAAAGTGCTCTGGTCTGATGAGACTAAAATTGAACTTTTCGTCCATCAAAGAAAACGCTATGTCTGGCGCAAACCCAACACATCACATCACCCAAAGAACACCGTGAAACATGGTGGTGGCAGCATCATGCTGTGGGGACTGGGAAACTGGTCAGAGTTGAGGGAAAGATGGATGGTGCTAAATACAGGGATATTCTTGAGCATAACCTGTACCACTCTGTGCGTGATTTGAGGCTAGGACGGAGGTTCACCTTCCAGCAGGACAATGACCCCAAACACACTGCTAAAGCAATACTTGAGTGGTTTAAGGGTTAACATGTAAATGTGTTGGAATGGCCTAGTCAAAGCCCAGACCTCAATCCAATAGAAAATCTGTGCTCAGACTTAAAGATTGCTGTTCACAAGCGCAAACCATCCAACTTTAAGGAGCTGTAGCAGTTTTGCAAGGAGAAATGGGCAAAAATCCCAGTGGTAAGATGTGGCAAGCTCATAGAGACTTATCCAAAGTGACTTGGAGCTGTGATTGCTGCAAAGGGTGGCTCTACAAAAGTATTGACTTTAGGGGGGTGAATAGTTATGCACATTGACTTTTTTCTGTTATTTTATCCTATTTGCTGTTTGCTTCACAATAAGAAAAAAAAAAAAAAATAGTTGTGGGCATGTTCTGTAAATGAATTGATGCAAATCCTCAAACAATCCATGTTAATTCCAGGTTGTGAGACAACAAAACACGAAAAATGCCAAGGGGGGTGAATACTTTTGCAACACACTGTATGGCATTGTCCACTGCATCAATAGCTCTCCAGAGCCACTCTCATACACAACTTCCACCAATATATCATGGATCCCTCCAGGGTCTTGCAGAGGCATGTAAATGTCTGTTTTTCCTAATTTATAAACTTGATGTATGACTTGCTTACTTATGCTCCGAATCAGACAAAGTTTTCAAACAAATATTATCTTTTTTCCCATTGTGCAGGGGTCCTTTAATTGGAATGCATTGCATTTTGGAGTGTATGTTCGAAAAATAAATAAAGATTAATATCTGTCCCTTAATGTTGTGTAGATCAGGGGTGGTCAAGTCTGGTCCTGGAGATCCCCACACAGGCCTGTATTTGGGGATATCCTTTCTGTGCACAGGTGAGTAAATCAGGAGGACTCAAGAAGCAACTCACTCACCTGTAGGCAGCGGGATATGCTCAAATCCTAGCCTGTGTGGGGTCCCTCTCCAGGACCGAACTTGCCCACCCCTGGTTTAGATAATCAAAATAATATAGGTACTTCTAAAAATTAAGTTAGGTTGGTGACCCATCCCTCACTTCCAGAGTTCCATTTAGCAGTTTATATTATATTGTGCTCCCCTCTCACCTCAGCAGTGTAATCCACTTTGACCTTGGTGATTGTCCAGTAACAGGGCTCATCGAACTTCTCCAGCCAGGACTTTCTGGTGACCACCCGTCCAATCCCAAAAGACCTCAAACCAGAGATCAGTGAGAAGAGGCGGTTCTCATTCTTCACGTCTTCCCAGGCTAGAACCGGCAAGCGCTTTCCAGTGTACGGCCTAGTCATGGTCTGGAGGGGGACAGTTACAGGTTAATAAAGAATTAGGTGATCAGCCATTCAGGTGCACTTGTAGTCCAGAACTTGGTCATGCATTTAAAAGAGCATGTTTGTAGATAATAGTCCTAACATACTGGTTTGTGTTCTACGTTATAGTCCAAAATCCACACTTAAAAACAGATTGAATGGCAGGGGAGAAACAATAGGTATATATATCCTGCCCATTCTATCTCCCCAAGAGATTGTCTAAATGAACCCTCTGGATGGTCTCATGCATTTGCCAGACATGCTTGAATTCCTTAAATGAATCTTTCCCTACCAGATATTGAAAACCTGGCCTGGTGATGACACGTATAGGAGGACCAGGTTCCCCAACACTGGTATAGAATAATCTATCTTGTTTAGCACTCACTGATAGCTTGGAGCCTGAGGGCCTGCAGTTACCTACTGACCAGTATACGGATGGTTGGCAATATGAATGGAAAAAAAAATGAAAACCAAAAATGATTTCTGTTGAAGTCTATGGATATGTTGTAGATAAATAAGTTCAAAGCAGCAGAACCAAGCCTAGATAGCGCATAATTGTGAGAATTGTTTAATTATTATTAACTTTTATGTGTAACGTGACAACATATTGGGTAGTGGTGTACTGTGGGTATAAGAACAAAAAGAAATACAGTGTTAACAATCTGGAGAAAATGGTGTGCCCTGTTCTGAGCATAGAATATTTGTAGAAAATGCTGACAAGATTGGAAACTTGCTACTTACAATCTAAAGGGAATGGAAGAGGCAGAAACCTGGGCAAGAATAAACAGATAAGGAATACCAAGGGTCAGGAAGTAAGTGAAAGTTTAATTTGGTAGGAAGGCGTGCAAAGTTAGAAAGGTTTTTCATTTAGTAGGAGGGGGAAGGGACCTGATCGAAAGTCATTTGAGGGTAGTGGCTCTAGCATGTAATTTATTTTCTGCCCCTAGTAATTTTGTAGCACAAGTGAAGCGTTGAAGTATTATTATACGTTCGCATTTATTTTTTATGTTTGTAAATATTGAATCGGTCCTTTCCCTTACGCAAAACACTGCAAAACATTGGCAGCTCCAGTGCCGCCGCCAACTGCTAGATGGTGCTGCCAATTTTCCAACAGTGCTGCACAATGTATATAAGGCGCACCGACAGAAGAGGCCTTGAGCTATGAGAGGCGCGCCCGAGGCCCTACAGCAAAGCTAATTTCTAGTAAAATTCAATGTGTCTGGTGGGACCAGAGACATCCATGATCAATATGTGAGAGGTGTGTTTACATTTCTACAGGAGCAGGTCTTGCAGTTAACCTAGCAAACTATCTGCTTCTGAGCATAAGAACCTGAACCTGTTGATGTGTTACAAATAAAAGGATAATAATAATAATAATAATAATAAATGGGTTTTTTTTGTTCTTTTTTCAAATGAAGCTCTCAAGGCAGAAAAAAAACTGATTAAAATGTTTAACTGATCTGGGGGCTTGCCTCAGTCAGCCAGTGAGCAGCAACATAGGTGTAAGAGTCATACTTATCTAGAGATGTACATATGCCCTGTGCACTTTGTTAGTTTCAATATAGTGGAAACAAGTTTTCCTTAATTTTTTTTATGCAAAACACAACTAATGTTTAAAGTGACAGAATAAACAGGGCAGGGAGTCTATAAAAAAAAAAATTAGAGGTGTGTATAACCCCCTCGTTGTAATGCCATATTGCTGTGATAAGTACAGGCTCTTGACCCTCATATCCTTAGCTGGTTTCCTTTAAAGGGACTCTGACACCATAACAGGAAGTTACTTTCATCTTTGTTAAGTCATGTCCAACTCCCTGTGACCCTATAGACCACAGCACGCCAGACATATCTGTCACTGCCCCTCTGAGCTCCATCAATTTCATGTTCATTGCTTTAATGACACTATCCATCTCCGCCGTCCCCTTCAATCATTCCCAGCATCAGAGTCTTCTCATGATGTGGCCAAAATATTTCATCTTCTGCCTCATGATCAGACCTTCCAGTATGAAAAACTGTCTGTACATTGTATTGAACTTTTATCTCAGTAGTGTATAATTCCCGGATCTATCTCGCTGTGTATGCGCATGAAATCGCTAGCACTAACAGATGCAGTGCCAGCAAGTAGCCGCTAGATGGCGCCGTCATGTTTCAGGGAGGGCCTATAACTATTCCCTCCTCCGAGGTGGCACAACCCGACGGCGCTGAATCCCCACCGAGGCCATTGCTATGTTCGGCGTTGGTCCTCGGCCCTCGAGTGCCTTGTGCGTGCCTCTCATAGCTCAAGGCCTCTTCTGTCGGCGCTCCTTATATGCGATCTGTAGCAGTATTCCTAAAACCGGCAGCGCCATCTAGCGGTTGGCGGCGACACTGCAGCTGCCAATGTTTTGCGTGAGGGAAGAAGGAAAGGACCCAATTCCAGAGTTAATACATCATTGTTTGCGCAGATGTGCATCTCTGTATGTAAAATTCACTGATAGGAGGGTGGGGGGAGGATTCTAACAGAGTAACAACATTGGAGGTCATTGTTTTGGTCTCCACATGTACAGAGAATCAGACAGTGTTCTAATTAGCGCATCATAACAGCTAATTAGTATTTAAGAGCCATCCTTTTTCATAAGAACACAACGCAAATAATGTTGCATATCTCAGGTATGATCTACTTTAGAAATAAATGGCTACATCAATAAAATGTAATAGAAACAAAAGAATATAATGACAGCCACTCTATGTATAGTATACACTCTGCCATGTCTCAGGGCTGTGTATAGAGGTGACTATATATGTACCTATCTATAGTTACCTGGTAGTCCAGGGCATACTTCTGAGAGTCCTTCGGCCGGTTCTTCAGCTCTCTATACGCCCGGATCTTCCTCGCCATTTCGGCGATAAGCCTCTTTTTCTTCACCATGATTATCCGCGATCACCGGCAAATACAACACGTGAGGGTGACCCCCAGATACACACAGCGTCGCGCTCTACTGACGTCACCCAGCTGTCAACTGGATCACGCGACCTCGCTGCTCGGCAACAAGTATACGTCGCGCTTTGTGACGTCTCACCAAAAGCAGCAATTTTTCTATCTGTATTAGCAATTTAAAAAAAAATATTTAAGTCAACGGTATTTAACATAAACTGGAGAACATTTTGAAACAAATATATCATGTGTACACGAACAGGAGCAATTTTGCCCTGTAGTAAAATGGCTGCTGCGGCCCTAACTACTGTTTATATCAAAGAAGCGTTGCCATTAGTGTGACGTCACCACGCATGCCGTCTATATGTTAGTATTGTGAATTGGGGGAAGAGGAAGGATACTATGGTTGAGGGATGTAGCGCAGCAAACAGGCCAAGGCTATGGGGCTCAGCAGCCCATATCTACCTCAAGAAGGAAGCCTGTGCCTTATCTAAGACAATTAATGGCTCTGAGACAGTGGTTCCCTGTTAAAGTAGGTCTTGTCCATGTGCAAAGCTAATTTCGCTATAATTATGGCACAAGGTAACATTAGCTATAACTATAGATCAATTGGACCTGCAATTTCATAATGAAAGAAATAATAAGGTTTATTATTTAGAGAAGTTATCTAATTAACATGCAATAACACTAATTGCTATTAAAAACATAATTAATGTACTTAAAATCAAATCATGAGAGCCAGGGATTGTAGAGGAGGATATTTTGCTAATACTATATGGCAAAACATTGCGGTTAGATATATTTAACCCCCCCCCCCCCTTGCATTATTTTCCCCTTAATTTATGACATTTCAATAAACAGATTATAGTATAAGGATAACATTCGTACATGTATTTTTAGACCTTTTTGCTACAGTGCCCTAATTGTTTTTTTAAATAAAACCATACTAAGGCACAAACACTTTTAAAGAAAGCCCAATGCCTTTGCACCATAGAAGTAAATGTGATTAACCAACAAAATTGGGTCAATAGAAGTATTCACAGCTGTGGAGAATGGAGAGGGAACAAGAAGAATCCGTGCCAAGCAGTATCTCCAGTTCATCCACAAGGAAACTTGTCAAAAGGTCAATGAATTGGGAAATATCAGACTCTGAGGATGAGGAAGAGCCAAGTGGGGCCAAAACAGGTAGCTATAAAATTCCTGTTGTTAAGGTAGAAATACCAAAGGGAGTTGAAGATGATGAAGAACATCTGCCCGCTACAGAGGCAAATTCTTCACATTTAGCCGTACCTCTCCCCATTTCTACCACTCCCAGTCCAACTAAGAGGATGAGGAAAAAGAAGAGTCCAGAAGAACAGGAGACTGAGCTGGCCCACTCCGAGGAGAGGAAGAAGGAGATAGAGAACAAGAAGCAGGAAAAGGCGCAGAAGAAGAATTTGGAAAAGACAGAGAGGGAATTAAAGAAGCAAGAAAAAGAAAGGAAGAAGGAACTGGAAAAGGCAGAAAGGGAGGCAAAGAGACAGGAAACTGAGAAAAGGAAAGGTTTGGAAAAAATGGAGACTGAGAAGCGAAAAAAGGCTGCGCTAGCTCTGAAACTCCTGAGACCTGACCAGTGTGTGAAGTATATGACTGTCCAGGTGGATGCAGGTGGGACAAATTCTTAGATACATTGTTAATCATATATTGATATATCTGGCTTCCAAGACCACTGTAGTCTGAGGAAAATTTCACATATTTAAGTATGTAAGAAACTAAAAAACAGCAGTTATGTAATTATAGAGCATATATTGTAGCAAAATATATGGTCATTTCCCTCTTCACCTTTGCAAAATCTGACAGCTGCAATCCCGCTGCCAACCGACAGATGGCGCTGACGATTTTCATATAAGGTGCGCCGACAGAAGAGGCCTATGAGAAGCGCACCCAAGGCCCTGGGGGGCAGAGTCCCTGCGCCGAACATAGCAATGGCCTCGCTGTCGACTCAGTGCTGCCGAGTTGCACCACAACGGAGGGGAGAATAGTTCTTTGCCTTACATCAAACATGACGGCACCCAAAAATTGACAGTGCCCTCTGCTCCGGTAACTGCAGCTGTCGAAGACATGCAAAGGTGAAGAGGGATAGATCCAAATATATGTTTATTGAAGACTGTGTATAGACAGTTCCATCGTGTTTGGCTTCAGCACCTCCTGCTAGCTTTGAATTTGCGGGCATGTGCTTATTTTATCAGTGTGGGAGGAAGAAAGAAGAAGAGGGGGGCTATAATGCCACTAGAGTGTGAAAATAACTTCTTGTAATTGACACATTACCTTTTTTCCTGCTCATCTTTAGAAGATATGATAGCTGCAAGCTCTGCTCCTGCAGAGATGTAAACACCACTTGCACATACATCATACCTATGTGGATTAGCAACTAAAAGATTGTTTTCTACTTAATAACTATCTTTATCAACTCTGCCTAATTATACTCTAAGTAAGATTTCAACCACAAATATTTTCATCACACAGTCATCCTTTAAAGTTAATATCAATCTTAATAGTTTATTTTAACTCATAACTTAAGACACTTTTTCATTTTTGGTAATCTCCAGTTTGTTACTTATGAGAATATTATTATGTATATCCCCTAATTGCTTTATTTTTACTGACCTTTGACTATTTTCCACTGACTGTTCATCCTCCATGCCATAAGATCTCTTATTTTGCCTGTTGAAAACCTGTTGGTTTCTTCAGGAAATGTGAAAGCAAAAACTTAAAGGGATACTGTAGCAGTAAAATATTGCATGGCTCTTAAACCGTGGGTTGCAGTTGGCATAATCAAAGCCATAGTAGCTCCACAGTTATAAATGATTAATATGCCATGTTGGCGTCTGCACCTAATCATATCCCTGTATGAACTGAATAGAAATCCAGTTGTGATTTTCCATATTGCATTCTAAAGCAGCCAATAGATTCTATTGATCATCACAGTCACTGACACCAGCACAAGAAGCTAGACCGTATGACCCAGTAGACAAATAGAAAGCTGATGGCAATTACTTTTTTTTTAATTTGGAGAAGTAATAAGGAAAATAACAGCTTCCTGTCCTCCTACCTCATACATTGACACTCTGAGGGGTGAGAGGAAGAAGTTAAGACACCATGGCAGACTTCTAGAGGTGAGAAGAGGAAAGTAAAAAAAATAACAATATAAATGAGATAATGGTTATTTCATTATGCTTTTTGTATTTTATAATCTTATAATCTTAAAGGGCTTTTCTTGCTTTACCCCAACAGATTCTCCTTTAGCTTTATCTATACAGCATTTGCATGATTAATGTCTCCAGTACAATATTTTATTTACCTAACACAGGTATCCTTGAAGATGCAGGTTCTGAAGATTTATTTGAAGCCTTGAGATCTGCTGGGTATAACTATTCTATCGAGCCTCAGCCTGTGCCTTGGAGTTTCACTTGGAGAAGAGAGATGCCCTTAGACTGGACTTGTGTAGTAAGTCACTCGAGCCTAGGAGACACTCGGAGAGCAATCCCACATCCTCATATGTTCAAACCCTACATTAATATTGATAGCATAATATGTGGAACAACTTCTTATGTACTTGCATAAGATATAATCTCTAGGTAACAACTGCAGAAAGATCTAACTGCAATGACCCAGACTCAGGTTGCCCACTGGGGTCCTCCAACATTTTATGATTTAAAAACACAATTGCAATAAACTTCAGAAAATGTGACCATCAAATAACCAATCCATAAGAAAGACTGTGCACCTTACCAAAGGTGTACTTAACATTTATTGATTATTAATATATTGTTTAATAATATTATAATTTATACTTCTTCCTCATACTTTCTTTTTTAATGTGACATTAATATCTAAACAAATCTGGCTCTTCTACGATAAAGCACATTTAGAAAACATCAGAAAGCATGCAAATGCCTACTATTGCTCCGTGTAATCTTAGAGGAGGGAAGTTGATGTGTGTTGGAAATAACAATTAAGAAATTACATAGACTTTAATTAACATTTGTATCATGATTGACTGTTGGTTTGTTATCAGGTTCACAGAGCCACGCTCTTACATTTAATGTTTACATGGATTAAAGACTGTGGTCTTGAAGGGTTGTAACAATCAATGTAAGATCTGAGGCACCGTGTGCAGATCTACACAGACACCAGTTATTGGCGTTGTCCTTTTTTCATTGTAGGATGGTCTGGAACTTCGGATGGGACAAGAGGATCAGATGCTGGTTCTTATACAGCCCAAAGACTTTCTTGGAAGTGTTGGCTCTTTTGCTGAGGTATTAAAGTAATATGCAAGGGTAGATAGTGCATGAACTGAGTTGTAGTTTATGGAATATCATGACATATATGTTTTTTTTCTAGAGCATTTAAAATGTGTCTGCAGAGTCAGGTATTGACATTTCCACTGTTTTTCAGGTCCCTAAGAGCTCACGTGCTGGAGGACACAGTATGGATACTGTAAGCTCTATTTTTGGGATACCAACACAACACCCCCAAATGAAAATTACCATGGTGGTTTTGGGATTCCATGATTACAGATGGTGTGTATACATTATGACAAAATATGGGGTGTCTTTTGAAGTTGGCAGTGATGGAATGACTTGCTTGACCTAAAGATACCCTATAGGCATCTTTGTTATATTTAGTTTAGTTAAATAACTAGTTTAGTTAAATAAAGGACCACTGAAGTACAATTACATGTGAAGATCATGTGTCTGTTTGCTGGGCAGAGACAAAGCAGTATGCAGTTTAAAATAAATACAAGTTAATGCTGTTTTCTACAAGTTTCCCCCAAGCAGAGCTGCTTGTCTCCACCTCCATGGGCCTTACAAGGGGCGTGGTCAGCTCTTCCTGTTTGCTGGACTAAAAATAGTCTGACCAGTCAGTGTTATGGTTCAGTCGGAGCATGCTCAGTACATGGGGTGGGGCAATCACAACTCAAGCACAATTATTGACCCAGCTTTTACTAATGGGGCTGCTGCAAGCAGGTTACAATAGAGCTGTTAACTTCTATACCTCAGTGTAGGCAGCAGGGATGGGGCCAATTACATCACTGGGTGGCATCACTGGGTGGGGCTCAGTGGCGGAGCTAGAGAATGGAGGGCCCTGGTGCCAAAAATATATATTTTTTGCGCTGAACCCTCCCTTGATAGAAAAAAATAAAAAAAACGACACTGCACTGCCCCCCCCCCCCCCAGAGGAGGGCCCTGGTGCATTGCACCACCTGCATCACTGAGAGCTCTGCCCCTGTTGGGGCTAATGGCGCGGTAGCCAAGCCCGCTGGCAGAGCTGCCCAAAACCTTGTTAAGGCACAGGGATTGTGAGACAAGCAACTCTACTTAGGGGGAAAATAAACAATTTAAAAAATAATACAAACAATTCTATTTTATTTGTTTCAAACTACATACTGTCTGCTTACTGTCCAACAAACATATGAGCTTTACATTTAAATTAATTAGAGTTACCCTTTAATTTGATCCCACTCCGTGTGATTGTATATAAAATTTACACTAAATGTACTTCTCGGAGCCCCCCAGAGTAACAGTTTCTCAGCTATTTGGACCTCCTCCTGTTCTCTCTCAATCCAGGCTGCCATGTAGCACAGCTGTGACCAAAGACAAAGCTCACAGAGGCGGAACTTCACACTACCAGCAGACAGCGGCATGCTGTGTGTCTGAGCAGCATGACCTACTCATAGTGTGAAGCCCCTCACCTGAACATATGGCCTTCGATCACAGCTGTTCAAGATGGCAGCCTGCATTGATAGAGAACAAGAAGACAGGGGAGGGTCCCAGAGTCTGGGGACTTCTTAGAAATAAGTCTAAGCTTTATATCACAGTTACACTGAGGAGGATACAATGAATTCAATAATCTAAGTAAAACATTTTATATAAAAAATAATTTTTGCCTAGAGACCCTTTAAAGAACCACTGTAGTCCTATATTTACAAAATTGACCGTTTTATAAAGGGATGCATCTAAAAGAGCTTATTTAAACATTACCTTTGTTCTTTTTGCAAGGTTCAAATGCTTGTGGGAAAATTTTGGATTTTTAGAGTGTTGAATCTACCCCTGAATCTGTATATATAGTAAGGTTTAAAATCCCACCAGGTCTCTTACTATAATATTTTTTATTTAATTCACAGAGAACAAATATAAACTTTAAATGAGTTGGTACTTGTATTTATACTGCTTTTAAAGTCAGTCTCTGCAGTGCAGATGGTGGAAAGAGTGAAAGTCTGAATGAATGAGTGTATAAGTTAGTGTATGTCTACACAGGGCCCTGATCCATCCCCACCCAATCAGCAGGCAGCATCAGGGGAGCAATATAAACCCACTATTTAAATGCTGTTGCTTGCTCAGCCAATCTCCTTGCAGCTTCCCGTCTGTATGTCAGCACCAATACATAGGACATATCAGTGATACACTACACATCCCAGGCTGCTTTGCACCACAAACAAGAACCCAGAGTTAATTCAAAAGTTTCCTCTAACCTGATTGGCTGAAACAAATCATTTTACATTTGATGCTAATTTAGCCTGGGTTTGGAGGGTGTAACTGTCAGAAATTACAAGAGATTTTGCTGAGTTTAATGTAAGTGCTTAAATGTTTTTTGGGGGATTTTTTTTTCCATGCATAAAAAGTTTGCATACATTACTAATTCTCCTCTATCTGATGCATTCATAATCCAGCTCACTTAGATTTGCCTTTGAGTTTATACAGATTTTCCATATTATTTTTACAGTAGTTTTGACGACTTCCATGTCCTTTTAAATGGTTGTTAGCAGATTATAATGAATATGTTAAATTGTTTATTATTTTGAAGTTTTTTTTTATTTTTAATTATATGTCTTACTATTTGCAGGTGTCAAAAACTGTCCCGTCAGATGGAGAGACAGTCACTGGAGCAGAGAGAGGAGTGTGGCAGAGAGCCGTCTGAGAGCTTTGTAACGCGTCATCAGATTGCAGAGGTGAGGTTGGGCTGTAAGGAGGAAAAGAAGGGACTTTCCTATACCTATTTGTATGCCTACTGTAGTTGTATTGTATAGAGTGAGTGAGGCACACACATTGAGAAGAGAGGATTATTGCTTTCTGGAACCATATTGTGTAGAATAATAACTCCCAATATTTTTACCAGAGATAATGGATGATTGCCTTCCTAAACAGACAAGAACCTATTTTTCTATCCACTCCATTTTGATGATGAAAGCAACACACACAATGTTAATTTAGTTGTGCGCCACTTTTAATATACAATGGTAATTTTCATCTGCCCATCTGTTCTTATAAAGTTTACAATGGTGACTAGCAGGGTGACATTTAAAGTACCTAGGAATAGCCACAAGTCTATCTACAATGACTACCTTGTGGTCTTTCAGGTACATAATTGAATTGGATTCTGAGAGGCTTTGTCCTCACTGTCACATACAATTGCTTGAATCACTAGAAATATTTATAATCCTGCAATCCCCCCCACCCCAAAGGCAATAATACTTTCTTTCTCACATTGCATGGTTATCCCTTTAATATGTGTGTGTTTTCAGACAGGTTTAAAACATAGGAAACCTATAAATAGCTAATGTCCAAAATAAATGTTACTACATATCCAAGCTTCCATTGCTATGTTCTTCAGCAGCTGTATAATCATTTTAAATGTTTCTGAACCATACCTGTGGGTATAGACTATGAAAAACAATATGAATAAATAGGTTATTATTGTTTCTTACATTTGACTGTCAGTTTTCCCCTCAAGCGGAGCTGTTTATCTCCACCTCCCTGTGCCTCAAAGGGGGGGGGGGGGGGGCATTCTGCCTGGAAGCTGGACTAAAACAAAAAAAAGCTTGCCAGTCAAACTCTCTAGTTCAGACTGAGCATGCTCAGTAAATGAGGAACGGGCTATTATGGTCCTGCACTGCCACTGGGCCTATGAGGGAGGTGCAAGCAGGTTTCAATACAGTTGTTACCTCTGTATAGGCCATGGGGGGAAGAGTTAAGAATGTGACTGGACAGGGTCAGTGGTGTTATAGCTTCCAAGTTCTATGCTGATCCAGCCCCCATGCAGAGATGTCCACTGCCCCAGGGAGGTAGAGAAAGTCAGCTCTGCTTGAGAAGAAAACAGACAGTTTACATTTCAAGTTTTATTTATTTAAACCCCTTTTAAAATAGTCTCTGCCAAACCAACAAACATGAGCTTTACCTGTAAATACACTACAGTGGCCCTATAAAACGGGGGTGCACAAGTTCGGTCCTGGAGCGCCCCACACAGGCCTGGATTTGAGGATATCCCTTCTGCGCACAGGAGAGTCAGTCACTTCTTCAATCCTCTTGATTGCCTCACCTGTGCGCAGCAGGGATATCCTCAAATCCAGGCCTGTGTGAGGCTTTCTAGGAACTTACCCACCCCAGCTATGGAAAATTCTATAACATAACTTTTTTTTTATTCTTATGAACAAGACTCACTGTCTCTGCAAAAAAAGCTAATACATCTGTCTGCTAAGTAAATTTCATTTTAAGAGTAGTTTTCAGTGACAACAGCTTTCTGTTTTGCCAAATAGATGTTTTTGATTGGTCAAAGTCTGAGTTTTTTATTGAGCGATGATTGGTCAGCCAGTGATCTTTTTTTTTTGCTGAACTAAACATTTTGATTGGTCTGTATCCCAAGTAGGATTTAGAATGAGGCGCTGCTGTTTAAACTGAATACAATCTGATATCTAGCTTTGGGTCTCTAGGCCTTGGTCTCCTTACAGCTCACCTTTGATATAGAAGTGCTGTACCTGAATACCTGGAAGGAGCTGGGACAGCATGTGTGTGCGGTGACCAAGAGCGTAGCCCAGCGCCCTTTCCGGTAAGTATAAGGCCATGGAGTAGAGACTTGTACACTGCATTTTGAAGACTATCTAACTATTGATCTATCTATCTGTCTATCTGTATAATCACATATTATAATTGTCAAACTGCGATTTGCCGTCACGCTTTCGAGCCGTCGAGGCCTTGAAGTCTTCCAAGCTCGCAGGACTTAGGCAATGAACGCCGAAGGCGCTCATTGTCCTGCAAGCCTCGCAAAGCGAGGCGAGCAGTTGAGGCATTGAAGCACGCAGGACTTAGGCTGAAATGAGCGCCAGAGGCGCCCCTGCGAGGCAAGCAGTTGAGGCAAACGGGGACTTCAATACAAAAATCCGAACTCTGAGTCTCAGGGGCAAAAAAATCCCACCTTGGAAAAATACGAAGTTAACGGCCAAACCGCAAAAATTGAAAAAGACGTAAAACACAAAAAATAATAAAAAATAAATTAAAACACACTCACACACAGCACAGGGGGAGAGCCAGGAAGCCTGGGAGTGAGGTTGCAAGTGATTTTGAGACTTATTTGTCGTGTTTCGTAACTCGAAAATCAGATAAGCGAGAGAAAAAAATGTCGGACGAAAAACGTAAAGATATCTGAAACTGCATTAAAACGAGGCTGAGGAAAGCTAGGCACGCGGGACTTAGAAAATACACGACGGCAAAGACACTGCAAGCAGTTGAGGGACGCGGGACTTAGGAAAAAAATCTGACTTCGGAGCATGCAAGCCTCGCGGGACTTAGGCTGCAATGAGCACCAAAGGCGCTTATTGCAGGCCTCGTGATGAGCGCCACAGGTGCTCATTGCCAGCGGTGCAGGACTTAGGCTGCAATGAGCGCCAAAGGCGCTCATTGCAGGGCTCGCGCAGCGCAGGACTTGGGCTGCAATGATCGCCAAAGGCACTCATTGAAGGGCTTGCAAGGAACACCGCAGGCGCACGACCCGCGTAACTCAAAAAAAATAAATAAATCTATATTTAGCGCTTTTCGTCAATCGAAAATCAGCTAAGCAAGACGCGGGACTTACAAAATACACGACGCCGCAAACAGAAACACAAGAACGAAGCCAGGCACGCAGGACTTTGAAAATAAACCGAACGGCAGTCAGTGCGCGCCACACAAATATTCAGCACACACACAGAGGAGAAAGACACAGGGAAGGGACAGGAGGAGATGGTGGAAAGAGACACATGGCATTCCCAAGCACAACACTTGTAGGTTAACGAACCCTGCAACGAACGGGCCATAAAGTAGGCGGGAGGAAAGGTGCTCAGCGCGGGGCTCCCAATAAGCACTGTGAGCGGGAGAGGCTTGCATTGCGCGCTGAAGGCACTCATTGCGAGCCACGCGCTGAGCGCCAAAGGCGCTCATTGTGGGGCTCGCGATGCACGCTGAATGTGATCATTGCAAAGCAGGAAAGTTAAACTACACGCGGGGCGAGGCTTGCAATGAGCGCCGAAGGTGCTCAGAGGACAAAAAGCCTCACATTGTGTGGCAGACAGCATTGCCAGCCTTATAATTTTATTCCCATCGTTTTTGACGGGCAATTTCCTTGTTATAAAATAAATATTGTTTGAAAACTTTAAGAGCATTATTAAGCATGAAACAAAAGTCATACATCTAGTTTTAAATTAGAAAAAACTATATGTGATTCTGCAGGAGAAGTCTTTTATATATTGTTGGAAGTTGGGTGTGTCTAAAAGGGGTGTTTACATTTCTGCAGAGCTATTGTTGCAGTGAATGATGCAAGGGGTCTGCTTTTGGGTCAGTGAGGGGGAATGGGTGTTGTTTCTATTTCAGTCTTATCCAATTATTTTACAGTTGCTCTGTGTTCTCTCCTTCTCCTCCCCTCTCTCCAGTAAATGCCACAACACACAACCTCATAATTCAGCTCTGAAGAAATGATGTAATAAACACAAAATGGATTCCTGTACTTATAAACAGAGTCTTAAAAAATTCAGACTTCCCCCAAAAACTTTTATGCCCATGATTTACACAGCTGTTACTATTAGTTTGGTACATATTTGACAAACCAGTATCTACAGACATTAAAGGGGCTCTGTCACCCCAAACCAAGTTGTTTTAGGTTGTTCTTAAAACTGGCTATATGTTGTGTTATCCATTTTGTTCCAAAGTGAATCAATCCTGAGAAAATCCTTGTTTGTGTTGCTGCATTTATATGCAAATAAGCAGCTCACACAAATAATGTTGCTGCTTCCATGTGCTAATTAGGATTACAGTCTCCTTGTCTATCTCTGTAGTGGTCAGTATAAAGACCTGCAATGTTATCAGGCAGTTAGACCTCTCTCCCACCCTTATCAAGCAGTCTTAGCTGCACATTAGCATAAGGGAGCTGTAAAATCAATTTTGAAATATTTCAGAAATTAGTTACTGTAGATAAAAACTGCTAGTATAATGTATAGCCAGTTTTTAATGTTCCTTAAAATTACATCAAGTTCCTGTTGGGGTGTCAGATTATTTGTAAAACTTGTATATGATTGATGAGATCAGGTATTGTGAGAGCGCATAGGGGATAGGCTAGTGGGGTAAGATAGGTAGGACCAGGTTATGTAGTTTGTTTGATGTCTCCATTACATTCAGACACTGGTTGTAAGAATGTTTTTCCTTTCGTGATCAAACAATGAGTGTCTTAGCATCTCTCCCACTTCTTTCTTACAGGAAACATTGGGAGGCCCAGACCTTTTCATTCTGCACGTCCGCAGGGAGCTGGCGCGGGTGGGGTCCAAAAGGCTCTCTCTCAGGATTGCCCCTGGTGTGGAGAAGACAAATCCAACAACTGAACAGAGTCAGCCCTGCAATGGCTGCAGCTGTAACACAAGTCTACGCCTCCCCTCAGGCTCTCATGAAGGTCAGAATCACTACAGCACTCGAGGAGAGGTTCTAAAGTTAAAGGGATATGGAAGGGTTCTGGATTTTATTTATATATATATATATATATATATATATATATATATATATATATATATATATATAAATAAAATCACTAATATAGTTTGTAAAGTGTGCGGTAATGCTCCAGGGGAACACATGCGCACTTTACTAACTATTTGTACGGATTTCCGTACATGCCGCAGTGCGCACCAGCCGCACATGCAACAGTGGGGGGGAAGGGACAGAAAGTGGAAAGAGACAGAGGGGGAAAGGGGTACAGGGGAGTGAGAGGGGGAAGCTATATATATATATATATATATATATATATATATATATATATATATATATATATATATATATAAACAACAATAATAATAGTGGTGCTCAATCAGAGGATGAACTAACCTTAATAGGTGCTATGGACATAACCCACTCTGAGAGCAACCTCTTCTAGTCACTAGTGCCCTTCACAGGGAAAAATATCCTGTAGTATATCAGTCTGGTCTCACTCACTAGAGTGATCCAGCCCCGAAATACCAGGCAATTCTATCCTGAACAGGAGAAACGGCAAACTCCAGATGTATGTTTCAGATGTAATTGGGCCTCATCAGTAGGATGTAGCTGATACCTCCACATTTGGAGCATCCTATCACCCTTAGTGAGACATCATTTGCATATGCATTGAAAAAAACAAAAAACAAAAAGGTCTAGGGTTTGCTTTTCTCCTTTTCAGGGTAGAATTGCCTAGTATTTTGGGGCTGGAACACTCTGTTGGGTGAGATCAGATTGATATACTACAGCTTATTTCTCCCTGTGAAGGGTACAAGGGAGGATGCTCTCAGAGTGGGTTATCATGTCCAAAGAACTAACCTATTAGGGTTAGATCATTCTCTGATAGATCCATACAGGGACTATTTGTTTGAATTTAGGCAGTAAAATCAGAGAGCACTTCCTAATAAAATAAATACATAAAGCCTCCCATATCCCTTTAGGTTGCTTTTAAAGAAGCAGAATGTCATATGAAGGATGGAAACTTTCCAAAGTATAATGTATCTCTATCAAGGGCTTTCTTCCAGGCTCCTTGAAACCGCTCCGAAAAAACTTCCTAGCTCCTAATTATTAGATATTTGTGTCCAAAACTGCCTCTATTATGCAGATAAGTCCATTTTTCTACACTGGACGATGTGCCACAAAGTAGCATACTGAGTTTCACAAAAAACAATGGGATATTTTTCAAGAATAAATTTTGGATCTTCTGGAAAAAAAATAATTTCATTGGTTTTCAAACAACCTGAAAATTATTAGGGACCCTTTAAATGAGATCTGTAGTTTAGAAAAGCATTCACATATTTTTGAAGGAAGTAACAGACATTAGCAGCTGTGAAGATGAAATGTATTTTTAGGGAGAAAATCTTAGTTTTAGCAGATTGGGATATTGCATGGAAACTGTCATGACTATAGTCCTTCCCCTTTAAGGAATGAAGGGGAGGGTAGAGAGCAGGTTAAGAAAAACCTTAAGTGCGACTGCCTACTTCTGACCATGTGCAGGGGAAGTCACATGCTAAATTTGGTCTGGATCATCAAGTTAGACTCCATGTACCTCTAGTCCTCAGAAGATTAAAAATAGCAAAGCACATCCCCTCATGTTCCAAGCATGGAGAAAGTGTGGACACAAGCCAAGATGGAGGCCCTTAGAATTCGCTACAAAAGTGTATATTTTCTCTAAAATGTTTTTAGGCTCGGCTTAGCTGCCAATGTCCGTTTATTACACATAAATATATATTTTCTTAAATGTACTGTGGTTCTTTAATTACACTTTGGGGTCTAAAAGGTTCAAATCCAAGTAGATGAACCCCATTGTGTGAGTGTATCCGCTTTCTGAGATTATTTTGTCTCTCGTCTGTTTTAGTTCCTTCAGACATAGTTTTGAGGGTACGGAAAATCTTCTGTCTCTTAAAGGGCTGTGAACTGGGAATGTGACGCAACAGAAGCTTAAAACAAAGTATAATCAAAAACTATAGGTTATAAGACATACTTTTTCAGCTGAATGTTGTTAAAAACTAATGCTGAAGTTTTCCATTTTGAGCTGTCAGTCAACCTTTCTGATCCACCCACAGTTATTTAACCAGAGAACAGTATAATCAGCATAACCTTTTTATTTGTCTTTTCTTAAAGTCTAGCTGTATGACTTTTTTTTTTCCTTCTTAATTATGCTCTTAGATAGATATTTTCAAACATATTATTTTTTTCTTTGTGTGTATATATACATGTACATATGCAGTGGTACTTTGGTACCCAAGATAGCATTTCCCATAGGAATCAATGTAAATTTAAATAATCTGTTCCGAACCCCAGAACTTTTACATTTTTAGTTTGAACTGATGGTGTTTGTTTTTTGATACAAAACCTTAAAACTACGTATACATAAATAAAAAAACAATAACTAGATCAAATAAAATAGAATTTAAATTCATTTTAGCTGTACTGAGAGCAATTGAGGGCCCAATGGGATGTTGGGGATGTAGAGGAGGAGAAGGAGGAGAGAGGTTATTGCTTGGCAAGGGGAGTCATCTTCCATTAGAACATCAGACACTTGCACTTTCGGTCTCTTAACACCACTGTACTCTTTGGTTCTTATAGGCACATGCTACACTTTGGTTCTTATAGGCACATGCTACACTTTGGTTCTTATAGGCACAAGCTACACTTTGGTTCTTATAGGCACAAGCTACACTTTGGTTCTTGAAGGCACAGGCTGCACTTGTGGTTCTTGTAGGCACAAGCTACACTTTGCTCTTGTAGGCACAGACTGATCTTGGGCTCTCGTAGGCACGCTACACTGCTCCAGCTCAGAGGAGGACCTCTCTGCCTTCCATTCCCACCACTCCATGGTCGGTGGGTATTTGAGGTTAAATAAAGACATACATCAGTTTGATCTATTT
This sequence comes from Discoglossus pictus, assembly GCA_027410445.1. Classification (NCBI taxonomy): domain Eukaryota; kingdom Metazoa; phylum Chordata; class Amphibia; order Anura; family Alytidae; genus Discoglossus; species Discoglossus pictus. The sequence goes on from CM050172.1 coordinate 80,977,034, forward strand.
GGTCTGCTAATCTGGCCACTGTAGAGCCCTAACAGCATGAACTAGATATTAAAAAAAATAGTATTCAATATATATTTCTGAGCAGGTCATAGTAGAGGGGTCAGACAAATCGCTGTCTACTGGAGAAGGAACTGGCAACCCACTCCAGTATCTTTGACCAGAAAACCATATACATAAGCACAACCAGAAATCCAGACAGATGTGCCTGGCGTGCTGCGTCCATATGGTCATTGAGAGTTGGACACGACTGAAGGACTGAACAAAATTCAATATAGAACTTACTGGCAAAGTTCACTCAGCTGCTGCTGGTATCCACCCACTAGAAGGTCAATGGTGGGAAGTGTCTTTGCCAACCAGGAAGCTGCTACATTTTCAGACATAATGTTTACCACAAGAGGTTTCCCTTTGCAAGAGCATCGGCTGTTGGGGTAGCCTATCAATGATTGTTCTTAAAATCCTTTAGACCTGTCACTCCGCCAAACCCCCCGTGCCCCTTAATGATCTTATCTGGAAAGAGCACTCCGCTGGAGTCAGATTCTTAATCTTAGAGAATGACTATAATATTGCTGTTATACATTTATTAAATAGGAATTGTATTAATGATCAATGTATAATTTAAATAATTAGCTCCTCTAAATGCATAATATTTGTCTTCACTTCCTTATATACTTGTCTTGCATCGCTGTTTCTCCTGACAATATATTTACATCTTCTATTCAAACATTCAGCACTTCCTCTCTTCCTTTTCAGGCGTACGCTGCCTGTAATACAGAGCGTGAGCGAATGCTTCTGCTGTCTGACCTAAGAGTCCCTCGTGAACATCATGCAGGCGCAACAGAGAATGTCTGTGAGGATGTGGAGTACCCCAGGGATGCTGAACAGACCCCAGGAAAGGAGAGGCGTATCGGGCCTGATATCTCCAGACGTATCTGGCTCTGTATGACGACCACAAACCCCGAGCTGGTACTGGACTTGAACTCCCCTTAACTGGAATCCAGAGTCTTTATCAGTTGAATGCAGAATCATAGAGAATGTGGAGTCCACATTGGGATGACCAACCAGTCCAGTGGTTCTCCAAACTCTACTCAAGACCCACCAGACAGGCCATGGTTTGTCAAACACTGTAAGAAGCAATTTGAGACTCCATCGCTTGTTGAATACGAGTTACCTCACCTTTGTGCACACCGCAACTTATTTCACATTGAGAATTTATTACAAGTATATAGAAGTTTCCATTCTTCCCTTTTTCTAATCTAACACAAGCTGTTTATATCAGACGCGCACATTACATGGAGTCATTCTATACACACAGATTTATTTAATTACCGAAAAATTGGTTTCCACGCCCCTAGAGCTGCCTATATAGGCAGCTGGTACTAACCAATAGAAACACTGCATCCAAGTACATCTGTTAACTCTATACTAACCGTCCAGCCAAAAACAGTATTGCCGAAACGGAATCCCCATACGCTGTTGCATTGTTTACCTGCCTCTGATTGGCCACAATGAATTATGAATTTTATGCTAATTCAGTTAGGTTTTCAGTGGAGTTCCTTCTCAAAATCAACTGCCAGAAAAATGACAAAACTTTGTAAACTTTAGGGCAAGTTTATTAATGTTTACTTTGGGATTTTTTCATATGCTACGGATTCTCCTCTATCCGATGCAAACGTCCATATATAAGATATGATTTATTAAAATCAGGTGCTTCCCTTTGAGGATTTATCTATTGAGAAGGTGAGAATTAATGATGGGCTGTAGATAAATTGTCCATTTTATTTCTGTGTATGTTTACACAAACAGAGCAATCCGTCAAATCGGAGAGAGACTTTGTTTAAAAAAATAATTAAATGTCTGGAGAGGAGTTCCCAATACTTTCAAAGCTTTCTGTGCTTATAGAATACGTTTTGTAGAAATCAATTTCCTCCCAACGACGTATGGAAGAAACACGAATGTCATTTTGGATATATTTATATAGACACACACACAACAATTTTATATTAACATTTTCTGCATTGAATACATCTTCCAGCTGAAATAAATTCCTTTTTACAGTACTGAAAAAAAAGCAGCAATAGATAAGCAATAATATTAAAATATATAATATATATATATAAAGAGGATAAAGTATATAGCAACAAAGACCAAGCCGTAATGGGGGGGTTATGAGAGTTCATTCTGAATCGTGTACCATTGTACAAACTGCGGCGTGGATTTATGATCAGCCATTGGAAATATTAGCTATGGGGGAAACTACTTTAAAGTTGCCATCGCTCTAGCAGTTTGTATCACAAATAAGAAAATTGACTGAAGAATTTTTAAGACTTAGTACAGAGACTAAACCCTGTTATCCGGCACCCACAGGAACTCCCTATTGCCGAATAACTGTAGTTGCCGGTTAATCGGGAGTCTCCAAATAGAAGGGTCTAAACGACCCTTAAAACACCCCAAAACCCTTTAAAAGGCATTAGCACCTAAACTGGGTCATTTAGGACCCTAGAAAACAATCAGAAAAATAGTTAGGTTTTTTTTTTTTGCAGTCTCGAACTGCCGGTTTAGTGGGAGTTTTTTGAAAATGGGGAATTGATGCTGGTACCAGTAGCTTGAGAATCCCAGTTAGTTGGGTGCCGGATAACCAGGATTATACTGTGTGTAAACTCATAATTTCCACAACACAGGCTGAGATCCCGCTCCATGCTGATGATAGCCAGTAAGCTTGAAACAGCTGTGCATGGATTGGATACTCAGCCTATGTTTATTCCAACCTTTGCTTTGCATTAAAGCTGTGTAATACAGCATGCATAAGCTTAAAGTAAGCCACGTTTGATAATGGCTACGGAATGAAGAGCGAGGCATTTGTGGGCACATTTTTGTGTCCCAGCTCAACTTCCCAGAATGCAATGTAATAACTGTTTTTCTCAGAACTGAGCTGGAAGCAGGTTTTTTAACTTGCTTTAGACGTTCAAATGTACCATTTATTTACTGTACTACATATATATATATATATATATATATATGCACACATATACATTCACACATTTACAAATATACATTCTTGCCATTTATATTGTGTTGATGGTGCTACCCCCCCACCGATACAGTTTATGGACTCATTGAATAAATACCAGCCAAACCACAAAGGACCACTGCAAATGAGACCTACTGAAAAATTAAGCAGATGTTAAAAAGCTGATAATTAAAAATAATATTAATAAAAGGTGCAGGAGACAGATAAGATGGAAGTTTATATATAGAAACAAACTTTGCAAAAACATTAAGATTTTGTTTTAAAATGCCTTTATGCTCTTGGCTTACACAGCTGCTAATACAGTTATATACTTCAATATGGTCTTTTGAAAAACTAGAATTGGTTATGAGCAAAAAATATATTTAAAAAGTAAGAGCAGTGTTTACATTTTGTATCTACTGTGTGTGATCCTGGGCAGCACCATTATGTGTTATAAGACCCCCACCTAAATCTGTGCTAATCTAGATTGTCAAGTAGGATGGAGCTTGGTGAACTTGATTTAGAAGGCTCCCTCGTATCTGACAAGGCACCGGTAGTCTTTTAAAACCGTAACAATTATGCAGGACTGCAAATAATGGGTTGCTAAATGCAATTTAATGTATTTCCTTACCTTCCAAAAATATTTTACTTTTAATAAACTCCAGTCCATCAAAATAGCATGGTGTAGATATATGATTTAGTGTTCCTTTAAAGTTCAGGTCATGTGAGATCTCAGTAGTTTGGAGGCATAGAGCCTCATTCAATTGAGCTTTCGGGAGATGCGGTAGCCCGTAACTTATTTTGCTATTCAATTGGCGTCTTTTTGCCGCCTCCGATCGGGTTATGGGCTCCAGCCTCACATTCCTTGCGATGGTTACATCGGAAGTTAAGGCACCTCTAAGCCTTTGATCTTTCACGGCCGCAGGAGTTACGATTGCTAAAATCGCTATTCAATTGCTCCGATTCCCCCTCGCAAAGCAAGCCGTCAAGGCTGCAAATGGCAAAGTCGACCCACAGGTTACGGGTACCAAGGAGGACTCACAAAGGGCTTAATGACAAGTGCGGAGCACTGTAAATGCCCATATACACACTACTGTACTTTTATTAAAAAGGAAAGTGATGTTAGGTCTTAGAATTAATAGCACAACATTCTCAAGCACGCAAATCTGCAATATAAAATACTTTATTTCATGTTTAGTTTACGTGTTATATCGATCCCAGCAATCAATGTGTTAATACATATAATGGAAGTCGAATGTAATAGAATATCATAATAACAGCTTTATCAATATTGCAATATTTCATGGATGTGGGTCCGATCGTAACTCGTAATTGAAGCCCGTAGGACTTTGAAATGCAACCTCCATGTTTCATTGACGATCTGCGTTTCCATTGGCTGTTTCTAACTTGGGAGTTACAGACTTGCTTAATTGATCCTGCTCAAGCTCGCAAATGCTACACACGATAGCGGCCGATAGTATGGTTTACGATGTGCGCTAAGTTGCCGTCTTGCCGAATTAAATATCACCAGAAGCCACGGGCGATGCGGGCACGCAGGTTTACGCCCTACATCCCGCAACTTGTGGGCTTGCAATTGAATGAGGCTCATAACAGGTACCCTCTCCTTGGAATAAGATCAATCCTTTAAGCATGTTGATAATCCACAATCTTGCATACATTATATTTCCACATATACCAAGCAGCACTATACTGCCTACATAAATTAAATCGATATTGCATGGTTATATCTGTGATAAAACATCAGATACCAATTACATTTCCCATACTGTAGCTGGATGTTGTGTATGTGCTAAACAAAATCCCTTTTACTCATGAGGGGATTGGTATGTGTGCATATACATATATACACACACACACACACGTGTGCATGTACAGCTACTTAATGGTACATACAATGATATGGTGTTACTCTGAGCTTAAATGACAACCTGGAATAACTGCAACATAATGGTCTGTCCATGTATAAACCAGTGCACACGGACACCTTATGTGTCAGGATATACCCAAGTCATGGCTCAGGACCATAACTAAAATCAAAATGTCAGGCAGTTGTATAAAAAAATGGGTCCCTCAGAACTTTTAAAAGCAAAGTAACCAGGGAGTGCAAGTAACTCAGAAGCTTAAACCATTACCAAGGACATATAAGTATGTTTACTTATATATTAAGGACTTGTGACTTTTTTTAGGTACACAGAGCCGTCTGGATACAATTTTAGCCTCTGTAGGGCAGTTCTGTTTTGGGAAGTCATACTGAATTCTTGCTCTCCTGGACTTTAATAAACTTCATAAAACTGTTTTCATTAACTGCATGTTTGGAAAATGGGAGGAATTTGTAAAATGCAGATAAAGGGGTAAGAAGATAACTGTTCCTCTTTATACAGAAAATAAAATTATTCCATAAGACCGCAATCGAAAGGGCCGTTGTAATGGAGCAGCTTTCATAGCGTAGTAATTATTGGCTTAAAAAACTTCAGTTGTTTTTTTTTTAAGATTTAAAAGATTAATCTTTTGCAAGAACACTTATAATGACAAATACTGCTTTTACCATTGTTAATCTTGAGCCCCATCTTTTTATTTCAGACCGGCAGAGTCTGCCTCTTTACTACACAGTATTAGTGGAAGAAAGCAGGGAAATGTTCTTCACAGTCACTGGAGAAGAGCCTATCCCCAGACCAGGGGAAACCATTTATTTTCAGTGCATGGATGTTGCAACTTTTTACCAAAAAATGTAAATGTGTTTATAGTCATCTTCCCCACTTAAAATCCATGAAAGCTGAGCCATTACAGCAGGCCTTTAATGTTTTAAGCCCCCTTCAACCTCATGTCCCCTCCATTGTCAGTATAGATGAGACGATGCAAAATCCTCAGATCTTCAGATATTTCCACATGAACCTTTCAGCCAAACAAGCACTCAAACAGGCCGCCATATAACTGCATACATATACAAAAACTGCATAAAATAAAAAGTTCACATACAGTATATAGTTCAGGTCATGGACACGGAGAATCTAGCGCCAACACTGCTCTTTTACCACTGTTCATTGTGGAGTGCCAGTTATCAGTTTCCTCAAAGAGCAAGTCTCGTCCCAGAAGAAAAATTATATATGTATATAAAAAAAAAAAAGATGGCGGCTGGAGTTGCAGCCTATATTAAGAAAGATGTATGAATAAATCTGTTTTTGTCTCACCAGTTCAGAAAAGGGAGTGGTAAATGTCTTTATAACCATTACGGTGGTGTATATAATAGTTTTCTTTAACTCCATCATATACACCATTACTGCAATTATTTAAATTCCACTATTAACCCTACCCAAGATAAGGCAAATAGGATTATTTTACACTCAGGGTAACCCCAAGTGCTTCTTCACCTAGCACCATTGTTCATCATTTCAAAAGTATAAAAACTACATGATGACAATCCAGCTCAGTTTTGCAACCATAGCCCCTGGTTATGGAGTTCATTTTCCTATGTCCTTCTAAAAGTTCACAGTGGGATGTTAAGTTTGGTGGAAAGAGAGGGCTCGAGCAGGACCCCGTATTTCCATCACGTCTAAAGGCGGCGACATCGTTTGCGCTGGCAATTCTCCTGCCCTGTGCAACCACTGTCTGAATCGCTTCCACAGGAGGGAGCAGTTGAGGCTTCTTTACGGTGCTTGGTAGGGTGTGAACCCATCTGGAGCACCCACCCTAACTTGTTACCCAGCACCTGCTTTAGGCCTGGAGGGAGAGGTAAAGCCTCCAGAGAGTCCACACATTCAGGCAGCAATTGTCGAAGACGGGCACAGCACAGGTACTGAAGGGAGGTATGGCAACTGGAGGAGCGAATCACTTTCATGCTGCTCTTTGCTGCTGTGGAACAGACCATCGGAAATAGCTTCTTGTTCCTCAGCTGATTGGTTGCAACACCTGGAGGACAAAGGATTAACAGAGGATATAACAGTGGCAAAGCAATTCATTCTGTAATAAAAGAAAGACATCCCAGTATCCCAAATAACTCTCCACCATAAAGGAAAGTTTTCCAAAAGATTAAGGAAAATGCGGACATGGAATAACTTTTTGGGTCTGTAAACCTCATGTAAGATACAGTGGATCTAAAAAGTCTACACACCCCTGTTAAAATGTCAGGTTTCTGTGCTGTAAAAAAATGAGACAAAGATAAATCATTTCAGAGCTTTTTCCACCTTTAAATGTGATCTATAAACTGTACAACTCAATTGAAAAACAAACTGAAATCTTTTAGGTGGAGGGAAGAAATAGAAAAATAATGTGGTTGCATAAGTCTGCACACCCTCTTATAGCTGGGGATGTAGCTATGTTCAGAATTAAGCAATCACATTCCAAATCGTGTTAAATAGGAGTCAGCATACACCTGCCATCATTTAAAGTGCCTCTGATTAACCCCAAATAAAGTTCAGCTGCTCTAGTTGGTCTTTCCTGAAATTTTCTTAGTTGCATCCCACAGCAAAAGCCATGGTCCACAGAGAGCTTCCAAAGCATCAGAGGGATCTCATTGTTAAAAGATATCAGTCAGGAGAAGGGTACAAAAGAATTTCCAAGGCATTCGATATACCATGGAACACAGTGAAGACAGTCATCATCAAGTGGAGAAAATATGGCACAACAGTGACATTACCAAGACCTGGAGCTCCCTCCAAAATTGATGAAAAGACGAGAAGAAAACTGGTCTGGGAGGCTACCAAGAGGCATACAGCAACATTAAAGGAGCTGCAGGAATATCTGGCAAGTACTGGCTGTGTGGTACATGTGACAACAATCTCCCGTATTCTTTATATGTCTGGGCTATGGGGTATAGTGGCAAGACGAAAGCCTTTTCTTACGAAGAAAAACATCCAAGCCAGGCTACATTTTGCAAAAACACATCTAAAGTCTCCCAAAAGCATGTGGGAAAAGGTGTTATGGTCTGATGAAACCAAGGTTGAACTTTTGGGCCATAATTCCAAAATATATGTTTGGCGCAAAAACAACACTGCACATCACCAAAAGAACACCATACCCACAGTGAAGCATGGTGGTGGCAGCATCATGCTTTGGGGCTGTTTTTCTTCAGCTGGAAATGGGGCCTTAGTTAAGATAGAGGGAATTATGAACAGTTCAAAATACCAGTCAATATTGGCACAAAACCTTCAGGCTTCTGCTAGAAAGCTGAACATGAAGAGGAACTTCATCTTTCAGCATGACAACGACTCAAAGCATACATCCAAATCAACAAAGGAATGGCTTCACCAGAAGAAGATTACAGTTTTGGAATGGCCCAGCCAGAGCCCAGACCTGAATACGATTGAAAATCTGTGGGGTGATCTGAAGAGGGCTGTGCACAGGAGATGCCCTCACAATCTGACAGATTTGGAGTGTTTTTGCAAAGAAGAGTGGGCAAATCTTGCCAAGTCAAAATGTGCCATGCTGATAGACTCATACCCAAAAAGACTGAGTGCTGTAATGAAATCAAAAGGTGCTTCAACAAAGTATTAGTTTAAGGGTGTGCATACTTGTGCAACCATATTATTTTATTTTTATATTTTTTCTTTCCTCTACCTAAAAGATGTCAGTTTGTTTTTCAATTGAGTTGTACAGTTTATAGGTCACATTAAAGGTGGAAAAAGTTCTGAAATGATTTATCTTTGTCTCATTTTTTTACAGCACAGAAACCTGACATTTTAACAGGGGTGTGTAGACTTTTTATATCCACTGTATCTTAAGAGAAATATCCATGGATATTATATAAATTAATATTATTGGGTGCCCAAGTTAAATTGTTTTGCAATTCTGGTTTGATGTGCTATAACTTAGAACCTATTACGTTAATCGCTTAAAGTGTTTACATCATTTTGGCAAACAGTTGTAAGTTCCTATTGTGAGCTCATGTTCAGCGCACAGATTTAGACTACAAAGTTATAACCTGCGATCATGTCATGATAGATATTCTTGGTCTGCTTTCACTGACAGAAAGATTTGAGGGAAAAATATGATATTGAGATTATATATATATATATATATATATATATATATATATATATATATATATATATATATATATATATATATATATATATATATATAAAATAAATAGTCAGTCACAGTGACCAAGATCCGGAAAGAGAGACATATCTCACCAATACATTTTCTGTTTTTGTAAAAAGTCAGCACACCACGCCACATATCCAGATGCACCCCGATGATAGACCCCTGGCCAAAGCGTGATGAAAAGCTGCTTTTTTCACCCTTGTGATGGAGGAGTCCTGAAAAGAAATAAAGGGGACATGTAACAGCTTCAAATATTCCATATGCATCCAAACATACAGCCGTTTATGAGGTTTCCACAATGTTACTGCGGTGTTCACACTGGCATTTTGCAAGTGAAGTGTTTGAACAAAGGAGCATTCCTGTTTCCAAGAATTTGGTTAAATAAACAATCAAGCCCCAATTTATTTATCATCATCATTATTTGATAAGAATACTTTAACATACAATTTGTATGCCTGAGAGAGAAAAAAAAAGAAAAGAAAAGAAGGAAGCAACCTTGCCAAAATCATTAAACAAAGAAGTTTATTTACCCCACAACCTAATTAAAGCACTAAAGTCAAAAAGCTCCCCCTTTCGTGGAAGTTACCCACACATAACCATTTTAGAGCCCCCACAAGTGTGTGTATGTTATATTACTCTTAGGTCTAGTTAATACATTTTACGATTGTGCAACAAGGGGGCCCTGTTTTTGTTCATCATTTTTGACATAATCAAACCGCCAGGGAGGTTAAATAATCACCTTACCAGGTCATAGTAAAATTGCCGACCCTGGACTCCCCCTGCAGTCACCTGCTGACCCTGGACCCCTGTGTAAGTGCTGAGGTGCAGCTACACTTGCAGACACTAAGCTGGTTCAAGCTTGACTTCATCTTGCATGCATATACCTATCACCGTGCCAGTAACAAGTATGGCTGTAGCACCTGAGCTACAAACCATGCCCGAAACAAATAGACCACTGCAACCACACAAAATCAGTACAGCAGGAGCAGCCAGCTTCATAAAGAGAAATAACTAATCATGCAATACTGCAGTATTCAGAACGAAGATAGTTTTATGTATTTAAAAATATGTATTAACATATGGCAAAAAAAATATATGTGGGTGGGAATTCCAGCTTGAGTATAATCCAACCTTAGCTTTGCTCAAAGCTGTAGGATACAGCAGGCATATGCTTAAAGGAAGCCAGTTTGAAATGGTTATGGATTGCAAGAGTAAAGCCTTTGGGGGCACATTTGCATGTCCCTGCCAAGGTTCCTAGTATGCAGTGGAATAACTGTATTTCTTGGAATTCTGGGCATGAAACAAGCTTTTTTACTTTTTTTAGACATTCAAATGTGAGCATAAATGTACTATATATATCACATATATAGTTGTGAGCGTACGAGTTGTTGCTAACGCTGAGGACCTCGCAAAGCGAGGGCCGCAGTTGCTGGCATGGAGCGCCGAAGGCGCTCCATGCCAGCAACTGCGACCCTCGCAAACTTCACGTCGCAACCCAAAGAGCACGACACACACATTACGACACTCGCAAACAACATACGACACACGTTCACACACATTACGGCCTCGCAACACTCGGACGCAACTCGCGAACATTACAAAATGTAAAACACAATACATACACACAGCACATACATAAAAACCTTACCTACACCAAGAGGGAGCACCCAGGACCTCAAAAATACAACTTACACCTCGATTTTACTTGAAATAAAACAGTTTAGAGACTAAAAAAAAATCTAAGCGAGAGAAATAATGGCCGCCGAACAAAACGAAAACGAGGCTACAGCACTCTAAACTCGCAAAACACCAGAAGAAACTCGCAAAACACCAGAAGAAACTCACAAAACACCAGAAGAAACTCGCAAAACACCACAAACGACATACGGATATTCATACCACACAGTGCACACATTCAGCATGCTTACACAGCAGCTCCACACCACTAATGCTGCAGCAACATCAACACAGATTGCCAGCTCTTCATCACAATGCTTCAAAATAGGTACAGTATATTCATTTAGTAATGTATTACATATTTCATTATTATACACCAGACAGCATTAGCTACCTTACAATTTCATTGCCGTCATTTTTTGACGGGCAATTCGCTAGTATATAATAATAATGAGAAATGTTAATATGTTTGTACCCATCTAACTAAAAAGCCCTTTGCTTAAAAGAAAACAGACAGAGTGAGGTTTATTATTTTTAATTGTACTGTAAAAGTCAGTCTGTTTCTATTTGAATAAGAAAGATACAAATGGGTAGCAGAGTAAAAGCTTTACCTGCCCATTTTTAAAGCCTGTGATCATTTATGATTCTTGACCTTATTCTATGTTCATGATAGTCTTATCTCTACCCCAATGGTATAGACCAGTGGTTCCCAAACTTTTTCTCAAGGCTCCCCAGACAGGCCAGAGTTTTGATGTAACTCTGTGAACACAAGAGAGAAAATAAGTCTCCTGTTGAATACTAATAGCCTCACATGTGTTCACAGTTACATCAAAAACCTGGCCTGTCTGGGGAGCACTGAGGATTAGACAATGTTTTAACAAAGGTTTCTACTTACCCGTGTAAGAGAGACCCCAGCTCTCTGTGTCTTTCCCTAAGAGACTGCAGAATGTGTGACGATATTTGTCAAGGTTCACGTCTGAAGTTCCAATCCCGACCATCTAGTATAAAAAAAAGCAGTCAGTACAGTAAAAGATCACAATGACACCAGCTAGCTCTCAAGACTAAAGTACAGATCTGATGCCTTTATTTAAAAAAAAAAAAAAAAAAGTGCCAAAACAAAATGCAAATTCTTATTTTCTGTTATATTTACAAAGAGCATTTAAGCATTACAGAAGTTGGAATACTAGAAATTATACCATAAAGTGACAAACAAAAATCTACTGTTGTATAATTTAAAACTACAGATAATAAGTATCAGTTACATTGTAAAATAAGACTGAAGTTAATCTTTCTGATCCACCCACAAAACAAGATTCATATCTTTTGTTAATGAGAGCTCATTAAATTTATCTATAAAGCCCAGAGGAATACTTTTCGGTGCAGTCGGCCCCGCAAGACGACTAGGCATGCCTAGACCTTGGAAACTGCACAGAAAACAATGATTTGGCTAAATAATTATGAAATGCAACAATCTCATTAACAAAAAAAAACAAAAAAAAAAAAAAACTTTTCAATCTTTAAATGGGTAGATCAGAATGCCTGGCTGACTACTTTAAAAGAAAAAACCTTCACTGCTATTTACTGTATGATAATAACATTTTTTATAACATTAAATCACTACATTTCTAACATGTAAGATTATACCATATTTGGAACCATTGCGTTCTCACTTTAAAAGTGAACATGGAATACCTGCACTGCACCATGCGATTACCAAAAGAAAAAAGAAGCATTATCCCTTGAGTTCAGAAGATGATGTAAAAATAGCCTTTTTTGTCATTTAAAGGGACAAAGTATTTACTAGAGCTGCTCTACATCAAACAGAACACAACAAATAAAGTGACAAGTAATGTTATTCCTCCAGCTGCCCACCCACATTGCAACAGCAGCAGTTTCTGAGGGGACTAAACATCACAAGCACCCTGCAAATGTTAGTTTTTAGTTACAATTTTAGTTACACAGTAACACACTAGCAAAAAAAAGCATCCAACGAAAACGTTTGTACATCTTCTACACTTGATTTTCACTGCTCTACATGATGATGCAGAACAATATATATTAATTCAGAGTACATTTAATACAAATATTTCTTAAACTTCATAACCATGCGTATGAATCTTGTTTCGAACACAAAGCTTGGGAGTTCTATTTCGCGTTTAAATCATTCCCACGGAGTGCCTTGAATGCCTCGACAGCCATCTCGACTGTCACTCTAGCCCTCACTCGGAGGTCTCTAGGATTACTATGCATAGCAGTGCATGCAGTTCCATTTTTAACTTCCACTCTTCCCTTTTTAGTCTTTTATGCTCACATGTGTTCTTACCATGTCTGTGCCATACACTGGTGACGTCATCTTAATCTCCCAGAAGTGCTGTCCCTCGGAGAGAACTTTGTTTCCTCTGATAGCGGCTGTGCCACAACTGTACTCCATGTGGAAGCTGACCTTACGGTTGTCACAACTGAGCACTGTGGCTGTGGATTTATTGCCTTCATCCCACACCCAATCGAAGTCTACGAGGCAACAGAAAAATTAGTAACATATCCTTCCTACCTAAACAAACTTTCACTTTCTTCATGACCCTTGCTATTCCTGATCTGTTACTCTTCCCCAGGTCTCTGCCTCTTCCATTTCCTTTAGATTGTAAGAAGCACGTTTCCAAAGAAGTGCTTTCTGCAAAGACTAAGCTCAAAATAGGGCCCTTCATTTTCTGCACTTTGTTAATATTGTATTTTTCCTTGTTTGTATCCCCTGTACAGCGCTACAGAATATGTTGGCGCTTTGCAAATAAAAGTTAATAATAAATATATTTAATAATGGCACACACACAATCTACATAAAGTACAGTCACTTACAATCATCATCTTCTCCACACTGACAGCTCTTGATCTGGTGAAACGTGTGCAGGCTGGAGCAGTAGACATCGTTCTGGGTATCACAGCCACAATAAGACTCTCCTGTCACGGGCACAGCGCTGGGGATGGACGGCGGCAGGTGGAGCATCTCTGTGTCCGAGTCACTGTTGCTGTGCTGTTGAGATATTTGTTTGACTTTTAGCGCCGGGTGTAACTGAACTACTCAATTGCTCCTTCAAGTTCTAAGAATATCATCTAGTTGTTAAAGGTGCAACGAGAAAAAATTCTGAGAATTCTGAGCTGGAAGCAGGTTTTTTAACTTGTTTTAGACATTCAAATGTGAACACAGATGTACTATTTAGTTTACACACACACATATATATATATATATATATATATATATATATATATATATATATATATATATATATATATATATATATATATATATATATATATATATATGTGTGTAAACTAAATAGTACATCTGTGTTCACTTTACACACACACACACACACACACACATATATATATATATATATATATATATATATCAGGATTAAAAGGGACACAACTTCTGAATTGTCTTTGCATTTAACAAGGTTTTAGGTTTAAAACACTATTAATATTTTTTGACGATGTGAAGCTAAGTACTGTTATGTTCATGCAGTTGGAATCCCTCATAATTTAAATATATATATATATATATATATATATATATATATATATATATATATATATACACACATACACACAAAATAAAAAATAAATAAATAAATAAAATTAAAAAAAACAACGGTGTATTCTTTAGAACTCCAGAAAAGTTAAGCACATCTTTTATTAAGACATCTCTAAAACCAAAAATAAAATAAACCTCAAAATGATTAAAAATACCTACTTGATCACTCACAATTACCTACAATAATATGTATCCGTATTCACTCAGTAAGGGATATATGGGACATACAAATCATCTCCGATATCCTGTACCACCAAGAACTAGAATGATGCATTGAGTCGCTTGCCCAATTATAACCAGTATAATAAATGTGATAATATGCAGAATACACCTGTACGCCAATATTACCCTTATAGAGAAAGTCTTTGGGGAGAATAGGGATACATATCATGGTAGGCAGTAGTGAGTAATCAGTTAGGTATTTGCTTGGAGGTTATCTATTTCTATAATTTGCTCCAACCATCCCAATACTCAAAAATTGCTAAAAGATTCACACAAACAGTAAATTACTTGATGTAGTATTGACTACAAATCTAAATAAATTGGTTAAACTAAAGGAGGATGTGTCTGCTTGTTTTGCAAGATATAATAGGCTTCCGATCACCAAATGAAAAATGCTGTAGTATTTAGTATGTAATGGGCCACATTAGTGTTCTGGGCTCTGTAATAGGTAGAGCATGACCAGAAAAAACAAAAAACAAACAATCCTTTATTAAACTTTTACTGTGCATTTAAACAACTAATTACTATATGTGTATGATATACGGTATGAGCTCCTTATCTCTCCATCCCCGAATGCTGTATTGTCTCTGGAGGGGGAGCCGCCCAGAAGGAAATGCTCTCCACACAGTCATACCGTACTTGCAGTATGAAAATTGGAGGCAACTAAAAAAAAGTGTATTTGTGTACATTGCTAGCAGCTCATGTTACACCACTACCTGCTACTAATGTGCGTTTTACGAAGTGGTCTCAAGATCCTGGAAGGATGTCACTCCAGAGACCATACATCATTAAGTGGGTGGAGAAATTCGGAGCTTAAAGAGCCTATGGCATGATTTAAGAAAAAAGTATTTGCTTGTTTAGATACATCGTAAAAGTTTAATAAAGGGTTTTTTTTTCTTATCAAAGTGATTTGTAGAGATCCCTTTAAAAAAAATAAAAAAAAAGTAATCTTTGTGTTTGAGCAGGAATTGTGCCACGTTTCTCCCTTTTTCCATATCAATAATCTGAAGTTTAGAAAACCAATATTAAAGTGATCATGAAATCCAGAAACTTTCCTTATATTATGTACTTTACTATATAAGCTCTGTTTCAAACTAAAATCATACAAATTGTACCTGCTTGGGTCTGCCTTCTGCAGCTTCTCAAGACAGACTCTGCACTACTGGGTGTGCAGTGACCATCTCTAAGCTACATGCTGCTGAAAGATAATCAATTACTAAATTCAAATGCTGCACTTCAGAGTCTGTAGCTTCATGAGCTGCCGAGGGCAGGCTCAAGTGATTACAGTTTGGATGTTATTCAGCACAAAAAAAAAACAAATAAAGTACATAAAAAGTAAATAGATACATCAATATATTAAATCACTAGTGAAATCCATTTTTTGTTTTATGAACAAGGATTTTAATAGGGTTAATTCATTGTATTCTCCACAATTACATTTTTCTTTAAAAATGACACTTCATTAACTGTAAGGAGCCACAGGTTAACAGCCTGTAAGCTTCTGGAACCCTCTCCCATGTTTTCACTATTTACTCTCATTCATGTTGCCATCTTTAATATATGAATACCCACCCATGTGGCTGGGGCCTTAAGTCAGAGATATAAAAGGTGATAAGATGCATGAGAGTAAATGGGAAAAAAGGGGCCAGTTCCAGAGGCTATCAGTTCCTATTCTTCTTAGAAGAAAGCTAAGTGTATATTGTATATATGGAAATTAAATAAATTAACTGGTTATTATATTTATATATAATTAATAATGAAGCAGCCATGTTTGCAGATCCTGTTGTGCATTTAAAGCGTTAGTAATACTTCAAAGTCTCTCCCCAAGTCTTCATCTCCTACTGTATCGTGTCTGGTCAGATTAAGAAGTGAAGAAACCTTTTCCCTATACAGTCTTTTCCATTACATTATGTAAATTTTCTAACATATCTATCATTCATTTTTCAAGCACAAAAAAGTAATTAGTAATATAAATACATGGTAGACAATTGGGATTTCTCTTGAATAACGGTCACTATGTAAGCTTATCTAAATACAGGTACAGACTAGAGGTACATAGCTGACTCTTCTGCCTAAGAAGGGGTTACATGGACATGGAAGTCCCAACCTTTCTACTGGACATCTAAAAGAGCATGTTATAAACATTACAGATGTGGAGAAATTAAGTGTTCTGAAATGGATAAAACTTACATTTAATGGGCCACAAAAACGCCAGGAGGCGGCACAAGCTTCACCCCTGCCATTCAGTCTGCTACAGATGTGAAAAGGTTGGTCTTATTACTCTGTTTGTGCATAAAAAGCTTTGTAATTATACGGAGCATTAACAATAACTGCATGTAGCGTGTTTTATGGTGATTCAGTGGTTAGGATTTGGTGCTGCAACCTGGGTTCGATTCCAGTCAGGGAACCGAGAGGTCACACCACCCCGAAGCCATGCAGGTCAGTACTTAGAAGGGAGGCCACCTAGGAAAACCAGGAGCTGTATGCTGTGGCCGACTGAACAAGGTACTGGCAACCCACTCCAGTATCTCTGCCATGAAAACCAAGTGGATCAGCATGACCATGGACATAAAGACCTGCCTGGTATTATTATTGTTTATTTGTAATGCGCCAACATATTCCGTAGCGCTAGAAAAAGGTTGTGAACAAGGCAAAACAATATTAACACATTACAAAAGATGGAGGGCCCTGTCACTATGTAAGCTTATCTAAATATAGGTACAGACTAGAGGTACATAGCTGACTCTTCTGCCTGAGAAGGGGTTAAGGTCATGGAAAGTTGGACATGACTGAATGACAAAACAAACAGACAGTATACCATGATATTTTTCATTCATTTGTAGTGTAAGATTGCTACACTTCAGATCACTCAATGCTTTTTGTAATGTGCATGTGTGCTCTTTTAAATGCCTGACAATAATATGTGGAATTTCCATGTCCATTTAACATACAGAGAAAGCCACATACCTGTCCGTCAGAATCATACCCCCATGTGTCAGAGGCCAGTAAGGCTGGTGGCCGGAGATCTTGCTCTCTGCGCACCCCGTTCAGCACAAAACGCCAGGCGCGGCTATTGCGAGGGCGACGTGCCATGTTTTGTTAACTGGGGACTAGTAGAAAGAATGACACAGAGGAGAGATATCAGTATGTGGCACACACTGCTCCCTCTGAATTACTAATACTACCTTCTAACTAGTTATACCATCTTGGCATGGAATATGGATTCTGTATCCTATGAGCCCAGGCCTACAAAACTCTTGATCTCAGATAATCAATTGATAATATAATAACATTTACCAACATCAAGAAATTAGGACTCATTGGAACAAAAAACACATTTAAACCAGATTTGTATTAAAAAAAAAAAAAAAAAAAAAAAAAGACAACACTGATACTAAAGGCATGAAAAATACCCCCGTTTTTTCTCAGCAAAAATACTCTGAAGCAATCAGCTATTACTTATTATCATGTTTACGGTGCTACTCCAGAAATCCCTAAATTGGTGCATTCCAGTGAAAGTATGTTTAGGTAACCTAAGGCAAAGGTAGTTAAGGAATCCGTGGCATGCATAAAGTTAGCTTAACTATGCCAGAGTTGTTTAGGTAGAACCTGTAGTAAATATGTGGAATAGATAAGAATATTAATTCTATTCTAGAAGTATTTATGCTTTGCCAATACTTTCCTGGTGCTTAACACCAATTCAATAGTGATATTTTCAGAAAAAAATAGGAAACTTTATAACATAACAATGACACAATATTAAAAAACAGAACAAAAAAAAAAAAAAAAACAACACAAAATAAACTTCAAAGGGAAATAGTATAAGTAGAGACAGTCCTATGATCCTGGAGGGATACTTCCTACCTGGAAGGCTCAGCAAGACTGATGCCCAAAGGGGACTGAAGTCATAAAGAGGTTAAATAGATATGAGAAACCCCAGTAGAGACAACTTAGGAAACATAAGGTAGACAAATAACTACCAATAATAGGTTTATCTCTCCCACTTCTACCATGTCATGCCCTCACACAGATGTTTATGGTAAACATTGGACAGATGAACATATTATTGGTAGTTATTTGGCTACCTTATCTCTCCTAGGTTGCCTCTACTAGGTCTTTATTATATCTTTTTCTCCTCTTTAAGAGTTTATAGGATAGTAGCTTCGCGGCAGCTTTGAGGATCATAGGACTCTCTACCTATACGATTCTCTTTGAAGTTTATTTGGTGTGTTTTTTTTTAACACTGTGGCGTTGTTATGTTGTAATAAAGTTTCCTATTTTTTCTTATTGAAAATATTTTTCTTCTAGAAACAAAATCTCTGTTCATAAGGGACCTAGGGATTCTTGGAGATATAAGGGTATGGGGTATCTGTGGGCTATAACAGCAAGGGGCAACTAGGATATGGTGGCAGGGGGTGGGGCCAACTGAGAGCTATGGTGGCAGGGGGTGGGGCCAACTGAGAGCTATGGTGGCAGGGGGTGGGGCCAACTGAGAGCTATGGTGGCAGGGGGTGGGGCCAACTGAGAGCTATGGTGGCAGGGGGTGGGGCCAACTGAGAGCTATGGTGGCAGGGGGTGGGGCCAACTGAGAGCTATGGTGGCAGGGGGTGGGGCAACTGAGAGCTATGGTGGCAGGAGGTGGGGCCAACTGAGAGCTATGGTGGCAGGGGGTGGGGCCAACTGAGAGCTATGGTGGCAGGGGGTGGGGCCAACTGAGAGCTATGGTGGCAGGGGGTGGGGCCAACTGAGAGCTATGGTGGCAGGGGGTGGGGCCAACTGAGAGCTATGGTGGCAGGGGGTGGGGCCAACTGAGAGCTATGGTGGCAGGGGGTGGGGCCAACTGAGAGCTATGGTGGCAGGGGGTGGGGCCAACTGAGAGCTATGGTGGCAGGGGGTGGGGCCAACTGAGAGCTATGGTGGCAGGGGGTGGGGCCAACTGAGAGCTATGGTGGCAGGGGGTGGAGCCAACTGAGAGCTATGATGGCACGGGGTGGAGCCAACTGGGAGCTATGTTGGCACGGGGTGGAGCCAACTGGGAGCTATGTTGGCACGGGGTGGAGCCAACTGGGAGCTATGTTGGCACGGGGTGGAGCCAACTGGGAGCTATGATGGCACGGAAGGGCCAACTGGGAGCTATGATGGCACGGAAGGGCCAACTGGGAGCTATGATGGCACGGAAGGGCCAACTGGGAGCTATGATGGCACGGAAGGGCCAACTGGGAGCTATGATGGCACGGAAGGGCCAACTGGGAGCTATGATGGCAGAAAAGAGCCAACTGGGAGTTATGATGGCAGAGAAGAGCCAACTGGGAGTTATGATGGCAGGGGGCAACAGAGATACCTAGGAAGTATGTGCCCTCTGACCAGACACATCAACTGACCAGTGACCCTCCCCAGATTATGATGAAGTCTGTCCTGTGACAATCAGCTGTGACTGAAGTCCTATCCATATAAATAAAGTATAGTAATAATAACAGTGCAAAAGACAGTGTGCTCTCCAACCATCCTTTAAAGGCTACTCACATTTTCAGATCCTATGAAAATTATAAATACTGTACAGAACAATAAAAGGAAACATAAAAGTAACTCTATAAACACTCAGAAATATAATATAAATATAATATGTATCATAATATATATTATGTTAGTATATGACATATACTGGGTATAAGGAAACATGAGAGATCATGTTGGGCCCTCACCAAATGTAAATGTTTAACCAACTAAAGTCTGCAACAAACTGAGATCCCTGGCAGCAGGTGCCAGCTGGGATTGTAAGGTAATTAGTAAAAATTAGGCTTTTAGTGTCTTAACACAGTCCTGGCCTAGGCCCTTTAGGATCTACTCACAGCCCTGGTTCACTAAAGCCCCTCACCCTCCATGCCCAACTCCACTCCCACCTATACATGAAAGTCTCCCAAGGCCCCACACACACTCCAAACCTTCCTACCTTCTCCGGACCCACAGACGTCAACAATAACCCCTGAACTCGCTCAGCAGCCTCGCCCCACCCCCTCAGCGCTCCTGTTTGGTAAAAACAACTGTCAATCTTAAAACACCCGCTTGCTTATTCGTTAAAAGTCCCGTCATTCAAAAAATAAATAATACTCTCTCTATCTGATTGGAGGAAGCTGGCTAATTTGCCTATAGGGAACGCCTTCGTTTTTTACTGGCAAGATGTAGCACGTGACTAGACGCAGCTCTCATCTGATTTATTGGAGAATTTCCAGAAGCACCCGCCTACTAGAGATCTTGATTGGACACATTTCTCAAACATTAATCGAATAGGTTAAGAGCCATTCTGTATGGCAAGTGGTGATTGGAAGAAGCGTCTGTCAGTATCAGTAAACACGGAAGTGGACAAACAGCATGGAGACAGCAGAGGGTGAGAATTATCTAAACATCTAATCTAATCAGTTAGTTAATTCCCAACAATAAGATTACCACACAGCTATACAAATTCTGTATAATGTTAAATAGAATCACATATATATCTAGAGTCTGCCGTTGTGATGTACAACATACAGTTTAAAGAGCCAACAGACTCCTCTATTTATAATATTGCCTTTTTTTAATAACTAGTCTTGATAATGGAAACTATAATAATCTTTCACTTTCATTTATTAATTGTTCTATTTATTTATTTATTTGCTGTCCCTAATTCCTAATTGGTCATTGTTATTTGCTCATCCAATTAATAATATTTTAAGTATTATAACATGATGGCAGCTTTTCAATAGAACTATTTGGGGTTTTAAGGTGGTCCAGTGGTTAGGATTTGGTGCTTTCACTGATGCAATCGATTCTAGTGAGGGAATCACAACCCTGAAGCCATGCACGGTTGGGTCTTGTCAGTACTTGGAAGGGACACCACCTAAGAATACCAGGAGCTTTATGCTGTGGCTCACTGAACAAGGAACTGGCAACCCACTCCAGTATCTCATGAAAACCAAGTGGATCAACGGGGTGTGTTGTGGTCCATGAGGTCACAGGGAGTCAAACGCGATATATTTGTATACACATTATATATATATACATACACACAGTTGTGCTCAAAAGTTTTAAATCATAATGCTAACAGAAATCAGGAGCTGTATGCTGTGGCCCACTGGAGAAGGAACTGGCAACCTACTCCGATGTCTATGCCATGAAAATCAAGTGGATCAGCATGACCATAGGCATAAAGATGTCGCTGGTGTGTTACGGGTCATGGAGAGTCAGAAACGACAGAACGACGCACAAATAAAATACTGCAGACATCTTACTTTAGAACTCCTCTGGGAAGACCTCAGCATAATATTGTGGTCTGTTACATTGTATTGAAAGAAACCCTGGTGTGACTTGTTTCACAATGGGGAGATTTTGGCCCAATTCATATAATTGAATTGAAATGTAAAGCACAAGAAGAGCACCTAACACTATTACAATGTTGTGAACAGAAACCAGAGTATAGGAATGTATAACATCACTCATCCAGCCACATCTGAATTACAATTACAATGTTATATATACTGACTTTCAACCATCCAGACCTGGTTTTGTGAAGTAAATAAACAATAACAATACAGTCCTACATTGCCCTGCATTTAAGTCCTGCATAATGGTGGCAGTGGCCCTTTAATTAAATGTCATACAGTACGTCATCCTTATATATACAGAGATATGGCTATGTCGATATGACATTACAAACTGGTAAGGATTGCTATTTTCCCTATGGTGTTTTCCACCAATATTAGTACATCACTGATCAATTGGGATACTTCCTTTTAATACAACATTTTTAAACTTTATTAATTGTGTTCACATCGGCGATTAAAAACTTGGTTTAAAAAATCCAGGATTAGAAAGGGAATATAAAATGAAGGTGGGGATATATTACACCAGATATCTAAGAATACCTTTGACTCCTCAATGGAGGGGTAATATTAATCACTACCCGTAGATTCGTCTGTTTAGTGCCTTACAAAGCCACTCCAGTGTAGACACTTGTGTGTGTAAATTCCAGACCTGATATTCTAGGTAACACCGATAAACTCTAATTCATGGGCAGTTGGAGGGGATCGAGGGGTCACTTAAGCCTATACAGGAATGGGAATGCTTCCAATCTATTCTTATTGGCTCCCCACTGTTTTAGTACAAATGTGTCCCTTTGAGAAAGACGCCAACAAGACGTCGAAACGCGTCAGGTTTAGGATACACTGTGTGCATCCTCACGCCAGGAGCGCATATGAGTCTCTGAGTCCCGTAGCGCACTGTTCAGCAGCCGTACCCAACTCTGATCCTCCAGTCACCAGCCACATTAGTGGGGTATCCCGGAATTAGTCAGCATGAGGGTCCAATAGCGAGGAGTCAGGGAGGGAAACAGTAGTTACTCCCTCGTATACCAAGACATGAGTGTACTTGAAGTCAGTACTAGGACAGCGGGGATATGATAGCCAATAAGAATAGATTGGAAACATACCCGTCCCTGTATAGGCTTAAGTAACCCTTCAATCCCCTCCAACTGCCCATGAATTAGGGTTTATCCGTGTCACCTAGCATATCAGGTCTGGAATTTACACACAGTCTACAAGTGTCTACACTGGGGAGGGCTGCTATATCTAAAGCGGATGGCTTTGTAAGGCACTAAACAGACGAATGTACGAGTAGGGCTTAATATGGCCATATGATATCAATATCTAGGGCCACTGTAGGAGACTAACTCCCATATAAGATATGTCTGATAAGTATTAAATATTCACTGTAATGGTCCAGTTTGCGTAACCTTTACTTAGTTAAGATAAGTATAAACAACTTTTCAATTTATTCTGATCAAGAAATCATTTTTGAAAATATAGCAGCGGTACCTGTGTTCTCAACCTCCTTGGAACTCAACATTTTCCATACTCCATGCGCCTGGATGAGCAAACAAAACTTGGTACTCGTCATGTTTGCTAAAACTAATTTCTATTACTCCTTACGAAGAGTTTAGTACTCAACCTTTTTAGTACTCAACCTGACGTCTGGAACAGATTAAGGTTGAGAAATAAGGCCTATTGGCCTTGCAATAAAGTTTAACTTATTTATTTAGTTACTGACTACTAATAACATCAGTATTTGCAGAAAAAAACTAAATGTAGTTTTCTTGGATTGTTTACTTCAAATTATTGAAATACATTTATTGCTAATGAGTAACTAAATAAGGAAATTAAATCCAGCTGTATGAGCAATAGAGTGTCCTTTAAAGGACCGCAAAAGTCCCCTGTATGTGCTCTGCAGCATTTTATAAAGGGTGGAAAAGCATGTTAAAAAGGTGTTTTAATTTTGTAAACTGAAGCCGAATTCTGATTATTTGAAGTCAGGCTATTTCAGTGTGTTGTCTCTGCCTGAATGAATAATGCGTTCTGTACCGCTCAGAACAACACATTTTAATTAGAATCAGGTGTAGAAGGTTTGAATGAAGCAGTCATTGTAGCTATTTCATTATATTACAGCTGAGCCTGTGGCACAAAGCAAGTGTTTCTGTCTTGATGGAGATGTTACTGGGTTCAATTCCCACTAAGAATTTTTATTTTATTTACTGTTATCATGTTAGATAATATTATAGCTTTCTCAGAGGATAATTCTGTATTCCTACTTTTTGTAATATAGGACATATTTGTCATCTGGAGTTTATTACATATCCTTCACCATATATTTGCTGTTCTGTTGCAGAGCGTGGAAATCTGGCTGATGTACAGAACATAATTCTGGTGCTGTCAGGGAAAGGAGGTGTTGGCAAAAGTACTGTCTCTACTGAGATTGCCCTGGCACTGCGGCATGCTGGGAAAAAGGTGAGTGTGACCTCATACAGTCAGACACAATCCCTAGATAAAGAGACACTGATATGTCCTGTTTTATAGCACTCTCCTATGAAGAATTCCCCTTCAAGGGACTTGAGTATGACATGTACGGTCACCCAAGATGGGCATGTCCTAGTAGGGAGGCCAGACACATCACAATCCACTGTTGAAAGACCTGGCAACCCACTCCAGTATAATTGGCAATATAACCTTATGGATAAGTGCAACCAGAGACATAATGGTAGATGTGCCTGGCATGCTATGGTCCATAGGCTCACTGGACATTTCTGAACAACACATGGAGATGCAGATTTTATAATGTGAAAAAAAAAATTGTAGAGTTTGAAATAAACAAATACAACATTTAATGGGAGGAACCATGAATTCATATAAGATTTCTATTGAGTTCTGACAATATAACTAAATAGAAGAGTAAGCCCCAGTAAGATCACCCTCAAGCTATTGGTAGACCAAAAGTTGAAACCTTCCATGACACCAACAGAGTCAACTACATATAATATTTAATACAATATGATGTATATTCACGGAATACAAAGTTGCTAATGTTATATATCACAAACCTGTGATGTTTTACCCAATCTACAATAGTCTTGTAAATGGATTCTTGCAAAACATTACCAATATGTGGACTTTATTTTCAGGTTGGGATACTGGATGTGGATCTGTGTGGTCCCAGCATCCCCCGTATGCTGAACGCTCAGACTAAGGATGTTCATCAGTGTGACAGTGGCTGGGTACCTGTGTATGTGGACCAGGATAAGAGTATATCTCTCATGTCTATCGGCTTCCTGCTAGATCGGCCAGATGATGCAGTGGTGTGGAGAGGGCCGAAAAAGAATGGTATGAGGCAAAGGAGTCTGGGAGAAATGAGGAATCAGGATAGGAACAGAATTGGTAAAGCGTATAGAGCAGTGAATTCTGGGTAGACAGATATAGATATTTACTAAATATAATGGATGTCTGGAATGTAAAAACA
Source organism: Discoglossus pictus (assembly GCA_027410445.1). Taxonomy (NCBI): domain Eukaryota; kingdom Metazoa; phylum Chordata; class Amphibia; order Anura; family Alytidae; genus Discoglossus; species Discoglossus pictus. Next base: position 81,002,413 of record CM050172.1, read on the forward strand.
TGGAGAATATGGTCATTTGAAACCAAAGCTTCGTTTTTATTACTTTATGTTGAGAGGTGCACAGAGGAGGTTCCAAATATGATATGATATGACTTAGAACTGTAGCTATTAACAGGTATTTGTTCAATTTAATTTATTCAAATGCATTTTCCTAATAAATAAATATATATATATATATATATATATATATATATATAAAAATAAATAAATATAATAAAGATTAGAGGTATTTATAGCATACAGGTATATCCAATAACACTGGTTCCATGCCCAACTGGAACAATAAATCCAGGTGCACAATCCCATTTGTGGGAATTCAAGCTTTTTACAATCACTAATGTGGTTTTGCTTAGAAAATCTGGTGCCTTTTGAGACCTTTTTTAGGTTCACAACGGTCGTTTATAAGCCCAAGTAAGAAGCTGTATCTAGAGCTGAGCTACCACCATTCCACAGTTATACCAACACAACACCATAGTCTCTATTGCTGACCATAGACCTTCCCTATTGGACTTAGTGTAAATTGGAATATACAATGGTTCCCAATCACAACCTTATACACTATAATAATATAATCTTCATATAAAACCACAAAATCATTAAAAAGCACTAAAATACAAAATATACGCGTTTCGTCTGTATTTACCAGGCTTTTTATTATTTTTTCAATGACGCAATATAACATTATAAATATCAATGCTGATTTTCTGATTGGGGGCTGAATCTGTTGTTTTCAGTGTAAGCCAGTGGTTGACACATTTATAAGGAACTTAGAAGCCAGCAAAGATAGCGAGGAGCCAACTAGACTTTAAAGGTGCCAGGGTTATAAATATAAATATGTATCTAAAAAAAAAAGTTTGTGCCGAGCTCTAAAATGTTATGTGCTGTGGCTCACTGGATTTGTCATGGCCTGGTGTAAGCCATATGCAAAACAGACTGGGTACGCTCAGACCCCACAGATTAATTTATCTTATAAGCATAGGTACTCCCTGGGGTCAGATTCAGAGCCCCAGGGGGATATCACCAATTTTTCACTTCGGCAAAAGTTACCAGACTGTCCTTAGTGAGTGGATCAGAAATGCTAACTGACAAGTAAAAATTTTAAGTTTCAGCAGTTTATTTTATGAAAATGACTTTTTTTCTTATAACATTCAGTTGATAATGTACCTATTATTACCTACAATTTTAAATTATGCAATATTTGGAACATGCACTTTGACTCTAATATGGTAAGTCATTGTAATACGGTAACCATCTCCTCTTCTTCTTTTCTCCTAGCGTTGATAAAGCAGTTTGTCAGTGACGTGGCTTGGGGGGAGTTGGATTTCCTCATCGTTGACACCCCTCCAGGAACATCAGATGAGCACATCTCGACTGTGGAGGCTCTACGGCCATTTTCACCCATGGGTGCAATCTTAGTTACCACCCCACAGGTATGTCTCTAGCCATTGTATGTGACTACTCTGTTGTGTCTATATAAATATTTTGATGCCATTGGAAGGATTCAGTGAGTAAAAGCCGGGAACCCTCTAATAGTCCTGGCAAAGGTGTAGCTCTTGCATACAATGTTCCTATAATACTAGCCAATGACAAACTGTGTCTCAGTAGCATGTTGCTAAAATGCTGCTGAGCACAATCTTCCATTGGCTAGTACTATAGAAACATTAAACCAATTTTTCTTCGCTTAACATTAACAATACATGTGAAAACTGCAGCAAAGCTTTAGCCAGAAAACATAATTTAACACATTTTACCTCATTAATGGATGCTGCTGGCTGTACCCCTATCCACCTCTTTCACTGTCCAAGCACTACTGAAAGGAAGGAAAAATGTAAACTGTGATAACATTCATGCCTTACCAAGACCACCTAATCAAAATCATCACAGTTGAAATCTTCCACTTCTTTACTCAGTAGTGCTGAGGACAATGAGTGAGATGGGACGGGGTACATTAGTGGCAAAACATTAAATTAGGTAAACTGTGCTTTAAAATTATATTTTCTGATTTAAAATTTTGATTTGCTGCAGTTTGAACATGTATTTTTAAATGTTAATTAACTGTAAACAGGTTTAAATAGTGAAGAACAATTCTGCATAGCAACATGGAACGATAGAACTATGAACCAAGGCAAACTGGATGAGATAACAAGGTGAGACAATGATATCTTGGGAATTGGTGAACTGAAATGGTCTTGAATGGGACATTTCATATCAGACAGCCATCAGATCTTCTACTGTGGCCAAGAATGCCGCAGAAGAAATGGAGTAGCCCTCATAATCAATTAAACATGGCAAAAGCAGTGCTCGGTTACAACCCAATAAATGACAGCAGGATTTCAATAAAAATTCAAGGCAAGCCATTTAACATCACAGTGATCCAAGTATGCTCGAACCATAGATGCTGAAGAGGCCGAAGTAGTCAAATTTTACCAGAATATTCTACACACCCTACATACAACACCAAGACAATATGTTACACTCATCATAGGAGATTGGGATGCTAAGTAGGGAACCAAAAGACATCTGGAATAACTGGCAAGTTTGGCCTTGGTGTACAAAATGAAGCAGGTCGGAGATTAGTAGAAATGTCTGGTCCTAGCAAACACCCTCTTCCAACAGCCTTCAAGGTGACTCTACACATGGATATCACCAAGTGAACAATATAGAAATCAGATTTGCTATATATGTTGTAGCCAAAGATGGAAGAGCTCTATACTGTAAGCAAGTACAAGACTTTGAGCTGACCGTGGCTCATATCATGAAGAAAAAAAAAAAAATCGTCAGACCAAGTAGATATAAAATAAATAATATACTCTGTGAATATGCAATAGAGGGAAGAATATATTTAAGAGACTAGACATGGTAGATAGAATGTCTGAAGAACTTTAGACAGAAGTTTATGACATTGTCCAAAAAAGAGCAACAAAGAATATTCCCAAAAGAAAGAAAACTAAGAAGGCAAACTGGCTGTCTCATGAGGCTTTAGAAGTAGCCCAGGAAAGAAGGAAAGTGAAAGGTACTGGAGACAGGGATTTGTCCAACTGAACGCAGAATTTCAGAGGATAGGAAGAAGAGTCAAGGAGACATTCTATAAGGAGAGATGTAAAGAGATAGAAGAAGATAACCGAATGGGTAAATCAAGAGATTTCTTCAAGACAATTCGGGATCTTGGTAGGAATTTAACAGACTCAGTTCAGATAAAGAAGGTGTGACATGAATACACAGAATATCTATATAGGAAGGATCATAAAAGCATTGATAACTGATAATGGTTTATCCAATGAGCTGAAGCCAGACATCTTGTAGAGTGAAGTGAGATGGGCCCTATGATGTCATGCTGATAAGGCTGCAGGAGTTGATGGAATCCCAACTGAAATCCTTAAAGATGGTGCTATGGAAGTATTGCTTGCATTATGCCAACAAACTTGGGAAAACTCAACAATGTTTAGTAGATTGTAAAAGGTCAGTTTATATTCCAAAAAAGGCAGAGGCAAAGAGTGATCCAATATTCAAACAATTACACTAATATCACATGCAAGAAGGTAATGTTTAAGATCCTGCAAGCTGGACTCCAACAATATGTGGACTGGGAACTACCAGATGTTAAAGTCGGGTCTCACAGAAGCAGATGGATCACAAAAAAATGATGAGGGTACCAGACCATCACATCCTCCTCCTGTAGATCAAGAAGCCATGGTCAGAACCGAACATCCAAATGGTACAAAATCAAGCAAGGAGTGTGACAAGGTTCTATATTGTCATCTTATTTATTCAACTTCTACATGCAATTCATCACGGTAAGGCCGACCTGGACAAATCCAAAGCCGGAATCAATATTGCTGGGAGAAATATCAACAACCTCAGATACGCCGATGATACTACTCTGATGGCTGAAAGCGATGAGGAACTAAAGGACTTATTGATGAGGGTGAAAGAAGAGAGTGCAAAAGCTAGTCTGCTGTTCAGTGTTAAAAAGACGAAGATCATGGCAAACGTCAATCTCAGTTCCTGGCAAATAGATCTTCATCTCTTCAGATGGTGACTGCAGCCATGAAATGAAAAGGTTTGTGCTTCTGTGGAGGAATACTATGGCAAGTTTGGACAAGTTATTAAAAAGTAAAGGTATTACACTATTACTAAAGATCCACATAGTTAGGACTATGGTATTCCCAGTAGTAACATATGAATGTGAGAGCTGGACCATAAAGAAGTCTGAGCGCCATAGAATTGATGCCTTTGAATTGTGGTGTTGGAGATAACTGCTTAGAGACCCTTGGACTGCAAGAAGATCCAGTAAATCAGTACTACAGGAAAACAAGACAAACTGTTCATTGGAAGTTTTTATCATGAGGCTAAAGCTGACATATTTGGCCATATCGCGAGAAGTCAGGCTTTCACAGAAAATACTCTGATGCTGGGTGTGATTGAATGCATGTGAAGAATGGGACAGCAGAGGCGGAGATGGACAGATGAGGTCATTGAAGCAACGAGGGAGCTCTGGGGACAGTGGCTGACAGATGTGCCTGGCATACTGTGGTTCATAGGGTCACAGATAATCTGACACAACTGAACAATTAAACAACAACAAAGTTAGCATAATTTTAGAGAAATGGAACACAATTCTATTTTTTTCATGCATTTAAAACAGGATGCTATAAACATTTCCAAAGTTGTGTTTTGCGTGAAAAAAAATATTCAACTTCACTAAACTAACAGGAGGCCTGTTGTTAATATTGCGAGTTTGGTACATATTTGTCAACCAGTTTTTTTTTTGTTTTTTTTTCTTAAACATATTTTATGTATAAATTAATTGAAAGATCCATTGTCTAACCTAACAAATATCCACTTGGTATGCTAATTTTCTTTATCTTACTCCCTGCTAATGACAATTAATAGCTGATAAAAGCAGTATAGATGATTCTGTCAACTTTAATTAAGTTGCAGTTCTGTTTGTTTTTATGCAAACTTTTCATTTTTATAATAAACCTTTTCTGTGTCACTTTATATGAGGATACTGTAATTATGGTGGATACATTGGTGCTTTTGTTGTTTATTTCTAGAACTTAGACATTTCTATTGCTGCAGTTATGCATATAGAGCTTCATAGGGGGGCAATTATACATATAGGGAGATGCCTTTGTCATGTTGTTGTGAGTAAACAAAACTGGGCCTCCCACAAGCACAAACCTGGAGATACACAATGGAACTGTATTGATATGGGGATTCAGTACAGGTTTTGATAACAGCATGTTAATTGTGATAAAGGAAGGCTTATCACAATTAACATGCTTAAAGGAACACCGCACAATGTAAAAAATATATTTGTTTGAAAACTTTAAGTCTGACTTTAAGTCAAACAGAATTAGAAAAAAAATTAAATGATGCCTCCGCAGGACCCTGGAGAGATCCATGATACATTGGTGGAAGGTGTTGGTGTGAGAGGGGAGTTTACATTTCTGGAGAGTTATGGTTGCAGTGAATGATGCAACAGGTTTGCTTCTGAGCCAATGAGAGGGAATGGGCGTTTTTTTTTTTTTTTGGTCCTTTAAAATCTGACATATAAATAAAAAAATGACCTGAGGTAGTAGGAATGAGACACTCTCCCTCTTGCCTAGATGCTATTCAGACTTTTTTTTTAAAGAAAGATTGTATATGCAATAAAAAACAAAACATAATGCAACATTAAAGAACCACTATGGATAATTTTGTTCTTTAATTGAATGTGATAATATGCTAAATGTTTTTTTCCCCATTATCTATTACTATAGGGGTCCTTTAACTACTTAGTGCAGTGTCTTGTATATTTGTGGTGACTTGTCACTACATTTAATGGGCATGTCCCACTAATCTGTTCTGCATATTTCTCATGTCATGCAGTCATCATATATAAGATATTTATGGAATCGCTAACCCTGATACTATTTCCAGGCGGTGTCTGTGGGGGACGTGAGACGAGAGCTGACGTTCTGTAAGAAGACCGGACTTCCAGTAATTGGGATTGTGGAGAACATGAGTGGGTTTGTCTGCCCACACTGCACGGTAAATACACTCTCTCTTACAGTATATACCCAGTTACATGTGCAGTCTTTGCTAACTTAACAACATAACCGTCCATTCCCTCCTTGAGTACATTGACCACATGGTCTGCATTCCTTTCTGCCATCTGTCTTAGCTTCAGTACAACCAAAATAGTTCACTTACCTCCCACTGTATTCTGTAGCTCCTCTGTGCTCCTCCACAGGCTATGAAATACAGACATCTCCATCTCAAGCCTTAACACTCTCCCTCTGCTCCTCCCACAACCGTTTCATCTCCTCCCTCACAAACCTACTCACCCTTCAATATCTCCACTCCATGCCCATTATGCCTCACCCCATTCCTCCTACCATTTTCAGACTCCCTAAATGTTAAGCCTATATAAAATATTAAAGGGACATATAGTACTGTACCACCAGACACAAATAGTATGGCTAATAAAAATAGCTTTTCTTAACATATGTATGTACTTTCTGAAAACCTACTGGCAGTCTCTTTTGGTATTATTACACAATGAGAGGATGGAACATAAGCGCTCTTAGAAGATCTGAGCATCACTACAATGATGAACAGCAGAAATGGCAACGAAAATGGCAGCCATTGTTAATTTGGGCTGGCAGCTTGCGTAGAGAAATATTTTAAATTAATAAAAACTGTAAAGCTTAATGAGATATATATTATTAGTTGTGTACTTAATCATCAATCCATGGTTAACCTGAGGCCAACTTGGTATTATTTGGTGATGTCATGGATCCAAGATCTAAACTGTAAGCCATTCCCATTAAGGTCTTCTCATAACCAGTTTTTCTGGCTTGCTAAATTGTGTATTGTATCTAATCCAGCATCTCAATGTCTATGTAAATAGCAAACCTCAATCTGACCAGACGGTGGGTCCTTTTTGTGTAGAACCTTGAATAACTGTTGTGACGGCAAATTTATAGACACAAACAAGCACCCAATAGTACTGATAGGACAGGCTTTAACTCAACTGAATTATAAACGTATCGTCAATCATTCAACACTTTTTTTTTATTTCTATACAATATGTTACTTTCTCTTAATTGCAGTCTTTCACTGAAGAGCTTACACTTGTTTAACAATTAATTGAGTGTACTCAATGCTGGTGTACTCCATGATGACTTGTCCAGCAAGCATATTGATGAACATTTAGTTAGTGATATGATTTTTAATGCCATTTTAGTTTGTTTGTTGATTTGACTCTAGCTCCAGCCAATCACTGGGGAATTATGTCTGTGTGTATATATATACATACATACATACATACATACATACATACATACACATACACATACACACACACACACACACACACACACACACACAGTCAGGTCCATAAATATTGGGACATCGACTTAATTCTAATCTTTATGGCTCTATACACCACCACAATGGATTTGAAATGAAACTAACAAGATGTGCTTTAACTGCAGACTTTCAGCTTTAATTTGAGGGTATTTACATCCAAATCAGGTGAACGGTGTAGGAATTACAACAGTTTGTATATGTGCCTCCCACTTTTTAAGGGACCAAAAGTAATGGGACAATTGGCTGCTCAGCTGTTCCATGGCCAGGTGTGTGTTATTCACTCATTATCCCATTTACAAAGAGCAGATACAAGCTCCAGTGTTCATTTCAAGTGTGCTATTTGCATTTGTTGCTATTAACTCTCAATATGAGATCCAAAGAGCTGTCACTATCAGTGAAGCAAGCCATCATTAGGCTGAAAAAACAAAACAAACCCATCAGAGAGATAGCAAAAACATTAGGTGTGGCCAAATCAACTGTTTGGAACATCCTTAAAAAGAAAGAACGCACCGGTGAGCTCAGCAACACCAAAAGACCCGGAAGACCACAGAAAACAACTGTGGTGGATGACTGAAGAATTATTTCCCTGGTGAAGAAAACACCCTTCACAACAGTTGGCCAGATCAAGAACACTCTCCAGGAGGTAGGTGCATGTGTGTCAAAGTCAACAATCAAGAGAAGACTTCACCAGAGTGAATACAGAGGGTTCACCACAAGATGTAAACCATTGGTGAGCCTCAAAAACAGGAAGGCCAGATTAGAGTTTGCCAAACAACATCTAAAAAAGCCTTCACAGTTCTGGAACAACATCCTATGGACAGATGAGACCAAGATCAACTTATACCAGAGTGATGGGAAGAGAAGAGTATGGAGACGGAAATCCAAAGCATACCATGATCCAAAGCATACCACCTCATCAGTGAAGCATGGTGGTGGTAGTTTCATGGCGTGGGCATGTATGGCTGCCAATGGAACTGGTTCTCTTGTATTTATTGATGATGTGACTGCTGACAAAAGCAGCAGGATGAATTCTGAAGTGTTTTGGGCAATATTATCTACTCATATTCAGCCAAATGCTTCAGAACTCATTGGACGGCGCTTCACAGTGCAGATGGACAATGACCCAAAGCATACTGCAAAAGCAACCAAAGAGTTTTTTAAGGGAAAGAAGTGGAATGTTATGCAATGGCCAAGTCAATCACCTGATCTGAATCCGATTGAGCATGCATTTCACTTGCTGAAGACAAAACTGAAGGGGAAAATGCCCCAAGAACAAGCAGGAACTGAAGACAGTTGCAATAGAGGTCTGGCAGAGCATCACCAGGGATGAAACCCAGCGTCTGGTGATGTCTATGCGTTCCAGACTTCAGGCTGTAATTGACTGCAAAGGATTTGCAACCAAGTATTAAAAAGTGAAAGTTTGTTTTATGACTGTTAATCTGTCCCATTACTTTTGGTCCCTTAAAAAGTGGGAGGCACATATACAAACTGTTGTAATTCCTACACAGTTCACCTGATTTGGATGTAAATACCCTCAAATTAAAGCTGAAAGTCTGCAGTTAAAGCACATCTTGTTCGTTTCATTTCAAATCCATTGTGGTGGTGTATAGAGCCAAAAAGATTAGAATTATGTTGACGTCCCAATATTTATGGACCTGACTGTATATATACATACATACATACATACATTTAAATGTAATGTGCCACATGGATTTATTGCACCTGGTCAGTGTTATCTCTTCGTCCATAGGAATGCACAAACATCTTCTCCAAGGGAGGCGGTGAGGAATTGGCACGGCACGCTGGAGTTCCCTTTCTAGGTGAGAAGCGAACAGTGAGAACATGCTGTGAGAGCGAGTTACTCGACTGAAAACATACACATGTAACCGTTACCGAATAACATGAAACTGATAAATGATATTGTGCTATAATTCCCGGTAAAGATTAAAGTGACGCATAGAAGCTTCCAAATATAATATAATATAATATAAAACCCCAAGCTTGATTATTATTTGTGAAAAAAGACAGGGCTTACTCAGACCCATACTTGTTATTACTTAGTTTTATATTTTACCTTATTTGGAACCCATTCTGTCTAACTTTAAGGAATACCATGACAAGGTGTAGGGTGCTTACTCTATATTGTGGATTATTTTTGAAAAGCAAAACAACCCCCCCCCCCCCCCCCCCCCAAAAAAGGAAAAAAGAGGGGGAGAGAGAAGAGTCAAACTTCTTTACATGAAGACACACGGGGATAGATCTACTCCGTGTTTCTGTGTGTCGGGGACTTGGGTATTATTGATTATTTATTTATATATATATTTTTTTTACCTTTTCTGAGTCCATTCAAAACAGAGGCCTGAAAACCATTTACTTCAATTCAGAGCCAAAGTTATTTGGAACACCAGCTATCATCTATAAACCCAAGAAATGTCTGATTTTAAGCAAAGGAAGAGTATACATTTTCTGTAACCTGAAGCTTGCTGCCCATGGCATTGAGCCATCGCCATGACTTTTTTGGAGAGGCTTGGCAATTTCGGGGTATTTATACCCAAACTGTAGTTACCCAGGATACATGTTCAAGTCTGAAGGTAGGTTAGCTTAGGAATAGATCGCAGAAGTTTTTAGAAGGAATCTGTACCACAAAGTTTCTTTATTGTGGAGATATCCAGCTTTTACCTGAAGATAAAGACATTGCTCCCCATGACCTTCCTGTATTGTCCACACTCTGCATGGTACTTGGTTGCAGACCACCTCTGCTTTGTTCACAGCTGTTATTTCTCTTCCGTAGGGTGTGTCCCACTGGATCCCCTGTTGAGCCAGAGCTTGGAGCAGGGCAAGGACTTCTTGCAGGAGTTTCCTAAAAGTGCAGCGTACCCAGCCATCACGAGCATTGCCCAGCAGATACTAGAGAAGTCTTCCCAGAGCTCCTGATCCTCCACCCTGTGCATGGATTGTTATGGACAAGGATTTATAGCCTGAACATTTAGTACTAATGAGGAGAGCTTGCCCAATCAACTGTCTCACAAAGGACACTCTACTCGTCCTGGGCTCTAGATTGTGTGGCTCATGTCCTCATTAATGTTTTGGTATCTACAAAAAATCTCTGGTTTTACATATAATCTATTGTTCCAACCAAATTCTAATATATGATCTCTGCACAATCCCAGAGGATGCTGATATCTCAATTTTTGGAAAAACCCACAATCCCACACTCTTCTACTGGTCCTGGGATCCAACTTGTGTGGCTCATGTCCTCATTAGTTTTGGTACCTACAAAAAATCTATTGTTCCAATCAAATTCTAATATATGATCTCTGCACAATCCAGAGAATGTCCTGCTGCGTGATGATATCTCCATTTTTAGAAAACCCCACAATCCCACACTCTTCTACTGGTCCTGGGATCCAACTTGTGTGGCCCATGTCCTCATTAATGTTGGTACCTACAAATAATCTATTGTTCCAATCAAATTCTAATATATGATCTCTGCACAATCCAAATGATGTCCAGTTGTGTGCCGATATCTACATTTTTGGAAAAACCCACACTATTAAGTTATATAGAAATTTACGGAGGTGTCGATATAGTGTCAAATATTATGTCATACATTTAAAAAAGAACATGGTTTATGATTTTTGTATGAAAAATGATTGGTCGATAGTGTAGAAATATTACATAGAGATGGGATTATATTCTCCTTTTACATGCTATGGAATTGGGAATCTACTGTATGTTCCCAAGATGCATTTGTCAATATCATTTTGAATTTGCTAAATTTGGAACTATGGTGTTACCTGTAACAGAATCTATGCAAATTAACTTAACATCCAGTACACTAGAGCCTCTATATTCATCAGCCCCTATATTCTTCAAATCCAATATTAGTAAAAAAATGCTCTGATATTTATTTAAAAATCCAATGTTTGTCACAAAATAAAATTCGAGAGCAAGTGAATAGTCGGGAATGTGACGAAAAATACATTGATCACCAGAATTGGAGTTACCTGATGTTTAATGGAAGGTGCCTCCCCGTCTAAACTATAATTCCTCTTCAGCTTCTGCCATCATCGCTCCTCAGAAGAGGTATAGTTCTGGTCACATTTTTATTTAGTTATGTATCAGATTTTGGGCTAGAGACGGATTATTCCAATTTTAGTTAATTCCTATGGAAGAAATTGATTCTATAGTCATCTGATTCAGTATCCGTCCGTCCATCCCTCAGGAACGGATTAATTATGAATATAGAGGTTCCACTGTATATTATAATGTAGAGCACAAGTGACGTACTACTAAGTCACTATTTCTTAAGGAGACACCAAGCTTCGTACTTTCTGTGTGAATAAGGAATACATAATCTCTTGTGCTTTGCTGATAAAGGTGTATTTTTGCGTCATATATAAAATAATGGAAATTATAACCAATTAAAAACCTTAATGTTTATGTTTTGTATGTATTTTTACAATTAAAATAGGAGTACATTTAATTTTCTCTTCTGGATTGTTACCTTGTTGTGGTGAAGGGGCTGGTATACCTCAATGAAGCTGTGAGCTATATCATGTAGGGTCACCCAAGATGGGCGGGTGGCCAGACAAATTGAGGTCCACTTGAGAAGGAACTGGCAACTACTCTAGTATCTTTGCCAAGAATACATTATGGATAAGCAGGACCAGAGGAATATTGATTGTGCCTGGCATGCTGCGGCCCATAGGGTCACAGTGAGTTGGACATTACTGTCGGCTAAACTACAACATTTGGTTTAGTAGGGGATTCCAATATTATATATTTAAATCAGTAGGTAATAACAATTACATTGACGTTTAAAAATGTTTCCTGTCAATCAGCCTTTCTGATGCACCCACCAGCATAGAGTGATATCTCTTTCTAATTGAACATTATTGCCAACAATACCCTGTGGGGGGCTGATTGTATTGTTTTCAGTGTAAACCCATGTGAAGCTTAAGACTAAACAAGCTCACACCCCAGGGAGTAACTGGACATATGAAGTTAATTGGAGGATTGTATCAGTCCCCAAGCTTCAGAACGAAGTATCAGAATCCTTTACTAAATATGCCAGATATTATGTATGGTATCCCCTTCAGGATCACAACCTTGTCATGGTGAAGGGGCTTGTTTACCTCCGTGAAGCTGTGAGCTATATCATGTAGGGTTACACATGACGGGCAGGTCATAGCAGAGAGGTCAGACAAATCACTGTCCACTGGAGAAGGAATTGGCAACCCACTCCAGTATCTGCCAAGATAATCTTATGACATGATAGATGTGCCTGGTGTGCTGGTCACAGAGGGTCGGACACGACTGACCTACTGAACAACAACAAGTATGGTATGGTGAGTAGAAAGATGATTGAAAAACCCTCCACTGTATAGGAAGTTCAAAATGGACCACCTTTATGTCTCAACACACAGTTACTAGAACCAACCTCAACCTAATGAACCCCATATAAGAAGTCGGTGAGTGAGCTTCTTTCTAAGTTTCCTGGATTATGAATACATCTGATAGAGGAGAATCAGTAGTGTATGCAAACATTTTTTGCATGAAAAATACCAAAATAAACATTTGCAAACTCACCCTGATGTCTGCTAAATATTTTCAGTTTGCAATCTGCAGCTTTTGTTCGTTGACACCCCTGAACATCTCTGCTAAGATTAGCATACAATTCACAATTTGTTTTGGCCAATCAGGAGAAAGCAGAGGTTAGCATATACATTTGTATCATACTCTGGGGTTCCTGTGTTGCAATGCAGCCTGGGATATGTAGTCTCTCTGTCTCTATCCTTGTGGTCTGATTCTGCTGATTCCATCCAGCAGCAGTTACTTCCTGTGGTATCTACCAGAAATTTCAAACTTTGTACCTGGCTGCCTTTCCTCAGTATACATAGTTATGTTGGCTTCCCGTGGGTGTGCAAAGCTGGATTTTACTTTCGTGCCTTTAGGGAGAGAGAGTAGAAAAGAGAAAAAGGGAAGAAATAAAGGAGGAAAGTGGGAGAGAAAAAGAAGAGGGAAGAAGATATAGAAATATAGGGAGGAACTATAGGAAGATACCCAATTATGATATTCTCCCTGGAGGCTTGGGCTTGCACTCAGACCTTGCAAGATGGTCTTTTATAAATAAGATGTGTCTGGTGTGCTGCTGCCCAGAGGGTCACAGAGAGTTGGACATGAGTGAATGACAAAACAACAACAAAGATAGCATCAAATCACAGAACTAGGAGAGATCACGGACGCAATTACCAGTGGGAGAGACGGTTATTTGCAATAGCCACAAGAGGGAGCAAGCGACCAGCAACATGGTAGGAACCAACAGTAAATTTTGAGGAGGGGTGTAATTAAAGATTGTCCCTTACATTATCTGTAACATGATACATTTCTGTTGTGTATGTGTGCATTTGATGTGTATACATCTGCCTATATTTATATAGTAAGTGGAAGGAGCAGAATTTACTTCTTGGTGACAATCAAAAAAGTAAAATGAGAAAGTATTACTTTAATGAAAAGGTGGCGTATATCACAAATATATTTGTGGTAATTGCAAATTGTCGGTTGCGCCATGTTAAAAATTGAGTGCCTCGCATAACAAGGCCTGCAGTTGCAGGGCTGCAATGAGCGCCGCAGATGGTCATCACGAGGCCCGAGGGACTTAGGCTGCAATGAGCGCCGAAGGTGCTCATTGCAGGGCTCACGATCAGCGCTGCAGGCTCTAAACACGAGGCTTGTAGGACTTGACTGCAAGACAGTACATTACGACTTTTACGGCTGAACCACACTCACACACAGCACAGAGGGAGAGTCAGGAAGCCTGTGAGTCAGGTTGGAAGTGAATTTGAGGTATATTTGGTGTTTTTTGGGGAACAAGAAAAAAAATGGCTGCTGAAAAAAACGTAACTGGATGAAAACGAGGCCAAAGCCAGTAAAAACGACCCTGAAGCCAGTAACACATAGCTGAAGCCAGTAACACTTAACCGAAGCCAGTAAAAACGAACCTGAAGCCAGTAAGACTTAGCGGAACAAAGCAAGACACGGCACTCATCGCGAGGCACGCAAAACTTCAGCAGAGAAACAGAGGAGAAAGACACAGAGGAGGGAGAGGGGGGAAAAAGACACAGGGCTAGGAGACTGAGTAAAAGAGACATAGGGGGAGAGGAGGGAGGGAGAGAGGGGGGAACAGACACAGGTGTCAGAGACTGGGGAGAGGCTTGCAATGAGCGCCGAAGGTGATCGTTGCGAAGCACAAAAGGTACAGCATTACCAGCCTTAAATTTTTAGAAGTGGCTTGTTATTAATAATTCCTTATAGATACAATCACATATAATAGTTTCCGTAGTGTGTAACGTCCAGGCCTGGTGCATGCTCACTACGGAAACTATTAAAGGCGATGCGTTAGTCACAAATTGCATGTGCAGCACTAGCAGCGCATTGCGAGCTGAGGAGGGGAGAAAGACAGAGGGGAGGGAGGAGAGGGAAAGAGAAAGAGGGGAGTGAGGAGGGGGTGATGAGACATAGGGGGGGGAGAAGGAAAGAGAAACGGGAGGTGGGAAGATAAACAGGGGAGGGGAGAAAGAGGCACAAGGGAGGGGGGAAGAGACACATGGGAGGGGGGAAACAAACGGAAGGGGGAGAGACACGGGGCAGGGGAGAAATTCACAGGGGAGGGAGAGGGAGAAAGAGGAGGGAGGAGGGGGGAACGAGACAGAGGGGAGGGAGAAGGGGAAAAGAGAAACAGAGGAAGGGGGAAAGAAACAGAGGAGGTGGAGAGACACAGGGGAGTGGGGGAGAGACACAGGGCCTGGGGGAGAGAAACAGGGAGGGAGAGAGGAGGGGAGAAAGACACGGGGGAGAGAGGAGGGGAGCAAGACACAGGGGAGGGAGAGGGGGAAAGACACAGGGCAAGGGGGAGAGAAACAAGCGCAGGGGGAGACACAGGGGCAGGTGGTAGACACAGGAGAGGGGGAGAGACACAGGGGAGAGACACAGGAGGGGGGAAGAGACACAGTGGAGGTGGGAAAGAGACATGGGGAAAGAGACACAGGGGAGGGAGGAGGAGGAAAGAGACACGGGAGGGGGAAGACACAGGGGAGAGACATCGGGGGTAAGACACAGGGGGATGGAAGAGACATTGGGGAAAGAAACACAGGGGAGGGGAAAGAGACACAGGGGAGGGAGAGAGGGAGGAAAGAGACACAAAGGGGGGAAGAGACACAGGCAAAGTGGGACGGGGGGAGCACACATCAAATATTATCCTGTCAATTTTGACAAGCAAGTTACTAGTACAGAAAAAGCTTCCACCAGTGATTATTTATTTAAAAAAATGTAATTGAGCAACTGCTGTTGGCCAGCAGGTGGCGCACCGCTGTGCCCCGCAGACTTTGCTGAAATTGTTTTTAGGGTTAAGGTTGAGGGGTTAGGGTTTAGGCTTAGTGCCACTATTTTACTATGGATTAAGCGCCACTACCATAAACCCTAACCCTAAGAACTAATTAATAAAGTCCACCATCTGTTGGCCACTGCACACTACTGCAATATCGGGCAGATAATAGGAAATATCCAATTTATACAGGCAGTGTCCACAGTGCCCCTTCAGGCTTTTGAATTTCTGAGCAATAATAAAGGTGGAATATATCCAAGGGTACTGAGGGAACTGGGCTCTGTAATAGCCAAACCATTATATTTAATTTTTCAAGATTCACTCAACACAGGGTCTCTACCAGATGACTGGAGAAAAGCAGATGTGATACCTATATTTAAGAAGGGAGCAAGAGCAAATCCGGGGAATTATAGACCAGTGAGTCTCACTTCAGTAGTTGGAATGCTTTTAGAAGGGTTAATAAGGGATAATATACAAGAATATGTATATTTGAACAGGATTATAAGTAGGAGTGAACATGGATTAGGGATAGGTCATGTCAAACAAATTAATTTGTTTATGTGAGGAGGTTAGTAGGAACTTGGATCAAGGCAACTCAGTAGATGTAGTCTTTTTGGATTTTGCAAAGGCTTTTGATACAGTGCCACATGGAAGACTATTGAGCAAACTAAGGGATACAGGGATTGCAGTAAATATCTGCTCATGGATTGAGAGCTGGCTAAAAGACAGGAAGCAAAGGGTTGTTGTAAATGGAACATACTCCGATTGCACTAATGTGGTAAGTGGGGTTCCTCAGGGTTCAGTATTAGGTCCTCTTCTTTTTAACATATTTATTAATGACTTAGAAGTAGGATTGGAAAGTAGTGTCTCCATTTGTGCTGATGACACAAAGTTGTACAAGGTAATTAAAACAGATAATTACGTACTTTCCCTCCAAATTGATTTGCATAAATTAGAGAAATGGGTAATTAAATGACAGATGAGATTTAATACGAATAAATGTAAAGTTATGCATCTGGGAAGGAAAAATAGCCATGCAATTTATAATCTTAATGGAGCAAATCTAGGAGTATCGGATATTTAAAGGGATTTGGGAGTGCTTGTTGACAACCACCTAGGTAGCAGTGCTCAATGCCAAGCAGCAGCTGCAAAGGCAAATAAAATATTTGCATGTTTTAAGAAGGGTATAGAAGCAAGGGAAGCAAATATAATTCTGCCACTGTACAAATCTCTAGTACGCCCTCATTTGGAATATGGAGTACAATTTTGGGCACCACTTCAAAAAAAGGACATTTTAGAGCTGGAAAATGTACAGAGGACAACAAAACTGCTAAGGGAAATTGAGGGGCTAAGTTATGAAGAAAGACTAACCAAATTAAACTTATTTTCGCTAGAAAAAAGGCGTCTAAGAGGAGATATGATTACTTTATTTATTCAGGAAGGAATTCATTTTTTCCACTTTTGAGACAATTGGCAAATAGTCACTTGGGTTTTGTTCTGTTTGCCTTCCTCTGGATCAATTAACAATTAATCCGCATATTGCAGATCAGAGGCATCTTAAAAGGTTGAACTTGATGGACAACATTTTTTTTTCAACCTCAATAACTATGTAACTATATAATAATGTTACATTTTAGTTTTGCTTCTATGGGACATTTGAATGTTATTTTCAATACCATACCATACATCATGCTGACAACGAGACAGGCAGCCCAAAGCAACCAAGGCGGGCATGGTTTCTCAGAGACCATGGCAACTGCTTTTCTCTACATTGACTCATTCCTGAGATATTCTGTATTGTTTGTTCTGCATTATTATTAGCTGATTTGATGTGCTTATTTGAGGGGCAGTTTTTGCAAATATATAAATAGGCAAGAAAAACTTACTCCTAGTGTTATTATGCAGTTAGATACCCTCCCCACCCTTATCAAGCGCTCAACCCCCCTGCAAATTTGCATATTTAGTCGAGTATTACCATAAAAATGCAGCACAAACAAAGCAGAATATCCCAGGAATTATACAGTCTACAGAAAAATAGCCAGTTTGTAAGAAGAAACAAACATGTTGGTAACATACTGCAGCAACACAGAGTAATACCTAACTTATGTAAAGGTCTCTGCTTCCCCATATATATAATAAATCACATATAATAGTTGTCAAACTACGAATCGTCGTCACGCTTTGCAAGCTCGGGAAGAGAGGGACGCTGTTTGGTCGCAAAGTGAGGGGCCGCAATTGCAGAAGGTGGAGGCTCCAATGTCGGCTGCAGTGTGCCGAAGGCGCGAGGGGCCGCATTTACGGAGGTGGAGGCTCTACGGCGCCTCAAACGCGGTTACAAACACCCACACAAGCGTCACTTTACCAAAATAGATCTAACATGCAATCACTATGTACGGACTTACACAAAAAAATACGAGCCGCAGGACTTAGAACGGAAAATTTACGGACTTAGCATAAAAAAATACGAAACGCGGGACATAACGGCCGAACCATGCGCACCTGAACCACATAAAAAACACAATAAATAAACACAAAAAATACATAAAAAGCTTACCCACAGCAAGGGGGGGGGGGGGGCCCCCAGGACCTCTGCAAGTGAACTTACACCTCAATTTAAGTCCAAATTCACGAGTTTAGACACACGAAAATCCCCTAAGCGAGAGAAAAAATGGCCGCAGAAAAAAACGAAAACGAGGCTACACGACCCTAAAGCTGCAAAACACCACCAAGCATATACGGCTTTTAAAAAAATCTATACAAGGTGAAGATACACTTTTAGTAAGGACGCTAAATCATCCACACCCGCGTACCACATACACATTCGCCGCCATTTCACAACACTAACTTACACAATGCGTAAGTACCCAGCTACACTAACGGCTTCCCCTCGCGCGCGCAGCCTATTTACACTACACACATTGCTGACACTTACAACACTGCAAATCTACATTGTATGCTGCAGATTGTAAGCTCTTCAGCACAATGCTTCTTGCATATATTACTTCCAAATAGGTAAAGTATATTAGATTTTATTTTTAAAGTATATTAGTAGATTTTATTTTCTATATTGATCTTCAAATAATTAAAATTGAAAACTGGCAAAAAATGTTGGAAAGTAATAAATTAATAAATAAATAAACAAACACAACCCTTACATTTTTATCTTTATGATCCAATTATTTTTTACTGCAGACATCAACTGATCCGCTGTGTCACGGTAAACTAACAGCATTTCCTTAGCAGTTTGACAAGTATTATATGTGATTGCTGGGAAGTATTTAACATGATTAAAGGCTGATGTACAGTGTAGGAAGCCTAGTGGGACAAATACTTGTTTGTATGTTTATAAATAAAGATTTTGTAGTTTCAATGAGTTGTAGTTTTTTTGCTGCTTCTGAAATGTCAGTTCTGTCAGTCTGATCTCCACACAGTGTTACATAATCAGCTGGTCTCCACACAGTGTTACATAATCAGCTGGTCTCCACACAGTGTTACATAACCAGCTGGTCTCCATCTTTTCCTCACACAAATCAAATTGGTAAGTTATATTTCCTTTATAAAGATTTCTCCATCAAATTTATACAAAGAAACCGCGTATAATATAGATCCATGTTGATGTATTTAATTAGATATTTGTCAGACTGTGGAGACAGTCCTGATGGGGGAGATGTTTATAATAAAGTACTGTAGAACCTGCTTCTCTTTCTTCCCTAAAAAGCCTAGGCCATTCTTCCCCAAGGGAATACTTTCCTAGGGCCAGCACAAGATGGACACCCTTTGGCTTTGCTGTTCGCTGGGGCTACCCCTATGATAACCATGGATTCTCATGTTTGGACTGTTTAGGGTCTGTAGACCCTCATTACCACTGAATACCCCTTGTGTTTGTGTGTTTTGACCATTGTGTTTTTAACCTCCCTTTTTACTGATTATATCTATGTTAAACATGCCTAATATTGGTATTTATTGGATCTTTCCTATTTGTACCCACCAGCGCAGTGGCATCCAGTAGGTGGCACGTTGGTGGTACGCCAAGACTTTGTTCTTAGAGTGAGGGGTAGAATTAGGGTTCAGGGTTAGGGTAGTGAGCAGATGATAAGCACACCGCGCCACTGCTTTACTATGTAAAGCAGTCCTTTCCCTCTTCACCATTGCAAAAACTGCTGCTATTCCGCTGCCGGCCGACAGATGCGCTGCCGATTTTTAGCATATAAGGGGCGCCGACAGAAGAGGCCTTGAGCTATGAGAGGCGCCCCCGATGTCCTGGGGGGCAGAGTGCCCGCGCCAAACATAGTGATGGCATCGCTGTTGATTCAGCGCCGTCAACTTGTGCCCCGTTGGAGGGGAGAATAGTTCTTTGCCTTCCCTGGAACTTGACGGCGCCCGAAAACTCACAGCGACCTCAGGCAGATGACACCTGTAACTGCAGCTGTCAGTGCTACAGAAAAAATGCGCAGGTAAAGAGGGATAGATCCTGTAAAGCTTATCATTAGCCTTACCCTGAGCCCTAAATCAGAACAAATTAAACCGTTGCGCCATATACTGCCGCTGCACGCCACTGCATTGGTGTGGACAAAACAGGATTTTTTTTTTTTTTAAATGTAGTTCTGTAATTCATATACCGCAATGCAATTTTTATTTGCAAGGACATGTCTAAAAGGGCCCATTGTTAAAACGAACACAATGGTGATGTTCATCATTGCTGAGTGATTATCTGTATCCAAACAAATTCAATTAGGGTGACCTGTTCGTTCTCTCATGTATATAAGTCCACGTGTATCGTTAAAATATAGAGGGGTGTTAGCTGTATTTCTGAGTGGTGGGAACAAGCTGTTTAATCACTGCTCCAGTCCAGCTACCAAGGATCCATGCACCTGTTTTTCAAAACTCAACACTGGCCGGTCCAGCATGAAACAGATAATCAGGAAATAGGTGGAGTTTAGTTACTACAGCAACAACCTGTGTCTATATACAATTTGTTGAAATAGATATATATTTTTGTTTCTCTATCATTTTTTTTTGTCTAAAGGCATATCAAGAGTAAACACGAAATACATACAGACTGTTTGTTACAGGCAGTAAAGTTACTCACTGTATAGGGCTGTGTGAATTTTTACATCTAACCTATAGAGGTGCTAATTTACAATTCAGTAACGTGGCGTCTTGTTACATGATTTTATTATGGTACAGTGTTTTTAATAATTATAATTAAATGTTAAGTTTTAAATAGTTACCAGTTACCCCATATCTGGTTCTAAAGGAGTG
This sequence comes from Discoglossus pictus, assembly GCA_027410445.1. Lineage (NCBI taxonomy): Eukaryota > Metazoa > Chordata > Amphibia > Anura > Alytidae > Discoglossus > Discoglossus pictus. Next base: position 81,023,420 of record CM050172.1, read on the forward strand.
CACCACAACAAAGGGATTGCTTTTCTTTCCTTTCCATTTTTTGCGCGTCTATTTGTTTGACCCACATACTGCATTTCACAGTTGCACGTAAGGTAATATATTTTTATATGACTGGTATTGCAATCTTGATAATGTGTGTTTTTTTTAAATATTTTTATTATGACATAAGAGAATATAAATATACAATGCCAGAGTTGTAAATATATCTCAAAATGAATAAAAACAGAAAAAGTAAACACATTTGAATCTTTATAATATAGCATCACACTTTTATAGTAATATATTTTTTTTTCTGTATTTCTTCTCTCATTGTTTCTTTTTTTTAACCTTTTCTAAGCTCTTACAATATTCAATCTATAATTATAAACGTTTTTGTATAGTAAATGAGTAATAATTCTTAAATCTGTATTTATCTTTATCTTCTGCTTTTTATAAAAGTCAATTAGATATCTTACATATCAAATTATTAAGGCTAACGTTGTAAATATTTTATAGAATAAGTTAATTGCATTACTCAAATACATTTTTAAATCCTCTTTTTTGCTTATCTCCGTTTATAACCAACATTTTAAACTTTAATTTAGTTTTATTAATTATATAAGAGTTAATGAACTCACTTACTATAACATATTTTTTAAAGTATTGCGATAATAACAACAGATCAGAGGAGAGACAATGCTGTCCTTTCTCTTTTATGGTGAGCTGAATTATATTAAAAAATTCTATACAGTGGCTGCTCATTTAATTAGCGAGTAGATTATGTTTTTTAGGAAGCAAAAATATACCGTAATAAAACATTTTTAAATATAGTGGCATAGTATTTTTTTAACCAATTTTAAAGAAGAGACATATGTAGAGACTTGACTTATTTCTACGTTCTTTTTCCTCTGTCTTCTTTGCCATTTCATTTTAGCAAGCTTAGGAAAATTACAACATTTACAACATTTACAGCATTATAGCCATATACGGTTTTGCATAACAAAAAAAAAATACAATCAAAAGTTAGATTCTTCTTTTAAATAAATTCTATCTCTATTAAAGAAAGTCCATGAGTATTCTATTTTGATTGAAGCATGGTAGTTCTTTCTCAGTTATTTCCAATTCAATGTCTTTTGGTTTGCATTATAATATGGAGTTTTTAATCTTGTCCCAAGTTTTTCGGCGTTGGTAGGTTCCACACATGAAGCATCACTTCTCCTTCCTCATGAGTATGAATAGAATGGAATCTCCCTTTTTTGGATATGCTAAGCTTGAAAGGAAAACCCTATGTATATTTATATCCATGCTTTGTAATCGCCTCTAAAAAATATTTAATTTGTTTTCTTTTGTATAATGTAGCAGGTGATAAGTCCGAAAAGATATCTGGTTGACTTCCTTCAATTTCAACTACATATCTAGAAGCTCTCGTGAATAGGATTTTTGTGGAACAATAGTGGAATCTGACACTCGCATCTCTTTAGAGGATAACAAAGCTTTTATAACTCTACTAGCGACTTGCCCGTCAAAAATGACGGCAATAAAATTTGAAGCCTGGCAATGCTGTTTGCCGCACAGTGCAATGTTCTGCCCCCTCTGAGCACCTTCGGCGATCATTGCGTGGCTTGCAATGAGCGCCATCTCCTCCCATTTACTTCATCTACTTCATTACAGTCTTCAGCAACCCCCTCCCCCTGTGTCTTTCCCCCCGCTCCTGTGTCTCTTCCTGCCCCTCTCCCTCCCATTTGTCTCTTCCCCCATCCCCTGTGTCTCCCCCATCTCCCTCCCATGTGTCTCTTTGCCCCCTCTCCTTCCCTTGTGTCTCTCCCCCCCTTTTCCTCCCCTGTGTCACTCCCCCCCTCCCTCCCCTGTGTCTCTCCCCCACCCTCCCTCCCCTGTGTCTCTTCTTCCCTCCTCTCCCTCCCCTGTGTCTCTTCCCCCCTCCTCTCCCTCCCTTGTGTCTCTAGATAGCACAGCAGGGAGCCACTCTGATCAGTTCTCTGCTGACAGAGAGAGAACAGCGGCTGTCAGAATGAGCTCAGTTTTGTGCAGTCAGTGAGGGCTGACGCCGCGCAATGCGCAGCACAGTACCAGAAAGATGCCATTGTCAAACTGCGATTCGTCGCAAGCGTGACGACAAATCGCAGTTTGACAGTTATAATATGTGATAGATCATGTCTGTTCTAAGTTCTTCATTTAAGTCTGGTAAATATTTGGCACATAAATCTTGTATAGAGGTAGATCTTTTATTTTCCATTTCTATATGTGACTTGAGATGGTTATTATATTTATCCTCTGGTTTTAAAACACAATTGTATCCAATGCTTTTATTTCTGCTGTTATTATGAGTCAAAGTTTTCATGGGAAAGATATGTTTCATAGCGCTGTTGCACTATAGTGGGTAAATCTGGTATTGCACGATTACATTTAATTTAGCAATTTTTTAGTGTCCCCCTATTCATTTAATCTGGGGGGATTTGTCCCCCTAATCCCCCCCCCCCCCCCAGTACCTACACCCCTGGTCTACGTACTTGATTTTTGACACAATTACAGAGTGATTAAATTGAACAAGCCGCAACTACATGGCTGAAAGCCAAAACCATAAACCATGTAACAGTAAGTAGCATTTCAGGGCATGGTCATGATCAATTAAGCAAGCCCGTAACTGCCGATTTTAGAAACAGCCAATCGTCATCATGGCGTCGGTAAAACATGGAGGTTAAACCAAAATCAACTAGAAGTCTGATTTGCGATTGGACTCGCAATCCAGAAATCTTGCAATCTAAAAAAGTCAAGAAATCTACTATTCTAGTTCATGCGGGTTCAATGATATGTATTAACCCATTGATTGCGGTGATCGATACAACACGGAAAAAAATAACTTGTATTGCACATTTACGAGTTTGAGACTGTTGTGTAATTAAGTCAAATGTCTTTCATAGCTTTCCCCGTTATTTACAGTGCAGTATTGATTTTTTATTTGCTTCTTCAGTGCTACGAGCAGGCGTTTAACCCCCTTGCGAGTCCTCTCTAGTACTCGTAGGATTTTTGTCTATATTTGCCATTTACTGGTGTGAAAACAATTGTGGGCTTGAGGAATTGTAGCAATTTAATAGCAAATTGCGATTTTAGCGAATGCTTGCTTAATAGATAAAAGGCCTAGCTGGGTCAGAGTTATGATTTTGACAACGTAGGGATTTTCAGTCTGTAACCCGCAGATCGATTGCGGGTAGCTAAAAGAGGCCAATTTAATAGCAGTAACTTTTGCTGGCTACAGTAACTACAATTTTGACAATTTAATAGGGGCCTCGGTCTGCAGATTAATGTATGTACACACAGCAGTTTTCCTTTTTGAGACACAACCCCCTCGGTCCACACAGAATCTGAGTTGCGACTTGCTAGGCATACATGCAGCACTTATGCACTATAATTTCTGCTATTAAAGTCCAGAAGCTAAAGTTGCATGGGACATCTTCTTAAGTCTGAGAAGGCTGTGCTGCATTGTTAGGTATTTCTGAAGATGTAATAGCTGCAGCTGGCTGCTAGATGGCAGTAGAGCATATAGAGATGTTGTAAACAATGTAATTAACTCTTCAAGTTCAAGATAAACAACAATTTCTTCAGATTCAAAGTAGGCAACTTGTTTTATCAATGTTAATGTATAACCTTATAAAGCAGTCTTTACAGTGCAGAAGTAATCTGTATACATTTTCACAGTCTTCCACATTAATGGCATGTGTTCTATCTTTATTATTATTTGAGTAGTAAGCTCATGTGTCTTTTGATATACAAAATCCACAATTACACAGATTAGTATACAATCCAGATATTGTTCTATAACTTCAAATTGTTACATAGACAAGTCTCCTTTGTTCTGAGCTGTCTGAAGTCCATTTGTTATGACAGGGAATTCACTGGACTTGGTGTATTTGAGAGTTTATATTGTGATGCTTTGATTCACCATCCAGTATATTGCGTAGTATAAACTATCTCATAGTTCAGTGAACATATTCAATTTCTACTGTATCACACAACAAGCGGCTCTGCCCTTACCTCTGCTCAGATCCCCACAGCCACAGAAATCTCCCTCAGACAGCAATCCGTTACATCCCAAGCTGCTCCACAACAGGTCTCCGCTTAAAGAGATATGTAAGTTTCCTGGTTTATGAATGCATCTGATAGTGGAGAATTGATAGTATATGAAAAAATACCAAAATAAAAATGTAAACACTTACCGTGAAGTTAGCAAAATCTATTGTAATTTGTGACAGTTCAAAATTAAGGTTAACACTCCCTCCATAATTTGTTTTGGCCAATCCGGTAACATGAAAGATTTGAGACATAGCACTATGTTAATTGCTATGGCAACACCACACAGCATAGACAGGAAGCAGGGATGAGTCATATCCCAGCAGTGACAGGGAGGCTGACAACACTGCTCTACCATTTGCTGAGCAAGCAAGAGCAGGCAAATAGTGGGTTAATAAGGCTCCGCGGATGCTGCATGTTGAGTCGGTGGGGATCAAGTTGTGTAAACACACTCTGGGGGTGTCAACATAGTCATTAGAGGGATTTTTAGATATTAATAAAAATAAAATGTTTTATAAGATGTGCTGTATACATATAGGGTACTTTTTGCCTATAGAGTGCAGAAATGTATTAATCCAGCAAATTTAGAAGAAAAACAAGCCCAGCCGTTCAGTGAGCTCCTGCCACAGATAAGAGTGAGAGAACAGACATTGGATGGCTCAGCAGCAAACCTCAGGGGGAAACGTTGCAAAACTTGAATTTTAAAGCCAGCTGGGTCCTCCTGTGCGCAATCCTGGTCATATATATCAATTTGGTGATAAATATGCCACTTTATATATGGTTTGTCAGCAGAGTTCATGGAACACACATCCGCTGTCCTTGAGCGTTAGCTCTGCTCTCGCAATCTTTATGTTTTATATTGCATGTGTTGTTACCTGCTTATAACTGCAGTTTGGACATTTATCATATATTTTTATCACATTTTCAGCTCCCTGTAATTTGGTTGGCTCTATTTGTGCCCTATGTTTCTATTTTATTTGCTGTAAGCTGCAATGTTTTTTATGGTTATGGCTCATCAATAGGCAACCTTTTTGTTTTTTTTAGGAAGCTTATTTCCTAAATATTTATTTACTCTTCAAAATATTTTAATGACATCTCATCTGTAATAGAAACCATAACACCAGTACCATCTCGTATCAAGCTATAAACTGACTGGACCCTGGAATAACCTCTTCTCTTCTCTCATTCCAGATATGAAATAACAGCCTCCTACTACTCCTGTACTGCCTTTCAGCTTGTGATCTAGCTTCCACACCCCAAAATCAGCCATTTTGGTAGGAAACTCTGTATTCCCATGTACCTTTTATTTGCATTTTCTAATATAAAACACAGTTTGTGTATTGGTGCCACTGTGACTGCAGAAATGTTATTTAACCATGATTAACTTTAAGGATCCTGTTTAAACTATGTTCAATTAGACCAGCTACATCTAATACAGTTAATTTAATTAATTAAAGACCCACCCATTTGTAGCCAACTTTTATAAATTGGATGCCTTAGGCTTACCTAAGCCTGCCTTTTATAGTTTCATAGTAATTGAGGTTGAAAAAATACTTTTAGTCCATCAGGCTCAACCATTTTAGATCTCCTCTAATTTTTGTAATCTGGAGATTAATTGTTAATTTATAATTGATCCAGAAAGCAAACAGAAAAAAGGGAGCAATTTAAAAGACCAATGTGCTCTAAAAATAAACTGTTAAAATGAAAGTACATGCATAAGTATACGTTTATTTATAACTAGCGACTTGCCCGTCAAAAATGACGGGGCAATAAAATTTGAAGCCATGGGAATGCTGTTTGACACACAATGTAAACCGTTTTGTACTCTGAGGACCTTCAGCGCTCATTGCGAGCCTTGCACTGATCGCCTTCGGCTCTCATTGCAAGCCTCTCCTGTCATGTACTTTTGCTCCTCTGAGCACCTTCATGAGTCATGATAAAGAGAGATATATATTTATGTATATGTAGTTAAGTAATAATGAATTATTTATTGAATAAATGAATATACTTTAAGTATTTATGATTAATATATGCAGTCATCAATAGCCTGAAGAGCTAACAATCTGTTTATATTTTCCGCCAGCATACAATGTACAGTTTGAGTGTTGGTGCCCTGATGATAAAGTGTAATGAATGTCCCAACTGTGCATTAGAAATAGGCTGCTGGTGCTTACTGCCACCTCTTTCTTGTAATTAGGGGCAGGACAGGTATTGCAGACTTCCTGCTGTGTGCTCCAGTGTAGATCAGGCCAGAAGTCTGCTTCAGCGTCCCCGTCCCTAAAAATGCAGAAGGGGAGCAGATAAACACCACAGAGCAACGAGCAGCAAGCTATAAAGGTAATAGTTTTAAAGTAAAAGTACTACTAATAATTGCAAAGTTTAAACATTATAAATCGAGTATCATTATACTTATATTTCATTTTAACAGTATTTCATTTTAGAGTACAGTGGTCCTTTAAGTGCGGCACCAGAGATATTCTGGGTATAAACTGAGAGGAAACTGGGAGAATATTCTAAAAGAGATATTAACTAAATCATATACAATTGGAGCAGGGTTGTACACCACCACAATATAGCTAGCAATTATGCTTTATGCCATGTTTCTCATATGCACTGCTTTCTCTCTCCTCAAATTTACCAACTCACTCCAACCTCACAGCAATAATTCTGACATCTTCATCTCACCCTCACTACTCTCTTCCCTCAGCACACTTTCCAAGAGCTCCTCATCCCCTATGCTTCTGCCTCTACCAAGCTTCTCTCACTAACTTCCTCATTTGGCCACTCATAGCCCCTCACCTCCACCTCAGTTGCCCAGCTTCACAGTACAAGACCTTGCCAGCGACTTCAAAAATAAAACAGACATAATCAGTCACTAAGGGCCTCATTCTATTAGCGGCCGCAGCCGTTGCGGGGCCGCAAGGACCGGCCGCAAGCTATTCTGCTATTCTATTCCCTTACGGCCGGAGGCTCCGGCAGGCTTGCGGCTGGTGCCTTGCTATCTCTTGCGGCCGCTCGCGCCGGAGGAAAGCCTTTGATCTAAAACGGCCGCAAGAGTTTCGGCCGTAAGAAATTCCTATTTGCAATTCAATTGCTCCGGGAAACCTCTCTGCAAGGCTAAAAATGAGCCGCAGCTTACTTGCAGGAAAAAGGTCCCGCTAGCACCAATTAAGCACATAAAATAGCTCAAATAAAGCCATCCTGCACTTTGAGAAGACTATAAAGGGATTTTAGGTGTTAGAAAAAATAGCACATAATTACCCTATACTCAAATCCGTAAAATATTTTATTTTTAATATCCGTAAAATATCCATGTAAAAAGTCCAGAGTGCTTGGAGCACCTCACACACCCACGCCGCAGCCGGAAAATAAACAGTTAATTTGAACTTGGGTTTGGGCTGATGTGCAAGCTTGAGAGTGGGTTCCTTTTAATCCTCATGTCCCCCAATATGATCCCTAGCATTTACAGAGCTGTACAGTGCAGGCTTGAATTTATTTTTGAGTTTTTATATTTCACAGCTTACGGCCGGTTCCAAGATATGCGGCCGGCCGTAAAAGGAGATCCTTGCGGGGCCGTATAATAGAATCGCGAGTTAACTGAACCCCCGCAAGGAATCGCAGCCTTACGGCCGATTTACGGACGCTAATAGAATGAGGCCCTAAATCTCTATGCTGCTCACTACAGACACAGCTCTCCTCCCAACAGACTCACTCTGCTTCCTCACACTGGTTCTAGATAACAAGGTATCCAAGCTAGTCTTCCTTTCATCTCATGACCTGCTCCCTTGATCCTATCCCCTCACATTTGTCCCTCCATTTCTATTACCCATACCCCACTCCTCACTCATCTTTTGAACATCGCTCCTCTGGCACATTTTCATTCTCCTTCAAACTGGACATCATCACACCAACCATGAAAAAGCTCTATCTTGAACCTTCATCCCTTTCTAAATATTGCCCCATCTCTCTACTTGCTCTAGTCTCTAAACTTCTGGAATAAGTAGTCTACACCACCTTAATTTTTAGCAAGCAGTTCCTTACTTAGCCAACTATAATCTCGCTCCAATCCAAAATACGCAACCGAGACTGCTCTCTCAAAAATAACAAATGACCTAGTGACTGCCAAGTCCAGGTAACACTTCTCTCTACTAAAACTCTTTTATCTACCTTCTATTTATTTGCTATTGTTTAATTCCAGGTGCAACATCAGAAAACAACTGAAATGTTAAGGAGATACTGAGCCTGAACCAGGACCTAGACTGGTCACACTTTATTTTTAGTCCAGCACACAGGCAGAGCTGGCGATGCCCTCTGATAGACACAGAAGGATGAAATAAGCTGTTCTACTTGAGGAGAAAACAGACAGTTTAAAAGCTAAGAAAATATGTTAACCTTTATTTTTTTCAACTGTTTTACTAGCCTATGCACTGCAAACAAATATATATGGGATTTTCTTGTAAGTACACGGCAAGAACTATATTATTGCTACGTTTTGAAGGTTTTTTTTTTTTACACACTTTCATGGGGTCTAATTTGACCTTTTGAGGCTTTGGTCACTTAGACCTTTATTTCAAGGTACCAATACAGACTTATTTTATCTTAATATCTCATAGCTATATACCAAGCGTGTTGGTCTTCAGATTGAGGATTTTTTTTTAAAAATGTAAAGGAAGGAGAGTTGTATTGCTGAGTATAAACATGGATCGCTACCTTGCCATGGTGAAGGGTCTTGTGTACTTCAATGAAGCTGTGAGCTATACCATGTAGGGTCACCCAAGATGGGCGGGTCATAGCAGAAAAGTCAGACAAATCGCAGTCCACTGGAGAAGGAACTGGCAACCCACTTCAGTATTTTTACCAGAAAAACTATGGATTAGCCCAACCAGACATTAGAAGTGCCTTTGGTGCTGTGGTCCATAGGGTCACGGAAAGTCGGACACGACTGAACGACTAAACACACACATGTGTGTGACATACTCTCCTATATCACAGGACACCATGGAGGTTGGCAGTAGACACGACTACAAGCAGCAAACATATGGCTGCCCCATTCCCTCCTTGTACAAAGTTACGCCAATGAGGCAAAGTTACACAGCAACTTTTAAAAAGATCTTGCTTGGATCTAAAAAACAATTTCATTTGTAAATTTATAACGAGAAACAGAATTAAAAAACATTCTCTAACACGATACCAAGACAAACATGGCCCAAGTGTACATAACCTCTTTTGTACTTTCTTGTAGAGGATGACGTAATTCGAGCATTCCTAGCTATGGACAGCTTTATGGAAATCTCAGCTATGGTATTTCTTGTACATTTTTGGGAAATGACAGTGACAACCTGAAATAATACACAATTGGTAAATATGAGCTTAAGATAATTCCCATTGGGATACACTGGTCTATAAAAAGAACCTGTATGATATCCATTGGAAAATGGAGCAATATTTTATAGCTGTGCCATTAGTTGCCTATTCACAGACTCCAATGTGTTTCCTTAAACTTATTAATGCTAAGATTCACGCAACAAATATCTAATTGACCTTATGTGTCTTTAGTCACATAAACCTTATTTTTAAAACACTAACATTTATCTTCTTTTAGTATCTTATAGCTATGATACTAGAGTATTTCAGGTGTGCCAGTCTACAGATGGAGGAATACAACAGTATTTATTTATTTTTTGGCCCTGTAGTTACATTTTCCTCATATCTATAAAGACATTTATAAAAGAACATGAACATTTTCTACACTATATTCTTCAGCCAGGAGTGGTGGGGAAATAAATGAGAGGAAAAAGCCAACTTGATCTGTATCTGATGTTATCTGGAAGATAAGCTTTTCCATCAATGGATTTCTCTTTGGCTCTAGGATACATGTGGTATTGGCAAATTAAGAGATTCCTAAAGATGTGGAAGACATTCATATAGAACAGTGGTTCTCAACCTGAGGGTCGTGTCCCCTTTGGGGGGTCAAATGATGATTTGCCGGGGGTCGCCTACAGTAGCGTAGCAAGGGGGGGGACGGAGCGCCCTGGGATATTGGTAGGGGTGGCACAGGAGGAAGAAACAATGCTGCGCGGAGGAACACCTCAGCCATCTTTTTTTCTATACTTGTGCTTGTAAGGAGCTTGATCTGGGAAGCACGGAGTTAACAGCCTGCTAGGGGGGCAGGATCAGATCAGTGCAGTGTGGAACAAGCCTCTGAGCACATGGAAGAGCCAGGGAGAGAGCTCATCTGATCTGCTCACAGGCTGCCCATCCTACGCGCAGCACACCTCAACCCAGGGTGAGTGTGTGTATGCCAGGCTGAGTTTGTGATATAGGAGAGCAATTGTGACTAATGGTGTGCGTAGCGTGACTGACTGAAGTTATATGGGAGCTTTGATAGATCTACAGTCAAACTGTAAAGTATTAATTTAGGAGTAGCTTCAGTACTAAGAAGTATTCATACAATTCCTTAAAGACAGGACAGACAACTATGAGTGTAGTCCTATTTAAATACTTAATACATCCTGTTAGTTTCTATAAAAAAAACAGAGGGTAGATCAACTACTGCATGTTATGATCCTACTGCTTCAGTTGGGCTCAGAAAGATCTTAGTTCAACTGACCCAGTAGGTTCTTTGGAATAACCCTATTAGCAAGAATGAACCCAGCACAGCATATAACCACCGGTACCCAGGAAGCAGTTCAGCTGTACACTCTTAGTGACTTAGCAGCAAAGTATCAGACAGGGTCCGTTGCAATAATTCCCTTGTGCAGAATTGTTATCTTCTCAGAATAAAAGATACACAATGCTGATGTATGTTTAAACTGCACAAACTACTTCATTGATCAGTTACAGTATATTTATTTCAAACACAGTCCCACCTATCTTAACCAGCCCCCACTGGTCCACTCAGGATAGCTCAGACCCCTGGAAGTCCAGCAGTCCCCTACATAGTTTTAGGGTCTCACTGGGCATAACACTGTAGTTCAGAAGTAATATATCACATATTTAGAATTTAAGTATATTATCTTTTGAGATTATTTGGCTGTTTTTGACAGTTACAATGTGGCAATGCTATTTTATAGATAATGGGACCCAATTTTGTAATAATTCTTGCTTTTTTATATTGACACCATTTTAATGCATACCAATAAAAATGACATATTAAAATATGTAGTTTCAAATGTGTGTCTAAGGGCGATACCTTGTAAATATCTGTCAAATTGTAAATTGAATTGTTAAACACGTATAAATAAAACTAAGAGCATGAATCACTCTCTTGTAATAACTGACATCTTAGAACACTTCAAATGTGCCAAAAATATTTAATAAGGAATAATCTTTAGAAAAAAATATGAATATTAGAACAAGGGCTTGGGATTTGAAAGTAAAGGGTGAATAATTCAGAAGTATTCTGTGAAATTTGTACTTTATTGAAAGAATAGTGGTAGGGACAAATACAGTATCATAATATAAGAATGACTAGGATATACTTAATGCTGTGGATAAGCCTAAGATTTTTGGTCAGATTGAATGTGCTAACCAATGTAATGTTTTTGTATGTGTCATCTATCTGTTTTTTTTTATAGCAGTCAGTGAAGAATAAAACAGAATATGTGAAGACTGATAGATATACTGGAATCAGCAGCTGCTTCCCCAGCACATTGTCTACTTTGTTCCTGGATCAATATTTCTATCTTACTAGGAATTACCTCTCACATCCATCACGTCTCTAGAGCTACAGTAGTGAACATTTCCAAAATACCATGGATCTCCCATATCTGTAGTGCTTCCAATGTCTTTTTGTGGGGCACTTCATCCTGTTATTTGCACACAGTAACAGTCTCATTTGCTTTTACAACCTTTCTGCTAGCATGATGTACGTATGGACTCAAGGATACACATGGTTTTGGCAATCAGAAAATTCCAAAAATGTGGGAGAAGTTTCTGAAGAAGATAAACTTTCATGCAATTGTATAGATAGAGACTGCTGGTTGCATCATAGAGTGTAACGTCAAGAACCAGCCTTGGTTCCTCACAGCTTACCTCCACTGGTGGGTTTTCCTGTCCATAATGCTGCTCTATCCTATTTGTTTTTTATTATAGCATTTACCTTACAATTCATTTTATGTACCGTAGTTAAGCCAAACTTTACTTTTTTTACTTTTTTTAAATTCTACAATGTTGGTATATTTATATTTAAAACAATAAAAAAAAATGAATACAAATACATACATGCGCTTGTCTTCTTATATTTGCAGATAATATTTTTTTTTTACTTCTGGATTTTCTTGCTTTTTCTTTTACAATTTAAAAGGTTAAGACGAAAGCAACAAACTAACGATCTTAGCTGTGTAGGCAAAAACATTTTTAGAATTAAGTCTGCTAAGATTCCTTCTTGTCTGTCTTCATCATTTCTAGATAGCTGGAAGTCCTGGGGATGAGAAATTTGTCATATAATTAAACTCATGGAATTTGACACCTACCCCCTTCTATGCACATTCTCAGAAGCATACGGTCAGTAAAAAAATGTTGACAGTTGAATTACTTGAAGCTTGGCTTGAAGGTTGGATATTTAAAGACTTGTCATGCTTGCATATACTTTCAAATATATAAATATCGGCGACACAGGTAAGACTCAGACACAGAGCTATGGGGAGGAAATGCGGCCCTTTCATCAGTGCCAGCCACCGCTCCCAAACTTTACTTTTTTTTTTACCAATATCTCATATAATTTAAAATATACTAATTGATTATTTTAGAATACATTTATTTGTAATAAACCATACATTTGTCTACTGTTCATTACTGTATATGTGTTTTTAAAGCAGATGTTTATACTGTAATTACATTGTTCCAAAACATTTAATTCTATTTTGTTATGTTTATGCTTCGCATTATTACTAATTTATTTTATGTGGCAAGTGCAGATTTAAGCTTCCAATTTGTTTTTATGAAATTTTAGTCTGATATCTGAATACAGTATATAATACTGTTTATCATTACTAGATATAGTTTTATGAAAGAACATTTTGATTAGTTACAGAACATACTTTTACATTAAACTAAACTGTTTAACATGTCTAAATGATTACTGCATATTTTATATTGACTCAGTATTTGAAATTAATTGTTAGAAAAATAATATAAATATAATAATGGTTTATTATGCTGCTATATCAGCACCTGAAGATATGTCCTCTAGCATTGGATAGTGTTTTATTGAATTATAGGGGTAAATATCTGTGGGGATATCGGCAGGTCTTGCATCTTGTATTGGTGGGCAATAATTCTGGATGATTAGAATCGAATCATTAATATTTGTAGTATTTAACATTTAACCCAGCAGACAAATAGAATAACTTTTTAGTGATATGTTACATTCCAGAATTTTTTTCAAGTTAGTGGTTAGCTTAATAATAAATTAATTTGTAAAAAGCAGACCTCTATATATAACACTTGACATGGTAATTCAAAATTAAGTTAAAGTAACTGGAAAATTTAGCATTTACAGAAGATATATTGTTAAACAGTACAAGCAATCCCAGTTTTATTATGCATATAAAAAACTACAGCATACTGATGACAAAAATAAAAAAATAATAGGGTGGGAACCAGAGACCTTAATCAGTTTGTGAATCTTGAACTTGTCATTGCCTGTAACTTAACTTATGTATGGCGCTACAGAATATGTTGGCGCATTACAAATAAACGATAATAATAAAATCAGTTATATGGCAAATAACTCCCTAGATCAGTGCTGTCCAACTGATGTGGACCTGATGAGACACCCAGCTATCTTCTGTGGCCTACTGCCAGCCATGGAGAGTCTCAATACAAACCTAGCATTATTAAAATAAGACACTTGGAACATCATATATACATTCCAAAATCTTTAGTTACTTAATGCAATATATATAAATAATTAACTAATTTTGATATCCATCTTTTTAAATTATTTTAAATCCAGCCTAATAGTTTGTTTGCCAATAAAAATCTGGCTGCTCACATGAATGAGGTTGGGCTGTGTTTGCTAAATTACTTAAACCTATCTGCCCCATGTGCTATCTTTCACTTTATGAAGTCAGTGGCTTTCGCTTCTGGACCCAAGCGACTGGCTTCCCGCTGGCTATGAACCGCTCCGTGGACAGAGGCAGGTGGGGAGTTTGACTGGGGCGGTACAACTGTCAAACTGTAATGTAGGTGTCCTAAGGCGAGCTCAGGGAGGACAAAAACCTCCAGTGGAGCAGAAGGGCAAAAGCTCACTTGAGCTTAATTTTCAGTATGAATACAGATCGTGAAAGCAGGGCCTCACGATCCTTCTGACTTTTTAGATTTTAAGAAGGAGGTGTCAGAAAAGTTACCAAAGGGATAACGGGCTTGTGGCGGCCTCATAGCGACGTCGCTTTTTGATCCTTCAATGACGGCTCTTCCTATCATTGTGAAGCAGAATTCACCAAGCGTTGGATTGTTCATCTACTAATATGCAACGTGAGCTGGGCTTAGACTGTCGTGAGACAGGTTAGTTTTACCCTACTTATGATGTGTTGTCGCAATAGTAATCCTACTCAGTACGAGAGGAACTGCAGATGTATGTGCTTGACTGAGGAGCCAATGGTGCGAAGCTACCATCTGTGGGATTATGACTAAATGTGACGATACCGCTGCGCCGCAGAGCCTCGGTTGGCCTCTTGCCTTGGGACCGGAGCGCAGACGGAAGGTGGCCGCCGCTCTCCCGGAGCGCACCGCACGTTCGTGGGGAAACCAGTGCTAAATCATTCGTAAACTACCTGATTCTTGGTCAGGGTTTAGTGCATAGCAGAGCAGCAACCTCGCTGCTATCTATTGAAAGTCATTCCTTGAGCCAAGCTTTTAAAATAAACTAATATAATAAAAAATAACAAAGATGATGAAAAAAAAAATGTCTTTCCCTAAACTAAAAATGCACACTGTACCACCATTTAGCATATTGTGCCATACAGAGACAATAATGCATATGCAAATCATTATTTATAGTAATTTCGACAAATAGCTAGTACAATGTAACAACATTAACAAACCCAACAGGACCACTTTAATAAATTATATTTACAAGAACTGTTCTCTTTACAAGAACTTATAACAATAATATGGTGTAGCAGTAGGAAGTCTGGTGCTCTTTGTGTCCCCAACAAAGGTGGGGTCCTGGTACAATAAAGGTTTGAGCCAGTTGTACCTGGGTACATAAAGAAGATTTATATAAAGCAGTGAGGAAATCTTTACCCTTAAACTACTGCTCCCAACATGTGACTCCTTCAGCTCCAGTGCCCAGCCAGCCTGCTTGTCCCCTAGTTTCTCTAAAAGTGTTCCATATTCAGTCCTTGGAAAAAACGGTTACAAACTGTCATTTAAAAAAAAGGGGGAAATAATTTAATAGGGAAAATAGTAGGATAATTTAGTGTACTCCAGGATAAAGCAAGATAAGTAACTACAAAATTAAAAAGCGTCTATCCTGAAATAATGGCTGTAAGTCAAGAAAAAAGGGTGTCACTGTCCCATAATACTGTGGGATTAGAAATAAGTGACCACCTTTATTATGACAAATGAAGTGGTATAATATTTAATCTCTAGAGCTTAAAAATAAGCATCATAATGGTATAATGATAATAAGATGATGCTGGTATGCAAGCCTCATATGCAAAAGGTGTTTGCTAATCATAGGGATGCAGCAACATATATTATAGATGAAAAGTATGAGGATAGGCGCTGTTTATTTGTAAAAAAGTGCACTGAACAAAGAAAAGTTTAAAAACAACAACAAAAAGGCAGGGGGTAGAGAATGGTACCTAGTATAAATATAAATATGAACGCAGTATACTATGATTAAATTTGAAGTATAGAGGGGAGGCAGATATCACTATAAATCCTTAAATAGACATATGTATCACTTATAGCATTATCAAACCACTGCATAAAGTTATGCTTTTACTGCTTAAGTGTGAGAAAAGAGGATAGGAGTATCTTAAGTCTCCCCTTTAGGACATAAAGCAATACATGTATACTTGCGTTTTTTGAAATACCACACAGGGGTATAATTGTTCTGCTGTGGCTCACAAAGAGCATAGAATGAAGTGTACCATCTCCCCCCTGCTCCCGACGGTCCGTTTCGCAACTTAATGTGGCTTACTCATGGGCCACAAATATTAATTGTACTGTCTGATATACACCAACCAATCACTGGATTGAGGAAGCCCTGATTCTGAGTTCCCATTCATGTGGTTGTGCAGTACAATATAACTATTTGCCTTCTGTGTAGGCAGTGCAGGAGGCGGACCTAATTATCTTTTGGCCTTTCATGAAGAGCTGAGCATGAAATTTGTGAACATCAGTCATCAATAAAGGGTTAGTACAAGGTTGTGTCAGTCTATGTTGGGGAACATCTTTCTTCCTAACACATTTGTTTGGCTATTAGATACAAACTAGCCTACAGAACAGAAAGACAAAATGGAGACATAACCAAACTAACTGGAGGCAAAAAAATTCAATTCCAAACACACACCCTGACAAGGCACAGGGAGGTGGAGATAAGCAGCTCTGCTTGAGGAGAAAACAGACAATTTAAAAAGTAAGCAAAAATAATTTTTATTTACTTTACACTGCATAATGTTTTTAATTGTCTATGCCCAATAAACAAACATATCAACTTTACATTTAAAGCATTACAATTGTCCTTTACGTGTGGGTTCTACTATCGTCCTTGATGTATTATTAGGGTTAACCATAGGGTAATGAATGGCTTCTTCAAGTTGGCAACCTTTGACACACCTGAAGAACCTGATAAAGCTGATTTTTTTACTATTTCAGTTTGGCCTATGCACTTTTAAATATGATCATACTGAAGATAAATATGTGATAAAATCCTATATTTTTTATATTTTCCCAAAGCCATATAACAGTATTTCCCCAGATAAGATGATTGTTCGTCAGAGCTCATGTATAGACTTTCTAGTTAACTAGGGATTACATTAAGAAAAGTTTTTCATAATGGAATTCCGTTTTTGAATCAAGACGCAGAACGACAACTGAAACTGAAAGATCAGTATGAAAAAAAGCGCAGTCAGGCAAATTACGCCAGCATGGTGGTTCACATGCTTCCGAATAATCCAATTACTAGATTCTACTATACGCCTTTAAAGTATTATTGGGGTTAACCATAGGGTATTTAATGCATTCTTCAAGTTGGCAAGCCACCCACCAAGGTTTTTCGAGTTAGACGTTACATAGGATTCTATGGCAGGGCCCCCCCTTGACCATGCTCGGATGTACTGTCCAGTTCTTAAACAGCCAGTATGCCACAAAAAAAAAATCTACATTTTATTTTTACATGGAAAACAAGGGAAGGAATTGATAAGGAGCTCTTTTAAGGGAGAGTGAGATGCTTGGAGATGCATGGTTGCCCTCTGGTATGTGACAATCAGTAAAAAGAAAAGTAAGTAAACTTATGGAAGTGAAAGAGGAAAGGGAAAAAGTATACTTGCTAATTTAAATCTGGCCCACCAGTATACTAGCTAATATAAATCCGGCACACCAGTATACTAGCTAATATAAATCTGGCCCACCAGTATACTTGCTAATATAAATCTGTCCCACCAGTATACTAGCTAATATAAATCCGACCCACCTGTATACTAGCTAATATAAATCCAGCCCACCAGTATACTAGCTTCTATAACTCCGGCCCACCAGCATACTAGCTAATATAAATCTGGCCCACCAGTATACTAGCTAATATAAATCTGGCCCACCAGTATACTAGCTAATGTAAATCCGGCACACCAGCATACTAGCTAATATAAATCTGGCCCACCAGTATACTAGCTTATATAAATCCAGCCCACCAGTATACTAGCTAATATAAATCCAGCCCACCAGTATACTAGCTAATATAAATCTGGCCCACCAGTATACTAGCTAATATAAATCCGGCCCACCAGTATACAAGTTTATATAAATCCGGCTCACCAGCATACTAGCTAATATAAATCTGGCTCACCAGTATACTAGCTAATATAAATCCAGCCCACCAGTATACTAGCTAATGTAAATCCGGCACACCAGTATACTAGCTAATGTAAATCTGGCCCTCCAGTATACTAGCTAGTATAAATCCGGCCCACCAGTATACTAGCTAATATAAATACAGCCCACCAGTATACTAGCTTATATAAATCTGGCCCACCAGTATACTAGCTAATATAAATCCAGCCCACCAGTATACTAGCTAATATAAATCCGACCCACCAGTATACTAGCTAATATCATTCCAGCCCACCAGTATACTAGCTAATATCATTCCAGCCCACCAGTATACTAGCTAATATAAATCCGGCACACCAGTATACTAGCTAAAATTAATCCGGACCACCAGCTCAGCTCACTAGCCAATTAAAATCTGGACCCCAACCTAAATAAGTTGGGTAACGCATCCTTAGAAGATCTTTTCAAAGCTGTTGGAGATCTATACATTTTTCAGTTGCTGTAACTTGTGTGTCTTGTGACATGAGATACTGGCTCCTCATAGTCGTATAAGCATTTAATATAAGGATTTATAATTATAGAGAGGAGCCGGAGCCGTGATGTACTCAGTAAATGTGACAGGTGATTAGAACTTTGCAGATTTAAATTTTGTCAGTTGTTGCTTCAACTTTTCGTGCTGTGATAGACTGTGCTGTAATTGTAATGATAAAATATGGATCTTTACTGGGTGGTGTTGCCGAGATTTTCTTAAATTTCTTGTTAGTGTAAAGCTTTTCATCTGCCATTACCCTAACCCTAACCCTAAACCCTAACCCCTAAACCATTAATCTAACCCTAATCTTAATCCCTAACCCATAAATCAAGCCCTAATCCCTAACCCAAATCCCTACATCTAAACCTAATTTAGCCCCTAAATTGATCCCTAACCATAACCCCTAAATCTAACCCTAACCCCTAAATCTAACCTGTACCACATGTGTTAATTGTACTGTCTGAAATACACCAACCAATCACTGGATTGAGGGAGCCCTGATTCTGAGTACCCATTCATGTGGTTGTGCAGTACAATATCCCTTTTTGCCTTCTGTATAGGCAGTGCGGGAGGCAGACCTAATTATGTTTTGGCCTTTCATGAAGAGCTGAGCATGTATTTTGGGAACTTTTCCTGCAGCTCTAGCTACCAGTCATTAGTAAAGGGTTAGTACAAGGTTGTGTTAGTCTGTGTATGGGAACATCTTGCTTCCTACCACATTCGTTTGGCTATTAGATAAAAACTAGCTTACAGCACAGAAGAACCACAGTATGTCTTTATAGTTCACAGTTGCATAGACAAGATGGAAACATATTCAAACAAACTGGAGGCAAAAAGTACCCTTCCACACACACACCGTGACAAGGCACAGGGAGGTGGAGAGAAACAGCTCTGCTTGAGAAGAAAACAGACAATTTAAAAAGTAAGCAAAAATAATAACTTTTATTTATTTTAAAATAAAAGTGTTTTTAGTTTATGCCCAAAATCAAACACATAAACTTTACTTTTAAAGCATTGCAGCGGTCCTTTAAGTGGGGGTTCTACTATAGTCCTTGATGTATTATTTGGGTTATCCATAGGGTAATAAATGGGTTCTTCAAGTTGGCAAGCTTTGACACACCTGAAGAACCTGATAAAGCTCTCAATGGATTTTTTTACTATTTCAGTTTGGCCTATGCACTTTTAAATATGATCATACTGAAGATTAATATGTGATGAAATACTTTATTTTTTATATTTTCCCAAAGCCATATAACAGTATTTCCCCAGATAAGATGATTGTTCGTCAGAGCTCAGGTATAGACTTTCTAGTTAACTAGGGATTACATTTTAGAAAAGTTTTTTGTAATGGAATTCCATTTTTGAATGAAGAAGCAGAACGACAACTGAAACTGAAAGATCAGTATGAAAAGAAGCGCAGTCAGGCAAATTACGCCAGCATGGTGGTTCACATGCTTCCGACTAATCCAATTACTAGATTCTATTATACGCCTTTAAAGTATTATTGGGGTTAACCATAGGGTATTTAATGCATTCTTCAAGTTGGCAAGCCACCCACCAAGGTTGTTCGAGTTAGGCGTTACATAGGATTCTATGGCAGGGCCCCCCTTTGAACATGCTCGGATGTACTGTCCAGTTCTTAAACAGCCAGTATGCCACAAAAAAAAAATCGACATTTTATTTTTACATGGAAAACAAGGGAAGGAATTGATAAGGAGCTCTTTTAAGGGAGAGTGAGATGTTTGGTTGCCCTCTGGTATGTGACAATCAGGAAAAAGAAAAGTAAGTAAACTTATGGAAGTGAAAGAGGAAAGGGAAAAAGTATACTTGCTAATATAAATTTGGCCCACCAGTATACTAGCTAATATAAATCCAGCCCATCAGTATACTAGCTAATATAAATCCAGCCCACCAGTATACTAGCTTCTATAACTCCGGCTCACCAGCATACTAGCTAATATAAATCCGGCCTACCAGTATACTAGCTAATATAAATCCGACCCAACAGTATACTAGCTAATATAAATCTGGCCCACCAGTATACTAGCTAAAATTAATCCGGCCCACCAGTATACTAGCTAATATAAATCTGGCCCACCAGTATACTAGCTAATATAAATCTGGCCCACCAGTATACTAGCTAATATAAATCCAGCCCACCAGTATACTAGCTAATATAAATCTGGCCCACCAGTATACTAGCTAAAATTAATCCGGCCCACCAGTATACTAGCTAATATAAATCTGTCCCACCAGTATACTAGCTAATATAAATCTGGCCCACCAGTATACTAGCTAATATAAATACGGCCCACCAGTATACTAGCTAATATAAATTGGGCCCACCAGTATACTAGCTAATATAAATCCGACCCACCAGTATACTAGCTAATGTAAATCCTGCTCACCAGTATACTAGCTAATATAAATCTGGCCCACCAGTATACTAGCTAATATAAATCCGACCCAACAGTATACTAGCTAATATAAATCTGGCCCACCAGTGTACTAGCTAATATCATTCCAGCCCACCAGTATACAAGCTAATATAAATCCGGCACACCAGTATACTAGCTAATATAAATCCGACCCACCAGTATACTAGCTAATATAAATCTGGCCCACCAGTATACTAGCTAATATAAATCCGACCCAACAGTATACTAGCTAATATAAATCTGTCCCACCAGTATACTAGCTAATATAAATCTGGCCCACCAGTATACTAGCTAATATAAATACGGCCCACCAGTATACTAGCTAATATAAATTGGGCGCACCAGTATACTAGCTAATATAAATCCGACCCACCAGTATACTAGCTAATGTAAATCCTGCTCACCAGTATACTAGCTAATATAAATCTGGCCCACCAGTATACTAGCTAATATAAATCCGACCCAACAGTATACTAGCTAATATAAATCTGGCCCACCAGTGTACTAGCTAATATCATTCCAGCCCACCAGTATACTAGCTAATATAAATCCAGCCCACCAGTATACTAGCTAATATAAATCCGACCCACCAGTATACTAGCTAATATAAATCTGGCCCACCAGTATACTAGCTAATATAAATCCGACCCAACAGTATACTAGCTAATATAAATCTGGCCCACCAGTGTACTAGCTAATATCATTCCAGCCCACCAGTATACTAGCTAATATAAATCCGGCACACCAGTATACTAGCTAATATAAATCCAGCCCACCAGCATACTAGCTTATATAAATCTGGCCCACCAGTATACTAGCTAATATAAATCCAGCCCACCAGTATACTAGCTAATGTAAATCCAGCCCACCAGTATACTAGCTAATATAAATCCGACCCACCAGTATACTAGCTAATATAAATCTGGCCCACCAGTATACTAGCTAATATAAATCCGACCCACCAGTATACTAGCTAATATAAATCCGTCCCACCAGTATACTAGCTAATATAAATCCGACCCACCAGTATACTAGCTAAAATGTATCCGGCCCACCAACTCAGCTCACTGGCCAATTAAAATCTGGACCCCAACCTAAATAAGTTGGGTAACGCATCTTTAGAAGATCTTTTCAAAGCTGTTGAGGATCTATACATTTTTCAGTTGCTGTAACTTGTGTGTCTTGTGACATGAGATACTGGCTCGTCATAGTCGTATATGCATTTAATATAAGGATTTGAAATTATATAGAGGAGCCGGAGCCGTGATGTACTCAGTAAATGTGACAGGTGATTAGAACTTTGCAGATTTAAATTTTGTCAGTTGTTGCTTCAACTTTTCATGCTGCAGTGCTGTAATTGTAATAATAAAGTATGGATCTTTACTGGGTGGTGTTGCCGAGATTTTCTTAAATTTCTTGTTCGTGTAAAGCTTTTCATCTGGCACTACCCTAACCCTAAACCCTATCCCTAACCCTTAAATCTAACTCCTAATCCTAACCCCTAACCCATTAATCTAACCCTAATCTTAATCCCTAACCCATAAATCAAGACCTAATCCCTAACCCAAATCCCTACATCTAAACCTAACCTAGCCCCTAAATTGATCCCTAACCATAACCCCTAAATCTAACCCTAACCCCTAAATCTAACCTGTACCACAAGTGTTATTTGTACTGTCTGATATACACCAACCAATCACTGGATTGAGGGAGCCCTGATTCTGAGTACCCATTCATGTGGTTGTGCAGTACAATATCACTTTTTGGCTTCTGTATAGGCAGTGCGGGAGGCGGACCTAATTATGTTTTGGCCTTTCATGAAGAGCTGAGCATGTATTTTGGGAACTTTTCCTGCAGCTCTAGCTACCAGTCATTAGTAAAGGGTTAGTACAAAGTTGTGTTAGTCTGTGTATGGGAACATCTTGCTTCCTACTACATTCGTTTGGCTATTAGATAAAACTACAGCACAGAAGAACCACCGTATGTCTGTATATTTCACAGTTGCATAGACAAGATGGAGACATATTCAAACAAACTGGAGGCAAAAAGTACCCTTCCACACACACACCGTGACAAGGCACAGGGAGGTGGAGAGAAACAGCTCTGCTTGAGGAGAAAACAGACAATTTAAAAAGTAAGCAAAAATAATAACTTTTATTTATTTTAAAATAAAATAGTGTTTTTAGTTTATGCCCAAAATCAAACACATAAACTTTACTTTTAAAGTATTGCAGTGGTCCTTTAAGTGGGGGTTCTACTATAGTCCTTTGATGTATTATTGGGGTTATCCATAGGGTAATAAATGAGTTCTTCATGTTGGGAAGCTTTGACATACTAGCTAATATAAATCCGGCCCACCAGTATACTATCTAAGATAGATCCGGCCCACCAGTATACTAACTAAGATAAATCCGGCACCACCAGTATACTAAGATAAATCCGGCCCACCAGTATACTAGCTAATATAAATCTGGCCCGCCAGCCCAGCTCACTGGCCAATGAAAAACTGGATCCCACCCTAAAGAAGTTGGGCAACGCATCCTTAGAAGATCTTTTCAAAGCTTTTGGGGGTCTATACATTTTTTCTTGTGACATGAGATACTAAGTCCTCATGGTGTGGTGGTTTGAACAGTAAAAGCTTCAAGAGACAGTATCTAAAAGATGTTCCCTACCCTTAAAAAATGGTAGCTGAAATTTTTATGATATTTCTTGGGAAATATTAGAAAATAATCTAGAGCAGCAACTAGGAAAACATTGTGTGAAAAATCTTGGCTTGCAGATACTGCCTCCAAGAACAGGTAGTGCTCTTTAGCACAGAATTAGATAATTTAGTAAAGACAGTTTTAGAGGATTCTTTCCACGTGGAGTTTTTATCCTATAATCTTATAAACATTTAATATAAGTTTTTAAATCATAGGAGTCAGAGCAGTGTGGTGTTAATACAGTGACATACTCAGAAAATGTGACAGTTGATTAGCAGTTGCAGATTTAAATTTTGTCAGTTGTTGCTTCAACTTTTCATGCTGTGCTAGACTGTGCTGCAGTGCTGTAATCCAATATTAAAGGCTCTGCTTTGGTCTGTGGTTTATCTTAGCTTCATATTTTTTTAAATTAATGAAAGTTACACTTGATATATTATTATGTATCTTGCCTATTTTCTGCCTGCCAGCAGTGGCGGCCAGGGGGCGCTAGGTGGCGCAGCCAACATTTTCTTCAATTTCTTGTTAGTGTAAAGCTTATCTAACACAACATAAAGGGCAGAGACTAGGGCATCAGTAGGTAAAGTTTGGTATGTATCAATAATACTTAATTTTTATTTAATTGACATTAAAAAAAATATACAATCTATTATATATATATATATATATATATATATATATATATATATATATAAATAAAAAAAACGGATGATTCAAAAATCTATATACAAATATCAATTCTTAATCTGTGATAGCCAATCCAAAAAACAGAACAATATCCCCTGGCAAAAAGCACAATATCTTATCCTTTATGCAATGTCACAGGATCTCTTGAAACATATCTATCAACCAAGAATGTGAAAATGATGCCACAATATGGACTAAATGTTTGATACCTAATTAGTCCAGTGTAATAAGGCTTAATATACTGATACTATCCAACTTCATATATGGTAAAGCATACAGTATCTAAGTGTGCACTCTATTTAACCAGATCATGAATATATATTGTCTCATCTGGCTAGGGTCATAGTAAGCTATTATAACTTAGCATAGGTAACTCTTGCTTTGGGGTAAAGGAGTTGACACAGACCCAAATACTGTATGGCAGTGCTCCCTATCTGAGAAGGACTGTTCTATTAGGACCCACCATTTATCCTCTAAATCTACCGTATTTTTCGCCATATAAGACGCACCTGCACATAAGACGCACCTAGTTTTTAGAGGAGGAAAACAAGAAAAAAAAATTCTGAATCAAACACAAATACACTTCACACACATATACACACCTAAATCACACACAAATATATATATATATATATATATATATATACATACATATATATACATACACACATACATATGAATACATACACATTTTGGAGCATTTGGGAGCCTCCAGGAGCTCTTGACCCTCCTGATCCTCACCTTTCTTCTCCCCTCTGCCCATCCATGATCATCCCTTGGCCCATCTTGATCTCACCCCATCACGCAGCGCTTCCTACCAGCACTCCTCCTGTACTGCAGCCTTACCTTGCGTCGCGTGTGTGACGTCACTAGGATGCACCGGCCGACGCAATGCAGTTTAGAGGCATGGTGCTGGTGCTGTAGGAAGCGCCAATGGGGGGGGGGGGGGGATCAGGAGTGGGGATCTAAAGGGGGGGCAAGGGAAGGATCAGAGGGGTCGAAGGGGAGAATCAGGAGGGGGAGAGGATCAAGAGGGCAGAAAGAGGCAGTTTTAAAAGGTATATTCGTCGTATAAGACGCACCAACTTTCTCCCCCCAGTTTTGGCGAAGAAAAAGTGCGTCTTATACGGCGAAAAATACGGTATATGCCCAAAATGCTAACTCCCTATGTTAAGTGCCAACAAACAATTGCCCCCAATTACTTATCTGTTAGATGCATCATTGACATCTAAGCAGAGCAGTGCCACCGGACCATCTTGTAACAGATGTGACATCATCAAAAGATACTCCAGAATGGCTTGATTTGCACGTTTCGCATGTAAAGCTTCTACGGCGGCACTGCTCCACTTAGATGCCAGGGATGCATCAAACATATAAGTAATTGAGGCATTTGTTTGTTGGCACTTAACACTCAGCTTACCTCATTTCTGGTGCCATAAATCATATGACCCTATGAATCGCCCTGTACTTACTAGATAGGGATCCATTCCTGACTGCTGTCCTTAGGCTCTATCACCAGCTCGCCAAGTGGGGTGCTGCGGGTCTCCGGCTTCTCAGCTCACTCGTCAGCGACACCACCTAGTGATTACCCCGCCATCCACCATGAAAGTTTGAATCACCCATTAGTAGGCGGTAGGGATCAGGTTGACTACCACTGGTCTAGCATTGTATTTTACATAATGCTCGACAATCACATTTTTCTTAACAAAACATTTCAAATGCACAAACATTCCTCCAACCAACTGGAAGACATTTTTTATTCATTAGAAGAAGTAGGGATAGATTATGATAATGAATGTGTTACCTCTGATGAATAAGATATACCAACTCAATGGAATGTATCCATTCTAATTTGTGAGTACGACCATGAAATTTGATGAGGGCCAAATCTGATCAAAATAGTACATTATTCAAGCTTAAAAAGCTGCAACATCATTCATTATTTATGTGACATGATCTCTTCAATGATGATTTGAAATATCCAGAAAATAAACTGCCTTTAACTAAAAGAGTCAAAGTTGATCTGTTGCTAGACTTGCACTACTATCTACAATACCTTTTAGCTCTGAGGTATCCTTTAGATCAGTGCTGTTTAAGTGCTATGGAAAACATGGTAACATAAAAAATAATTTTAATCAATCAAGTTCAACCTTTTACATCTCCTCAGATCTTTATGTTTTGTCAATTGGCAATTGATCCAGAAAAAGGTGAAACAAAACAAAAAGGAAACCTTTCCATTTGTCTTATTATGGGAAAATAAAATTCCATCCTGATTCTAACATCTGGCAATTGGATTGTACCCTGAATCAACATCCTACCTTTTCTAGTTAACTGATAAAATATTGTGAGACCTTTTTAATCAAAAATACCCTTTTTAAGGTTATCTATCAAATCTGTTGTCTCCTTTGGTAGTGAGTTCCACAATCTGGCCTCTCTTACTGTGAAGAACTCTTTTCTTTCTTAAATTGGATTTTTCTTCTTCTAACCTCAAGGGGTGACCTCTTATTGACAAGTTCAGGTGACAAAGTCTTATACTGACCCTTGGTGTATTTCTATAAGGTAATCATATCACCTTGTAGGCGCCTTTTTCTAGAGGTTTTACCAGGCTTTTATATAGTGTCAGAATTATATTAGCTTCCCCTTCTTCTTTACCCCTCTTAAAGCATGCTAATATTTTATTTGTCTTGGCTGCTGCTGCCTAACCTTGAACACTGCTAAATAGGTGTTTGTCCCAAAGCATTCCTAAATCTGTTTGTCTCCCTGGTACCCCTACATTTATTTCCTTTAGATTATACACAGCATACTTGTTTTCCTTCCAAATTACATAGTTTTACATTTCTCTGTGTTAAATCTCCTAAAATTTTATATTTTATGTACAATGTATCTCTATGAAGGACTTCCTTCCAGTCTCCTAGAAACGACATTGGGAAAGATTATTTTATCTGTTCATTATGATTGGTTAGCCTTTAATCAATCAGAGGGCTATATTTTCCTCTATTCGGATAAAATGTCATCCAATCAGAAAAGGTTTTTCATTCTAGTGTTACCATTCTGATAGACTAAGATTTCAACCAATCAGAATAAGGGAAATGCTAACCAGTTGGAATAAACAGATTCCAAATCATGCATTCTGATTGGTTGAAATCTTAACCAATCTGAAAAGTGGCAGAATCTATATTCAGATACTCGATTCTGATTAATTGAAATATGATTGACACATATTTTAGTCAATTAAAAGCAATAAAAAATAGTTATTTAGGTGGAGGCCTTTTTTGTTTCCTGAAGAGAGTATTGAGGGTCTTCAAGCAAGATAGAAGAGGACTGATTTCTTCAACCAAGTTAGATGTGCCCACCTATCCAAGGAAAGGCAAGTAGAATTGCTCCTGCAACACGTCTAGATTTATTTTGGCAGTTTGTCCTTTTTTCATTTTAATATTTTTATTATTTTAAATGTATTTTTTATTTTTCTGTATTTTTTTTTCTGTAACCTTTTATTATTTTATGTAGATTATGGGGGTACCTGTAGACCTCTATGGGGGTATAGGATCCATGGCGGTTATAAGGACCCCCATTGTTATAGAATAATATACCGTGGGGTTTCATAGGGACCTCCATTGTATAGGTGTTAATGTTAGTTGATATGGGGTCCATTGTTGTTGTTGTGGTTTAGTCATTCAGTTGTGTCCGACTCTTATTGTCCCTATGGACCAAAATCAGACAGGCACATTTGACAACCACTTCCTCTCTGAGCTCATCTATCCATCTGCGCCTCTGCAATCCTCTTCTTGCCTTACATTTTTCCCAGAATCAGAGTCTTTTCTAGTGACTCCTATCTTCTCATGATATGGCCAAAATATTTGAGCTTTAACCTCATAAGCAAATTTTCCAGTGAACAGTTTTGCTTGAATTCTTGTAGATTGATTGACTGGATCTTCTTGCAGTCCAAAGCAATTTTCTCCAGCACCACAATCCAAAGGCATCACTTCAACGACGCTCCGACTTCTTTATGGTCCAGCTCTCACATCCATGTGTTACTACTGGGAATACCATAGTTCTAACTATACAGACTTGTGTTGAAAGTGTAATATCGTTATTTTTGATAGTTTATCCAAACTTGCCATAGCTTTCCTCCCCAGAACATCTTTTTATTTCATAGCTGCAGTCACCATCTGCAGAGAACTTTGAACCCAGGAAAATAAACTCAGCCACTGCCTTCACTTCTTCCCCATCTATTTGCCATATATATATATGTCATCACAAGGCCCCTGGGCTTAGTGACGGACATAAAATTACGGGCCGTATGACTTAGGACCCGAAGCACGTAGATGGACTGTCCGCCTTGCAAAAATACGACTTTAACGGCCGAGCCACCCAACTGGAAAAACCTGCAAACACACACAAATATGCCTCAAATTAACTTACACACTCACACACAGCACAGGGGGAGAGCCAGGAAGTAGGAGGTTGCAAGTTAATTTGAGGCATATGTTGTCTCTTTTCACCTAAGTTATTACATCGCCTAAGTTACTACACTGCATACTGGGAGCCTGGGCATGGACATGGAAATGTGCCCACAAAGGCTTCGCTCTTGCAATCCATAACCATTTTAAACATGGCTCCCTTTAAGCTTATGCCTGCTGTATTACACAGCTTTTTGGCAAAGCTCAGGATGGATTATACACAAGCCAGGAAGAGGAGTGGAAGCATAAGTATGAGTATTGATGGTACCCATAACCATGAGGAAACCCATACATTCCTAAACATAATACTAATAATAATAATAACAAAACAAAAAACAAAAAATGTGAAAGAGAAAATCACATGAAACTTTTGTAATGTGTCAAAAACCCAAATCTATTTCAAGTCCTCTATTTTTGTTTTAAAAAAACATGATTCCCTTCATTGTGAATGCTTTCCTCTCTGGGTGTTTTTGATATTTCCACTGAATATCTAAACACAAACAAACACACAATATACAAATATATAAAGATCCATTCAAGTGTATTTAATCTTATTGACTTTCCTAGACTGGGTAAAGCCAGCAGTGACATCACACCTGTAACAGAACCCATGACATCACAAGTTAGTTGTATTAATTCAAATTGTGATATTAGCATTTTGTATTAGCATATTGTTTGAAAACATTACATTTTAGAATTTCTGGTATCGGCTATAGAGCAGCACACGAGTTTCCAGCAGAGCCGTTTACCAAGAGAAGCTGAATGTTTGTGGGATCCCTCAGAAAGAATGTTACATCCAGCCGTGCCGTGGATTATTTTGCAAACCTCTGAAAGACAGGATTTCTTTCATCTGCTTGGTAAGATTCTGATCTGTGTTTTAGATGCACAAATTATTGTGGTGTGTTTTATCCATTTCAGATTAAACGAAATATTTGTTGGCACTTACAGTGTCCAGCAGGATTGAGGTATTAGATTTTTTACATGCATAATTAATGCAGCAAAAGGTTAAACATGTACTTGCAATACAATTAAAAAACAGCTTTATAGCTGTCATGATCCCCCTGATCTTCCTTTGACTCATATGGACCGTCCAGGATATCAGGACTGTTTCCTGGGCATATGTGGGATGGGGAAACTGTACCTTGTCTGACCTGTGCAGGGACTGGGTTAAGTAGTTGTTATAGCTATTTAATATGTTTTTATGTTATGTTAATTACTGTATGTTATGTTGTTTCTCTATGTGTGTTTGACTTATGATGTTAGATTCTGAATGTTGCATGTTGGGTTCAAGAAGAGTTAACTGATTTAGCATGTAGTGATGTTGAGAGGCTGTTAGTTATAAATGTTTATCTGTTAAGAAGTTTCCACCACAATAAAAGCAGTCCCAGCACCACTTGTCCAGATGAAGTAACCTGTATGCTGATCCTGTGTACGTATTTTTAAATGCTGCATCCAAGGATTTTAGAGACATCTGCTGACTTGGCGAAGGAATCAAAAAGAACCTGAAATTTATGCTGGGTAGGTTTGGCCATAACAGCCTTATCAAGCCCAACTGAACAAAGCTGACCATAACAATAGCATTATGAGGACCTCTCTTTACATATATTCTGATTTGAGAATATCAGCTGCCACCAATTAGTGTGGAGGGTGAAGCAAAAGCCGCAGTTGCTGGCAAGGAGCGACAAAGGCGCTTCTTGCCAGCAACCGCGAACCTTGCAAAAAAGTATGAGACACGTTACAACCAATTACGACCTCGCAAAAATCGGCCGCAACCCGCGCACATGAAAAAATGAAAAACACAATAAATACACACAACACATACATAAAAAGCTTACCTACAGCAAGAGGGAGCATCCAGGGCCTCAAAAACTGAAGTTATGCCTCAATTTAACTCAAAATAAAAGAGTTTAGACACTAAAAAATTATCTAAGTGAGAGAAAAAATGGCTGCCGAAAAAAAAAAAGGAAAACGAGGCTACAGCAGTCTAAAGACGCAAAACACCACCAAACACCTACGGAATTACCGAAAAAGACATACGAGATTCAAAAACAAGGACTCAACCCGCGCGACCCCAAACACATTACAAACACAATAAATAAACACAACAAACATATAAAAAGCTTACCCACAGCAAGGTGGTGCACCCAGGACCTCTGCAAGTAAAGTTACACCTCGATTTAAGTACACATTTAGAAGTTTAAACACCCGAAAATCACCTAAGCGAAAAAATGGCCGCCGAATAAACGACAACGAGGCTACAGGACTCTAAACATGCAAAACACCACCATAAACACGCAAAACACCACAAAACAGCTACGGATATTCCGCCACAGCCGCATAGCACACATTAGCCGACATTTTAGAACAATAACTTATACAATGCGGAAGTACACAGCTACGCTAGCGGTTTGGTCTCGCGCACGCACACTATTACACTGCACACATTCATCACGCTTACACAGCAGCTCCACAGCACTAATGCTGCAGCAACGTCAAAACAGATTGCCAGCTCTTCAACGGAATGCTTCCTCCATATATTACTTGAAAATAGGTAAAGTATATTATTTTATTAATGTATTATTTATTTTATTATTATACACCAAACAGCATTAGCTCACTTACAATTTCATTGCCGTCATTTTTTGAAGGGCAATTCGCTAGTTTTTAGATAATGGGCAAAGAGCCAAACCCCTGTGCCTGGAGAAGGGAGAAAAAGGAGCATCATGGCTGGGCCATTAAGAGATATCTACGCAGTGAGAATGAATTCTTCCTCTGAGGCCGGTTAAACACTTCTTCATCTCCTTCCCCATGTAATATTCTAACAGATGAAACCAGTTCTTCTTGTGAATATTAACCAATGAGGTGGATAGTTGTTGGAGATGTTGTTGTTCTTGATAATGGAACATATGAAGAATCAAGATAGATATCCAATAACAATATAAAACAATGTAAAGGAGGGCATGTAAAATGGTACATTGTCAGAAAGATAAAGACTTTTACATGCACAGTTTGGAGGAGAAATAGGAGAAGGGCGACATCATAGAAATCTTCAAATATGTTAAATGTTTTTATAAAATTTAGGAAGGAAGTAGCTTTAAAAAAAAATATGAATATTAGCACCATGGCTCATAAATCATACGGTCAAAGAATAAATCTAATGCTTAGTATATGCATAAAACTATTGTAGAGTTTAATAAAGCCTACATTTTCTAGTTTGAATGTACCTATCATGGTGTACTTGGATTATACAATGACAAAAAACAATATTGTCAGTGTGCAATAAATATTTTATTACAGATCTGCTTCCAGAGGTACAACCTCTACACGGCTCATCTGCAGATCATCGCAGCCGGGAGTCCAGAAAGGAAAGCAGAAACACCATAGAGAGGATGGGAGCTCACAGAGTCCTGGGGACAAGAGGTAGTTAAGAACTAATAATAGAAATGACAGGGTTGGGTGATCCTGTTAGTTAAATAGTAACATTGTAAATTCAGAAATTTTCAATTTCATATATTATACCAAACAGTATCAAGTAGATATTGCTGTGCTCTGTATTTATTGCACTATAGCGTTTGTAGAAATAACTTTTTCAATAATTGGCTCAGATGAATTTAACAAACTGGGTAATTGTATCTTTCCGAGTATGCACCTCTGTTATAAAGGGGGATCCCCTGACAGATTTATCCTGTCTTGTCATAGAGCAGCACACGAGTCTCCAAGAGAAGCAGAAATGTTTGTGGGATCCCTCAGAGACATTGTGATATCCAGCCGTGCCGTGGATTATTTTGCAACCAGCTGAAAGACAGGCTTTCTATCATCTGCTTGGTAAGAGTCTCTGATCTGTGTTTTAGATGCATAAATGATTGTAGTGTGTTTTTTTCCCATTTCAAATGAAACAAAATATTTTTTTGCACTTGCAGGATTAAGGTATTTAGTATTTTTATATGAAGCAATAGTGCAGCAACAGGTTAAACATTTACTTGCAATACAGTTGAAAAACAGCTTTATAGCATTATAAAGACCTGTTTTGAAATATATGCTGGTTTGGGAATATCAACTGCCACCAATCATTGTGGAGGGAGATAAATACATGTATAACGCAGCTGGTGCAGTACCTCTCCACCATCACAGTAGGATGTCCTCACAAACTAGAAGTTTAATTTTTAACATTTGCAATACTTGTTTTCTTGCAAGAAAGTCCTTTGTAATTTTACATCTGCTCTTTTAAAGAATTTTTCGATAAATATGTGAGTTTCCTTTTTTCTTTGTGTTGAGTACTTGGGGAAAATCAGTAAGGCTATGGGGTTATGTACGAAGACCATGTTGCAGGTTGCTCCATCAACCTTTTTTAGTGTTTGCACCAATATTGTTTTAAACCTGAGAGATTTTTGAGAGATTTTAATTTAGTTCCCCAAATAAAAATACACGTTTTGATATTCCATCCTTATGGACAGGCAATGGGACATTTTAGGATGTTCCTACATGCGCACAGGTTACTTAAACCTCTAATTAATTTGCCCGTTCCAAGCAAGAGTATCCCTAAAACCTGGTCATTTGGGGGTCCATGTACAGCATTTGAGAATCTCTGCAGTGCATTACACAAACTAGTGTTTAGTCACACTAATATATTTTATACATGTTAATTGTGGATTAAGCATAAACCCAATCAATCTGTGCTAGGAAAATGTAAAAAAAGGTGTTTCCTTCTAAAGAGATTTGTCACAATTACATTGACACAAACCAAATGTCAAAAATGTTTTACACATCTCAGGCTTTGTGTTTTTATATCTATAGTATAGTCACATATAATACAATATGCTAATGAGTAATCAATAGCTCTCAAATAAAAACAGTATGATTGAAGTACAGTGTGTGTAGGTTCAAGAAAATGGGGGTTAAAGTAGAAAGTGGAGTGAGGAGAGTTGCTATAATCATTGAATGTATGTGACGTACTCTCCTATATGACAGGACACTATGGAGGGCTGGAGTAGAGCCCCCTGCAAGCAGCAAACACATGGCTGCCCCCAGGGGCCTAGGAAATGGGGGGATGGGGGACACCCCCCCAGATTGTATGAATAGGGGAAATAAAAAATAACAACATTAAACTTAATCATTTACTACCAGTTCTGGCCACTAGAGCTAGCCAGCACTATGGAGCAGTATGTCTTTACCATGAAAGCTTTGACCCAGTTGAATAGCACCACTCAGGTGCATTTTTTTTGTCTCTTTAAACTTTTTCCCCCTCCACACCCATGGCTGCCCTATACCCTCCAGCTTGAAATCTTTTCAGTTAACTTGAATAGCATTTTTCCTGATTTATAGATTATGACGTTGTCTGTCATATTCAGGGTTCCTAGCCATATATTAATGCTAATTTTTAAAATATCTAACTTAACCTTATGTGTTTTTGGCCACACAGAGCCATATGCCACACAAAGCCTTTTATCGTTTTTAAAGAGAAACTGTTTTAACATCCAGACTAACTAATCTCAAACTCTTTTAAAAATGCCAGTGTTTTTTTTTACATTAATCTTCCTTTATCTAACTATTTATGTGTATAGTTTATTTGTATCCCTCACATCATATTGTGAGATCTATATCTTATGCACATCATATAGTGCTATCATATAGTGTTAGATAGATATCCAGGTTCCTTAAATGTGTTATTTAAAATGTTGGTTCAAGTAATTATTTATTTTTAGATAATGGGAGAAGACCCAAACCACTGTGCCTGGAGATGGGAGAGAAAGGAGCATCATGGCGGGGCTAGTAGGATAGATCTACACAGTGAGAATTAATTCTTCCTCTGAGGCCGGGTAGACACTTCTTCATCTACTTACCCGTGAAATATTCTAACAGATGAAACCAGTTCTTCTCATGAATATTAACCAATGAGATGGAAAGTTGTTGGGAGTGTTATTGTTCCTGATAATGGAACATATGAAGAATCAAGGTAGATATCCAATAATAATATAAAACAATGTAAAGGAGGACAAGTAAAATGGTACATTGTCAGAAAGATAAATCACAGAAAGAAAGACTTCGTGACTCTTACATGCATAGTTTGGAGGAGAGAAAGGAGAAGGGTGACATAGAACTCTTCAAATATGTTAAATGATTTTATAAATATTTAGCATGGAAGTCGTTTTATTAGCACTACAGTTCATAAATGATAGGGTCAAAAATTGTGTCTAAGAATACTTAGTATATGAATAAAACTATTGTGAGGTTTAATAAAGCCTAAGTTTTAGGTTTTCTGTGTCAGCTATAAGGGATTTTGAAGTTTACCAAAATGTGTTCTAAGGGTGGAGAAGTTTATGTAAATGAGTAAAAGATTCTGATTTTTTTTTTAATTTCTTTTTTTTTATTGCAGCCAATGAAGAATAACACAAGATTAGCGACTGGTTTGAAATCTGAAGATGTATAAATATCCAGAAACCAAACAGCTTCTTTCCCAGACACTTTCTGTATCTGGGATCTTATTTTTAACTTACTAGGGATTTCCTCTCACATCTATCACATCTCCAGAACTACAGTTTTGGACATTACCATCTAAACAGTCTTCATAAGATAACATCACCCTGGACTTCCCGTATCTGCAGTGCTTCCAATGACAACCATTTTGGGGGCACTTAATAGTGTTATATCATTTAGCTTCCCAGAGGAGAAAGGTGCAGCATCACAGCTTTCCTCCACAGGGTTTTTTGAGGATCTATCCTGTTTGTGCGTATTTCTGGATGCGCTGGATGCGCACAGATGACGACTCTAGGGATGCGGCCGCACTCGTGTCCCCATGTAGTACAAAAATAGGTAGTACACCCCAAGCCGCTAACCCTCTAACCCTAACCCCCTAAACCTCACTTTCTAACCCTAACCCCTAACTGTAACCCTCTAACCCTAACCCCCTAAACCTCACTTCCTAACCCCCTAACCCTCTAACCCTAACCCCCTAAACCTCACTTACTAACCCTAACCCCCTAAACCTCACTTCCTAACCCTAAACCTCTAACCCCCTAAACCTCACTTCCTAACCGTAACCCTCTAACACTAACCCCCTAACTCTGTAACCATAAAGCAAAACCCCTAACCACTTACCGGCGTGCTGGGCTCGCGTCCCTAGAGCTGTCGGCGGCGCAATTCCAGCACTTCTAGAAATGGGCATGTAAAACAGGATAGGTCCATTTTCTCCTGTCCTGAGTACATTATTAGTGTTTCCTTATAGTGTTTCCCTACAAATAAATTTGATGTAACTTGACTTTTTAACAACTTCACACATTTGGCACTAGTTTACATATGTTGATATTTTATGTTTTGTAATATACAATATATTTCTTCTCCTGTTTATTACTGTGTATGCGTATAGTTACATAATAGTTTACTATCTTTCATTATTTGTATGTTTTTATCATTATTTCTTCTTTTTTGAGATATGTGAGATTTTAAACTGAGTTAATTTTTATGGCAATTGTTAGATTTTGATGTGTTTGTCTGGTATCTGAAAACAGTAATGTAGGGCCTGTAAATAGAAACCTTAGCTCTTCATCATTACTATACTGGGGATGTATGAGGAAGAATTGGATTAGAGACTGGATAGATAGGTGTTGGTTTTACATCAACCCAAATGTTTTAATATATTCAAGTATATATATTTATACCAATACCTGATAACTTGTTAAGCTCATGGGTCGTCATTCAATTGCAATTTTTCCAATTGAATAGGGCTCTATATAAGCACCTAACATATTTTTTTTGACAGAAGTTTTTAGTTAGTGAAGACCTTGCTTTTGGATAGAAGTTCATTAACTAAAAAGTTCTGTAAAAAAATATTGTATGTGCTTATATAGGGCCCTATTCAATTGTACAACTCGCAATTGAATGAGGCTCATGGAATCCAACACAGAAGAGTGCACTGCAAGGAGGGCTGTTCCTCAAATTACTTGTTAAGTTTTATAAGAAATTAATGTATAATGTCTACATATACTATATTCATTTGGGCAGGTGAGTTAGCAAAAAGACAAATAAAATATAATCAAAAAGTGATATTGTACATGTATTAAAATACTGTTGCAAAATTGGTTTAGACAAACAGATAACAGACAAAAAGTATAAAGATGATATTTACAAAAATAAAACTTATATATTGGTACCTATGACAATGTAAGTGGAAGATAGAGTGTCCTAAATAATGATTTTATAGAACTAGGAAATAAGCGTTTTGCAAGAACCTCCAAGGTATTATTTTCTGAGATACTACCAGTGCCACATGCTAGCCCAGGGAGATACAAGGAGCTTAGGGAGGTTAATGCGTGGCTAAAATAGTGGTGCACTAAGGAGGGTTGGGTTTTTAGAGAACTTGGCTTACTTCTCACTTGGGTACAAGGACAAGATAAGGAGTAAAAAACAGGCATTTAAATTATACAAACAAGAGGGGACAGAGACTGCTTAACGTAAAACAAGGAAACTAACAAGGCTTGCAAAAGAGCTATTAGACTGGCTAAAATAAAAAAAATGAAAAATTAGTAGAGTAAGACTAACCCTAAAAATTTTTTTAAATATATTAATGGCAAGAAGGCCAAGAAGAAAGCTATAGGAACAGGCCGTCTGATAATTAGCGACGAGGAAAAGGCAGATGAGCTAAATAGGTTATTTTCTTTGGTATACACAAGGGAGGTACCAGTGGTTGGGACACTGCAACATAATGGGGCTACAATACCTTCACCAAATAATTGGTTAACGCAGGAAGAAATCCAAAAGAGGTGTGAACAAATTAATGGTAATAAAGCCCCAGGTCCTGATGGAATACACCCAAGGGCACTGAGGGAACGGGGTTCTGTAATAGCCAAACCATTATATCTAATATTTCAAGTCTCACTGAACACAGGGTCGCTACTAGATAACTAAAGAAAAGCAGATGTGATACCTATATTTAAGAAGGGAGCAAGAGGAAATCCAGGGAATTATAGACCTGTAAGCCTCACTTCCATAGTGGGAAAGCATTTAGAAGGGTTAATAAGGGATAATATAGAAGAATATGTCTATTTGAATAAGATTATATGAGGGATAGGTCATGTCAAACAAATTGAATTTATTTCTATGAGGAGGTTAGTAGGAACTTGGATCAAGGCAACTTAGTGGATGTAGTCTATTTAGGATTTTGCAATGGCTTTTGATACAGTGCCACATGGAAGACTATTGTGCAAACTAAGGGATGCAGGAATTGCAGTTAATATCTGCTCATGGATTGGGAGTTGGCTAAAAGACAGGAAGCAAAGGATTGTTGTAAATGGAACATACTCCGATTGGACTAATGTGGTAAGTGGGGTTTCTCAGGGTACAGTATTAGGTCCTCTCCTTTTTAACATATTTGTTAATGACAGAAGTAGTGCTGGAAAGCATTGTCTCCATTTTTGCTGATGACACTATGTTGTGCAAGGTCATTAAATCAGAAAATTATGTGCTTTCCCTCCAAACGGATTTGCATAAATTGGAGAAATGGGCAACTAAATGGCAGATGAAATTGTATATGAATAAATGTAAAGTTATGCATCTGGAAATAGCCATGCAATTTATAATTTTAATGGAACAAATCGAGGAGTACAAGGACTTGTGGACAACCACCTAGGTAATAGTGCTTAATGCCAAGCAGCATCTGCAAAGGCAAGTAAAATAATAGCATGTTTTAAGAAGGGTATACAAGCCAGGGAAGCAAATATAATATATATATATATATATATATATATATATATATATATATATATATATATATATATATATATCACCGCCACACAGCACCCACCTGCTTAGCATCCATCCCCACCCAGTCCTTGACCGCAGCAATAACCCCAGCATCTAACCCTGCACTTCATCCAACCCCTCTCAGCACCCACCTCACATAGCACTTATCCCTGTCTCTTTTGCTCCACCCGCACAGAACCCCTCCCACCTGTACATTGCTGTCACTTTGCTCTCTTACTTTTTCCCTTGATACACATCTCCAGTGTGCTGAACTGCTCCAGACTGCCACCTCTTGGAGCTTCAGTAAAATTGTTCTTATTTAGACAGGCACACACCAATTTCAGACCAAGGGGGTTGTGTGCAGCCAAAGAGGCTCAGGGGGGCACAGAAGGGTGCCCAGGGGGCTGAGCCATGTTTTGGCGGGCTGTGGGGGGCCACAATTTGTTTTTTTAAATTACACAGCACTGGGCTCCCCAGAGGAGGGCCCTGGTGCACTGCACCACCTGCACCACTGGAAGATCTGCACCTGGTGACAGTGGATTCAATAGATAACTTTAAAAAAGGGATTGGATATATTTTTGATTGTTTGAAAAGGTGATGGAAGGTAAGTGAGGGGAGAGGGGGAAATAATTAGAGGGGTAAAGTGTGAGGAGGGGGGTTTAGGATGAGGAGGGGGGTTGAGGATGAGGAGGGGGCTTTAGGATGAGGAGGAGGGTTGAGGAGGGGGGTTGAGAATGGGGGGGTTGAGGATGAGGAGGCTAGTTGAGGATGAGGAGAGAGGTTGAGGATGAGGAGGGGGGGTTGAGGATGGGGGGGGTTGAGGATTAGGAGAGAGGTTGAGGAGGGGGGTTGATGATGAGGAGGGGGTTGAGGATGAGGAGCGGGGCTGAGGTTGAGGAGGATTGAGGATGAGAAGGGGAGTTGAGAGAGGAGTTGAGGAGAGAGGATGAGGAGCGTGGTTGAGGAGGGTGATAAGGGAGGGGGAGGGAAAGAGACACGGAAGGGACGGGAGGGAGAGGAGGGGAAGAGACACAAGGGAGGGAGAGGAGGGGAAGAGACACAGGGGAGGGAGAGGGGAGAAGAGACACAGGGGAGAGAGAGGAGGGACACAAGAAAGGGGCACAGAGGGCCAGAGCTTTACATGTAACAAAGTAACATCCCATATTTATAGTTTCATTAGCTGGTATCATACTGTCATTGATTTGAATAGTATGTCAGTTTTTTAGTTTTTTTTTATATAAAGTATACAAAAGTGATATATATATATATATATATATATATATATATATATATATATATATATATATATCTTCTTACCTACAGTATTCTTGAACACTTTTCTGCCTGGCTCCCTCACTTTCTCTCCTCCAATGTTCCTTCACTGGTACTTGGAGATTTTAACATTGCTGTTGACACTCGCACCTCCCCAGCAGCAGCCAAACTGCTTGCACTCACCTCTTCCCTTGGCCTCTCACAACTAGCAGATTCTTCAACTCATCATGCTGGACATTCTCTCGACCTTATCTTCACCAATCTCAGCACAACCTCCTACCCAGTCATCCATACTGCTATTATCCACTCGCCTCACTACCTGTCCTCTAGATCCTATTCCATCTCAGCTTATCCCTCCGCCCTCAACCACACTAATCCCAGCTCTCACACACCTATCCAACCTTTTCATAAATACTGGCACGTTTCCATCTTCCCTAAAACATGCCATAACATTCCACTGAGACAGCTCTCAGTAAAGTCAAAAGGTCACTTTTCCATTCTACTACTTCTAGATCTCTCTGCTGCCTTTGACACAGTCGACCATCCACTTCTACTCCATATCCTCTCCTCCCTCGGTATTAAAGACACTGCTTTCTTGTGGTTCTCATCATACCTACAAAATCGATCATTCAGTGTCTCCTTCTCTGACACCTTTTTTTCTACCTACCCCCTGTCTGTTTATGTACCCCAAGGTTCAGTCATAGGCCCCCTGCTCTTCTCCAACTACACATCCTCACTTGGTACCCTAATACACTCTTTTGGGGCTTCAGTATCATCTCTACGCAGATGACACTCAAATCTACCTCTCATCACCAGATCTATCCCCCTCTCTTCTAACACACGTCTCCAACTGCCTTTCTAGTATATCCTCTTGGTTGTCCACCCACCATCTCATAATCAACATGTCTAAGACTGAGCTCCTAATCTTCCCTCCCTCTACCACAGCATCAATTCCTCACATCTCTCTCACTGTCAACAATGACAGCATCACCCCCACCTACCAAGCCCGTTGCCTTGGGGTCCTACTGGACCCCGCCCTGTCTTTCATCCCTTGCATACAGTCACTAACCAAATCTTGCCTTCTCCATCTAAAAAATATCTCTAGAATGTGCCACTATCTTACACAAGACACAACTAAAATCCTAATATACTCTCTCATCATCACTTGATTTGACTACTGTAACTCGCTTCTTGCTGCCCTACCACTTGACTATCCCCACTTCAATCCATAATGAACGCCTCTGCTAGACTCATCTTCCGTACACAACGTTCATTGTCAGCATCACCTCTCTGTCAATTACTCAACTGGCTTCCCTTAGCCTCCAGAATAAAATGTAAAATCATGGCCCTAACTTACAAAGCCCTCAGCAATTGCGCACCCCCTTACATCTCTGCTCTCATCTCCAAATAT
Organism: Discoglossus pictus; assembly: GCA_027410445.1. Classification (NCBI taxonomy): domain Eukaryota; kingdom Metazoa; phylum Chordata; class Amphibia; order Anura; family Alytidae; genus Discoglossus; species Discoglossus pictus. The sequence goes on from CM050172.1 coordinate 81,064,723, forward strand.
TCCCCCAACCGCCCTCTTTGTTCTGCTAATGACCTTTTTCTTTCTACAACTCTTGTCACCTCCTCTCATTCTCTCCTTCAGGATTTTTCTCATGTTGCCCCTATTCTCTGGAACTCATTGCCTCGCTCCACCAGATTGTCCTCCTGCCTCAAAACATTCAAAACCTCACTAAAAACGCATCTCTTTAAAGAAGCGTATCATCTTCCACCCTAACACACTAGTAGCTTCTTTCTCCCTCTTTACCACACACAATACCTTTAAGTTGTAAGTCTGCGAGTTTCAATCCTGCAGGGTGCTTTGGGGAAAGCACCATGGACACTGGATTTGAGGCTCAAAGACAGGGCCCTCCTTGCTTTGTTATGTTTTGATTTGTATTTACCTTTGCCTGGAACTTATCTTATGTACAGGACTCCAGAATATGTTGGCGCGTTATGAAAAAATTGTTGCCAAGCTGATTCAAATAATATAATACATTTTGTTTTTAAGTATATAATGTTGCTAGCACTTTGAGATTAATATCTTACTTTTTCCTAAATCCTCTCTTCTTCGATCTTTGGAGATCTTCTTATTAAAGTCTTTGCTGTACAATTCCTAAAGGGTTAATCAAAAATAATGAGGTAATTAATTACTTACACTTACCTGATATAAAAGATTGTCATCCGATGCACTTACTCACTCTCGCCCTTACCCCGCAAGTCCTTGGCAGGTTGCTTTACGGGGCCAATTTAATAGCCGCAAGTCATGCGGCCTACGGTACGGGCTATGGTTTACTACGTTGAGGCTAATAGTCCATCTCTTGTTTAGGTGTTCACAATAATAAAAGGCAAGGTAATTCCAAGAGTGTAAGTATACTCATCTTCTCAGTCCATTGTGAATTAGCCCTCTTGGATGATTGGGGGTCCAGAGTCCTGATGCTGCCAGAGGTTTATGGCACAGCAAGGAGGTATGCTCTTTACATATATATTTAGGGAGTGTGGGACTCACTGGAACCTACTATGAGCCCCCCCCCCCCCCATGGCCAGGAACTCACAATCGGTACTCCCTGCACCTAAAATTAACCCCCACCTGCGCCATCAAATTAAACCCTGCCTCAGGTCTTTAAATTACCCACGGCATCTAAATAGTTAATTTTCATCATGTATTACATTCTGATTGCCTGAAATATGATATCTATTTCAGCAAATCAGAACGCTTCAATGCATTTTTTATGCAGGAGCAAGCACGCCAAGCACCATTTGCAGTTCCTCCTAAGGAGCTCCGTTAGTTTAGAACATTGTGTTTTTTTGGGGGAAGGCCTTTTCCTGGCCCAGAAGATGAGGATCAATGGCTTCAAACGAGAAAGAAGAGTACTGGACTTTCTTCAATCAAGCTGGATAGCCCGCACAGTCCAGGACAGAAGATTGAGGATCAGGGCATCGTTGATCCTCACTTTAGGGTCATTTTTGGCAGGTAAGTGGAATTAATACCCCTTTCTTTTTTACAGGTATGATTTATTTTTTATTTTAATACTGTTTTTTTATATCATGTATTATTTTATTATTTTTAATGTAAGTCTTTTTCTATGTTATTTAAGTCTTTTTTTATTTTATGTAATGTATGTTTTTTTATTTTGTATAATTTGGCTTTTTTATTTTTTGTAATTAGTAGGGTGTTTTTATTTTTATTTTGATTAGTGGGGTTTTTAAATAGGAGGGTTAGTTATTTAATTAGGGGCATTAGTTATTTAATTATGGGGGTTTAGGTATTTATTTAGGTGAGTTAGTTATTTAATTGAGGGGTTAGATTGTTTAATTAGAGGTGTTAGGTAGTTTAATTAGGGAGTTAGGTAGCTTAATTAGGGGTTAGGTAGGTTAATTACGGGGTTAATTAGGTAGTGGGGTATTTTGTAGTTTAATTAGGGGGATAATTAGGTAGTGGGGGGTTAATTTTAATTTATTAGTTTAATGGGGGGTAGAATATTATAGTGTAGAGTAGTGCTTTTACTTAGTGTCATGAGGGTCCTGTGGACCCTCATGACACTTATAGTTTTAATGTTAAATCATGTTAAATCATGGGGGTCTGTACAGACCCCCATGGTATGTGAGGGGATAATTCTTGTCCCTTAGAAGTCTATATAAGGACCCAAGGCAGGGGTTTATTTAATGGTAGCCTGGCTAGTTTAGGCCCTGCAGGGGACCCCTCAGCATGGGGGGGGGGGGGTAATTGAGGGTTAACTGTTCAGATGCCACAGGTCATTTAAAGACCCACAACAGGGGTTAATTTGATGGTGCTGGTCCTTTAAGCATAGGGGGGGTTAATTGAGGGCTAACTGTTTAGATGCTGTGGGTCATTTAAAGACCTGTGGCAGGGGTTAATTTGATGGCGCTGGTCTTTTAAGGATCCGCGCTGCTGGTGGGGGGTTATTTCAGGTGCCAGGAAATCCCAATCAGGACTTCCTGGCTATTAAGGGTTAATTTTAGGTTCCATGGAGTCCAGATCGAGACTCCCTAGCTTTTAGGGGTTAATGGTATGTGAAAGGGGGTCCAGATCGGGACGTCCTGCAGCATGTGGTGGTTAATTTTAGGTGCAAGGGGGTTTAAAAAAACCCTTGCAGGGGTTAACTTTACGGTTTACGGGTTTGACAGATCAAACGGTTTGCGGGAGCGGAGTTTAGATTTCGACATCCCGTAGAGTTTTTCCGCATGTAACCCGCAGGGTAGCTTTACGAGGCCAGTTTAATAGCCGTAAGTCTTAAGGGCCCAGTTAAGGGCTACGGTTTTACAAGTTGGGGGAATTTGATAGGGCCGCAAGTCTGCCCAAGAAAGTTACAGGGGATCTCCTGCATTATGAGCTCACATAAATGACTCCCTGTGTAGAGATTCAGGAGCTACCCTTGTTATCTCCCCCGCACTCATTGCCTTGATTAACATGACCTTATGTCTCCGAGTGGAGTTGTAGTGGCATCAGCCCCTGTTACTCACCCTCTGAGTGGTCTCCCATAGAGGCCATCTCTGCCTGATCAGCTTCTACCCCCCTCCCGATGTAAGTCTCCAATCCTTCCCAGATAGAGCCACATGATCTATTGATCTGACAAGATAGGCCAAAGGCAGACTGCCATGGCAGCCCATTGTAATCTCCTTGGTAAGGAGGTTAATTTTAAGGGTGATGGGTGCCCATTAGGACCTTCTTTCATTAGCTATTTCATTATTTTGGCTCATGTACCAAGAGCTTACATGACTCCTGTCAGTGAGGCAGATGAGGAGCCTATGGCACAGTGTATTTTTTCAGTCTGGTCATGTCAACATTTACCAGTGACTGATGAAGGGCAACTCTGATGACAACAAGGTGAATGACCAGTCGATCTTTAGGAAAAACTTGATTCAGATGTTATTACATGGATTCCAATAGTAACTTGTTGGCACTGTTAACCTTTCACATTGTAATGCAGTGATGAAATATCTGTTGAGAAATACATCTACTGTCTGTAAATCAATCCTGGTCAATGATAAGAGCCTGTATTTATTAAAGGAAGTTGGTAACCAATATAAAATGTATTTTCAAATACTTTACCCCTTTCCTGTGCTGCTGCATGAGTAACATTGTAAAGTTCCTGTGCATCCAAAGTCTCCTTTCAACTCAGGATGTTGATCAGGACAAACCAATATGGCAGATTCCAGAATCGCAGTATTTACATAGCAAGGCAATTAATTGATAGGCTTTATACAGTGTATGTCTTCTATCACTCTAATGCACATGCCAGAAAAAGTGTGTTCCATGTCCCTTTTAACAGATTATTGAACCTCTCAGATGATAATATTTGGACAAAAATATTATCACATCTTCTGTTAGGAGAGCATTTGATTATGTATATGTGTGTGACACCTTGAGCAACATCTAAATAATTTCACAACTGTTAAAAGTTAAACATTAATCTATGTTGGCACACACTGGGGTGTTCTGCAAGCATTTTGCCTGCAGCAACTTGTTAAACATGTATTTAACTTAATTCTAAAGATACTGAACATGTAGAGCTTAGGCAACACATTTATTACATTCATTTGAATCACTTACAGTGCCTTGCAAAAGTATTCACCACCCTTGGTATTTTTTATGTCTTGTTGCCTTACAACCCGGAATTAACATGGATTGTTTGAGGATTTGCATAATTTAATTTACAGAACATGCCCAGAACTTTGAATATTGTGAAGCAAACAACAAATAGGACAAAATAACAGAAAAAGTCAATGTGCATTGCTATTCACCCGCCTAAAGTCAATACTTTGTAGAGCCACCTTTTGCGGCAATCACAGCTCCAAGTCGTTTTGGATAAGTCTCTATGAGCTTGTCACATCTTACCACTGGAATTTTTGCCCATTCCTCCCTGCAAAACTGCGCCAGCTCCTTCAAGTTGGATGGTTTGCGCTTGTGAACAGCAATCTTTAAATCTGACAGATTTTCTATTGGATTGAGGTCCGGGCTTTGACTAGGCCATGCCAACACATTTACATGTTTCCCCTTAAACCACTCAAGTGTTGCTTTAGCAGTGTGTTTGGGGTCATTGTCCTGCTGGAAGGTGAACCTTCGTCCTAGCCTCAAATCACGCACAGAGTGGTACAGGTTATGCTCAAGAATGTCCCTGTATTTAGCACCATCCATCTCTCCCTTAACTCTGACCAGTTTCCCAGTCTGGGCTGCTGAAAAATTATGGTGTTCTTTGGGTGATGTGATGTGTTGGGTTTGCGCCAGACATAGCGTTTTCTTTGATGGACGAAAAGTTCAATTTTAGTCTCATCCGACCAGAGCACCTTCCTCCATACATTTTGAGAGTCTCCCACATGCCTTTTCTAAAATTCGGAATGTGCCATTTTGTTTTTTTTTTGCTGAAAGTAATGGCTTTCTTCTGGCCACTCTGCCATAAAGCCCAACTCTATGGAGCGTACAGCTTATTGTCGTCCTATGTACAGATACTCCAGTCTCCAGTCTCCAGACTCTGCAGCTCCTCCAGGGTTACCTTAGGTCTCTGTGCTGCCTCTCTGATTAATGCCCTCCGTGCCCGGTCCGTGAGTTTTGGTGGCCTGCTGTCTCTTGGCAGGTTTGCTGTTGTGACATGTTCTTTCCATTTGGTTATGATAGATTTGATGGTGCCCCTGTGCATCATCAACGATTTGGATATTTTTTTATACCCTAACCCTGACTTTTACTTCTCAACAACATTATCCCTTACTTGTTTGGAGAGTTCCTTGGTCTGCATGGCAGTGTTTGGTTAGTGGTGCCTCTTGATTAGGTGTTGCAGCCTCTGGTGCCTTTCAAAAAAGGTGTGTATATGTAATGATAGATCATGTGACACTTAGATTGAACACAGGTGGACATCATTTCACTAATTATGTGACTAGTGAAGGTAATTGGTTGCACCAGAGCTTTTTATGGGCTTTATAACAAAGGGGGTGAATACATACGCACATGACAATTTTCTGTTTTCTATTTCAAAAAAATAGTTTTATGTATATATTTTTCTCATTTCACTTCACCCAACTTAGACTATTGTGTTCTGATCCATCACATGAAATCCAGATTAACAAAACATTGAACTTAAGGCTGTAATGTAACAAAATAGGTAAAAGGGAGGGGGGGGGTGAATACTTTTGCAAGGCACTGTATGTACTAAATTCTAGTTATGTGCTTGTTCTGTTCTTTCAATGGCAGTCATTCGCTGTAGCTAAAAATGTTTGTTGTAATTATGCATCATTCTGCATATTCCATGCAGGCTTGAATTTCTTTTACTGTATTTGTCCCTACCACTTCCCATGAAAGGATGCTCCACTTTTCTACTACCTTTCCAGAAAATTAGTACTTTCACACTCCTCAGACTTTCATCTTCCAACTTCAAATCATGACCTTTTGTTCTTGTATTCCCCTTTTCTAGAAACGACCTCCCTTCTGAACTTTATTTGTTATATTTCATGTTTTTATCCCTTCTATCCCCTGAAGCTATATATAACAAAGTCATAAAGTCTTTCCTTCTAATTTGTGTCCATTGAATTGTATTCTAATTTGCTAATATCCTTTTTGAGATATTGTCTCCAGAACCAGATGCAATATTTTTAGTCATGTCTGAAAAAAAGACACTTCTTTGTCAAATATGTATGAAACTAACACTGGGCCCTATTCTATTGCCTAATTGGTAAATGTATACACACTTCAAATCACTCTTAATATTTCCACATATTCGTGTAAGTGTTACTGTCTTTGCTGTCGTGTAAGTCTCGCGTGCCTGGCGTTGTTCGTCTGTCTTTTGCGTTGTGCATTATGTTTATCAGCCGCCATTTTGTTCCCAGCTTCGCCGATTTTCGATCATTAAAAAAGACAAAATATGCTTAAAATTCACTTGCAACCTCACTCACAGGCTCCCTGGCTCTCCCCCTGTGCTCTGTGTGAGTGTGCAAATTTATTTGAGGTAGAAAGGTGCTGGGGAAAGAGTGTTTTTGCCGTCTTCCCCAGTTTGGTATTTTTGGGAGCCCAGCAGTCCAACATACGGGCTGTAATTTTGCGTCCGTCACAAAGTCTAGGAGCCTTGCGATGAGGCCTCATTGCTGCTAAGTCCCGCGTGTCTCGGGAGGCTTGCAAAGCGTGACCACAACTCGCAGTAGTAGTAGTATTCAAATAAAGAACTTCTCAACCTCAAAATCCTCAACCTCTCTCCTCATCCTCAACCCCCTCCTCAACCTCCCCCCTCATCCTCCCTCCTCAACCCCCTCCTCAAACTCCCCATCCTCAACCCCCTCCTCCACCCCCCCCATCCTCAACCCCCTCCTCCATCCCCCCATCCTCATCCTCCTTCCTCAACCCCCCTCCTCAACCTCAACCTCCCTCCTCATCCTCAACCCCCCTCCTCATCCTCAACCCCCTCCTCAACCTCCCTCCTCATCCTCCCTCCTCAACCCCCCTATCCTCAACCTCCCTCCTCAAACCCCCTCCTCAACCCCCCCATCCTCATCCTCCCTCCTCAACCCCCCTATCCTCAACCCCCTCCTCAACCTCAACTCCCCTATCCTCAACCCCCTCCTCAACCTCAACCCCCTCCTCAACCTCCCTCCTCATTCTAAACCCCTCTCCACATTCTAAACCCCCCCTCCTCATTCTAAACCCCCCTCTCCTCAACCTAAACCCCCCTCCTTCTCAACCTAAATGCCCTTAATACCTCCCCTTCACTTACCTGCTTCTGCTCCGGCCTCCGCTCCGCTCCTTGACCCGGTGACATCACATGTGCGCCAGCGCGCCACGTCATTAGCATATACCGAGGAGGGGGTTTAGGTTGAGGAAGGGGGGTTTAGGTTGAGGAAGGGGGGTTAGAATGCGGAGGGGGTTTAGAGTGAGGAGGGAGGTTGAGGATGAGGAGGGGGGAGGGAATATCGGCGTATAACATGCACCTATGATTTGCCCCCTATTTTCAGGGAGAAAAAGTGCATGTTATACGCCGATAAATACGGTATATATACATATATAACTGTACATTTAAACTTTTTCTTTCTTTAGTGTAGTGTCCCCCACAGCCCCTGCCGCACATCATTCCCCCTCTCCTCCCCTTACACCTCTCCCTTCTCCTCCCCTGCCCCCTTCTTCCTCCCCCTCTCCCCCCTACTCTTACTGTGTAATCCTGGGTATCCTCACCCTACGGCACGTCTTCTAATTACGTGACGTGCGTTTGGCTCCCGGCAACGGTCAGAAGACGTGCCGCAGGGAACAGGTACCCAGGATTACACAGTAAGAGGAGGGAGGAGAGGAGGAAGGGTGGAGCAGGGGGGCTGGATGGTGCGCTGTGGGCGCACTGGGCTCCCTCCAAAACAGAGGCCTAGTTACAATGCACCAGCGGTAGATCTGCCCCTGCATAGTCCTACCCCCATTAAAACCAAGTCATCATTCTAGGAGTAGGTCTCGGCTCCTTAGCGATGACTTTCAGTTCAATTCAATCATATAACTTTCATAGTTCATATACGGTAATTAAACTTACGTAACCTTTCCATGGAAGTAATAAGACTTGGCTCCTCTCCAATTTCCCTGTTGTAAAATGAATGTAAAAATTCTCAGTCTTTTATTAATCAAACAATTGTGAAATGGAATACAATATTTCCTGGTGGCACAATAGAAATGTGTATTGATGAAGCACAACATTCCTGATTTTTTAACCTATTCAATTTATGCAAATTATGCAGATGACATATATAACTCCTGGGTGGAGGGGTTAACCATTAACAGCTGGTATATGACTTCCACATAGCACATTTACCCTTCAAAATAATCAGAGGAGTCTAATAAGCTAAAAAAATCACCAGGACACTAAAAGTATATATTTTTCAACATAACAGTAAATATTTAAAGATTGATGCGGAATTATATAACCCCTATTCTATTGCAAGCTCGTAATTCCCCCATATGTATGCGGGTTAGAAATTTGCAGTTACTGAGTGATTTAATTGAACAATTACAAGACCGAAAGCCAAATCCGCCAAACCGTGTAACACACATGTAGCATTTCAGGGCATGATCATGATCAATTAAGCAAGCCTGTAACTAGCGATTTAGAGACAGCCAATAGTAAATAAGACCGTCATCATGACATCAGTAAAACATGGCGTTTAAACGTCAATCAATTAGTGTTTAGATGTCTGATATGCGATCGGGCTCGCTATCCAGTGATTTAAAAATCAATCAAAATTAATGAAGAAACTGTTATAGTCTATGTGGGTGGCCTAATATGTATTAACTCCTTGATTCCCGAGATTGATATAACACAGAAATTAAATGTAAAAAAAATAATTTTCTATTGCAGATTTTTGAGTTTGCGACTGTTGTGCAGTTAACTCTAATGTCTTTCATTGCTTTCCCGTATTTTAAAGTCCAGCATTGTGTTTTTGTTTGCTTTTATAGTGATACAAAAAAGGTGTTTAACACCCTTGCGAGTCCTCTCTAGTACTCATTGAATTCTTTGCTACATTTGCCATTTACATGTTTGAAGGCAATTGCGGGCTTGTTGAACTATTGCAATTGAATATCATTTTGTGAATTTAGCAATTGTAACTTTTGCGGGCTTGAAACATCAAAGGAGGAGATAGGACGGAGTTACAATTTTGCCAATCCGCAGTGTTTTTGTAACTCGAAATCGGGTAGCTAAAAGAGGCCAATTAAATAGCAGTAACTTTTACGGGCTACATTACGGGCTTCTGTAAATGTGAATTGCTCAACTGAATAGCGGCCTATCTCTTTATTAAAATATAGGGAGATCTTCATCTTTTCTGTTAAGCACTTCAAAAAATGTGCATGGGTGGGACCTATTTTGGCTGAGTTAATTGTTCAATCAGATTGCTCCACTGCAAGGAACCAATACACAACCCCCACCATTGGTACATAAGATGGCAGTCTGAAAATTCTCCTTACCTATCCAGTTTCTGGCTCACTGAACAAAATGAGGCGAATTTCTCATAACTTTTATTTTTAATTAAGCTTTGCTGCAAGAAAACCAATAAGATTATTGGCTCTTGTTTTTAGAAAGTTTATTTTTTAAAGTTAAACAGCCTATTTTATATTTAGGAGAGAAAATATGGGGTATTTCTATCTTTTTATCATTCTTGGAGTAACTTGACATAATTGATTTGTGTAGCACTCAAGATAAAAAGGATGGGATAAAATGAAGGTTTGCAGACAGAAAGTATAATGTGAGTGGGGAGTTCAAGGAATGAGGGGTATTTTTTAAGTATAAGTGTAGTTTTAAAATAGTAATTTTTTTTTTTTTTTATCACAGTGGTCATTTAATTGGATACGCTCCTTCCCTCATAATCTTGTGTTAGGCTGTCTGCACAAGGCAGAAGATCACAAGTAGAACATATTATTGTACAAGGTTTGGAAATAATCTATAATCTCCTAAAGCCTTGAACTACAACTAAAAATTGTGGGACTTTCATGCCATCATGTTATTCATTTTGTTCTTTTTCACATAAGCCTGCTCCTAGCTTTTTTTTTTAACATGTTTTGTAAATGTTTAGCTGTCTTTGATTTCTGTCCAGATAGAGTACTTTCCATTTACAACCTTTGATTTATGTATCTGGGCACAGATGCAAAAATCTTTCACTCAAATCCACTGTCTATTTTTACGTTAATGGGAGTCCATGAGTAAAATTCTCCTAAGATATTTAATACTTAAAAAAATATTTTTTTAAAAACCTGTTGAAATAAACCAAATTGTGTGCCTTATGAATGGATAAAGAAGAGTTAAAGAGACTGTTAAAGTGCCACAATAATGATCCATCTTTCATTACTTTGTTGTTGTTGTTTAGTCATTCAGTTGCGTCCACACTCTGTGACTCTCTGGACCGCAGCAAGCCAGGTGCATCTCTCAGTCACTGCCCCTCTGAGCTCCATCACGTTCATGCTCATTGCTTCAGTGACCTCATCTATCCATCTCTGCCGTCCCCTTCTACTTGTGCCTTCAATCTTTCCCAGCATCAGAGTATTTTCTAGGGAATCCTGATGTCTCATGATATGGGCAAAATATTTGAGCTTCAGCCTCATGATCATACCTTCTAGAGAACTGTTTGTCTTGATTTCCTGAAGTACTGACTTATTGGATCTTCTTGAAGTCCAAGGGACTCTAAGTAGTTTTCACCAAGATCACAATTCAAAGGCATCAATTCTACAGCCCTCAGACTTCTTTATGGTCCAGCTCTCACATCCTTATGTTACTACTAGTAATATCATAGTTTTAGCCATGTGGACCTTTGTTGATAGTTTAATATCTTTACTTTTTACTAGCTTGTCCAAGCTTGCCATAGCTTTCCTGCCCAGAAGCAAATGTCTTTTAATTTCATGACTGCAATCACCATCCACAGAGATCCTGGATCCCAGGAAAACAAAATCTGTCACTACTCTCTCCACTTCTTCCACATCTATTTGTCAGGAACTGTGATTGCCTTTTGCCCTGATCATCATTTTTTAACGTTAAGCAGCAGGCCAACTTTTGCACTTTCTACTTTTACCCTCATCAATAAGTCCTTTAGTTCCTCCTCACTTTTCAGCCATCAGAGTGGTATCATCAGCGTATCTGAGGTTGTTGATATTTACTCCAGCAATATTGATTCCGGCTTTGGATTCATCCAGTCCAGCCTTACGCATGATGTACTCTGCATATAATTTGAATAAATAATGTGACAATATACAAACTTGTCGCATTCCCTTTCCGATCTTGATCTATTCGGTTGTCCCATATTCGGTTCTGACCGTTACTCCTCGGTGCACATACAGATTATCTTTAAGAAGTTGACACATTTTTTTGTAATCCACACAGTCACTGGCTTTAGAGTAGTCTATGAAGCAGAAGTAAATGCTTTTCTGGAACTCTCTTGCTTTCTCTATTTTCCATCAGACATTGGCAATTTGATCTCTTGTGCCTCTTCCGCTGCGGAACCCGGCTTGCACAACTGGTAGTTCCTGGTCGTTCAGTGTATTCCTGCCACCTCTTTTTATTTGATCTTTTTCTGTTAAGCCCCTACTAGTTTTGTCTTTTATCATGCCCACTTTTGCATGAAAGGTGCATTTGAGGCCCCCAATTTTCTTGAAGAGATCTCTTGATTTACCCATTCAGTTATCTTCTTCGATCTCTTTACATCTCTCCTTGTCTCTTCTTGCTATCCTCTGGAATTCTGCATTCAGTTGGACAAATATTTTCCTATATCCACTACATTTCACTTTCCTTCTTTCCTGGGCTACTTTCAAAGCCTCATCAGATAGCCAATTTGCCTTCTTAATTTTGTTTCTTTTAGGGATATTCTTAGTTGCTGTTTCCTGGATAATGTTGCACATGCACAATGCAGGATTGATAAAGCTAATGGGCATGAGCGAAAGGGGTAAAGGCACAGAGGAAACAAAGTGCCCAGACTGGGGAAGGGGGGAGAGAGCGTGGCATGTGAGGAATAGGAAGGGAGGAATGGAAGGAATAATAGGAAGGGAGGGTGGGAAGGAGTGAGCGAAGGGAGAGAGAGGGAGAGGATGGGAAGGAAGGGTGGGAAGGAGGAAGGGAAGGGAGATGATGGTAAGAGAGGAAGGGAAGGGAGATGATGGGAAGGAGTGAGGGAAGGGAGAGGGAAAGGGTGAAAAGAAGTAAGAGAAGGAAGAAAGAAAAAGGGTGGAAAGGAGTAAGAGAAGGGAGAGAGAAGGGTAGAGAGGGAGTGAGAGAGACAGACACGGGACATAGGGAGAGATAGAAAGGGAGAATATCTCATAACTCTGTAAACTTAGGGTCTTTGTCTGTTTTTTTTTTTTTTTTTTTCTTAGTTACCTTCTGAAATTTATCCAAACAACAATCTATTTGTGATCCTACTTTGAATAAGTTTCACATGCAATCATTTTATCACTTACGATTACCTCCTTAAAATCATACACAGACCCTTAATTACCCAGGGATACTGATTCCATTAAAAAGACTTTGTTCACAAGAAAAAATGAAACAAAGTTAATATCCCAATAATCATAATTATGTATATATACCAGGTACTTTACTGATTGCACTTAAAACAAATGCGCCTTATTAAATTGTGATTCGGCAAATTTAAAAGGGCTCTATATAAGCACACAGCATATTTTATTTACAGAAGTTAAGTGTAAAGTTTATTTACAGTTAGTGAAGACCTTGTTTTTGGACAAAAGTTCACTAACTAAAAAACTTCTGTAAAAAAATATGCTCTGTGCTTATATAGAGCCCTATTAAATTTGCCGAATTGCAATTTAATAAGGCTGTTAATTTACAACTACCTTAAAATACCAACATATTTTGCAAAATGACCTTGACAATTCCTGCGCTATTCACTTCTGCATTTTTGTCTCACATAACTGAATGATTTAGTTAAACAACGAATCTCAACATTACCACAACATAATTCCCAGACCAATTGAGTAACTTTAACATGATATGTTATGTGTGTCTGTTATAAATACTTTTGAATCGAGACAAGTCAAAAATGTATTTCTTATCTGAATCCACTGTTTCTCCCACTCCAAATGTTCTAATCATTCTAGGAAAGAAGATAAAACACCTGTAATCATTAAAATAAAACTGATTGCAATTGTTAAAAATCAAATGCTGTAATTTTTTTTTCATTGTGTTAAAACATTTTTACATTATCAAGTCAAGTTCTCAAAAGAGGATTTTGTAAATCTAACCATAATAAAAATTTGTTGCAGAGGTGCACAGACACCATGGCCCCCAATCATTTGAGATTTCGGGCGATCTGGTAGCCCGTAAGTGAGGTTGCAAGTTACCGTATATACTCGAGTATAATTATATATTATATATATTAAGGCTAAAAAGGGCCCCTTATACTCGAGTCACTCCCCCTATTGTCTCTCTAACCCCCCCGTGTCTCTCTAACCCCCCCCATGTCTCTCTAACCCCCCCGTGTCTCTCTATCCCCCTGTGTCTCTTTCCCTCCCCCGTCCTCATCCTCAACCCCCCTCCTCCTCATCAACCCCCCTCCTCCTCATCAACCCCCTCCTCAACCCCCTCCTCACCGTCTCCCCTCTGAATACCTCCCCCTCACTTACCTGCTTCTTCTCCGGCCTCTGCTCTGTCTTGACCCCGGCGCGCATGTAACGTCACATGCGCCTCACGTCATTAGCAGTAGGGAGGTTGGGGGGGGGGGTGAGGAGGGGGATGAGGATGGGGCGGTTGAGGATGGGGGAGTTGAGGATGGGGGTTGAGAAGGGGGTTGATGAGGAGGGGGGGGTGAGGAGGGGGTTGATGAGGAGGAGGGAGGTTGAGGTTGAGGAGGGGGGTTGAGGTTGAGGGGGGGTGAGAAGGGGGATGAGGATGGGGGGGTTGAGGATGAGGATGGGGGGGTTGAGGAGAAGGGTGAGGAGGGGGGTTGAGGATGGGGGGTTGAGGTTGAGGGGGGGTGAGAAGGGGGTTGAGGATGGGGGGTTGAGGGGGGAGGATGAGGATGGGGGGTTGAGGGAGGAGGATGAGGATGGGGGGGTTGAGGAGTGAGGTTGAGGGGGGGTTGAGGAGGGAGGATGAGGAGGGGGTTGAGGATGAGGGGGGAGGTTGAGGATGAGGAGGGAGGTTGAGGAGGGGGTTGAGGATGAGGAGGGAGGTTGAGGAGGGAGGTTGAGGATGAGGAAGGAGGTTGAGGATGAGGAGGGGGGTTGGGGTTGAGGAGGGGGTTGAGGATGGGGGGGTTGAGGATGAGGGGGGAGGTTGAGGATGAGGAGGGAGGTTGAGGAGTGGGGTTGAGAATGAGGAGGTGGGTTGAGGAGGTTGATAAGGGAGGGTGGAAGAGTCACAGGGAAGGGAGAGGGGAGAAGAGACACGGGAGAGAGAGGGGGGACACAGGGGGCAGCACATTTCCCACCCTCTGCTTATACTCGAGTCACTCATTTTACCCAGTATTTTGTGGTAAAATAGGTGCCTCGGCTTATACTCGGGTCGGCTTATACTCGAGTATATATGGTTATTTGCTATTTAATTGGTGTCTTTTTTGCAGGTTACGAGTTATAAATATCATAGTTACATAGTTACATAGTAATTAAGGTTGAAAAAAGACTTTCAGTCCATCAAGTTCAACCTTTTAAGATCTCCTCTGATCTGCAATATGCGGATTAGTTATTAATTAATTAGTTGTTAAATAATTATTAATAGTATAGTATTGGAGGATGAATAAAGAGTTAGTCCATCAAGTTCAACCCGTTAGATCTCTATTGATCTTTTTGATATGTGGACTATTTGTTATTAATTGTTAATTGATCCAGAGGAAGGCAAACACAAAAAAAACAAAAACATTGAAACTTTGCCAATTGTCTCATAAGGGGGAAAAAAGCAAAATTCCTTCCTGACCCCAGAAACTGGCGATCAAATTTCTCCCTGGATCAATATTCCTTGCTAGTTATCTAGGATAGCCTTGAATGCCCTCTTCATAACTTAGCCCCTTCATTCCCCTTATTAGTTTTGTTGCCCTTCTCTGTACTTTTTCCAGCTCTAAAATGTCCTTTTTATGAAGTGGTGCCCAAAATTGTATCAACTGTTTAAACTTTATTTCTGATTTTCACTTTATATTCATATTAATTGCATTTCTTTCCACAAATTTGGATATTTTCATGTGATATCTAATTGAGAATACTTTTGGTTTGTCATCATGTGATCAATAAAAGTCATATATATACACACTGAACATTGAAACTTGGGAGCACCCCGAAATTCTGTGTTTGGGGGGGCCTTGACTGTTGATTGTTTACTAGACCCAAATTATAGCAGTGCTGTACCAAATAATACATTAGACAGATATTTATTTTTTTACATAAAGTTATTTTTAGATTTATTACTTACACACAATATCATAAAAATATTGCAATGAACGATAGACGGTTTATTGATCTAATTCAGCGAGGATGCCAAAAAATGTGTTTTTTTTCTCCCTGTTATGCCAATCAAAGTGAATATTTAATATGATTATAAAAGGTTATAATACATACTTTATTTTGTAAACACAGCATTTCTCCTTTTTTATTACTTTCACATGATAGTTTACTATAAGAAATACTTAACGAAAAATAAAACTGTGTAGTTATAGCTTATAAAAAAGTATCATGAATGCAAAACTACCAGAAGTGGAATGGTTTTAATTGTTTATGAACATAGCACTGGAATTAATCTCCAGTATTATGGCTGCTAAAGATTTTCAGCCTTATTAAATTGCGATTTGGCCAATTGAATAGGGCTCTATATAAGCACAGAGCATATTTTTTTACAGAAGCTTTTAGTTAGTGAAGACCTTGCTTTTGGATAGAAGTTCACTAACTAAAAACTTCTGTAAAATTTTTTTTGTATGTGCTTATATAGAGCCCTATTCAATTGGCCAAATCACAATTTAATAAGGCTGTTTGTTAGTACAATTCTCCTACAATAATTTGTCATGATGAGTGTTAGGAAATGTTGCACAATGTTTACGGTTACGTGCTATGTTTTAATTTACGTGTTGATGATTAAAGAAATTACATGCCCAATCTTTACTTTTTCACATGGCTTTACACAGAAGCCTATGGTTTGAGAGCTTCAGGGAGGAATTCACAATTACTGGCAATGAATTGGGATTAGCAAGACATGTCAGATTGGGTGGATATCAAAGACTGATTGACAGTTACAATTTCAATCCTCAGTGTACGTTACTCTAGGAAAATGTCATTTACATGTTAT
Organism: Discoglossus pictus; assembly: GCA_027410445.1. Lineage (NCBI taxonomy): Eukaryota > Metazoa > Chordata > Amphibia > Anura > Alytidae > Discoglossus > Discoglossus pictus. The sequence continues at coordinate 81,080,933 of CM050172.1, forward strand.
TAACTCGTTTTAAATGATGCCATATTTGGACCCTCCAATGTGTCACTTTAATATGATATACTCTTTACAGATTGGGTCCAAGAGGTGCTTACAATAGTGGTGAAGATGCAAACCTATTTGAGTGGAGAATGGTTGGACAATGGTTACTCGAAGACTACAAAGACTAGCAATTGCTGCAAAATAAAATGTAAGTGTATTGGATTAAAAAAGCAGAAAAACATTTATAATATCTCCAATTACTTTTGTTAAGGGCATGCCAAAATGGAGATTTGAAAGTCCCTTTAAACAGAATTATAATAAATAAAATTCACTTCTGTCGCTAGTATTTCAGTCAGAATCAAATTAACATACATGCTGTAAAATTATTGGCAAAATTATATTATATTTTTTATTGTGTGTTTTAAGCCTTTATGAATATTGATCATGATAAAAACAAAAATGAGTATTGCAGAGATAGTCTTCTCATGCTAGTATTACTTTCAATTAAATATCCACAGAACAGTCAAAAAATATATAGACAAAGTATATGAAGGATTGCTCCAAGGATTTTGTAAATCTAACCATAATAAAAATTTGTTGCAGAGGTGCACAGACACCATGGCCCCCATTCATTTGAGGTTTTGGGTGATCTGCTAGCCCGTAAGTGAGGTTGCAAGTTAATTTGCTATTCAACTGGTGTCTTTTTGCAGCTTACGAGTTACAGCCTTGAATAAATTGCGATGGTTAAACCCGTAACTTACAGCGTCCCGAAGCCTTTGATCTTTCACTTTCGCAAGAGTTACAATGGCTAAAGTCGCAAATTGCCATTCAATTGCTCAATTTTCCCAAGCCTGCAAATGTTTTCACACCCGTAGATCCAACAAATCCTAGAGAGGACTTGCAAGGGGTTAAACACCTATTCGTAGCACTGTAAATGCAAATAAAAAATCAATACTGCACTGTAAATAAAGGGGAAAGTGATGAAAGGCATTAGAATCAATTGCACAACAGTCTCAAACCCGCAAAGGATATTAAACACATTTTTATGTTTCATTTCGGGGCTAAATCGATCTTGGGTATCAATGAGTTAATAAATATCAGGCCACCCATATGGACTAGAACAGTATTGGCATTCATTTTCATAATTCTTTATTTTGCGGGTTTGCAAATCTGATCGCATATCGGACCCCCAAACCTAATTGATTGACATGTAACCTCCATGTTTTACTGCTGTAATAATGACAGTTTCATTTTCTATTGGCTTATTCAAAATGGGAGGTTACAGGCTTGCTTAATTGATAATTTTCCCGCCCTGAACTGCTACGAACCAGTGCATGGTTTACAGTTTCGGCTTTGGGACAGAAACTTGTGGGCTTGAGCAATTGAATAGCCTCGCAATCAGAGACCAACGGTAGCTCGCAACACACCCAAAGACACTCGGCCGTCTGCGATAGAGTTGCGGGCTTGGAATTGAATGTGGCTCTATGTTTATTGTACTACTCTAAAAAAGAAGAAAACTCCTGATGAAATCAGGACCAAAGCATATCTATATGTGCACACAAACAACTCTAATCATATAAATAGAAAAAACATCCAATGTATTTAATAAAAAATCATGCTTTATACCACACATGTGTTACACTTCCCAAAATTATGAATACGGCACCTATCACATATTATTGTTGTCGTAATTTTGAGTTATCCTCATGCAATGTTAAAAATTGAAGGCCTTGCGATGAGCACCGAAGGCGCTCATCGCCAGGCCTGTAGGAATTAGGCTGAAATGAGCGCCGAAGGACCATAGGACTTAGGACCAAAACCAGTAAATGCTACTGCAGGCCACGCAAGCTGAGGACCAAAGTTGCGGGGCTGCACTAAATTACGGATTTAATGGCCAAACCAAGGAACTGGAAAGAACAGCAAAAAAAACAAATATGCCTCAAAATAACTTACACACTCACACACAGCACAGGAGGAGAGCCAGGGAGCCTGGGAGTGAGGTTGCAAGTTAATTTGTGGGATATTTGGCGTTTTTTTCACACTAGAAAATCGCCTAAGCAAGAAAAAGAATGGTGGCCGAAAAAACTTAACCTGATAAAAACGAGGCCAAAGGCAGTAAAAAAGAGCCCCAAGCCAGTAACACTTAACCGAAGCCAATAACATTTAACCCAAGCCAGTAACCCTTAACCTGAGTCAGTAACACTTAACCCAAGGCAGTAACGAAGGTGCTCAGAGGGGTCATAGCCTCCCAATGTGTGGCAAACGGCATTGCCAGGCTTAAAATTTTATTGGCCTCATTTTTGATGGGCAGTTCCCTAGTTAATCCTAAAACCTATTCTGATATGGAGCACATAATAAATATATCTCTAAGTATTCATTGCATGCCCTACATGATATACTTATAATACTAATTATAAGATATCACAACACATATTGCACTACTGGGAACTCATCTAACCAACCAAAGCTTAGTCTCTGTAACATCAGAATATGTATGGAGTTTTATGTAATCCAAATTGGTTTCTCACCTTCCAGATCCCATACTCCAGAGTATGTATGCGTCTTGGTCTGTTGGAGATATAATGTACTAATAGCACAATAGAAGCATTATTATGGCAAGTTAGGCAAAATAAAGTAGTCCATACTAGTATGGTTAGTGCAGAGGAGATAATGGTCCAAATCTTAGATCAGGCGTATGTTAGAAGCATTATTAACAGTCTACGTTAAATCATTTATCCACTGTGGATCATCTCAATGTGTGAGGAATTGACTCTGCTAAGATTCGAACCCTGGTTTGCATGTTGCTAAACCTCTTCCTTACCGGTACACCAGCCTGCCTCTTGCCGATTTGCCTGAGATCTGATACCTTGACTCTAAAAGCAATGAAATCAGTGACAACTCTCTTTAGCTGTGTCTGGTCAGCTGTCTGGCTCTTGGCCTATATAAGGCACTTCATGTCTCTGTATCCTTGCCAGATTATTGTGTGGTTCCTGATCACTTCAATAAAGCTTGTTCCTGTTTCACCTACAAGTTGCTGAACTGGATTATTGCTGACCTTGGCTGCTGGTCTCCACAACCTTGTGATTCCTATATCATTACACAATGATCTCCTACCTCCCCGATTTTCACTTTGTGCTGAATACCGTTGTATTGCTTCCCCTGATCCTCAGCTTACTCTCCAGCTTATGTGAGTCCCAGTATGCAAATCTGGCAGCCGTTCCCAGGATATCATGTAAATAAAAAATAACTTAGTACATCCACCCTTAATTTTATCACAATATCTAAGCACTTAACTAAGCTATATCGCAGGTTATTATTATTTACTAGCGAATTGCCCGTCAAAAAATGATGGCAATGAAATTGTAAGGTAGCTAATGCTGTTTGGTGAGTACTACTGAAATATTGAATACATTAATAAATGAATATACTTTACCTTTTTTGAAGCATTGTGTTGAAGAGCTGGCAATCTGTTTTGATGTTGCTGCAGCATCAGTGGTGTGGAGCTGCTGTGTAAGCGTGATGAATGTGTGCAGTGTAATAGTGTGTGTGCGCGAGAACAAACCGTTAGCGTAGTTGTGTACTTGTGGGTAATGTGTAATGGTGGGTAATGTGTGGTATGCGTCTTAGCGGAATATCCGTAGGTCGTTTGTGGTGTTTTGCGAGTTTCTTGTTGTGTTTTGCGTGTTTAGAGTGCTGTAGCCTCGTTTTCATTTTGTTCTGCGGCCATTTTTTCTCTTGCTTAGCGAATTTTGTAGTGTTCAAACTGTCTCGTATGTTGTTTGCATTGTGAGGTAAAGTTTGCGAAGGTCGTAGTTGGTGTGGCGTGTTGTTTGCGTTGCGACATAAAGTTTGTGAGGGTCGCAGTTGTTGGCAAGGAGCGCCTTCGGCACTCCATGCCAGCAACTAAGGCCCTCGCTATGCAAGGTACGTGGCTCGCTTCGTGAGGGCCGCGGGCCAGGGATTCAGTTGCTGGTTTGGCGCTCCATGCCAGCAACTGAGGCCCTCACCCGCTGCCCTCACTACTCGAGTGCCGCGGGCTCGCTGCAAGGGCCGCGGGCTCGTTATGCGAGCCCGCAATTGTGAGCAACGGCTCTGGCAGGCTTGCCTGCTCACAACTATATATGTGATCGTTTTATTATACAAAGAGTGTGTATTTGTATCAATGCAGTGTTTTCATAGAAAATCATATATCTGTAAAAAAAAAGAGGAGAGAGGGGGGGAGAGAGGAGAGAAGGAGAATGAGAGGTGAGGGGGATGAGAATGAGAGGGGGAGAGAAGGGGGGGGAGAGGGGAGAGAAGGGGGGGAAGAGGGGAGAGAAGTAGATCTCTTGGATGAGAGCTTAGGTAAATTTATAATAATGGTAACATTTTTGCACTTTTAGATTAATTAACCTCTAAAGGTCTTAATAAATCTCCTGCCTTTACAATAGGCAGGGGTCATAAAATTTCACATATAGCCTTAAAGGAAGGGGGTTAGAATCCATAGGACATTAAGTAGTGACATATGGAGGGCGGATAGGGGATGGTTGGTTGGGGGGGAGAAGACTGAGGAAGGGGTGAAAGAGGGGATGGAAATATGCATATATTGGATTTGTCTTTTTTTTAATTTTCTTTTTTTTTTTTTTTTTTCCTTATTGGTGGTAGAGAAATAGCCTTCTATTAAAGAAGGGAAATATACATAGAGGATAATATAAGGTCTTAGATACAATGTTAGCACCGGTCACTTTAATTAAGAGGTTAAAAGCTTAACAGATATGTTTATAGATAGGATTTGGCACCGTCATATTTAATGATAAAAATGTAGTGATAAGGATGACTTAAGAAATCTCAACAAATGAAGTATTGACACCTGATTATAAGAAATTTACAGAGTTGGAATTGGGCAATAGAGGCCGTTTATGTATGTATATGTATATATATGTATATATATATGTATATATATATGTATGTATATGTATATATATGTATATATATATGTATATATATATGTATGTATATATATAGGTATGTATGTGTATAGGATGTGAAGGGCTTGTTAATACATTTCACTTTTCCGTTTTTGGATTTGTGTTTCATTTTTTTTTTTTTTTTTTTTTTTTTTATGTTTGTTCCCTCAAATTCTGAGGTAAAGATTTTGTCAGAAATGCTTTAATAATCCTGCATAGATAGATGCTTATAGGTTTTTGAGAGACTGGGAGGTAGCTGCCTCCATTAGAAAGGTTCACCTACCACTTCTAAACATTGGCTAATCAGCCCGTAGGAGTTCGACCCAACATGAGAGATAGGATGGGTCATATTCGGTATGTTTGTAGTCAGTATATATGTTTAAAGGAACAGAGAAGCACAAATTTAAATAGTGAGGATAGGAAGGGGAAACATAGGTTAAGAGGAATTAAGTCAATAAAGAAACTATGTCATTAAGGATAATATCACATAACACCAATGGATTGAATATGCCCATTAAAAGAAAAATTGCATTTTCAGAATATAATAAATCAGGTGCAGAAATAATCTGCCTACAAGAAACACATCTGAAAAGGAAGCATAACCATCTATTAAATAATAAATCTTTTTTGAAGAGAGTAGATGCTAATTATACTAGTAAAACGAGGGGAGTCTCGATATTATTTAAAGCTAATTTAGTGGTGGAGGAAGAGTTTAAAAAGATTGATATAGAGGGAAGATATATATTGTGGGTAGGAGAAATAAATAAAAGCATCTACACAATTGTAAATATATATGCCCCAAATAAGAATCAAGAGAGATTTCTTATAAAAATATTGAAGTTAGTTCATAAATATAAAAAAGGAAAAGTTATTATATGTGGAGACTTAAATTTAGCTATGGATCCAGTTCAGGATAGATCAAAATCTAAATATAAGAAAAATAATAATACTTTGAGTTATTTAAGATTAAGAATTAAAAAATTAATGATCGAGCTTGACCTCTTTGATATTTGGAGAACATTTAATCCAGAAAAGATAGAGTTTACATATCACTCAAAGAAATATAATGTATACTCCAGAATAGATTATTTCTTGGGGGATCCTTCAGTCGTATACGATACAAAAAAAATAACTATCTTATCTACTGCACTATCAGATCACTTTCCACTGATGTTGGAACTAAAAGGGGTTGAAACCTATGGTAAAATAAGAAAGTGGAGAATAGAACCTCTGATTTTAAAAGATAAGATATATATAGAAGAAATAAGAACAGCTATTAGAGAATTTATGCGCTTAAATATAGATTCAGTATCATCTCCTTCACTCATATGGTGTACATTAAAAGCATTTGTTAGAGGCATTCTAATAGAAAAAGAAGCGCAAATGAAGAGAGCTAGGGGAACAACCCTAAGAAATCTTTATATTCAGTTAGATATATTACAGAATAGCAATAAAAATCTTCCATCTATGCAAAAGATGGAAAAAATTAAAGATATCGATTTACAAATTAAAAAGATCTTTCAGTTAATTCAAGATAGAATGGTTTGGAAAGCACTACAAAACAACTACCTCATGGGAGGAAAAATGGGGAAATATTTGGCCAATAAAGTTAAGAATCAAAAAATTCAAAACCATATCCAGGGACTCAGGGGAGAAGATAATCAGCTATATAACCATCCAGAAAAAATTGGCAACATATTTTTCCAATACTACTCAGAATTATATAATATTGAGAAGCCGAAAGATTTTCAGAAACCTAGTTTAAGTGAGATAAAAAACTTTTTGAAGGATATTAAATTCCCTAAGATATCAGAGGAAGAATTATTATATCTAAATGAACCAATAACGGAGAAAGAGATAATAAAGGTTATTATTGAAACAAAAAACAATAAGGCCCCTGGTATTGATGGCCTAGATAAACTATTCTATACAACGTTTAAAGACCAGCTGGCCCCTTTATTGGCCAGTATGTTTAATGAGATTAAGAACAGCGGCATTATTAGAGAGGAGTTAACTGAAGCAAAAATTATAAATATACTAAAAGAAGGAAAAGACCCGGAAGATAGGAAGAGCTATAGACCTATCTCTCTTATTAATTATGATTTAAAAATATATTCTAAGGTGTTAACTAATCGTTTGATCCCTTTAATTCCACAGTTGATTAATCCAGAGCAGACAGGATTTGTTAAGTCCCGACAAGGAGGGGATAATATAAGAACATTGATAGATATTCTCTCCATAGGGAGGAGTGATGGGGGCCCCAGTTTGGCTCTGTCGATAGATGCAGAGAAAGCCTTTGACAGAGTCAGCTGGGACTTCCTTAAGATTGCCTTGGAATGTTATGGACTAGAGGAATTTGCTTCTAAAGCAATTATGGCTCTTTATATTAACCCTACAGCTAAGATTAGTGGGCCTAATTATGAAACATCTTTTTTTCCCATAAAAAATGGAACTAGGCAGGGCTGTCCCTTCTCTCCCATATTATTTAATCTTTATGTGGAGCCTCTTCTATTGAAAATAAGGGAAGCAAAGGATATTGAGGGAGTAAAAGTCGGTCTTAAAGAGTATAAAATTGCTATATATGCAGATGACCTGATAGTTATTTTGAAGAACCCTATCCAATCTTTGGGAGCTCTTGATATCATCTTTAAAGAATTTGGAAGACTCTCTTATTATAAGGTCAACCATGAGAAATCAGATATTATATGGAGGGATCTCTCCTTTGAAGAAATTACAAGTTTAAAAAGCTCATTTAACTTTAAATGGAACTCTAATAAAATAAGTCATCTGGGTATAGACCTATCATTCAAGGTTAATAAGATTTTGAAATCTAATCTAGAAAAGATATGGAAACAGATTCAGAAAATCCTCTTAGAGTGGAAAGATGTAAAATTTGCATGGTCAGCTAGAATCGCAATTAGTAAGATGATATTGATCCCTAAAATAATTTATATCCTTAGAACAATTCCGGAAGTTCCGCCAAAATATTGGATTGTTAAACTGCAAAGAGGTATAGATGCATTTATTTTGGGTGGTAAAAGAACTAGAATCCCTCTTTCAATTACCAAAAGACCCATGCTTAAGGGTGGATTGGCATCACCCTCTATAAGAGATTTATATAATGCTATTGCCTTCTCTCAAATTATGATATGGAGTACTCCTGCCATTAATCCAGGTTGGAAGTCCTTAGAATACGATATATTAAAAATAGACACTCCTAATACATTGCTGTGGATTGATGGGTTAAATGATGTCAAGAGTGAACGGCTACCCAGAGGAGTAAGAACATTGTTACAATTCTGGGTGACAAATAGAGATAAATTGAACCTTTCGAGATATCCTTCGTTAGGTGCCCCTATAGAGTGTCTCTTATCACCGTTTAATGTTGACTTAATAGGTGGATGGAAATTGCAGGAAATATCCCTTATAGATGATCTCTACGCATCTGGTGTCCAACTATCCTGGTCTAACTTGAAACAAAAATATAAACTTAAGAACAACCAATGGTTGGCATTTAGATCTTTACAATCCTTGGTGAAAGCAAAGGGATATGGTAAAAAGATTAGCTATTCGATTACTGACTTTGAAAGTATGCTATATCAGAAGGCGTTACCGCATAGAATCTCAAGATGTCATAAGATTCTAACGCCACAGGATAAAGTAAATCCAACGAAAGGTATGTTAGAGTGGCAGAAAGATCTACATATATTAATGGACGGAGATAAATGGGAGGAGGCTCTAAAAATCGTAAAAATCTCTTCCTGCTCTAGTAACTATATTGAATTATATTTCAAGTTGATCAATAGATGGTATTGGACACCAGATGCGATTAATAAATTTGCACAGAATAAAGGGAATACATGCTGGAAGGGCTGTGGCATAAACAGTGATTCACTCCATGCTTGGTGGAACTGTACAAAAATAAAGCCTTTTTGGAGAGCTTGTACATATCTGATTGACGATATATGTGAGGTAGAGGTTCCTTTTGTTCCAGAGCTGCTCCTATCACATATATAGTTGTGAGCATACGGGTCAGCTCGACCCGTTGCTCACGCTTGCGGGCTCGCATAGCGAGCCCGCGGCCCTCGCGAAGCGAGGGCCTCAGTTGCTGGCGCGCTCCATGCCAGCAACTGAGGCCCTCGCGAAGCACACCGGCAACTGAGTGAGCCCGCTACGCGCCCATCATCCTGTGTCCAAGGCCCAGTGTTAGGAGGCGGCGCTCCAAGCCTCTTCCGGGTCACTGCCTTTCTGATCGGCCGCTCTCGGTGCCCCCGTCCCGGCCTCATATGATGCTGCAGTGCCCGGACAGCACCAGGTGAGCTGGCCCGTGCATTGCACGCGAAGCGAGGGCCTCAATTGGGGCCCTCGGAGCACACCGGCCTGTAATAGGACCTCCACCCTGAGGCACATAGGCCTGTAATATCACCCCCACACCGGGCATATACCCTCCCATCACCCTGTGTCCTTTCTTTTAAGGTATTTTTTCACACACCGGCCTGTAATAGGACCTCCACCCTGAGGCACATAGGCCTGTAATATCACCCCACACCGGGCATATACCCTCCCATCACCCTGTGTCCTTTCTTTTAGGGTATTTTTTTATTTGTTTAAATGTTTTGGGTATTTTTTAACAATATTAATAAAAGTTGCACTTTTTTAATTTGATTTTGGTCTGGTAACAATTCAGGGAAAGAAACAATGGGGATTTGCTGGTTTCATAAAAGCGTGCTTTTTTCACTTTGCTTCATGTTTAGTGAATCTAGCTGACAGTACAAATGTAAAGAAAATACGTCACATTATTCAGATTTTTGTTATTAATGGGAAGCAGCAAGTGGAGCATCCTCTATATCAAGTCACCAGAAATATTTTTTGAGTCAGATTGCAAAATTGCATTTTGAACTTTAGTTAATAAAGCTTTGTAATAAAATAACTTACAAATTAGGTTTCATCATTTACATTATCACATATCACATATATAGTTGTAGCGAGCCCTCGCGAAGCACACCGGCAACTGAGTGAGCCCGCTACCCTCCCATCACCCTGTGTCCAAGGCGAGAGAAAAAATGGCTGCCGAACAAAACGAAAATGAGGCTACAGCACTGTAAACACGCAAAACACCACAAGAAACACGCAAAACACCACAAAACACCTACGGATATTCCGCAAAGACGCATACCACACATTACCCGCCATTTTAGAACAATGCGGAAGTACACCACTACGCTAACGGTTTCGTCTCGCGCACGCACAGTATTACACTGCACACATTCATCACGCTTACACAGCACCTCCACACCACTAATGCTGCAGCAACATCAAAACAGATTGTCAGCTCTTCAACACAATGCTTCCTGCATATATTACTTCAAAATAGGTAAAGTATATTAATTTATTAATCTATTAGTTATTTTATTATTATACACCAAACAGCATTAGCTCACTTACAATTTGATTGCCGTCATTTTTTGACGGGCAATTCGCTAGTTACATATAAACATAAGGGAGACTTTTCCAAAAGTCTACCTCCTGGTCTCTCATATTCTTTTGGTTATTAAAATGTATATTGTGAAATATTGGAAATCAGAGTCCTCCCCATCTCTTCAAGAAATTATAAATTGTGTTATAAGAAATAGAAAGTTTGAAGTCCAAGGAGAGAGCTTAGTCAAGCGAACTGGAAGAAAAGGACTAGACAGATGGTCTGTTTGGGATAGTTATTGTAATAGAAAGGTTAATATATGAGAAATTATGTTTGATAATTGGTTACCATTGGTGTTATATGCTTTTGCTGTTAAATCAGATTTTCTCTTTCCCTTTGCTTTTCTCCGTCTCTCTTTCTCCCTTCCTTTTCTTTTCTCTTCTCTGCTCCTATTGGAGTGGGGGGAGGGAGGGGAGGTGGAGGGAGGGGGTAGGGGAAGGGAAGAGGAAAGAGATTTTGTTTTACTGTTTTCTATTTTCCTTCTTCACCCGAGTCTCCCCAGAAGCACATGATTTCTGTGCTAAACTATTAAGAGAGAAGGGGAGGGAGGGGAATGAGAAGGGGAGGGAGGGGGAATGAGAAGGGGAGGGAGGGGGGGATAGGGGGAACAAAGGGGGAGAGAAGGGGAGGAGAGGGGGCAGAGAAGGGGAGGAGAGGGGCAGAGAAGGGGAGGAGAGGGGCAGAGAAGGGGAGGAGAGGGGGGGAGAGAAGGGGAGGAGAGGGGGGGAGAGAAGAAGAGGGAGGGGGAGTGAGGGGAGGGAGGCGGAGTTAGGGGAGGAGGAGTTAGGGGAGGGAGGGGGAGTTAGGGGAGGGAGAGAGAAGAAGAGGAGAAGAAAAGGGGGGAGAGAAGGGGAGGAGAGAAGGGGAGGTGGGAGTGGGAGGGAGAGGGGAAGAGAGAAGATGAGGGAGGGGGAATGAGAAGGGGAGGGAGGGGGAATGTGAATGTGAGGGAGGGGGAGGGGGAATGAGAAGGGGAGGGAGGGGAACAAAGGGGGAGAGAAGGGGAGGAGAGGGGGCAGAGAAGGGGAGGAGCGGGTGCGAGAGAAGGGGAGGAGAGGGGGGAGAGGGGAGGAGAGGGGGGAGAGAAAGGGAGGAGAGGGGGGAGAGAAGAAGAGGGAGGGGGAGTGAGGGGAGGGAGAGAGAAGGAGAGGAGAAGAAAAGGGGGAGAGAAGGGGAGGAGAGAAGGGGAAGAGAGGGGGGAGAGAAGGGGCAGAGAGGGGGAGAAGGAGTGTGGAGGTTGGTAGAAGGAGTGTGGGGGGAGATAGATGGGATAGAGGAGGGGGAGAAGATAGGGGAGATATGAGTTGGGTTAGGAGGATTTAAGGTAAAAAGAGAAGAGGTGAGAGGGTTAAAGTCAGAAAGGGAGAGGGTAGTGTGAGGAGAGTAGGCCAAGATATAGGGTGAGAGACAGTGTCAGCCCTTTATCTCCTGGGGGCCCCAGTCTAAGCCTCCCCCCAGGCCATATCCCGACAGCTCTCGGTCCCCTGACCTCCTCCCCCATCCTGAGGGCATCCTGCCTGCTGCCTGTCTTCCACAGTGCAAACAGGACCCCTGGGGGAGGAGCCAGGCTCAGAGGGAGGTACACTCACACACCAGGGATGGAGGGAGGGTCAGACACACACCAGGGATAGATGGAGGGACAGACACATAGACAGGGAACGGAAGCACACTCACACAGTTTTGCGAGGGCCTCAGTTGCTGGCGAAGGCGCTCCATGCCAGCAACTGAGGCCTTCGCTATGCGAGGGCCGCGGGCTCGCGCTGCTGCGGCTCGCTCAGAGGGCGTCAGTTGCTGGCATGGAGACATTATCACATATATCACATCACATATATAGTTGTGAGCGTACGGGCCGTTGCGAGCCCGCAAGCGTGTGCAACGGCCCGTACGCTCACAACTATATATGTGATTTGTAACATGCCAACACATTCTGTGGTGCTATACAGGGGTTAAGTTCAAGGCAAACACAATATTAACATGTAGAGTCCTGTTTTTGAGCTTAGAATCTAGTAAACTTACAATCTAAAGTATTTGTAGATAAACATGTCATAATATAAACATAAACAATAACCAAACAAAGCCATTTTGCTGCCATATCATTATAGATCTCTCCAAAGGCACATGTTACCTATGCTACAGATAATGTGTAGATGTATAATTTGCTAAATATTTCATTATGTATTGTTATTTGGTGTGTACCATCCCATATAATTATCTTTTGCTATTTCTGTGAGCGTAAACATGTGCCTTTGGAGAGATCTTTAACCATATGGTTATGTGGTTCTTAGTTGTATATATTTTTAATACGGCATCCTTAGTGTGAATGTTTATTTGCAAATCTGCTATATAACTTAGTTAACTGATTAGATATTGTGATAATATTAAGTCTGGCTGTAATAAGCTCTTATGTTTTACCTGACATCATGGGAATGGGCCCTTTAACAGTATGGGAAGACAGACAAAATGGAGCAAAGAAGGGAAGAGGGTGAAACGCGGATCGGGTCTATTCAGTTTAGCAGTATATCAGATGTGAACAGTAATTCCCTTGGGCTGTGAGTTTTTTATGTGGGGTTTTACTGCTTTTAAAAGCAGTATTATGGCCGGAATGATAAAGAGCACAGCAATATTTGGCAACAACATGAGCACAGAAGCCAGATTAGCGAAGGAGCAACTGCCAACTGGGACTCATGCCTGCAGGAGAGGGATCTGAGGATCAAGATAAGTAATAAAGTGAAAATTGTGGAGGTAGGAGGTCACTCCGTTGATCCATACTATTTTTAAGCACCAGTATATTCTGTAGCACTGATTTAACTCAGACTGCTTCGGATTTTTGCCTGATCTAAGATTTGGACCATTAGCTCCTTGTACTAACAATACTTGCCTGGACTGCTTTATTTTGCCTAACAACACAGTAAGGCTTCTATTATTAGTACATTATATCTCCAACAAATGAAGATGCATATATACTGAAGAACAGGATCTGGATTGTGGGAGGCCAATTTGGATTACATATAAATTCATACATATTCTGCATCTTACAGAGACTGAACAATGATTGGTTGGAGGAGTCCACAGTAGTGCAATATGTGCTTTTATATCTTATGTATTGTACTACATGCAGTTCATTTTCAGAGAGATATATTAATTATGTGCACCATATCAGAATAGGCTGTACGCTTAATAGGTATTGCTAGTATGCTATAATTATTATGGTGAGAATATGTAATACATTGTGGGTATGAAGCAAGAATTTTTATTAAAAAAATTAGATATTTTTCTTATTTATATTATTAGAGTTTTGTGTACACATATAGACATGGTTTGGTCCAGATATATTGGAAAATGTCTCTTCTTTTTTGGGGTGGTAAACATTTTTTTTTGTGGTGGTACACTAAAAGGTCAGAAGTATATGGACACATGACGATAACACTCATATGTTCTTGTTGAACATCTCATTCCAAAAACAATGACATTAATATGGTGTTGCCTGCTCCCCTTTGCTACTAAAACTGCCTTCACTAGAAGTTCCCCAATATTTTGGAGAATAGCTGCAGTGATTCACTTCCATTCAGCCACAAGGGCATTAGTGAGGTTGGGCACTGATGTTGGGCTTACAGTAATTGTTCTAGTTCATCCCGAAGGTGCTCAATGTGGTAGGCTAGTCAAGTTCTTCCATATCAACCTTGACAAACCATATATTTATGGCCCTTGCTTTGTGCATAGGGGCCTTATGGGGATGAAACAAGAAAGGGTCTTCCCCAAAAGCACACAATTCTCTAGAATCTCGCTGTATGCTGTATCATTAATATTTCTCTTCACTAGAACAAGCTGCTGTATCAAAAACCATGAAAAAATCTCAGAACATTGTTCCAGTTGGAAGATGATAACGTTCTCCTTCACATCCGCCAAACCCAGATTAATCCATCAGACCGCCAGATTCATTTCAAAAGCATGAACCACTCTAAAGTGTGCATTTTCACTGCTATAGAATAAAATGATGTTGTGTTTACACCACTCCACTCGATTATTGGCATTGCCCATTGTAATCTTGTGTGTCGCTGCTCCTCCAAGGAAACCCATTTAATTAAACTCCCCATGAATAGTTATTTTGCGAAGGTTGCTTCCAAAGCTCCCCATGTACAGTTACATAGTAATTGAGCTTGAAAAAAAGACGTTCACTCCTTTAAGTTCAACCTATTAGATCTCCTCTGACCTTTGTCATATGCGAATTAATTGTTAAATGTTGATTAACTGTTACTAAATTGGTAATTATTAAATTGAACCAGGGGAAGGATAAAAGAAAAAAAATTGAAACATTGCCAATTGTGTCAAAAAGAGAAAAAAATAAAATTCCTTCATGACCCAGATACTGGCAATTAGATTCCTCCCTGGATCAATACTCCTCTAGCTATCCAAGAGAACCCTGAATGCCCTTTTTAAAAAAAAAATATCCAATCCCTTTTTAAAGTTATCTTTCGGATCCCCTGTCAACTCCTCCTTTGGTAGAGAATTTGACAGTTTTACTGCCCTTAACGTGAAGAAGCCTTTTCTTTCTTTAAGGTGGAATCATTTTACTTCTAACCACAAAGGATGTCCTCTTGTCAGTTGAAAACCCCTTGGCACAAAAAACTCACTTGACAAAGCCATGTATTGACCCTGGATATATTTATATAAGGAAATCATATCCCCTTTTAGTTTAATTTGGTTATTCTTTCTTCTAGCTTAGCCTCTCCATTCCCCTTATTAGTTTTGTTGTCCTTATCAGTAGTTTTTCAAGCTCTAAAACTTTCTTTTTTATTAAGTGGTACCCAAAATTGTACTCCATATTCCAAATGAGGGCGTACTAGGGATTTGTATAGTGGCAGAATATTTATTTCCCTTGCTTCTAGACTCTTCTTAATACAAGATAATATTTTATTTGCCTTTGCAGATGCTGCTTGGCATTGAACACTGTTACCTAGGTGGTTCTCCACAATCACACACAATGTTGGAAAGCTGGCATTCTATGCAACATTTCAAGCCACGGAGCTCTTCAGTATGACCTATGCTACTGCCAGTGTTTGGCTTTGGAGATTTATGGCTGTATGCCTGATTTCATGCAACTTTTAGCAATGGGTGTGGCTGAAATCACCAAGTCCACTAATTAGAAGGGGAATCCATATAATTTTGGCCTGTAGTGTATGCTCCACCATTTCTCCCTCCACCCCCTCAGACTCCAGCTATAAGCAGTGGAGAAACAAGACAAGATGGAATCAACTATACATAATGTCATGACTGATATTGGGGCCATGATGGGACCCTCCTGCACCCCACATGTACCACTGTTATCTGGGACTCTTATATTTCCTGCCATGTATATTAGTGTGACAACAAATAGTTAACTCTGCAGGAATTTGAATGAGTATATGGCTGCCTGGAATGTTTGTTTGTTTGGTCAGATAGGGCACTGGAGGGAGATATGGGGTAATACATTGAGCAGAAACTTGGGTGCTGATGTGGAATCCCCAGATGTTTCTCTACCCCCTAGTCTAGTATAGTCATAAAGTGATACCTTTCACCTAACATCAAAACACAGGTCTGGGATCTGAAGTGACTTGGTCAGTTGTGGCTGATGACATCCTCTAACTTAAGGTGTGTGGGTGAGATCTTTCTGTGTTTTGTGTATCTCTTTAACAATATAGAGAGTTATTGAGTCTTCCATACACTAAACACCGGTGTGGTCTGATCTCTCTGTGGTCCCATGACTGATGTCCGGATCTAAATTGCTGGCGTGCTGAGATGAGAACAAAGTCACAACCTATAAATTGTCCCTGTAAGCTAAAGCATGAAAAGTAGGGATACATGGACCCCTCAGTTTTTGGGTTTTGACACATAAATATCTTCAAAAAATGCCTTTATACTAATTGCTTACCAAGCTGCAAATGTTTTCAGTTTGTTATATACTTCACAAAATATTTGTCAATTTTCTTGAACTACAGTTTTACTTTAATATGAAAGAGCACACCTAGATAAGATTCACTGTCCATATTAAAGTTATGGAACTTGCCTTGTTTGCCAGTTACAGCTCTATGTCCGATAATGAGTTTACTTTAGAAGAAAAATTCTGTTCCGTTTCTGTCACTGACATCTAGAATTATGATCTGTGAGATCTGTTTGGGCATTATCATGTTGGAGGGTGTAGTGTTTTTGACATACATTGTACATTGGATTATACCAAAAGGCTTGCTATATTTTCAGATGTTACCTCCACCATCTATGCCACGTTCATTTAATTCTTTGCAGTCTCACAATTTGTTACACAACGTACTCCGTCTCACACAGCCTCTGAAGTAGGTTCCAGTAGTTATACATCCATTATGATTAAGATAGTAAAATAAGTGAGATGTACGGTATAATGGTATTTACATTAATTCTGGATACATGAAGCCACATTTCTTCCCACTTCTTCACCACTGAAGAAAATACTAATTCTTATTCAAATGTTACTGTGGGCTTAGTATAAATCTTTAGCAAGTCTTTTCAACAAAGTCTAAAGAATATCAGCCTTATTAAATTGCGATTCGGCCAATTGAATAGGGCTCTATATAAGAACAAAGCATATTTATTTACAGAAGTTTTTAGTTAGTGAACTTCTATCCAAAAGCAAGGTCTTCGCTAACTAAAAACTTCTGTAAAAAAAATATGCTATGTACTTATATAGAGCCCTATTCAATTGGCCGAATCGCAATTTAATAAGGATTTATGATAGCAGGATGAACATGAAAAAAACTGTTGGGATGGTTCTTTTCCACTGTGAAATCTACACATGGCAATAGTGTCAATGTGGTCCATTTTAGCCATTTAGCATGATATCTCTCTTTTATCCACCAGGATAATATAGGAGATGAAAGAACTCAGGATAGCCTAGGTTTTCAAATATTGTTGTGAAAAGGTATGATGTGGGATGTGAAAGAAGTTCTATAAATGTAATGTATTATGGAGAAACTGGTAGTTGCCAAAGAAGATGTTGACCCATGAAACAATGTTAGATATATACTGACCATCCCTTGGTAAGCAGTGAGTTGTAATAATTCAGTCTGGGGTCATGTTCTGGTGAAAGACTAGGGTGTATGTTAGGCTGATGGCAGGTTGAGGTGTCCAATAAGCCGGCAAAAGGTCAGGGCAACAGAAAGGCTAGGGAGTCACAATCTGAAGTCAAGCCAAAACAACATACATCACAAAGCTAATATATCTGGCAGCCAGGTCCTTTCTTGGGCAAGTCATGGATCCACTGATACTATTTCATAGCATAGCATTCCCAGCAAGATTGATGCCATCTACTTCAGTCATGGATGTCGCTGGTTTTGTCTACGTATGATGATGCACCCTGGTCTGGCCAACCATTCTCTATCAATACATCATGCATTTAAGCAGTCAGAAGGGGTAAGATAAGGTCCTGGCATGTTGAGGGTATGAAGGCAAACGTTAAAGCCACTAAATAATATATTCCATCCAAAATTTGTATATTTTTTCTAATAATACCCATGGGTGAGACTAAGATGTGTTAGTGGTAACTATAACACATTGTAAAGACAATACATTGTTATTTTGGCAATCTGCCCTTTTTACCTTTACCAAAAAAAACTAAAATATTAAGTATTTTTATTTTTTAATTCAGATCTAGTAAAGAACAAATGCTAATACAATTTACAAATTTAAGATTGTGCTTGATTTATTATTTTTTTCTGCTTTTTAAAACATTTGCACATTGTAAAGTTTTTTCAATATTATATAGAAAAAATGACCCAAGATCAGACTTTGCACACACCATTATTCTTTTCTGGTTGACTTCTCATTACAGTGAGGTTTTTTACACAGGTTTCTAGGTTTTGTTACATTGATCATTTGCTTCTGTACTTCTAGAAACTGAAAAAAAAATGTTTTTTATTGTATATTCAGAAAATAGAACGCACACAAGGTAATTTTATGAGATCAGTTGTGATTTGTAACTGAGAAGAGCATTCGTGTTAAGATGGCAACATAAATATCTGAGCACAGCACTGCTTTAATAATTGAAGATTATTTTTATACTAATAACATGCGCTCCCTCTCTCTGGGCGCTCTCTGCACTCTGTCTCTGGCCTCTCTTTCTCTGCACTCTCTCTCTTTTTGCACACACTCTCTGTGTGCGCTCTCTGTGTGCGTTTTCTCTGTGCGCTCTCTCTCTGTGCACTTTCTTTCTCTCTCTGTCTGTGCCCTCTCGGTCTATGACCTCTCTGTCTGTACCCCCTCTGTTTGTGCCCTCAATCTCTGTCTGTGCCCTCTCTGTCTGTGCCCTCTCTCTCTGTCTGTGCCCTCTCTGTCTGTACCCCCTCTGTTTGTGCCCTCAATCTCTGTCTGTGCCCTCTCTCTCTGTCTGTGCCCTCTCTCTCTGTCTGTGCCCTTGCTGTCTGTGCCCTCTCTGTCTGTGCCCTCTCTGTCTGTGCCCTCTCTCTCTGTCTGTGCCCTCTCTCTCTTTCTGTACCCTCGCTATCTGTGCCCTCTCTCTCTGTCTAAGCCCTCTCTCTCTTTGTCTGTACCCTCTCTGTCTGTGCCCTCTCTTTCTCTGTCTGTGCCCTCTCTCTCTCTGTCTGTACCCTCTCTCTCTCTCTGTCTGTGCCCTCTCTCTCTGTGCCTTCTCCCTCTCTGTCTGTGCCCTCTCTCTCTCTGTCTGTGCCCTATCTCTCTCTCTGTCTGTGCCCTCTCTCTCTCTGTCTGTGCCCTCTCTGAAACCAAAACTGACACATACTAGTTATAGTGTAGGTACATGTCTGTGTATAATGATGTGATTAAATATAGAAACAGTTATAGGTTTTATTATGCACTTGTTGTTTGTGGCCTAAACCTGGACATGAGCCCTCTCTCTCTGTCTGTGCCCTCTCTCTCTGTCTGTACCCTCTCTCTCTGCTCTCTCTCTCTGTCTGTGCCCTATCTCTCTCTGTGCCATCTCTCTCTCTGTCTGTGCCCTCTCTCTCTCTGTCTGTGCCCTCTCTCTCTGCTCTCTCTCTCTTTGTCTGTACCCTCTCTGTCTGTGCCCTCTCTCTCTGCTCTCTCTCTCTGTCTGTGCCCTATCTCTCTCTGTGCCATCTCTCTCTGTCTGTGCCCTCTCTCTCTCTGTCTGTGCCCTCTCTCTCTGCTCTCTCTCTCTATCTGTACTCTCTCTGTCTGTGCCCTCTCTCTCTATCTGTACTCTCTCTGTCTGTGCCCTCTCTCTCTGTCTGTGCCCTCTCTCTGCTCTCTCTCTCTCTCTCTGTCTGTGCCCTCTCTCTCTCTCTCTGTCTGTGCCCTCTCTTTCTGTCTGTGCCCTCTCTCTCTGCTCTCTCTCTGTCTGTGCCTTCTCTCTGTCTGTGCCCTCTCTCTCTGTCTGTGCCCTCTCTCTGCTCTCTCTCTCTCTCTCTCTCTGTCTGTGCCCTCTCTCTGTCTGTGCCCTATCTCTCTCTGTCTGTGCCCTCTCTCTCTCTCTCTCTCTCTCTGTCTGTACCCTCTCTGTCTGTGCCCTCTCTCTCTGTCTGTGCCCTCTCTGCTCTCTCTCTCTGTCTGTGCCTTCTCTCTGTCTGTGCCCTCTCTCTCTCTGCTCTCTCTCTCTGTGCCCTCTCTCTCTGTCTGTGCCCTCTCTCTCTCTGTCTGTGCCCTCTCTCTCTCTCTCTCTCTGTCTGTGCCCTCTTTCTCTCTGCCTGTGCCCTCTCTCTCTCTGCTCTCTCTCTCACTGTCCGTGCCCTCTCTCTTTCTCTCTCTCTGTCTGTACCCTCTCTGTCCGTGCCCTCTCTCTCTCTGTCTGTACCCTCTCTGTCTGTGCCCTCTCTCTCTATCTCTCTGTCTGTGCCCTCTCTCTCTGTGTCTGTGCCCTCTTTCTCTCTGCCTTTGCCCTCTCTCTCTCTGTGTGCCCTCTCTCTCTCTCTATCTGTGCCCTCTTTCTCTCTGCCTGTGCCCTCTCTCTCTCTCTGCTCTCTCTCTCTCTGTCCGTGCCCTCTCTCTCTCTGTCTGTACCCTCTCTGTCCGTGCCCTCTCTCTCTCTGTCCGTGCCCTCTCTCTCTCTCTCTGTCTGTACCCTCTCTGTCTGTGCCCTCTCTCTCTGCTCTCTCTCTGTCTGTGCCCTCTCTCTGTCTGTGCCCTCTCTCTCTCTCTGTATGTGCCCTCTCTCTCTGTCTGTGCCCTCTCTCTCTGTCTGTGCCCTCTCTCTGCTCTCTCTCTCTCTCTCTCTCTCTCTCTGTCTGTGCCTTCTCTCCGTCTGTGCCCTATCTCTCTCTGTCTGTGCCCTCTCTCTCTCTCTCTGTCTGTACCCTCTCTGTCTGTGCCCTCTCTTTCTGTCTGTGCCCTCTCTCTCTGCTCTCTCTCTGTCTGTGCCTTCTCTCTGTCTGTGCCCTCTCTCTCTCTGTCTGTGCCCTCTCTCTCTCTCTCTCTCTGTCTGTACCCTCTCTGTCTGTGCCCTCTCTTTCTGTCTGTGCCCTCTCTCTCTGCTCTCTCTCTGTCTGTGCCTTCTCTCTGTCTGTGCCCTCTCTCTCTCTGTCTGTGCCCTCTCTCTCTCTCTCTCTCTGTCTGTACCCTCTCTGTCTGTGCCCTCTCTTTCTGTCTGTGCCCTCTCTCTCTGCTCTCTCTCTGTCTGTGCCTTCTCTCTGTCTGTGCCCTCTCTCTCTCTGTCTGTGCCCTCTCTGAAACCAAAACTGACACATACTAGTTATAGTGTAGGTACATGCCTGTGTATAATGATGTGATTAAATATAGAAACGGTTATAGGTTTTATTATGCACTTGTTTGTGGCCTAAACCTGGACATGAGCACAGCACTCGAGGTCAGGCTGTGGTCTTAGGGTGAAGCACGGTTCTGCAGTGATGTCCAGATCACATTCCTTCACACCAGGTGGAGGGACGAAAGTGAATTTCTGAAATAAACCGGTGAAAAATAAAAACAGCTCCATCTTCGCTAGGCTTTCTCCTAAGCAGGTTCTACGCCCTTCAAAAAGAAAATTAAAAGGTTTAAATAACAAAAAAGTCAATCTGTATTACTGTTTTTTCCCTTCTATTTCCTTTATTCATACATATCAATCAATAAAAAATAGTACATTTTCCGAGACTAGTCAGTAATGCCAGAAGAAGAGGTCAGTTGCATAATGTAATTTCATACAACCCTTAGATTTTTTGCATATTCCTCATCTTAACATTTATATTGTCTATATTTATATTTGAAAGCATTAAAACATTAGCACACTTTTTTGGACTTTACAGAAAATTAGATTACAGCTGTGCCAAATCAGTGTCAGTTTGCGTCATGTAATGGGTGTATCACTGGACCCTCTATATCATGCATTTAATTCAATTAAAATCAGAATAGTCAATATATTAAAGGGCCGCTGTATGATGACAAATTGTATAAGTAAGACTTAATTTGGGGAAAAAGTAATGAAGCTTGTTTTTAACTATGAAAACATGATACCTCTGCTGGTGCCTGGAGGCATCCATGATACTTTAGTGGACATTGGGTGTGTGCGAGAGCTGCAATTGCATTTCTGGAGGGCAATGTTGGCATCTATTGATGCAAGTAGCATGCTTCTACGCCAGTGAAGGGGAATGAATGTGGTATCAATTTCAATCATATCCAGTTATCTAACAAAGTCTGCTTGTTTCCTGCTCTTTCCTCCCTCCCGCCACCCACACCTCAACTCTCAGTAAGTTAGGTAACAAGAACTAAATGAATGACAGAGTCTTAAAAAACCTCTTACTACAAATACCCGTGGCTTATACAGATTCTTATGTTCTTAGCTTGTCAAATACTTCAGAAACAAGTGATTTTTTTCTTGAACCCTAGAGGTCCTTTAATGGCACTTTATAAACTTGAAACAGCCCATTGTAAACTGATATAGTATTTAAAGAATCCATTTAAAAGTGTTTTTTCCAACAAGATGTTAGTTTAGATGATATTTGAGTTTGCAAAAACATGTTACCTGCAGAGAAGGGCACAAAGCTGTCTTTCTTCACAAAGTTCCCCTCAGCATCCAGGAAATGATTAGGATTAAACTCATAGGGTGTCTCCCAATGGGACTTGTCATACAGCACTGATGCAAGTAATGGTATCACTGTTGTACCCTAGAAACATCAAAGGTCAAATATCAGTCCGATCACTACCTGTTCACGTAGAGTGAGCTTTGTTTATGTAGGCTCCATAAAAATGAATGTATAGTTACAGGATGGTGCGTGCTTGATTCCAGAAAGTAACCCCAATTTATACAACATATGGGATACTTGGTTGCTGGAAGTATCACAGAATATAATAATAATCTTGCTGTGGGAGCTGTATGTGAGAGCTCTTGGTCGAGGAAGCAAAATAATAAAACCACTCTAAAAAGAACTAGAATCCTACCTGGACAAAGATATAGAGTCACATTCAATTGAGCGATTTTGAGATCCGGTAGCCCGTAAGTGAGGTTGCAAGCTATTTTGCTATTCAATTGGAGTCTTTTTGGGGGCTTCCGAGTTACGAGCTTGAAAAAATGGCGATGGTTAAATTTATAACTTACAGCCTCCACAAGCCTTTCATCTGTCACTAAAATCGCAAATCACTATTCAATTGCTCAATTTCCCCAAGCCCGCAAATATATTCACACCCGTATACAGCACATGAAGGAAAAAATCCTACATGTGCTAGAGAGGACTCGCAAGGGGGTTAAAGACCTATTGGTAGTACTGTAAATTGCAATAGAATTAATTGCACAACAGTCTCAAGCTCCCAAATCGTCAGGAACTAAAATTTATATTACGTGCCATTTCGGGGTTAAATTGATCTTGGGTATCAATGAGTTAATCAGGCCACCAATATGGACTAGAACAGTATTGGCATTCATTTTCATTACTCTTTATTTTGCAAGTTTTGAGAGTCTGATCGCATATTGGACCCCCAAACCTAATTGATTGATCTTATGTATCAATGAGTTAATCAGGCCACCAATATGGACTAGAACAGTAATGGCATTCATTTGCATTACTCTTTATTTTGAAAGTTTTGCGAGTCTGATAGCATGTCCAACCCCCAAACCTAATTGATTGACATGTAACCTCCATGTTTTACTGGTCGATTTGAAATGGGCGGTTACGGGCTTGCTGAATTGATCAGCTTCCCACCCTGAACTGCTCTGAACCAGTGCATGGTTTACGGTGTTGGCTTGGTGACAGAAACTTGCAGCCTTGAGCAATTGAATAGCATCGCAATCGACCAACGGGAGCCCACAACTCACTCGCAGACATTCCGGCGTCTGCGATTGAGTTGCGGCCTTGGAATTTAATGGAGGCCATACAGTCCAAAGCATGTATCCTAGTCCACAATTTGGCACTTAAATGTATTATCACAATACAATATAATACAAGATGCTAAACAGAACACTTTGTCAAAGACATTACAGATGGCAACACACATTATGATATTGTTTAATTAGTTAACAAACAGCATCTACCAGTTTTATACAGATAACATTCCCTTTAGTTGTCTCTGACACAAGGTGAACAAATACACATAAGTGATTACATATTACAAGATAAACTAATTTACTATAATGTTATCTTCCATAAGGCCCTCACATTTGTCCCATTAAAAAAATACCACCAATGTTCACTTACCTTGGGAATATTGTAACCCTTGAAACATACATCTGCAGATGCTGCATGAGGGATGGTTGGAATAAGATTAGCAAGTCTCTGGGTTTCATGTATCACAGCCTGAGTGAAAGGAAGCAAGTTCCTATCTTCAAATCTAGGAAGACGCCTTGATCCCAGGACAGT
Source organism: Discoglossus pictus (assembly GCA_027410445.1). Lineage (NCBI taxonomy): Eukaryota > Metazoa > Chordata > Amphibia > Anura > Alytidae > Discoglossus > Discoglossus pictus. Next base: position 81,105,115 of record CM050172.1, read on the forward strand.
TCTGATCTCTGTTTGCACCTTTTCTGGGACGATATAAAATCATTTTAATTCCAGAACAAAACAAATAAATAAATAAATAAAACGACACAAGAATAGGTAAATTATTACAATTTATAGTTATTATCAATGGAAAATCAAATGCCAAAAATGTTACTTTGAAAATGTAATTTTCTTTGATGTAATCAGATCGAGGGAACATCCATCAACCGTGGGAGATGCGTGGCCGCAAGGACCGTCCGCAGGCTAATTGCGTATTCTATACCCTTGTGGCCGAGGGCTCCGGCAGGCCAGTGCCCTGTTATCCCTTGCGGCCGCCCGCGCAGCAGGAAAGCCTTTGATCTTACACGGCCATAAGAGTTTCGGCCGCAAGAAAGCCTAGATCGCTATTCAAATGCTACGTGAACCCTTTCGTCAAGGCCGTAATTAGCTAAAACCGAGTTGCAGCTTACTTACACCAAAAAGGTCCAGCGAGCACCAATTAAGCACATAAAAAAAGCCATCCTGTACTTTGATGAGACGTGAAAGTGATTGTAGGTGTTAGAATTCATAGCACAAAATTCCCCAACACTCAGATCTGAAAATCTTTTTTTTGTAATTCATGTCCAATTTTCGTGTCCAGAGTCCCACGGGCTTGGAGCATATCAGACAATTTATAGTTATTATCAATGGAAAATCAAATGCCAGAAATTTTAATTTTCTTTTATGTAATCAGATCGAGGGAACATTCATCCTTAATTAGGGCCTCATTCAATTAACGGCCGTAGGAGATGCGTGGCCGCAAGGACCGGCCGCAGGCTACTTGCATATTCTATTCCCTTGTGGCCGAGGGCTCCGGGAAGGCTTGCGGCCGGAGCCCTGTTATCCCTTGCGGCTGCCCGCGCAGCAGGAAAGCCTTTGATCTTACACGGCCGTAAGAAAAGCCCAGATCGCTATTCAAATGCTACGTGAACCCTTTCGTCAAGGCCGTAATTAGCTAAAACCGAGCCACAGCTTACTTACACCAATTAAGCACAGAAAAAAAGCCATCCTGTACTTTGATGAGATATGAAAGTGATTGGAGGTGTTAGCATTCATAGCACAACATTCCCCAACACTCAAATCTGAAAATCATTTTTTTTTTAATTCATGTCCAATTTCCGTGTCCAGAGTCCAACAGGCTTGGAGCATATCAGACCTGCAACGGCTATGGGATTAACCTCCGTCAAGTCCGTAAATGGGTAAAATAGACCCACAGGTCGAGAAGGGCTTACTTACAAATCGTAGCATAGAAAAGCCATCCTGTACTTTTATTAAAAGTGAAAGTGATGTTTGGTCTTAGAATTAATAGCTCAACGTTCCCCTACTCTCAAGTCTGCAAATAAAGGAAATGTAACTTCATGTTCAATCTTCGTGTTCTATCTATCATGCAAGCCCGCACGGGTTTGAATAACGAGTTATGGGCTTGGAGGTCAATCACGCTCTAAGGCCGCACAGGCTTGGATAACGAGCTACTGGCTTGGTTATTGAAGTCCGTGGGACTTGGACGGATTTTAAAATCAAAGTATAATTTGGCGATGTGCAAGCTTGAGAATGTTTTGCTATTAATCCTCATGCCCCCCATTGTGTTCCCCATCATTTACAGTGCTTTGCAGTGCTGGATTGAATATATATTGGCTTCTACAATGCTTTGAGTTTGCGGCCTTCAACCTCCGAACTCGTATGGGTTTTAACAAGGACGAGCCTGCGGGACTTGGGACGGAAAATAAACCGGAATTGAAATATTGGATTTGGGCGATGTGCAAGCTTGAGAGGGTGTTGCTATTAATCCTCATTTTCCCCATTGTGATGCCTAGCATTTACAGAGCTATACAGTGCTATCTTGAATTTATATTTGCATTTACAGTTTTCCGACTTTGCGGCCGGAAAACAAGATTTACGGGCGCGGGAGAAGCGCTTGCGGCCGATTGCATGATTTGCGGCGCCGTTCATTTGAATAGCAGGGTAGCAGTATCTCTACACAGGGCCGTAAGATGGCCGCAAGGAATCGCAGCATTGCGGCCATTTTACAGCCGTTAATTGAATGAGGCCCCAAGTTCCTTATTAGTCACTTGCAACCTAACAAGAGGTCTTTTGGGTTTCCAAGGGTCTCATTATATTCCAAGGCCGCGGTTGCCTTCATACAGCCCGTAAGTCTGCAGGCTTGAAATTTGCAGCAGTTACAGATCAATTAAATCGAACAAGGCCTCAAGTACAGGGCCAAAGCCTTAAACCGTAAACCATGCACCCGTAAGTAGCATTTCAGAGCATGATCAATTAAGCAAGGCCGTAAATAACGATTTAGAAACAGCCGATAAATAATCAAACCGTCATAATTATGTCAGTAAAACATTGAGGTTAAACCACAGGCAATTAGCGTTTAGAAGTCCAATATGCGATCAGACTCACAATCCGGCAATATACGAAATAATAAAAATGAATAATAAAAATCAATGACGATACTGTTCTAGTTCATGTGGGTGACCTGATATGTATTAACTTCTTGATTACCGAAATTGATATAACACAGAATAAAACGTAAAAAAAAAAAAAAAAATAATTGCAGATTTGCATGCTTGAGATTGTTGAGAAATTAATTCTAATGTCTTTCATTGCTTTCGCCATCTTTTTAAGTGCAATATTGATTTTTTATTTGCATTCACAGTGCTACAGGCAGGGGTTTAACCCCCTTGTGAGTCCTATCTGGCACTTGTTGGATTTTCTTCTATATTTGCCATTTGATCAAAGATCAAAGGCTTAGATGGGTTGGAGTTACGATTTTGACAACCGCAGGGATTTTCAGCCTGTAACCCGCAATTCGTTTGTGGGTAGCTAAAAGACGCCAATTGAATAGCAAATTATTTTACGGGTTCCATTAAGGGCCCTTTTAACCACAATTTGCTCATTGGAATGGAGGCCTTGGACACCCACTGTACTCTTGATAAATGCAGATGACTAATAAAAGACTGATAGGGGTGGATTCTTTTTGATCAGTTAATTAAACTAGTTGAACATATTTTAGATATCTTCATATCTTTATATTTCCAGAGAGATGCTCAGACTTTTTCACTTTGCATGGATTTTCAAGTCACAAAGGTAACAGCATAGATCTAGAAAGTACTTCTGGTTAGATAAAAGTTTTATGAACACATTTGTAAGTATATAGCTGCCTAAAGTATACTAGGCAGTTTCTAGATCTTGATTCTCATAGTTGTGACTGGAAACTCTATGTAAAGAGAAACAAGGTAGCTTGCAACACAGCTTAAAAAGAAACAAATGGGATAGAAAAGGGGGACAGGATGAGAGAGATTATACATTTATGATTTTTAAATGGTTTTAAATTTGTTTTAATTAAATGACAAATTAAGAAAACTTAAACCCAGTCTCTGTGGGCTAATATGGATGTTTTATAGAATTTGTAGAGGAGAAATTTTAAGCAAGGACGTATAGAGATTGAGTTTAATTGTGTTTTCTTATCTGATTTGCATTACAACCAATGGGAACAAAAGCACACTATATTACACTTCAGATATCCATAAGACTCATTGTCACACTATCTATATATAAAGAGATATGTAAGTTTCCTGGATTATGAATGCAGCTGATAGAGGAGAATTAATAGTATATGAAAAAAACATTTAAACACTTACTGTGAAGTTAACAAAATCTATTGTAATTTCAGCTTAAAATTAAGGTTAACACTCCCTCCAAAATTTGTTTTGGCCAATCCGGTTAGATGAAAGATTTGAGACATAGCACCATGTTAGTTGCTATGGCAACACCACACAGCATAGACAGGAAACAGGGATGAGTCATATCCCAGCAGTGACTGGGAGGCTGACCACGCTGCTCTACTATTGGCTGAGCAAGCAAGAGCTGGCAAATAGTGGGTTATATTGCTCCCGGATGCTGCATGTGGATTGGGTGGGGATTAGGAAGTTGTGTAGACACCCCCAGGCTGTTTTTTGCCTAAGGATTGTAGAAATGTATTAATCCAGCAAATTTAGATATCCCTGTAATGCGATTTTTCTACACTGTAGATCAATTATTTCTCATACATTTTTTTGTAATGTTGAAAAAGGTTTTTAAAAGTATCAGAGTGGCCCTGTAAAATTCCCTTTAGTCCATGTAGACATTATAATGACTGTCATTTTAATTCAAATGACAATTTCAACAGCAAATCTAGGACATAGTGATATAACTTACTCTGTATCTCTGGATATTTCATCATCAGTAGCACTGCCCACATCAGTGTTGTCGAGGTAGTTTCTGTACCGGCCATAATAAGATCTAGGGTAGTGGCCAGCACATTATCATCATGAAAATGGGAGGATTTGTTTTTTCTTTCCTTATGCAAGAAAGAAAAAACATAATTATTTATATTGATATACAAAGGCTTATATCCACTAAGAAGTGATGTCTGGGGAATAAATTAATTCTATCAATGAACTGTTATTAATATAATCCTCACCAGAACTTCACTGCTTTATTAAAGTCCTGAAGAAGCCCTCTATGTGTAAAGATATTGCTACTTCATTGACTCCTTGACAATGCCATGTTGTAATGCCATCTCATCAAGAATATAAGAGAGAATCAAGAGCTGCAGCTACCAACTGGATGGACTAAAGGATTACCTCAGAACTGCGTTAGATTTGCTTTGCACAAAAGGTTGTTCTTTAATAACATTTAAGAAAAATCTGTTATATTTTTAATTCTAAATGTTGAACATTATTTAACTGAAAAGGCTAAAGTTAACTTGTACCTCACTTCTTCCTAGCTTAGTGTTGCCTGTGTAGCAGTGGGAGCTACCCTTTTTGTATCTGATGCTCTGTTTTTGCAAGTGGGATGTACAACTGAAATGTAACAACTGAAATGTAACAATCGTTATTATTGGATCTTTCAGTAGGAATCAAGGGACGGGGAACCTAAACCCCTTGCCCGAAAAGAACCCTTGGTTCCTAGTAGACAGCCTGAATGAAGATTTTCCCCCCAGGGGGAGTTCCACCTGACCCCTCTCTCCCTTCCGAGGGACAAAACATGGGTAAAGTGACAGTTTAACCATATATTAGCCATTTGCGATTTTCAGCATTCGCGATAACCCTAGAAATGGAACCTCAAATGTTGAGGGTCGCCTGTATGTATATATATATATATATATATATATATATATATATATATATATATATATATAAATACATAAAATACATAATATGAGCCCCTGTTTTAGGAAAATTATAAGTGTAGACCACAATGAGTGCAGACTGTATTTGCAGTTGTCCCATCATGGTTTGCATGGGTCTATTTTTTACAATTAGTATATATTGGTTTGCTGGAACATTTACATTTAAATATTTAAATATTTACAAAAATTATTTTCAACTAATAAAAAAATGAATTTCTCTATCAAATTGAAAACCTGTGAATACTTAGGTACCTCTTCCTGTTTGGATACAATCATTTCAACAAAAGTGTTTAAGCAGTTGTTATTGATACTCTGTCTTTGTATATTGATTTCGTTTTGTAACACCACTCGAATCTCATCAATTTTCTCCAGGATAATTGATTGAGTCTTCATCAAAAATCCAAGAGCCGGGAACATGTTGAATACCTGGGGAGTAAGAGAAGTTGGAACGAATTACAATTCATACAAAATAAGTAATATACACTGAAAGCAAGAGTATTGTTAAATAGTCACACATTTAATTCTGTATTTAAATGTTATCAGCTTCATATTAAATCTTCACTGTTAAAATACTGACTCGTTAGTCGGGCTCTGTCCATTCATCCATTGCTCTGGGTATATATCTAATGCATTGCATCATGGTAGGCTCAGTCAATGCAGTGTTTTTTTCAGATATAATATAACCTGCTTTCACTCAGTGACACACCTCCCAACATTTAAATGGCCAAAGAGGGACACTTCCATTTTTGAAGTAGTGTTACTGCCATTCTGTAGATGCTTATTTCTTTTTTTAGAATCTACAGTAGATGTTTATTTTTTTAGACTTTTAGACAAAATATTAAGAAGAACCTGAAAAAAATTGGGCAGGGTCAGGGCTGGAGGACTATTTGGGGGCTAAGATGGATAGGGGGAAACGGGACTGTCCCTCGAATAAAATGGACAGTTAGGACATGTGAAATTAAACTCTCTTCCTCTCATTCCTTGCTACATCTCTCAATGTTCAGTTTCACATTCTTTACTGAATGAGCTAACATGACTGGCTCAAGAGAACCCTTGATATCCACTTAGCGTGTGCTCAACGTTATGCTCACAGACCTTCTTACACTACTGACAGATATAAGGATGTTAAACCTTGAATCATACTGAAAGTTTTTTCACAGTGGTAGTCAATAGGTGGACTTTGGCCATTAACCTTGACCATCATCCCATTTCTTTAGTATCTCCATTGCATTATTACATTATTACATTATTAAATCCAAAAGCTTAAACAGACTATCATTAAAATAAATGCTATTCATAAGTCTCCATTACTGTGTAACCTCCCTTCCTTTGACTTTACATTATAATATTTATGTGTGTACCCATAATAAAACAACGTATTTCTGATCTTGGATTCTTTTTTTACAAATATATTTGGACCTTGATGAATTTTTAAAAACATAATTGACTATCCCTGGTTTAAACCATTTGTTTACCAGCAATTGTAATGATGAGCATATATGCTAGCAAATAATAATGTAAACTGTAGGAAAAAGAGTCCCATAAAAAACTATCAGTAGTAATTTGAAGCAATTAGCCCGTGATGGATGTTGCATTTAGTAATGTGACCTTTCTAAAGTTAAGTAAAGAGTATACCAATATTGGTAATATTTACTTACCTGTAAGTAAGGGGATCCCAGCATAACGACTATGTCATCAATTAGCTCCAACATCCTCATGTATACAGGATCTTTGTAATCGAACCTACTTCCAAATATCATAGAGAATGTGATATTTGTCGGAGCACACGCAAATTCCTTCAACTTAAATTGTTTGCCTAAAATTCAAGAAAAATCATGCAAGTTGCAGTGATTAAGGTCACTGTCACAAGGACTGTGCTAGGTTGGCTCTATTAGGACATTAAATTAAGTTTTGGAGGGTCAGGCCCAGCCACTCAGTGTAGAGGAATGAAAGTATTGTTTCATAGAGCTCCATGACTCAACTGGTGCAGCACCATAATACACACTAATTAGAGTGTGGCGGAGTTATGTCTTACAGGACCACTGTAGTTGAAGAAAAAAGGCACTTGTTTGTGGAATATGAAACTTTACTTTACACTACACCTCTTCCGCGTCAAATGCCCAGAAGCAGGTTGGTTGCATTAGGAAATGCAAGCAATGCTCTCCAGAAATGTAAACAACCTTTTTAACAAATACAACAGCCACAATATATCACAGATGCCTCCACAAACCAACAGAGGTTTTTATTTTCTGCAATTAAAAACAAGTATGATGATTTTTTTCTTCCTGTTTAATTATGCTCTTAACCAGATTAAAAGTATCATTTGGGCAATATATTTCACCACCACTAACATTTACCCATAAACCCAGCCCAATGTCATTTCCCTTTTCATGCTTCATGTTGAACCCACCATTAAAATCCTGGATCTTCTCAGTGAGGAACTGCAGCTCTTCCAGGATTCTGTCCTCTATGAGACTCTTGCCCATTCCAAGGTTCCTCATGGTGGAAACAGTGAATCTCCTTGACGTTTTCCACATGTCTCCAGAAGCAAAGAAAACACCTTAAAGCAAAGATACACTCACTTATTAAACCAGCTCTCAATGTCTCAGATCAACAACATTGTAATTAAGTCTGGTCAGATTTATTTAATCTCTTTGTAACATTAATTACTGTAATTAAAGTGCTTTGAATGTTTTGTTTTCCAAAAATGACGGCTCTAATGTCCTAACAGCTATAAAGTCCTAACAGCATGACTTGATGTTTTGATTAGGCACTGATCATTAATAAACATTTTTTTCAATGATTTAAAAAAAAAAGCAATATTCAATAAATAAACGTACTGTTAGATTCAGACCCAGTTGCTGCTGGCATCAACCCACTATAATGTCAATGGGGAAGGTTGCTGCTAAATTTTCATATACAAAGTATACAACCAACACAATGTCTCCTTTGGCTAGAGACTTGGGGCTTCATTCAATTGGGATTTGGCCAATTGAATAGGGCTTTATATAAGTTTTTAGTTAGTGAAGACTATGCTTCTGGATAGAAGTTCACTAACAAAAAGTCCTGTAAAAAAATATGATATGTGCTTATATAGAGCCCTATTCAATTGGCAAAATCGCAATTAAATGAGGCCCTTGTTGTGTTGGAGGTTGGCAACAAGTTTTGCTGTTAAGACGGCCTATGATGAATGTTTATTATCTAACCATATCTGATTGTTCTTAAAAGTTCTTGGTACATGTCTCTCAGCCAAACCCCACCCTCCCCTTAAAATTACATTAAATATCGAGACTGTGGGCTTGTTTATCCTTCTCTGACATGATATGGTAAAGGAAACAGAGCCTTATGGATGTCTGAACTGCAAGATACTGTGCATTTGTTCCCATTGGTTTCATAAACTTTTAGCCACCTACACTGAGATTTCAACTGAAACTGTGAGTCTCCAGGTCAAACTCCGAAAGAAATTAAGATACACAGTAAATATTAAAAAAATAAATTGTGTACCATTTCCATGTTGGATTGCACGGAAGATTGGCAGCTCAGCTCGATCTGAAAATACATCAGCAAAATCCACAAGCGCCTCTTTTATGGTTTCTAATCCAGTCAGGACAACAGCTTTCCTCATGCCCAGGTGAATGGTGAAAATAGGACCATACGTTTGTGAAAGCTTGAAGACAATGAAGAACAAAGCATTTGTGAACATTGTAACTGGCTAAAGTCTCCTTATAAGTCATCTAAAGAAAACTAAAAGTCGGAAAGGGCTGCTCCTTAAAGGGCCACTTAATTCAGTACAATTTGGACCACATCACAGTAAAGATCTCCTAAAAGCATGTTAAAATACTTTTTTTGGGGGGGGGGGGTTTGAAGTACATGCATTTTTCACTAAGAAATCAAATAAATTAAATCTGTGTTTACATGAGTCACTGGCTGCCCTCAGCCAGGCACACAATCACTGCTCTGTGTAGTGAGCAAAAGAAAAACAGAGGTTAACCATTACCAAATTAATCTGTGCAGGGTATGGGATGCTGGAATCACCTAAACAGGTCACTTAAGGGTTAACTTTTCAGTGCATTCCTGATTGGAGGGACAACCTGCTATCAATCACTGTCCTCACCACATGGTTCATGGTTCTGTTTTTACTCCTGCAGTCAGTAGGCAGGATAGATTTTGTTATGTAAATAAAGCTAAAACTTTAGATTTCTTAGCTGTTTTTAGTGTAATTAAAAACATTCGATCATTTTAACACTATTAAGAGCACCTACAGTGAGATAAATGTCCCATTAAATATACACAAGCATATGATTGTTTAGCAAAAGTTATTTGTATTTTGTTTAGCTTAGAGAGGTCATTAAAGGTATATCTAATTTTCCCTGTTCTTACCTTTTCTCTAATCTAACACCTGCTGTTTATATCAGACACACACACACTACATGGAGTGATTCTATACACACACAGATTTATTTTATTTAAAAATAAAACTTGTTTTCCACACCCACAGAGCTGCTTACATAGGCCCCTGATACCTACCAATAGAAACACTGCATTCATATATGGATTGTAACCCTTTACTAAACTTCAAGCCAGCAGCAGCTCAATGCAGAGAACTACAGATCAGTTTCTGACTCTTCCTGTTTCCTTCTACAGGGGGACTATACATCCTATAATTCCTTACTGCACAAACTGTTCTCAGTGATTGTTACATTGTACTAAAATATATAGCTGCCTGTTATTGGCAAAAAACAAATTATGAATGTTTTGAAATAAATTTAGCAGCGATTTTCAGGGGTGTTAACTCACAAAAGCTGCTGCCTGCAAACTCAAGAGATTGAGCAAACTTCAGGGTGAGTTTGTTAATGTTTATTCTGGTACTTTTTCATGCAACAAAAATGTTTTCATGCACTACTGATTCTCCTCTATCAGATGCATTCATAATCCAGGAAACTTAGATATGCCTTTAATGAATGTGACCTCCTCACCAATGGTTCAACCCACTTACTTTCTTTTGTATTGTTGTAATAAGATGTTTTCCTTTTTATTTTATACATTGTTTATCAAATGTGGTTGAGATTCTCTATTGTCAGTTTGGAAAGGTACCGGTAGTTGCTTTTAAACAAGAAACGCTTATAATTTTACATTTAAATAAGACTTTTGGCCTTTCCTGTTGCTGCTGTCACTATACTGGAAGGAAAATGGAAACGCTGCACACAATCACTGCTCTGGTATTGCAGGGGAATTTAACATCATGAGAAGTAACATCAAGTGAAATCAAGCCCTATGTTTATGAACATTCACAAATGTGACCATAAAGATAACACGTAAGTTTAAAAGGTCACGCAATTTTCAAGTAGAAATTGAAACAAATATAAAAATATAGGATCAAGTGTACTAAAGATGGAATGTTGAAGGATTATTGGAGATAGCAGATCATAGCACAAATACACCATAGGATATGGAGCAGTATGTTTCTTCTAGGAAACTTAGACACACAAAAGCTTTTGACCCCTCCTCTTTTTAAAAACCCTGGGAGGATGCAATGGATAGCCAGGACTCAGAAGGGTAAAAGCAGCAGAAAGTGTATTTGCATAAAGAAGTTCCAAGTTTAAGTATTGTTGTTGTTCAGTCGTTCAGTCATAACCGACTCCCAGTGACCCTATGGACCACAGCACACCAAGCGCATCTTGTGTCGGGTTATGCTAATCAATAAAGTTTTCTGAAATATTTTTGTCTCTTTAAATGTAATCTTTTCGAAAGGTTTAAGGCTCCAACACCCATGGTGTGTGTTCTATTCATTTGTTTTACCTGTTCACTTGGATAGAGAGGAGGGAGCGGGAGTTTGTTGCTTCTCTGGATGATTAAAATAAACTTTCATTTAGCTTTTGACACCTTCCCCACATATGCAAATAAACTTGTGAGCCCATTTTGTCTTCCCCATTTGAGTAGGAAGGATTAGTGTCATGGCAGCTTCTAGGTACTAGCATAGCTTGCTGTCTAAATTGATTTTATTCTTCTAATCTCCATATCTGCTGATGTTGTAAGTTGATTACATACTTCACTAGCTTGCAAAGTTTTCCTTATCAGCAGTGGTCCTTTAATCCAAACAAAGCTTCTCCCTGCATAGAGCTCCAAGTCACACCTGATGCAGCAGAGAGCTAGCAGCTGTGTTTACTATGATGGCAACACACTGAACATATTTGAAAACACTGTACTGACTGACAAAATGTAATTTTTCTAAATTTCTTTTGAATAAAGGACACACTTTATCAGCCTTGAAAAATGTTTCTGTGACAAATCCCATCTTTTATGACTTTTAAGTAGCACAAATCAGTGTAAAGAACTGTAATTATTTATTTTAAACGCTTCAAAAACTGTTTGCACATTATCAAGTCAAGTTCTTCCAAAGAGAATACAATAAATATGACGCTTCATTTAAGTATTTACAGACAATAGGTAAACAGTTTACATATTTTACTGGAGAAGGAACTGGCAACCCACTCCAGTATCTTTGCCAAGATGACCTTATGGATAAGTATAACCAGATACATAATGATAGATGTGTCTGGTGTGCTGTGGTCCATAGGGTTATGGTGGGTCAGACAGGACTGAACAACAACTCAACAAATACATATTTAAAAAAGTCTAATACTGTTATTTTAAATAGCGTAAGAGTGGAGTGTCTCACAGTGTCACTCACTAGAGTGTAATATAAAATACAGCCTGTCTAGGTATTCATTATCTCAACCTGCTCCATTCAGGTTAACTGCAGCCATGTCTGAACCTCAATAACTCTATATTGTTATGTTAATTCTATAGAAATTCTGGATAGTATGTGGGAGGAACTCCTCAAACCTCCCACAAGCTATTTACACCATATTAAATAAAAATTATTATTTAATTAAATCTATTACTTTTTGTAAAGAAAATATATGAGTATATCTCTTATATCTAATGGGTCTCTGCTGTCCTAAATCAGGCATCATGTAGTTAAAATGGCATGCTTTATAATACAAATACTTATTATATAAAAATAAGTAAATTATATGCTAAAAATGTTTGTACTACAGAGGCCCATTAAATAATTTTTACTAAATTTTTTACATACATTTCTAACACAGTTAAATATGTTGTATATCCCTCATTGTTGACATTACCTTAATCAGAGATAAGTCCTGTCTTCTGATGTTCAGTAAGTGCAAGTTGCCTATAAAGGGTAGAGGTCTTGGGCCAGGCGGCATTTTCCCTGATTTTTTAGATCCGGCAAAATAGTACAAATAACAGATCAGAACTAATAAACTGGAGATCAAGCCCAGGGCCTGGGAAACAGGAAAAAAAGGGAATAAAAATGGCATCTTTGGCAAATTCTGTAATATGTTATTTGAACACAAATTGAATATGTCTTGTTTAATCTGACAACTGCGTTTATATAGAAGTGAGAAAAGGGAAAAACCTTATCACCGCATATTTGGCAATAAAACCCTGTTGATCTATGACAGGGAAAACTGGCATGTGAGTCAGAATTACATCAATGATTTTTTTCAAGTATACAAAGTCATCAAGACTTTATAGATATCAGATTGCAAAAGAGATAATGCGTGACATAAAAATGTAAAATATATTATTTAAATGACTTATCAGAATGTATCGTTATAGACTGATAAAACAACTCCAGGTACCTGTGGAAATTTAAATCAATGTAGAGTAAAACAAAATGTATAACTGGGCAAGAGCATAAAGTAGTAGCAAAATGTTATAAAGCTAGTTTTGTTATACAAAGAATTGATGCCACTCCTGGTCCCTGAAGGTATCCATGATACTTTGGTGAATGTTGTATGTGTGAGTTTACATTTTTGCAGGAGCAGAGCCTGCAGTTTTCCTGCTTCTTGGCATGTGTTCGGGAAGGTTTACATTTAATAATCTAAAATCTCCAAAGATACAATTTCACTTATCTCTTTCCGTTACCATATAGCTCATTAATACAGCATACTACGTTCACCAGACAAAGTGGAGGCACACGTGGCTCCCTATGGCAATTTGAGGTTGTCATCTCCGGGTCACTGTGCACCCTCTGGGATGATGCCTTCTCAAGGAACAAACACACAATCTCCAGAAGCATTTCCAATTGAATTCACCCCATTAGTGGGCAAGAACCAAAATGTCAGGCAAGCCACCTTTGCAGAAACGGGCAACCCCAAAACATATGTTTCATCCATAATTTGCTTTCATCACTAGGGGACAACATAAATGTGCAATGTTAGAGTACATCATCAGTGATAATGAAAATTACCTGGAAAAGCTCCCTTTCAGTGAGCCAGAAGATGAGGACCACGGGCATCTATCAAGATTGAAGAGGACAAGAAACTACAAGCAACATGGATAGCCCGTTTATCCAGGGCAGAAGAAGGGTACATGGGCATCGGTGATCATCACTGGATGGGCATAAAAGGGTAAGTAAATATGAAATGTTCCTTTCTTACTGAGTTTATTTATGTTGTTCATTGTAGCAATTTATTTATTATTTTATTTAATTTGTTTAATTTACTTATTATTTTTTGTAACTTTTTTTCTTTTGTGTAATTCTTTTTATATTTTAATGTAATTTTTTATGTAACTTATTTTCTTTATTTGTGTTGTATTTTTTTATACTGTAGGGCTATTGGGGTCCTCATGGGATTGTCATTTACATAGGAGTTCAACATGGACTTTTGTTTTTGTTAGTAGGGTGTCTTTGTGATCATTTTGTGGATATAATTAAAAATATTAAATAAAATAACTTTTTAGATATACTTCACTATCAGCCCTATTAAATTAGCTCAACGTGTAAAACCGTAGCCAGCTATAAAATTATCCCTGTAAAACAACCCGTCAACGAATTGAGGGGTAATGGCGAGAAAAGGCTACGGGATGTGGAAATTTGAACTGCACGTCGGGAAATCCTTTGTTCTGTCAAGCCCATAACTGTTACGTTCCAAGCACGCGATTAAATTGCAACAATTTCACTTGCGTTCAAGCCCATAACCCGCAAATGGAGTCAAGAAGCCAATGGGTAGTAGAGAGGACCCGCTAGAGGGGTAAAGTCCAATCTGTAGCACTGTAAATGCAAATATACACACAATACTGTACTCTTAATAAAATGGAAAGTGATGTTAGGTATTGAAATAAATAGAACAACATTCTGAATCTCGCAAATTGGCAATATAAAATACTTTTTTATGTTTAAATTCCGTGTTATATCGATCCCGGCAATCAATGTGTTAATACATATAATGGAACTGGCATGGACTAGAATATCCTATTTACTGCTTTATCAATATTGCATTATATCTGGAATGCGGGTCTGATTGAAACTTGTAATTGAACCCCGTAAGACTTTGAAATCCAACCTCCATTTTTCAGTGACGTAATGATGACGATCTCTGTTACCATTGGCTCCACCTAAACCCATAACTACGCGTTTGACTAATTGATCATGTTCACGGCCGCGCAGCCAACGATCGCAAAATACTTTACGGGTTTTTGTTTCAAGCCTGTAGCTCACGGCCTGTTCTAATTTAATAGCTATGTAACGCAGCTGAATTTCAAGCCTGCACCCCTTGCCGGATTCTCGATGCCGCTACGGGCTTCTAATTTAATAGGGCTGTATGTGTGACCCTATACACTCTACTTTTTGTCTTTTTCAGGACTGTTAAAATGTATACAAACCAAGACACAGTGCACAAGTGAAGAATTTATGGCTTTATAAAATGTTAAGTGTAAGTCTGAATTAGCATCAGGATAAAGGTGATGACCTAGTACTGACAAGATGATTGTATGAACTGGTAATCAATCTTACATAATAACGCAATCTACGGGAAAAATACCTTCAGTGGAAATTAAATATGAGATTGAATTTTGTGTTAGATGTAAATATTTAATCTTATGTTGAATGTAAAAGAGCACTGATTTTTTTAAAATTGATGTATATACTGGATATTTGCTCACTGCTTCATTCAAGAATATAGGGCCTCATTCCAATCTTTTTTGTGCTGATTTACGTGTCAAGTTGAAATATAAATCACTACATAGCTATTCCAATCAACAAAAAACTCATTGATAAGTTAAGACATCACTGAGTGGTGTAAAATGTCATACGTTGGCAATTTATTCCAATCTATTCCAATCCGTAACACGACTGATATACAAGGCTTACATAGGTCCTGAGAAAGCATCAATATCCTACGTTTAATCAGCCTTATGTATAAAGGCATAAAAATGCCTCTGAAAATGAATAATGCGTCAGATCTAATGCTATGATCAGTGAAACACCTTAGTTGAATCGGATATGAGGTTTGATTTCTGATATCCGACTAACGCCCACTACTTCTCAAAAACTGCACAAAGAGTTACAAAAAAATAAAATAAATTGCACTAATTACATGAGATCCTTATATGTATGTGATATAGTCGGTGTTAGGGAGGGCATTATTAATTAGCCTCAGATCCGACTCAATTAATTTACACTGATCATAGCATCAGGTTTATTTTTAGTGCCATTGAGGTCTGTTAGAGACCCCTGTGGCAAGGGTTAATTCTTAGGCATCATAGTTTAAGGACCTCCATGGCACAGGGTTAACATTCAGATGCCATGGAGATATATATAGACCCCTATGTATATATGTATATGTGGGGCCCATGGGTTAGTGGGGAGGAAATCCGAGGGGTTCCCTTCAGCATTTGGGAGAACAGAATCCCTAAGATTCCCTTCAGTGCGTGGGAGAATCCCCAGGGTTTCCATGGTTAATGTACTTAATTCCGGGCTTATATGGTATAGCGGTATTAGGGGGTGTTGCATGACATCCTCTTTTTGTGTAGTAGTGGGTGTGGGAGGGGGGAATACCCGGGGTGTCCATGGTTAAGTACTTTAAATGTGGAAATTCCAGACTGATATAGTGTAGGGGTATTAGGAGGCGATTTGTGAGATCCCCTTTTGGGGAAGTAGTGGGTGTTAGCTGGGGAGCTAGTTACCTACTCAATTATGGTGTTTCACTGATCACAGCATTAGATCTGAAGCTTTATTCATGTAGGATATTGGTGGATATTGGTGTTTTCTGAGGATCTACATGTCCTCAGTAAGGAACATGTATCAATTGTGTTATGGATTGGAATGGTTTGTGGGGGAATTTGAATGGGACAACTACACAAAAAATTGCTAACATAAGACTTTTTACACCAGTAGTTTGGGAGGAATAACTGGATTATATAAAATTGGGCATCAATTTAAAAAATTCAAAATGTTTTTTAATGATCGTTTAATGATCTAGAGAAATTTTATTTTATTTATTTTATTAATTCCATATTCCTTTTAACTTGGTATTAATATATATTGAAACATTTTTATATTCAATATAAGATTAAATATTTACCTCTTACAGCCTCATATTTAACCTTCCACTCAAGGTCTTTGTAGAATTACAGTCTATAGTGCCATACGTTGTCTTATCATGTAAGATTTATTACAATGTCCATATAATCATCTTGCCATCTTTATCCTGATGCTAATTCAGACTTACACTTAAGATTTTATGAAGCCATAAATTCTTCACTTATGTTCTGGTGCGTGCCAAAATCGCTGCCTCCTGGTATTTTATATTCATTATATCACTTGGTACTATTCTTGCAAACAGTTTAACAGTTTTAAAAAAAGAGAAAAAAGTAGAGCGCATAGGGCCGCACGTAGTGAAGTGTAAATCTGTATCAAAGAGAGTGACTTGTCCAACTGAGGACAACACCCTGTCATAGCGATTAAAGGCTTGTTTATTTAACAAAAATGAACAATAATTGTCCCCTAATTACATATAACACAACATTTTGGCTGCCGGTTACTAATTTTTTACATATATAGATGTATCCAATTGACTCAAGCCTGCAATTACATGCTCACAGTCCCAACACGCAAACCACAAACCCGTAAGTAGCATATCAGGGCTTGATCATGATATATTAAGCAAGCCCATAAGTTACATTTTAGACAGAGCAAATATTAAATAAGACCGTTATCATGATGTCAGTAAAACATGGAGTTTAAACTACAATTAATTAGTGTTTAGAAGTCCGATTTGCAATCAGACTCGCAATCCAGAATATTGTAGAAAACAATAAAAATCAATAAAGCAATTGTTCTAGTCCATGAAGGTTCCATGATATGTATTAACTCATTCATTCCCGGAATTGATATAACAAGGAAATAAAGCATAACAAAAAAAAAGTATTGCAGATTTGCGAGTTTGAGACTGCTGTGCAATTAATTATAATGCCTTTCATTGCTTTCTCTGTATTTTTAAGTTCAGCAGTGCAGTAGTGTGTGTATATTGGCTTTTGCAGTGTTACGAACAGGTGTTTAACCCTCTTGCGAGTCTTATCTAGTACTCGTATCATTTTTTTATACATTTGCCATTTACGGATGTGAAGGCAAATGCGGACTTATTGATTTGTTGTAATTGAATATGGATTAACACTGGTATCATTTGTGGGCTTGAAACATCAAAGGAGGAGATAGGACGGATTTATGGTTTTGACAAAGCAGTGATTTTGAGCCTTTAACTCGCAATTGGAATGCAAGTAGCTAAACGTAGCCAATTAAATATCAGTAACATTTACAGGCTCCATTACGGGCTCATGTAATTGTGATTTGGCAATTGAATAGGTGCCTCTCTCTGTAACCTTGAAACATCTCTGCAGGCACTGAGTCTTCACAAAAGTCTGAGGGACCCCGCTGAATCAATCAGCTCAGCAGAACATCAGGAGATAGCGCTCTCTCTATCTCCTGCTATTCTGCTGAGCCGATTGATTCAGTGGAGTCCCTCAGCCTTGTGTGATTAACAGACAAAGCTAAGTTATTTAATTTAATTATACGCACAAAATTATTTGGTGCTTTGTATCAATCATATCAAGGTTACAGGTGACACACTAGCACATCAGCACATGAGCTGATAAAATCTGGGTAATATCGCCACAAGGTTTGAGAGGAAAAAAATAATATACTAAAAATAATGCTGGTTATTGTCTGTAGTTGACTTGTGTCCTGAGAACCTTGTGGTGATATTACCTGGATTTCAGCATCCATGTAGAGCTCCACTGTTGAAGTACCAGCATGTCACATGTAAGAGTGATATATGAGTACCTGGAAATGGTCACTCTATTGTGCAATAATGCTGCCTCTTCCCAGTTTCTGACTCACCAAATACAGATCCACTCTTGAATGGGTCTCTCAATTAAAATAATATTACCTATGAGGCAAGGAAAAGTCATGCTCTACATATTGCTTATTATTCCCAGTCCCAGTTAGCTACCTGGACAGCAAATAATTTATTATAGATCTAGGTTGCTACACCATGAGGCTCTTTTTGTTTCCCACAATCGCTTCACCTTTCTGAGTCATCTTAGCCTTCTTCCCACCCTTTCTACCAAATACATGTGCAGATCTATCAAAAATAATCTGCCTTTTTATCGTGTATATTTTCTATGTTATCTGCATTAATACATAACTGTGCCAGTATCTTCTTCAATACATTTTTTTTTATAAAAGATTATACAAAACAATGCCAGTTTGCCAGTTTGTCACTTGTTTTAATTTTGCAGCTTTCATTGTTACAGTGTTTTTAGTTTTTTTGGTAGGTTTTATGGTAATTATATGTGTCCAAATAAATTAAGAAAATTTGTATAAGGTTCCAACGTATTTTTCTCTATAAATGACAGTATCTTCGAATTGCCTAGGAATAGTCTTATAGAAAGCCGTCAGATTGACGAAACAGCAGTTAGACTTAGCATGGGGGAATTAAGGGTTTGCAACTTGACTAGTTAATTAAATATATATATATTTATCCTCTGTAGTTATTATTTATACAGAGGCTACATGAACATTCCAAAGGGTATTTGTGCCACTAGTTGTTGCTTAGGCTTTTGGTGTTCAGGATCAATAGACTCTCATTTCAGAGGTCCCCAGTTTCCCTCTATCTATTGTTAGCCATTTCAGCAAGATTTGGGGCATCAACTAGTGACCCTTCCAGAGAAGAGGATCCTTTTTGAATACTCGTGTTGGAATCATCAATATAGGATTAAGTCTAAATATTTTAATAGTGGCGGTGCTCAGTACCCAAAAAGTTGAATTATTTAATTGGCTCTCATATGTTTTTCTCAATTTTGGGTTTACCCCTATGAAATGGTGTTAAGCACAACAGTTTTCATATATAGGTATCTTTGAAATGCAATACATTTAAACATTATTAAACAAAGCACAAAAATTTGATTGCATAAAGTTTTTATTTATTTATTTATTTTCTCTTGAGATAATCACAATAATCACATAATTTGCCACTTCCTAGACCCAAAAATAAGACAATTATTAACAACGATTACAAATTTCTAAAACCCACCTAAAATAAGTGAAATTCTTGTTTAAAGCTCCCCACTCTTTCTAAATTAGAAGGGATATTTTAGTATTGTCAATAGTATTTTGGGACTGGATCATTCTTCTGAGTGAGACCAGACTGATATACTACAGGATATTTCTCCCCGTGAAGGGCACAAGTGAGCTGAATGAGGTTGCTCTCTGAGTAGGTAACCAGACCTATGGAAAAAACCCACTGAGGTATTTTTCGTTATTCGATGAGCACCTCTGCTCTTTTTGTTTACATTTTCTCACCTCATGGGTGATAGGGGGACCAGACGTGGACTCCTTAAGGTCGAAACGCGTCTGGAGTTTGCTGTTCCTCCTGTTCAGGGTAGGATTGCCTGGTATTTCAGGACTGGGTCACTCTTCTGAGTGAGACCAGACTGATTTACTACAGGATATTTCTCCCTGTGAAGGGCACAAGTGAGCTAAAAGAGGTTGTTCTCAGATGATCACCTCTACACTTTTTCTTTAAATTGTGAATATTTTAGCAACATTTAATAGAGCTTAAAATGAAGCAAGTGAAGCATGTATCGTCTACAACTGTCTACAATTATTTGAATGCAATATCAATATACTGACTGCAAGGTAGTTATATGTTTTGATGAACTGACAAAAAAGATCTGATACAGACAATCAAAATCCCAATAATTGTTCATATTTATCAACTATTTAGTACCTTTTATATGATTAAATGTTCTATTAAAATTTTTATTTTTTTATGGTACTTTATCTTTGTTATCAACCTCATGCATTGCATTAATATAGTTCAGAGTACAATTCAACATAAAAAATACAAAATACAAATTATTAAAAGCAGATGCATAGAGCTGCCATTTTCCAGCATTCATGATAAACAACACATTTTATTTTGCTAGGAAAATAAATTTATATTGATCTTGCAACGTAGATGTGATTTGTTATTATTTGTTAAAAAATGGGCCCTTTGTTGTATCCAATCAGGATTTGATCTATGTTGCCGTCATCCAATCAACAACTGTACAGTGACATTGACAACCAATTAAGAACTGTAGAACTTGATTGCTATCAAACTGTGAGACATACAATTTGTCACATAATTAAGACTTGCACAGTTGCTTTTATCCAATCAGAATCTATAAAAGGGAACCTAACTTTCTCATACACACATTTGTTTGTGCTTAAAGGACCACAAAAGCAGCCATAATATTTCTGCACAATCAGTTAGAGGATAGAAAATGATGTGGAAGATGTGTTTACATTTAATAATTGATCAAGAATTGATTTAGATATTGTCATTTTAGTTTAGCACTTGAAGCTCTCCCATAAGAATCTGAATTTAAAGGATGGAGGCTGTAACTTACACATTGTATTATAGATTTATACTGCCTTTAAGAGCAGAATGTGATGATGTGGTAGTAATTATTCTGTTTTAAATATGTTTTCTCTTAGTAAGTTACAGGTTCAATTCCCCTATCTACCACTTTTTTTTTTTAATAATGTACTTATTTATTTATATATATCAGTCATATGTGTGTTTATAAATGCATTAGTAAAATGGAAAAAAACAACAAGTGGAAGACAGGGGAATTGAACCTGTGACTTACTAATGAAAACATTTTATGAAACACACTTTCCACTACACCAACACACTCTGCTTTACAAAGTATGTATAAAAGTTAAACTAATTTCAATATTTGAAATATATGTATGTTGAATAATTAAGTGAACTTGTTATTTAAAAGTATATATTATATAATCAAGTACCGTAGTTACAAATCACTTAGCCACAGCCTGATTAAAAGCCTCTACCCTGATTCTAATTAATATTCAGTACATCCTGTGCAGTACAGAGCTAGTTTCTCATTCAGACAGAGGCCACTCACTGCAATAGCCTGACTGCTATTGATCCTAACTCTATACAATTCAGCATCAGTTCTAAAAAGGAAAACACTTTTTCCATGTGTTTTTTCAGAGCAGAGCACATATGGGGACTTTTGTGGTCCTTTAAAATTAATATTCTTAACATATATGGTGATATGAACATATACATAGACATAGAGAAACCACAACACAATAAAAAGTGAAAAAGCAAGAAAGAAAAAGGCACAGTAAATGTAAAGATACTTTACAAAATTCACAGACTTGATATATGTTTCACTTAGTGCAGTGCTTAAAGATAATGTTTGCAAAGTATTTGTAAGATCAAGTAAATTAATTTATAGAATCTGTTTATTGCAGTAAATACTTCTTAGTATTTACATTTCGAAGTGCTCACCCCTAGTGGGCTCTCAATTTAGTCCTTCTACACCTCACCTACCTCTATACATGCCTGTCTTAAATTGAATGTGGAGGGTGGCAAGCTGTCCTGTATGTTGTTGTATCTTTACATGCACTGCAGCCCAAGTAATTTATTCAAAGTTGCAGACCAATAGCAACAGCTGCACTGAAGCCCTAGCAGTTAGTATTGGTTTGTATTGGTTCAAGCCTCATTTGTATGTAATTACCCTGAATCCTTCATTGCAAATTCTTATATACAGTTAAAAAAAAGGTATCTTAATTAGTTTGGGAGCTGTAATTGTGCCCGAAATTGCTTTGGTATTGGCCATGGAAGCTTTCCACCACATTGATACCCACCATAACCAATGGTATTCTTGGTTTCTCATCATAACCAATTGTATTCTCCATCTTCATACAGGGAGTGCAGAATTATTAGGCAAATGAGTATTTTGACCACATCATCCTCTTTATGCATGTTGTATTACTCCAAGCTGTATAGGCTCGAAAGCCTACTACCAATTAAGCATATTAGGTGATGTGCATCTCTGTAATGAGAAGGGGTGTGGTCTAATGACATCAACACCCTATATCAGGTGTGCATAATTATTAGGCAACTTCCTTTCCTTTGGCAAAATGGGTCAAAAGAAGGACTTGACAGGCTCAGAAAAGTCAAAAATAGTGAGATATCTTGCAGAGGGATGCAGCACTCTTAAAATTGCAAAGCTTCTGAAGCGTGATCATCGAACAATCAAGCTTTTCATTCAAAATAGTCAACAGGGTCGCAAGAAGCGTGTGGAAAAACCAAGGCGCAAAATAACTGCCCATGAACTGAGAAAAGTCAAGCGTGCAGCTGCCACGATGCCACTTGCCACCAGTTTGGCCATATTTCAGAGCGGCAACATCACTGGAGTGCCCAAAAGCACAAGGTGTGCAATACTCAGAGACATGGCCAAGGTAAGAAAGACGACCACCACTGAACAAGACACACAAGCTGAAACGTCAAGACTGGGCCAAGAAATATCTCAAGACTGATTTTTCTAAGGTTTTATGGACTGATGAAATGAGAGTGAGTCTTGATGGGCCAGATGGATGGGCCCGTGGCTGGATTGGTAAAGGGCAGAGAGCTCCAGTCCGACTCAGACGCCAGCAAGGTGGAGGTGGAGTACTGGTTTGGGCTGGTATCATCAAAGATGAGCTTGTGGGGCCTTTTCGGGTTGAGGATGGAGTCAAGTTCAACTCCCAGTCCTACTGCCAGTTCCTGGAAGACACCTTCTTCAAGCAGTGGTACAGGAAGAAGTCTGCATCCTTCAAGAAAAACATGATTTTCATGCAGGACAATGCTCCATCACACGCATCCAAGTACTCCACAGCGTGGCTGGCAAGAAAGGGTATAAAAGAAGAAAATCTAATGACATGGCCTCCTTGTTCACCTGATCTGAACCCCATTGAGAACCTGTGGTCCATCATCAAATGTGAGATTTACAAGGAAGGAAAACAGTACACCTCTCTGAACAGTGTCTGGGAGGCTGTGGTTGCTGCTGCACGCAATGTTGATGGTGAACAGATCAAAACACCCGACAGAATCCATGGATGGCAGGCTTTTGAGTGTCCTTGCAAAGAAAGGTGGCTATATTGGTCACTGATTTGTTTTTGTTTTGTTTTTGAATGTCAGAAATGTATATTTGTGAATGTTGAGATGTTATATTGGTTTCACTGGTAAAAATAAATAATTGAAATGGGTATATATTTGTTTTTTGTTAAGTTGCCTAATAATTATGCACAGTAATAGTCACCTGCACACACAGATATCCCCCTAAAATAGCTAAAACTAAAACCAAACTAAAAACTACTTCCAAAAATATTCAGCTTTGATATTAATGAGTTTTTTGGGTTCATTGAGAACATGGTTGTTGTTCAATAATAAAATTAATCCTCAAAAATACAACTTGCCTAATAATTCTGCACTCCCTGTAATCACTAATCCCTAAATGAACAAAAATCTGGTTGTTGGTCTGTGTTTTATGTCATGTGAACACCCCCTTTTTTTGATGGCAGCTCCAGCTTTGTGTTTGGGCACTTTATCAGATATCTAACATTTAATTGAAGGGATAGTTGTGGTATTGGCACCTATCTGTTGATGAAGCACTGACACAAATCGTGCAACCTTCACTACCCACGGCGGGACATTTGGAATAAACTTTATAAATGGGGACATCTTTAGTACGGACAGAGAAGTCATCACCGGCAGTGGTCTCTCTAACTAATACAACCTATGTCATAGTTCTACGGAATATCCACCAAGTGCCCTGAAAAGGCAACAAACAAGTCATCTAGCTATGATCTTGTGGTGACCCAAGTACCAATCCAGGGCATTATTTGGCGCAAAAAAACATTTGAATACAACTTCCCAAAGATCCAGTAACATGCTTCTAAATAAGAAACTAAAACCACAGCTCTCTATGCATCAAAGGAATACATTAAGAGCAAAAAGATTTATATTTATATTATTCTACTTCTTATGTTTCTGCACAACAGAGCTATCTATGACTTTCTTGAATAAAAGGAATATGACATTTAATTAAAGAGCCAATAGCTCACTAAAAAATTGATTATGCATGAATCAGTGTGAAAAATGCTGTTCTGTTTCTTTCCTCTTGGTGGAGCACTTGTTCAATTAAATGCTACATTTTCTGACTCTGTACACCCCCTAGTGGTAGGAGCATACATCACATTTGTATATAGGTATGGAGAATTTTGCTTTCAGGGTTTCTGGTTGCCTTTAAGACTACTTCAATTATTATAAAACCATAAGAAGTAAACACCACGGTAAAATAATATATGGTTTTAAAGCTAGTCTATTACTGCATTGCTTTAGGAATATGTCATTTCATCTCTGTGTAATAAGAATCAATTAGCAGTTTATCAAATCATTATGTATTATTAGTAAACAGGTTACATGGTTCTCACATAGCATTAAGCTGCTAATTTGTATTGTTTTTTTTCAATTATTTTGATGTCATCTCTTTACTGTCGTGGTGTGGCACAAACATTGAAATATTTTGGCCTTAAAGTGAAAAACACATCAGCGTTGAGATCCAGGTCGCACTTATTTATGCCCGGTGGGGGGGGTGAAGGTGAATTTTTGGAGCAAACCAGTGAAGAAGATGAAGAGTTCCATCCTTGCCAAGCTCTCTCCAGCACATACCCGACGACCTGAGGAATTAAAGTAATTATAATGATCATTTTATAACATTGAATACAATAACTTTAAAAAGTTTTAAAAGTATTGTGCTGTTATCTCAGTGCTGCCTTGTCTTCCTGCCATACTATCAAAATAGACATCCTGGGATGTGATCTATGATTGGCTGAGACACTAACAGAGATTTTTTTATTGTAAGGGAGTGTTAATAGGGGAGGACGTAGCATATATAATGCTTCAATGTGTTAAACCTTCACATTAAGACTAGAACATTGTACTATTGCTTTTTTAATGTCTCATAAAATGATTATTCTGTTGTTGTTCATGCTAATGAATAATAAATAAAAGGCTTTTTATGTGCCTTTAATTTTGATTAAAGTTCCACAGTTTCATGTGTTTATTTAATAGTTTATTAGTAGCGCCATCTGTATTTAATGTCGCTTTTAAAAATTACATTTGAACTTTGGTTTTTCAGATGATTATTATTATATTATTATTATTATCCATTATTTGTACTAGCATAGCTGCTTCTCTCCACCCATATTAGCTGTCGTGAGTGGCAAATGTTCTGCCCTGGAGGTTGTCCTATTTTTTTCTGAAAGATCTAGTATTATCTGTAGTCTACAATGCATTAAAGGAGGCACATCAAGACTCCTATCCGGATAGTCTCCAGGGCAGATCTATTTTATCACCTTGGCACCTGATAGGGAGTGGGGAGAAGCAGATTTGCCGAAGTCTGGAACAAGAAAGTTCTAATATAGGTTTTAAAAGTTACATTGAATTGTTAAATAAACACATGAACTATGACTACACTACACTATCCCTTTAATTATCCTTTATGTGTAGAGCACATATATTTTTACAGCCCTAAGCAGGATGTCTGTAAGTACATGACACTTTTACAGATTGTAATTGGAAGGTCATACAAAGCCAAGATTATTATCCCTGCCTTATCTCAAGTAAGTTAATAGAAATGACCATGTCAATGATAAAACAATCTGTGCTTAAGCAGGGGCAGCCATAAAATCTGGCCTGCTAGTAGTCCGTGTGCTTAATATATGAGTAACAATCTTCTTGAAAAGATAATATAGTTTGTTTGGGAACAAATGGGTTGTGGTCTAATAATCAATTGGCAAATGAGGTTGGGCCCTGGTTACTGATACAGATTCTATAGTTCCTATTAACTAAATAAATACTTATCAGCATTCAAATTCCCTCTTCCTGGCCAAAGCAGAGAAGCATGGCTGTTTCCTGTGAGTATCTCTTATTGACATCTCAGGGTATTTTTTTCTTCATGATCTCTTGTGATTGGCTGGGCAGTCAACATAGAGTTTTCATTTTAAAAGAGAAGAAGGAGCAATAACATTTGAACTTGGCTACCTTATGGGGCACATTTAAGGTGAGTGTTATTTTCTTTTGTTTATTAGACTGGTTCCTTGATTTTATTTGCAAGGGAGGGTAGATATATAGTACCTTTAGAAAAGGGGTAGAAGGCATCTTTCTTCACAAACTTCCCATTGTCATCAAGGAAATGGTTTGGATTAAACTCTCTGGGTGTCTCCCATTGCGTTTCGTCGTAGAGAACGGATGTGAAGAGAGGGAGCACCAGAGTACCCTAGGAAATATTAACAATGATAAATAATTAGTAAGATGGGAAGATGCAGAGACCGTTGTATTACTATTTGGGCCGGTTCAAGCTAATTCGGCATCCCATAATAATTAGAAAGAAAATGGAAACAACTGCTTGGCTTTCTTGGAAAAGCTATGGAGAATTTCAGTTTTTTCCCGAAAGGCAAGGTCGAATTTGATTTTTATAAATCAAAATACAGAGATACTGAAATCTTAGGATATAAGTTATATTATACCAGTAGAAAAATGGAAATAATTAAGAATAAAATATAATGCATGAATGGTTGTTGCAGGTCAGTAGTCATCTATTTCAACCATAGAGTAGAGCTGGCCCTGATTACTATAAGGGGCATATAATGACAAACTACAAATACAGAAGGCTGAAATATACCATTTGGGGTTGGCTGCTTCTCCTGTTCAGAAGATAATTTATTATTTTATTTACTCATACATATTACACCTTTATCCAAAGAGCTTTAGATAGTTATAAAATAGTACATCATTTTGTTGAACAAACATAATCGTCTGAGAATAAAGTAAGAGTTGGGTTTGTTGCTGAAACGACTAAGAGGTAAGATGAGCGTCATGGATGCAAGAGGTCAAGAAGGGAATCAGGGTGAGAGAATGTAAGTTGTATCAGAGTTGGGCAGAGGGTGGAGAGAATGGAGAGTGTCTCTAGATCAGAACCAAAGAAATACAATATTAGTACTTCTTATTGGGAAACTGGGCAGAGGCATTCAAATGAGTTCAGTATACTTCTATTTCTATAATCAAGTAGTCATTTTAACATGGCACCTTTAATATGTATATATATATATATATATATGTCACTAATATAGTTGTTGTACTACAAGTTTTTGTGTAATGCTCGCAAAGTGCGAGTTGCGCATGCAAGACATGCAATGGGTGCTGAAGGGGTAGAGGGTGGTAGAAAAGAGGGAGGGAGAGATGATAGAAGGAGAGGGTAGGGAAGGAGAGATAAGGAGAGGAAAGGAGAAGGAGAGGAAAGGAGAGATAGGGAGGGAAAGAGAGAGGAGGAAAGGAGAGAGAAGGAAGGGGGAGGGAGAGAGAGTGAGAAGGAGAGAGGGAGGGAGAGTGAGAAGGAGATAGAGAGTGATCAGGAGAGGGAGAGAGAGGGAGAAGGAGAGGAAGAGAGAGAAAGAGAGAGAGTGAGAAGGAGGGGGAGAGAGGGAGAAGAAGGGAGTGAGAGAGAGAGAAGGAGAGAGTGAGCACACAGAGAGGGGAGAGAGAGAATGAGAGGGAGAGAGAGAAAAAGAGAGGGAGGAGGAGGATCGTGAGAAGAAGGGAGGGAGATATAGAAGGAGGGAGGGATAGAGAGAAGGAGAGAGAGTGAGCACAGAGAGAGGTAGAAGGCATATAGAGAGAGAGGGCGCAGAGAGAGAGAGGGTGCACACAGAGAGAGGGCGCAGAGAGAGACACAGGGTACACATGGAGACGGAGCACAAACAGACAGAAGACAATATTATGCTGTCATTTTTGACAGGCAAATTATATATATATATATATATATAATTTCTGATTATCAATAAACAAATGCCGCTATTTCCAAGGTGCTTAAAACATAACTCTTGCAAGGATACTATACAAAAAAAAATCACAAACTTTTTTTATACATTGAACTGCGCCAAATTAAAGACAGGTGGACTCTAGATGGAGGTAGTGTATGGAGGCTGGGATTTAGCTATTAGTGGTTATCTATTTGCTCCATCCCAAGACAGGCTTTATTTGTAGCGTTAAAGGGACTCTAGCAAGATTTGGGGCTTCTAACAAGTAGAGCCCTTCAGCTAGGAGGACCTTCACCCCTTCACTCAGCTGTGGTATGTAATCTTGGGCACATGGAGATGAGAAGAGTTTGGTTCTAGGATGTAGCTTATGTCCCATCGCTTATAGCTCTCCTGTCAAGTCTCCCATATACTACCTCTACCTGGAGTCCACCTGTTTTTAATTTGGCGTAGTTCAATGTTCAAATAAAGTTTCTGATTTTCTTTAAGTTCTGATTATTAGCTTCTTCTTGCTGGGTCCCACAGGATCTTTGGACCCTAAACAAAAATACAAACGTATATTTATATTGTTCTAATAAATACCTTAGGGATAAAAAACCCTCTGAAGTGGGTGTCGGTAATGGTGGAATGGGCCAGATATTGCAGTATGTTACCAAAGCGTTGTATTTCATGTACCAGTGCAAGGCAATATGGCAGGATTTTCTGGTCATCCCATGTAGGGGGGCGTTCCAGGCCTATTACATTCTCAATTTCTTCCTGCGCTTTTTCTGTAAAAGAATATACAGTAAATGTTTTATGTTTATTTTTTATTTGGGGGGAGGGGGGTAAACATGCTTACTTTAAATTAAAGGAAAGCTGTAGATTAGAAAAATCTTTGTATGCTTGTGAAGTATGAAACAAACTAACAGCATTAGCAGCTGTGTAAATGTAAAAGCATTTTTTGCTTAGTCGTTCAGTCGCGTCCGACTCTCTGTGACTCTATTGACCACAGCACGCCAGGTGCGTCTCTCAGTCACTGCCCCTCTGAGCTCCATCAAGTTCATGAGTTCATGTTCATTAATTCAGTGACCTCGTCTATCCATCTCCACCTCTGTCATGTCCTTCTCCTTGTGCCTTCAATCTTTCCCAGCATCAAAGTCTTTTCTAGGTAATCCTGCCATCTCATGATATGGCCAAAATATTTGAGCTTAAGCCACATGATTATACCTTCTAGTGAATAGTTTGTCTTGATTTCCTGAAGTATTGATTTATTGGATCTTCTTGCAGTCCAAGGGACTCTAAGCAGTCTTCTCCAACACCACAATTCAAAGGTGTCAATTCTTCGACTCTCAGACTTCCTTATGGTCCAGTTCTCACATCCGTACTGGGAATACCATAGTTCGAACTATGCAGACCTTTGATGATAGTTTAATATCTTTACTTTTTACTAGCTTGTCCAAGCTTGCCATAGCTTTCCTCGCCAGAAGCAAATGTCTTTTAATTTCATGACTACAGTCACCATCTGCAGAGATCTTGAATCCAAGAAAAATTAAATCTGTCACTGCCTCCACTTCTTCCCCGTCTATTTGCCAGGAAGTGAGATTGCCGTTTGTCATGATCTTGGTCTTCTTAACGTTGAGCAGCAGGCCAACTTTTGCACTCTCTTCTTTTACCCTTGTTAATAAGTCCTTTAGTTCCTCCTCACTTTCAGCCATCAGAGTAGTATCATCCGCATATCTGAGGTTGTTGATATTCCTTCCAGCAATATTGATTCCGGGTTTTGATTCGTCCAGTCCAGCCTGACGCATGATGTACTCTGCATATAAGTTGAATAAATAAGGTGACAATATACAACCTCGTTGCACTCCTTTTCCGATCTTGAACCATTCTGTTGTCCCATGTTCGGTTCTGACCGTGACTTCTTGGTCGACATACAGATTCTTTAGGAGGAGGATGAGATGATCTGGTAATCCTATATCTTTAAGGACATGCCACATTTGTTGTGATCCACACAGTCAAAGGCTTTAGAAAAGTCTATGAAGCAGAAGTACGTGTTTTTTTTAATTCTCTTGCTTTCTGTATTATCCAGCGGACACTGGCAATTTGATCTCTTGTGCCTCTTCCTCTGCGGAACCCGGCTTGCACATCTGGTAGTTCCTGGTCCATATATTGTTGGAGTTGAGCTTGTAGAATCTTAAGCATTACCTTGCTGGCATGTGAAATTAGTGCAATTGTTTGATAATTGGAGCACTCTTTGGCACTGCCTTTTTTTGGGATTGGGATGTAGACTGACCTTTTCCAGTCTATTGGCAACTGTAGAGTTTTCCAAATGTGTTGGCGTAAAGCAAGTAACACTTTCACAGCATCATCCCGAATAATTTTGAATAGTTAAATTGGGATTCCAGCACCTCCTGCAGCCTTATTATCAGCAAGCCATCCTAGGGACCATCTCACTTCTCTCTCCAAGATGTCTGGCTCCAGCTCATTGGACAAACTATTGAGGTCATCACTGCTGTTAAGATCCTTCCTGTATAGATCTTCAGTGTAATCTTCTTCAATCTCTTTACATCGCTTATCGTAGAATGTCTCCTTGTCTCTTCTTGCAATCCTCTGGAATTCTGCATTCAGTTGAACAAGTCTTTTCCTATATCCACTACATTTTGTTTTCCTTCTTTCTTGGGCTACTTTCAAAGCCTCATCAGACAGCCAGTTTGACTTCTTACTTTTCTTTCTTTTAGGGATATTCTTTGTTGATGTTTCCTGGATAATGTTGCACACTTTGGTCCAATGTTCTTCAGGCATTCTGTCTTCCATGTCTACTCCCTTCAAACTATTCCACTGCATATTCACAAGGGATATTATTTATTTTGTATCTTTTTGGTCTGATGGTTTTCTTTTCTTCAGTTTAATTTTCAACTTTGTGATAAGAAGATCATGGTCTGAGCCACAATCAGCTCCGAATCTTGTTTTTGCTGACTGTAAAGAGCTCCTCGATCTTTGGCTGCAAAGTATATAGTCAATCTGATTTCTGTGTTGTCCATCTGGTGATGTCCATGCGTAGAGTCATCTCGGAGACTGTTGGAAGGCAGTGTTTACTATGACCAGAGAATTATCTTGACATAATTCTACTAATCTCTGACCTGCTTCATATTGTACTCCAAGGCCAAATTTGCCAGTTATTCCAGGAGTCTTTTGGTTCCCTACTTTAGCATTCCAATCTCCTATGATAATAGTAACATCTTTTCTTGGTGTTATATCTATGACGTGTTGAATGTCTTCGTAGAACTGGACAACTTCAGCCTCCTCAGCATCCCTGGTTGGAGCATAGACTTGGATCACTGTGGTATTAAATGGCTTGCCTTGAATTCGAATTGAAATCATTCTGTCATATATTGGGTTGTAACCGAGCACTGCTTTGGCCACTCTTTGATTGACTAGGATGGCTACTCCATTTCTTCTGTGGCATTCTTGACCACAGTAGAAGATCTGGTGTGAAATGTCACATTCCAGTCCATTTAAGTTCATCAATTCCCTGGATATCAAAGTTTAACCTTCTTATTTTATTCTTGACCACATCTAGTTGCCTTGGTTCATAGTTCTAACATTCCAGGTTCCAATACTGAATTGATCTTTGCAACAGCTGCCTTTTCTTTCTTCTCCAGACACATCCGCAGCTGGGTGTCCTTTCAGCTTTGGCCCAACCACTTCATTATATCTAGTGTTACTAGTACTTGTCCTCTGCTGTTTCTCAGTAATGTGGTAGGCACCTTCTGACCTGAGGGGCTCATCTTCCGGTGCCATATCGTTATGTCTCTGGTTGTGCCTGTCCATAAAGTTTTCTTATTAAAGATACTGGAGTGGGTTGTCAGTTCCTTCTCCAGTGGACCGCGATTTGTCTGATGTCTCTGCCATGACCTGCCCATCTTGGCTGACCCTACATGGTATAGCTCACAGCTTCATCGAAGTACACAAGCCCCTTCACCACGACAAGGTAGTGATCCATGGCTTATGTTGATAGTTTGTTACATACTTCACAAACATAGTAAGTTTTTCTCAATCTACAATGGTCATTTAAAGGGACAGGATATATACAGATGATTTCTTACTCTGGATATGAGGATATTTCATCATACACAGGATTCCCCACTGCAATGTTGTGGATGTGGTCTCTGTGCCCCCAAGCATCAGATCAAACATGGATGCCAAAAGGTTTTCATCATGGAATACTTTACCATTTTCCTTGGTGTTGACTTCCTGTGGAACATATAAGATAAAATGTTATATATATATATATATATATATATATATATATATATATATATATGTATATATATATATAATAAATAAATAGTACACTTGTGTTCACATTTGAATGTCTAAGACAAGATAAATAACTTGTTTTCAGCTCAGAATTTCCAAGAAATACAGTTATTACATTGCATTCTGGGAAGCTGAGCAGGCACATGCAAATTTGCCCACAAATGCCTCCCTCTTCAATCCATAGACCATTTTAAACATGGCTTCCTTTAAGCTTATGCCCACTGCATTATACAGTTTAAAGCAAAGCCAAGGCTGGATTATATACAAAATGGGAATTCTACCCACTGACAGCCGTTTCAAGGTTACTGCCTATCATGAGCGTGGGGTGGTATCACAGCTTGTGTTGTGGACCTTATGAGTAGGTAGTTCACCATAACAATCATTTAATATATGGTGGGCAAAAGAGCGATAGGAGCCCTCCCCCATACAGTAGTACAGTAAATAAATAGTACATTTGTGTTCACATTTGAATGTCTAAAACAAGTTAAAAAACCTGTTTCCCGCTCAGAATTCCAAGAAATACAGTTATTACACTGCATTCTGGGAAGCTGAGCAGGTACATGCAAATGTGCCCACAAATTCCTAGCTCTTCAATCAATAGACCATTTTAAACATGGCTTCCTTTAAGCTTATACCCGCTGCATTACACAGCTTTTATGCAAATCCAAGGCTGGATCATACACAAGCTGGGAATCCTACCCACTGACAGCCATTTCAAAGGTTACTGCCTATCATCATATATAATTAAAGTTGTTTATTAAAGGGATATCAAATTCAGCAGAGCACTATATACCAAGTGAAATTACCTCATTGTTTTATAATAGTTTTTTTATAATACAACTAATCTCCAAGCTATCTTCCTATCACTACTATGATAGAAAGTATATAGTACACACAAAAAAGTGAGGTAGCAAAGAGCTTATGTCATATAAAAAGTGTGGACTGCAGCATTTAATGCAAATTGTTATGAATAATTTAAAAATGATCCAAATCAATTAAGTAACTCTTCAAGTTATCTTTCCAGATGTGTTAAAAATTAAATGATTTCACAGCATATAAAATGTTTCATTAATTGTTTTTGCTTGATAGCATTATGTATATAAGATAGATATTGTAACCTTTGAAAACATTTACCAATATATGTTTATCGCTTTCAAGTATTTATTTTTAAATAATTAATAAATATGTTCTTGGAAAGACATGGCATCAATTTTGAGACTAAAATATGACCACTTAAATGTCACATATATAATATGTCTTATGAAGAACTTGATAATGTGCAAAAGTATTTTAACATGCTGAAAATAAATAAATACATCCATTCCGTGCGTTCTATTGTATTCAGTTTTGTTTTTATGGTAGCTGCCATTTGTTTTTGTTCGTAATAAGATTAAACACCTGGGAAGAACCTTATGTTGACATAACATCTCGATTTAGGTCTATTGAAAAACACCTACTTTGAAAAGCCACTCATTAATTTGTAGCCTTCGATTGCAGGTTACGTCTAGCTTCCATTTTTTACTGACGTCATGATGACAGACTCAAGTAAATTATGGGCTTGCTTAAATATTTTCAGATCATATGATCACGCCCCCGTAATCCTACTTTAAAAGGCAGGGTCTACATGTGGAGGCAGTAAGAAGTAAATTGTGGGCTTAAGTTAGTAGAATACATCTAAACATTTAGAGAAAAAAAACACCTGCAGCCAAAATGACGGGTTGAGTCATTTACAGGCATCTAATATAATAGGGCCCAATAATAGGACTAAATGGAGATGCATGTCTCAGTAGAGTAACCCCCCCCCCCCCCCCCCCCCCCGAGGCTGCAAACAAGCAAGCTATCAAAGATGGAAGCACCCATGGCACAAGCAGAGTGTATTCAGAGTGTATATACAAATATATAACTATATAATTTAATTGTATATTATATTTAATATAATATCATTTATAATGTAATTAAATATTACATTTAACATAATATATAATTTACTTATGTATTATATTTAATATAATTTAGCATATTCAGATAGTGACAGGTTGGACTCATTACCCTCTGGTCTTTGAGCATGAAAGCTTCTGTGTAAGTGGTCCAGCAGTTTTCATCAATAGTCTCCTTAGCCTCTTTGCAAAGCTTTTTTAAGACAATATTTATTTCATCAATAATTTTAACAGACATTTGTGGTTCTTTTATGAAATGTCCAAGGAAGGGCATAAAGTTGTAATACTGAATGTGAAAAAAAGGAAAAAGAGAGAATAATGAGAAAAAAACAGCAAAATAGTTTCTGTCTGTTACATGTGTTCTTAAATCATTGGCGTTATATAAAACAAACTGTACTAACTGGAAATAACCATTTTTATTTGTACACCATGGTTCCCAATATTGATTGCCTATTTTATATTTTTTATTCTATTTTTTTTATTTATATTCTCTTCAGTGTATCCATCATTTCATCCATCATCAAGATGGTAGTAATACAATTAAGAACTTAACTTTCCCATGATCTCATTATAGTAAAAAAGGTCTTAGCTCCCAGTTCAATCTGGTATCCAAAATTTGGGTTGTACCTGTGCGGCGGGAGAACCAGCCAGGACCACAAACTCATCCAGAAGTTTCACTAATCTCCGGAAAGTTGGGTTTCCATAATCAAATCGTCTCCCAAACAACAACCCGAAGGTGATATTGGGAGGTGCATTGGTAAATATTTTTTGGTGAAAAGGGTTACCTGGAATATACAATAAAACAACATTTATTTCAAATCTTACATAAGAAAAACAAATTAGTCCACTGAGTATTCTACACAAAGTCATCCAACGATCATTTTTAGTTGATTGGGATAGATCAGGTTTGTGCAGAGGAGAATCATTTGCTACACACATATACAATATAATATAACACAATTTGATACAATATAATTAACACAATGTAATTCAACATAACATAACATAAAAAAATATATAACATAAAACATAACATGAAACAAAACATAAAACATAACATAAAATTGTCACAGAATATTGTTGGGCGAAAGGACAAAGGTTATTATAATAACTTCAACTGGAGTCAACCTAACGAGTTATGTTCAATATTGTTGTGTGTTATATTAAAGTGCTTACTGTGTATCGTTCGGGAGGGGGGAAAAAGAGTAGACAATACTGGCCCTTTAAGGTAGCAGACCCCTATGCCCACCCCTATTTGCAGAAACCTTGCCCTGTCCTGTTCCCAGAGATATAGCTTAACCGCAAAGTGGCACTGCTGCTGTAGCCTGATTTCCAGGTGCAGCTATGAGCATTGTACACCCAGCCAAGAGAGGCTGGATTGGCGTGGGAAGAAAGTTAGCAACCTGTATTGTTAGTCAATTAAGAAATTATTGTGGGAAACCACATAGATTAAGGAGGGTTAAGTAGTGTAACTGATACTCCTTTGATTGGGTTAAGGGGTATAATTGATACCCCTTTGATCCATTGTCTGCAGTTAACCACAACATTTCGATAGCTTCCTATGCCAGGCTACTGCTTCCCCTGCTTTTGAATCAAGGCAGTAAAGTAAGCCCAGCATATTCTCTGGATGGTGAACCCTATAATAGCTGGCCAATAGGCAGAGGGCATACTACACCTCCTTATGATTGGCTAAGGAACCCAGGAGAGGGGAATAGGTATGTGACAAGGGAACATACTGGCAAATTGTGCAATGTTTACTCTTCTGTAAATAATAATATTGTTACCATTTTTGTAAATGATTATAAAAAGGGGCATGGAAATAATGGAGTATGTCCTCTTATGGACAAATGTGGGTAGACTGTCAGAGCTAGCCCTAGGTTGTGATAATAAAATAACATTGCACCGACTTCTTTCAAAAGATTTATTTAATTGTCTGACCTATTATGAGAGCCACATGATTCTCCATAGATTAACTCACCTTGGAAAGTCTCAATCAGCTTACATAAGAAACCCAGCTCTTCAATAATCCTGCCCTCAATAGGTCTTTTCCCCATGCCAAGATCTCTCAGGATGGACAGAGTGAACCTTCGTGTTGCTTTCCAATTATCCCCATTAGAAAAGATTACTCCTATTTAAGAACAAAATAGAAAATGAACTTCATTAATAAATTAATTAAAAGGAATGTTATGCTCCAAATTGTTTGCAAATATTGTATTTTACGAAAGCTTGGACCATATATACCAGACAGTGAAGTGTTGAGCACCTGCAATCCTATGGGCACATTTACTAAGATTTAACAACTTCCCCATGTAGTTTATTTAAGTGATTTATTTCCTGAAAAGAATGAGCATGAGCCAAATCAGTTTAATTTCTCCATGGCATCTGTACATGATCAGTCTTTTTATTTTAATATAACTTTACAATATAGGTATAGACCAAGCGGGAAATAACAATTATTGACAATAATCCCCAATTAGAATCAGTTATCACTCTATGCTTATGTTGTGGTTCAAAAAGGATGATTGACAGGTAAATATTGATAATATCAGTGTAATTTTACTTGAAGAAAATGCATATTTTTACCACCATCTTTACCAACAAAGATGGAGGATCTTTTTGGATGAAATATGCATAATAACCTGCTTAGAGGCCAAAAAGAGCATACTTTGATGGGTGAAGTTTATCATATCTAGGAATGTATTTCTTAGTTCAGTTTCTTAGTTCGTGTTTGGTTTTGGATCTTATCGCGTGTAACATGAGGATTTCCAGCGGCCAAGTTTTTGGATTACGTGAGTGGGTGTGTTATAACGAGATGCTGAGGTGACTGTTTTGATTCTAAACAAATGTCTGGATTATGAGTAGGGATGAAACCCTAACCAAATAATGGATATAGTGAGAATGGGATGATGTGTGAGTTTTGATTTTAGTGTGGTAAACAGCTGCCTTATCTTAATGACGGAGCACCAT
Organism: Discoglossus pictus; assembly: GCA_027410445.1. Taxonomy (NCBI): domain Eukaryota; kingdom Metazoa; phylum Chordata; class Amphibia; order Anura; family Alytidae; genus Discoglossus; species Discoglossus pictus. Next base: position 81,142,547 of record CM050172.1, read on the forward strand.
TCATTGTGAGTAGGGTAGTGTTTGATGTGAACTAGTTGTTTGTAGAGTGAAGAGTTAGGACTTAGCAATCTTTCTCTGGCTTAAGGTCATTTTTTTGTGAGGTAACTGAAGTTTTGTGACATGGTTAGTTCTCCAGTTTTCCAACTAACAATATGGCTACTGACATAGACAATGAAATGTCTTGTCCAAATACGTTTGAGCCTGAGTGATTCATAAAAAAAAAAATAGCGCTATTAATCGGTTGGTGGAGGGTTTTGGAGGCTGTGGAATTTTGAGCTAATCCTCTGAGAAAGCATTTTAAGGAGGGTGAAGTTAGGAAGGATTGGTTCTTTGAATAATCTTTATTAGTGTAGAATTGGATACCTGATAAATGTATTTTTATGGTATGGTGATGCAGTTTAGGTTTGGTGTCACAATAAGTGGTAAACGCTCTGATGATAATATGGGTAAAATGATCTTCTTTGTATTGGTGGCAAGTCCTATGTATGACATGGCTCGAGCAGATGCAAGGAGAGGTGTTATGCTGGAATGATGGATGGTGAATTCTGGAGGTGCAGCTACCTGTGAGACTATACTCTCCTCATTGCATAGAATTTGGTCAGCCATCATTTGATGTAGTTTCAAACCTTTGGTGAAAATTCGGATTTAGAGAGATGTGAAAAGGATATATTGTGACAGATGATAGCCATTGAGCATTAAAAAATGGTAATGGAGGCAGGTAGCAAAGCTGTGTACGTATGTGAGAGTGACTATGAATTGATGTAACTCCGGCCAGTACATGAAACTGTAACGTTGCTCGGGAGGAAAGAGTGTGCGATTCTGTGTGCCTGAACAAATTTGGTTTAGTGGCAACAAAAGTAAACGTTAGGAAGTGTGGTTATGGATTTCTGCTCATGATTGGGGGACTGGCGCAAAGATCTTTAGCGACTGATAAGGGATGAGATGAGTGACTGACGTATTGAGTTGGGTTACGTTTGACTGTAGAGATCAGCAACTTCAACATTTGTTGGCAATACTGGGTAATTGGTGCGAGCCATGGTAAGGGAAGGTATGACTTGAATCCTTATGGGGTTTCTTGAGGTACATATGGGATTGATTGACTGGGAGTGATAAGGCTTTTCGTGATATGGAGGCCGTTTCGAGCGACTGATAATGGAACAGCGACAATGATAGGAGATGATTGTAGTATTGGTAAAGAATGGGGGAGGTAGAAAGACAGGATCAGTTAGGGAGAATTTAAGGGATAGAGTAAAAGCAGATAAGGGGATTTAGCATAGCTCAGAAATACTTGTGCATCGAGTAGTGAAATATTGGCCACGTAGCAGCCATGGAAGATGATGGTGCTAGACAAGATGTGATGCAATCCATATGATGGAATAATATGAGATGGCATGATTATACGTTTAGGTAAATGGCGAGGGTTAAGGGGACTAATGTGCAAAATTTTAATAAAACAGTGAGGGGATTAGTGACGTGATTGTGCATTACATCAATATAGGTGGGAAAGAAGACAGAAAAGGAAAGAAGGCCAAAAAGAACAGTGAGGGGGCGCAAAGGAAACAGGCAAACACGTAATATGATCTTCCAGATATCCAAAAATCATTTGCACTTCTCCAATAATCCTCATCACAGATTGAAATGATACAATAAAATCACAATTGTTTTACAGGATATATAAAAAACTACTTACAATGTATCATTAGTCCACACTAAGTGGGGTATCGGGAATAAGTATCAACAAGTTTTATCAGTCATGATCAACCAGAGCAAATCAGTGCATGGCTGGCGTAACACACTGGTGCCTATTATTGATCCCCTTGTGTGGACTAAGGATACATGATCCATTTTGTGCTCTCTCATATGTTCCAGATTGCATTTTGTAAATGCCTGTTAGGAAATATTAATATATTGACCCTTAATGTACCTTGGCCATGCTGAAAAACATCAGCTATGGGAATAGGACCCCGATTTCCAAATTCATACCCAGAAGTCACCAGTGCTTCTTTATTGGCTTCATACCCACACAGAATAATAGCTTTGTTACTCCCCAGGTGGAATGTAAAAACAGGACCATATTGTTTAGCCAGCTGGAAAGAAGAGTTAGAAAACATAGAATTACATTATTGTGATAGAGACAGAGTGGAAGGTTCAGTTATAGCATCATTTCATTTTAATAACAAGTACTTTATCAGTTGAATGATAATTAAAAAAGCATTTTCCTTAGGGAACTTAAATTGAAGTTTGCACTTTTTAGTTGTCAGTCAGCCTTTCTGATCCACCAACCACGTTCTCATATCTTTTGCTTATGGGAGATCTTCACCAGAAAATGCTAATTACAAACTGGGCTCTCAGTCTACTACATATTGTCAATGCTTTTCTGTTTGGTCTTTCTCAAAGAACTAGTGATATTTGAACTCACAACCTTATATATTATATATTACTAGCAACTTGCCCGTCAAAAAATGACGGCAATAAAATTGGAAGCCAGGTAAAGCTGTTTGCCACCGAATGTGAGGTTTGGCGCTCATTGCAAGCCCAGCGCTGAGAGCCTTTGGCAGTCATTGCGTGGCTCACAATGAGCGCCATTCGGCCCTCATTGCGAGCCACAACTTGCTAACCTTTAGAGCTCATTACAAGCCTCTCCTCCTGTGTACTTTGTAGGCCTCGCACTTCAGCACCCTTGGCACTCATTGATTAAGTGTTTCCTTTGAATAAGTGTTACTGCCTTTGAATAAGTGTTACTGGCTTGAGTTAAATGTTACTGCCTTGGATTAAGTGTTACTGTCTAGCTTAAATTCTTAGGGCTGGTATTTACGTCCTTCAGCTGCCTTTTACGTCCTTTAGCCTCGTTTTTGATTTGTTTAATTTTTTTCGGACGCCTTTTTTTATCGCTTTGGCGATTTTTGATTGAAGAAACAAAACAAAATATGCCTCAAATTAACTTGCAACCACACACACAGGCTCCCTGGCTCTCCCCTTGAGCTGTGTGTGACTGTGTAAGTCATATTTGTGTTTTTGCAGTTTGGCAGTTCGGTCGTTAAATGCAAGTTTTTGCGGGCCGAAATTTTGCTAAGTTTCCTAAGTCCCTTCTGTGCTCTTTTTATCTAAGTCTTGCGTGTCTCGGGATGAGCGGCTGTGGTGCGCATCTCCACCAGCGCAATGAGCGCCTTCTGAGCTCATTGCCTAAGTCCCGCAGGGCACAGGGATGAGCGCCTGCGGCACTCATCTCGACCAGCGCAATAGGCACCTTTGGCACTCATTCCCTAAGTCCTGCGGGTCGCAGGGATGAGCTCCTGCGGCACTCATCTCCAGCAGCGCAATGAATGCCTTCGTCACTCATTGCCTGGCTGCAACTGTGGCCCTTGCGTTGCCTCTCATTGTAAGGGTCAGCCAACCCGCAACTTTCGGTCCTCTCCCCACTCTCTCCCTCCCGTGTCTCTTTGCCCTCTCTCCCTCCCCTGTTTCCCCCCCCCCCTTATCTCCCTCCCCTGTGTCTCCCCCCCTCTCTCACCCCTGTATCTCTTCCCCCCCCCCCACTCCCTCCCCTGTGTCTCTTTCCCCCATCTCTCTCCTCTGTGCTCCTGTTTGCATCTACGAGTATGAAATTATTTGCGGGCTTGGGAAATTCAACCAGTTAAATATAAAATTAGCTTGCAACCTCACTTACAGGCTCCCTGCCTCTCCCACCTTGCTGTGTGTGAGGTTGTAACTTCATTTTTTTAATTAATTGGCATCTTTTGGCAGTCTCCCAATGTCTTCTGAAAATTAGTAATTAGTAAAATGAGTCTCTCTCTGTGCGCTCTCTTTCTCTGTGAGCTCTTTCTGTGCTCTCTTTCTGTGTGCTCTCTGCATTCTCTCTGTGTGCTTTCTGTCTGTGCACTCTCTCTCTCTGTGCACTCTCTCTCTCTGTGGGCTTTCTGTCTGTGCACTCTTTCTCTTTGTCTGTGCGCTCTCTCTCTCTGCACTCTCTCTCTGTGCACTCTCTCTGTGTGCACTGTCTGTGTGTGCTCTCTGTCTGTGTGCACTCTCTCACTCTGTACCTCTCTCTCTCTCTGTCGATGTCTGTGCATTCTCTCTTTCTGTGCGTTCTCTCTCTCACTGTGCGCTCTCTCTGTCTGTGCTCTCTCTCTGTTTGCGCTCTGTCTCTGTCTGCGATCTCTATCTTATACTGTTTGTATGGGCACTGTCTGTGTACACTCTCTCTCTTTGTACCCCTCCCTCTCTGTGTTGATCTCTGTACGCTCTGTGTGTGTGCGCTCTCTCTTTGAGCACTGTCTCTGTGGCTCTCTTTCTCTGTGTGCTCTCTCTGTCTGTGCGCTCTCTCTTGCTTTCTGTGTATGTTGTCTGTGTGTGATGTCTCTGTCTGTGCTCTTTCTCTGCTCTCTCTGTGCACTCTCTTTGTCTGTGAGCTATTTCTGTGCTCTCTCTTTCTGTGCACTCTCTTTCTGTGCACTCTCTCTCTCTTTCTGTGCACTCTGTCTGTGTGCTCTCTCACTATCTGTGTGAGCTGTCTGTGTGTGCTCTCTCTCTGTACCCCTCCCTCTCTGTGTCGATTTCTGTGCGCTCTGTGTGTGTGCTCTCTCCCTATCTGTGCACTCTCTGTGTGTCCCTCTCTCTCTCTGTGCTCTCTCTGTCTGTGCACTCTTTCTCTGTGCGCTCTCTCTCTCGCTCTTTGTGTGCACTGTATGTGTGTACTCTCTCTGTGACTCTCTCTCTTTGTGCGCTTTGTCTCTTTGTGTGCTCTCTGTCTCTGCTCTCTGTGGCTCTCTCTCTGTGTGCTCTCTGCCTCTGCTCTCTGTCTGTGCACTCTCTCTGTGTGCAATGTCTGTATGTGATCTCTCTGTCTGTGCACTCTCTCTGCTCTCTGTCTGTTCACTCTCTCTCGCTCTCTGTGTGCGCTGTCTGTGTGTGATCTCTCTGTCTGTGTGCACTCTCTCTCTGTACCCATCCCTCTCTGTGTGTCGATCTCTGTGTGCTCTCTGTCTGCGTACTCTCTCTGTGGCTCTCTCTTTCTCTCTTTGTGTGCTCTGTCTCTCTGTGTGCTCTCTGTCTCTCCTCTCTGTGACTCTCTCTCTGTGCACTCTTTGCCTCTGCTCTCTGTTTGTGCACTCTCTCTCTCTGTGCACTGTCTGTGTGCTCTCTCTGTCTGTGCACTCTCTCTTGCTGTCTGTGTGCACTGTCTGTGTGTGATCTCTCTGTCTGTGCACTCTCTCAGCTTTCTGTCTGTGTGCTCTCTCTCTGTCTGTACCACTCCCTCTCTCTGTGCTCACTCTGTGTGCTCACTCCGTGTGCGCTTTCTCTATCTGCACTCTATGTGCACTGCTGTCTGTGTGTGATCTCTGCCTGTGTGCCCTCTCTGTCTCTGTACCCCTCCCTGTCTTTGTCAATCTCTGTGCGCTCTCTGTCTGTGTGCTCTCTCTGCTTTCTATCTGTGCACTCTTTCTCTGTGCGCTCTGTCTGTGCACTCTCTCTCTGTGCACTATCACTCTGTGCGCTGTCTTTGTGCGCCCTCTCTGTGTGCGCTCTTTCTCTGTAATTCTCTCTCTCTCTGTACCCCTCCCCCTCTGTACCTGTCTCTCTCTGTACCTGTCTCTTTCTCTCTGTACCTGTCTCTCTCTCTCTGTACCTGTCTCTCTCACTCTCTCTGTACCTGTCTCTCTCCCTCCCTCCCTCTCTCTCTCCCTCCCTCTCTCTCTCACTTTGCTGTCTTTCTGTGAAAATGCAAATGGCTGCCAGCTTCTGTTAAGATCAGGCTTTAGGCCCTGCACCCCACTGCTGTCATAGTCACGCCCCCTTGATGACATCAGCGTTAGCAACATTTTTTTGCTGCTCACAACTATATATGTGACTAGCGAATTGCCCGTCAAAAAATTACGGCAATAGAATTGTAAGTCAAGCAATGCTGTTTGGCACACAAAGCAAGTGGTTTGGTTGTGTGAGAAACATCGGCGCTGATTGCGAGCCAAACTGTTTGTGTAGTTGGGTAGTTCCGCATTTTGTGAATGTTAGTATGTGCAAGTTAGTGGTGTAAAATGGCGGCAACTGTGTATGTGTTAGGCGCCTTTGGATAATTTTGCGTCCTTCGTAATAGTGTATTTAGTAGCTTGTACGGTCCTGTGTAAAAGTCATATGTTTGTGGCGGATTTTTGCGTGTTTTGGGGTCGTGTAGCCTCGTTTTCGTTTTTTTTCGCTGGTCATTTATTTTTTAGCTAAACTCTTGAAATTGGACTTAAATTGACATGTCCAGACGTATCCTCTTTGCTGTGTGTGATGTTTTTTCAAATTTTTGTTTGTATTTAGTGTGGTTTTCGTGTTTTTCTCTGTGCGGGGTTCAGGCGTTAAGTTCGTATTTTTTGTAAGTCGTGGTTTTCTTTTGTAAGTGTTACAGGCCGTATTTTTTTTCATGCAATTTTTTCAAAGTGCATACGGGTCTCGCAGTTTGAATTGTGTATTTGAGTTTTCTGTTGATGTGTAGTCCCGCTGGTCGTAGGTATGATGGTAAAGTCGTGCAGTGTTGTATGGGATGAGCGCCTATGGCGCTCATCTCCACCAGCGCAGTGAGCGCCTTTGACGCTCCCTGCCAAGTCGTACGGGGTCGCAGGGATGAGCGCCTATGGCACTCCTTGCCTGGCAACAACCGCGGCCCTCGCTTTTCGAGGGCCACAGTTGCTGCGGGCTCGCTTGGCAAGCCCGCAGTTTCCCCATTGCGTTACCAACGGATTTTGGCAAGCCCGACTGCTGATAACTATATATGTGACTAGCGACTTGCCCGTCAAAAAATTATGGCAATAAAATTGTAAGGCAGGTAATGCTGTTTGCCACACAATGTAAGGCTTTTAGTCCTCTGAGTACCTTCGGCGCTCATTGCGAGCCTCTCCCCTCATGTACTTTTGGTCATCTGTGCACCTTCGGTGCTCATTGCAAGCCTTCGGCGCTTATTGTGAGCCTCTCCCCTTGTGTACTTTTGCTCCTCTGAGCACCCTCAGCGCTCATTGTGAGCCCCGTGCTGAGCACCTTCGGTGCTCATTACGAGCCTCTCCCCTGCTCTTTTTTTAATATATATATATATATATATATATATATATATATATATATTTTTTTTTTTTTTTTTAATAATTATTTAATTAAATAATAAATTAATATACTTTACCTTTTTCTAATTAATATATCCAGTAATCAATATCCTGAAGAGCTAACAATCTGTTTGTATTTTCCTGCCGCATACAATGTACATTTGGACTGTTGCTGACCTGAGGTGTAAGTGTCAGCAATGTGGCAAGTGTGCAGTGTAAATAGGCTGCGTATGTGTGGGCAAAGCATTTGTTTAGTTGCGTAAAGCGCCATTTTAGAATGGTAATGTTTTTAGTTGTAAGTTAGTGTTGTAAAATGGCTGCGATTGTCTATGTGTTACGCGGGTTTCGAGCATTTTCCGTACTTCCTAATAGTGTATTTTGTACCTTGTACGTTCCTGGGTAAAAGTCTTATGTGCCTGGCGGTGTTTTCTTGGTTAGGGGTCGTGTAGCCTCGTTTTTGTTTTTGTCGTCCGCAATTTTTTTCGGCTGCTTAGGCGATTTTCGATTTCCGAAACTGTGCAAATTGTATTTAAATTGTCGTGCAACCTCACTCCCAGATGTCCTGGCTGCCCCCCTGTGCTGTGTGTGATGTTTATTTTTTATTTTCTTTGTGTATTTGTTGATTTTGGATGTGCGTGGTTCGGCCGTTAACGTCATATTTTGCTGTCCCGCGGCTCGTATTTGTTTTTTTCCAATTCCCGCTTTGCAGTCTTATGTGCCTGGTGGTGTTTTGCGTGGTTAGGGGTCGTGTAGCCTCATTTTCGTTTTTTCTGCCGCCATTTTTCTTATCGCTTAGTGGATTTTTGAGGGGCTAAACTCTGCAAATTGTGTTTAAATTGTTGTGCAATTTCACTCCCAGACATGCTGGCTGTCCCTCGTGCTGTGTGTGATGTTTTTTTGTATTTGTATTTTTATTTTCTTTGTGTTTTTATTGTTTTTGTTTGTGCACAGTTCGGCCATTAAGTTCATATTTTTATGACCTCTTATTTTTTTTTTCTAAGTGCCGCCGGTCATATTTTTTTTTCTAAGTCTTGCTTTCCTTTTTACAAAGTGTTACGGGCCGTATTTTTTCACTACGCGTCTCACATTGTGAATTGTGTAATCGAGATATTTGTTGTTCTGTAGTTCCGCGGGTTGTCGGGATAAGCGCTTACAGAGCTCATCTCCACCAGCACAGTGAGTGACTTTGGCGCTCACTGCCTAAGTCGTACAGGGTCGTAGGGATGAGCGCCTATGGCGCTCATCTCCACCAACGCAAGGAGCGCCTTCGACACTCCTTGCCAGCAACTGCTGCCCTCGCTTCACAACCATATATGTGATAGCCATATTATGTTGATTTTTTTCAACCTGATGTAGTAGTAGTTCAATAAGTCCCAATATGTCAATTGGTAAAGTGCTAAATTCTGTTCTGCACAACTCTACTTAGTGATACCCAAATTAACCACGTGGTGGCAATGCCGTATCACCTAAACCAGTAACTATAATATTTTGGGCAAATGTACTTTGTGTATTTGAATAACTCTTCAAGCAAGATTATTTTATGAGATCTATTTAAACAGATTAATTATAAATACACATTTTAAAAGTTTAAACACGCAAACAAATATATTGATAACAGATAACCCACAGACCCATCTAATATACTCATCTTCTAAATGCTAATTTTAAATTCACGTTTCATAGTGCATATCCAAGATGTTCATCCATTGTGCGGAGTGTAGTCGCCAGCACAAAAAAGACTATTGCTAAAGGTCTTGGCTAATTTAATAGCTCTGTAGCTCCGCCGAATTTCAAGCCTGCAGGCTTTGCAGGTGTACCGATGCTGCTACGGGCTTGGAATTTAACATGGCCCCATTTAACTTTGGCTGTATCATTTTAAGAATCAACTGGCATTCTGCCAAATCTATCTAACTAAAACACTTACACTTAATGCCTATTACAGACATTCATAAAATTATTTACGGTATTTGACCTTATTAACTCTCCTGGAAGGCAAATTATCTTATCTATACAAATTTTCTTTTAATCTTCCCCTTTACAACCACTTTATACTTGAATTACTATAGAAAAATGGTCTGTGAGCTCTAACATTTAATATTCATAAATATAAAATGATGCATTTGGGTTACAGAACCCAAATTTACTAAATATACTTTAACTATATTTTAATGGCTTCAACAGAAGATGAAATGGGTTTGGGAGATATTATATCAAATGATTTAAAAGTGAATAATGCAACAAATCTAACTTGGTTTTATTGGAAGAACATTTAGTAAATGTAAAAATGTCACTTGTTAGACCTCACATGTAATACTTTGTCCAGTTCCAAGTCCTTATCTTCAAAAGGATATTAATAAATTAGAAATACTTCATAGGAGGGAGACTAAAGCGGTGCAGGGTCTAAAAAAAAAAAAAAACTTAGAAGGAAAAATGTTATGACGTGAATAAGTATAGATAGAGGTGAGAAGATAGAGGAAGATTTGATAGAAACCTTCAAATATATCAAATGATTTAATAAAATTCACAGGGGAAGTATCTCACAGGAAAAGGAGAATGAAAAAACAAGAGATCATGGTTTGAACCTGGAGGAATACTGTTATTACGTTCTAATTTATAGACAGAATAATTGTGGGTGGAATATTCTTACAGTAGAAGTGACAACTGAAAGCATGCCTTGATTATCTTTAGAATTCATGAAGCCAACCTTTTTGTTAGTTAAATACATTGGGACAGACTTGATGTGCCATTTGGTTCTTATCTACCAAATCAATTTATCCTGACATACTTTAAAATATCTTATATATTTAAAGGTTTCACATCTCATATCTCCTCACTAGTCTATGCAAATGTAGGCCATGAGATCTGTCCTTAACAGAAGCCCTAATAACAATTAGTGCATATAAAATATTCTCGTTTTTTGGAAAAACATTTCTAAAATTAATATAAATTAATATTAGAATTTTACATACAGATAAACCAAAATAAATACAACAATATTACAAGTTAATGAGCATCGGAAAATAAAATGTTTACACTCTTAAGCTGTGCAATGGACTAAACATGGGAGCTTGCTGGCTAGTGTGGAGAAACATCTTCACTTTGTAGTATTCTAAAGTATAGCATTGGAAATTTCTAGCTTGGCGTATGACCTCCATTTTCCATAGGAGCTATTATATTTAATTAAGGTTGTATAACAAAATAATTCATATAAGCAATTATATCCCACTAAAAATGTCACTGTTATGCCTTATAGCAAAGAATTACTCATAATTCTCCACACTTTATCAATACTGATGTAATACATCTCCAGTCTGTACCTAATTCCACTGAGACTCTTTTTCATGTTGTACAGATCTCTTCACATTTTATTGAATATGACGTATGCAATAACATAGGAACCGCAATTGACTCTGCTTACTGATGTATTAGTCCACTGGGCTAATATCATATACAGAAGAAACACGATGTTAAATAAGAACCAAAAAAGACCCATTTTATCTACCTAAAATGTGGAATAATGAATTCTCTGGATAGCCTTGTGCTTAACACATGCATGCTTAAATCCCTTAACCGTACAATATCAACTGAAATGTTACTCCACTTATCTACTGCCTTTCCTTTGATGTAATGTTTTTGTACATTACCCATACATTTTCCACATTCCAACTACAAATAATAACCCCTCTTTCCCATTGCTCGTTTTGTGATAGAAACTTCCCTTCCAACTTAAATCTTTTGATATTTGCAGGTTTCTACCATATCCCCCTCTCCTTATCTCCTCTAATCCATACATAATCAGGTCATGAAGTATTTCCTTTAGACAATGCACCATTTTGGTTGCCCTCCTTTGCATTGTCTCTAATTTAATGATATCCTTTTGGAGATTCGGTCACAGTATCAAGGTGATGTCTAGCTACGGAGCCATAGAGGGACATTAGTATCTCTTGTTACCTATTGCTAATTCCCCATCCAATATTAGGCCTCTATCAGCCCACTGAAAAATATCTTGTGCTACTTTCTATTATTAACCTATTGTATTTTTAAGTTACTGTATTTTTCTGTGCATAAGACGACCCCATGTATAAGACGACTCCTATTTTTGGAGTCCAAAATTAAGAAATGAATAAATATGCAAATGTGTATTTTATATGTTCTTATGGTGCTACACATATATTTAAGTGCACTTTCTGTCATGATTTTCACTGATTTCCATTCCAGCTCATTATCCCTGTGATCCCTGCATTAAACCAGAAAAATGCAATAAGTGATGTGGTCACAGGGATATTGAGCTGGAATGGAAATCAGTGAAAATCATGACAGAAAGTGCACCTAAATATATGTGTAGCACAATAAGAAGTTATATTATACATATTTCTATGCACTGTAATCATAACCAATGTGTTTCCAATACGTGTGATCTTTCCTCCTGCCTTACAACTGCCACAGCATCATCTAGTGGCTGTGCTATTTTCTCTGTATAAGACGATCCCGGCAAAAAATACCATCTTATACACAGAAAAATATGGTAATTTATGTCATATTAAAACAAAGATAAGATCTGCTACTTGTATATCATTTCTAATTTTCTCATCTGCTTTAACATTTAATCATTACTTGTTTATTATATAATCATCATTAATTGTTTAATTCTCTTATATTAACACCCAAACCTTCTCTAGTTTAATGCCATTCTAGGCTTTCTCTACCTTTTGTATAAGGAAGTATTTACCTTCATGAAAGTAAAATCTTGTCTTTTTATATCCAGAATGTGTAGATTCCCTATGATCGGCAGAGGTGTTGGTCCAGGAGGAAATATATATTTTTTCCTTCTTGACAAGTCAAAGAGATGTTTAACACACATCATTACGATGGTGCATAGTAGTAAAATTGTTGCTCCTTCTGAGAAAATGGCCATGTTGTCTCTGCTGTGCTACAGTCAAACTTCGAGAATTTGTAGCTGGAAATCACTGTATATATAGGTAAGATTTGTCCTATTTAAATTTTTTGTACGAATGATGTTGCAAGCAGGGAGGGTACAGAACACAAAGTAACTGCCCTGGTTGGTTGGCATATTAAGTAAGAATTACATTTCTTGAAGTGGTGCCATGTAGCTTATAATCAATAACAACCCAGTGATAATTTAAGCACTACTATGAAGAACTGTTTTAAAGTAAATATTAAATTGTTCTGCTTTGGTGTATTCCATAACTCCCAGCATTTCAAATGATAAAAGAGGGACTTATTTTTATTGAAATATTTGCACTATTATATATTTGTGCAATTTATAAACTAAGTTTCAGAGATACACACAATATGTACACTGTTCCATACACACATATATTCTGTAGCACTGACCATCCAGGCTTCAATTGTTTTCCTAAACTTTGAGACAAAATAAAAGGCACAACTAGAGAAAGTGGAACATGGTAAAGGCTGGCAAATATTGGCCCTTAAATATGGAGCTTTCTTTCAAAAGAGGCATAAGAGGGACTGTCCCTCCAAAACAAGGACAGTTGGACAATTTGGGCTTGCTCTTCTATGTACTGTAATCCAATTGTCAAGTGGGTTTTCATATTTGCAAGGTTCCTCTAACTAGGTTTATAATATTGCTATAAAAGCAAAATTGAATATAATGGTTAAAATTAAAGTTGTATTTACTTATTTTATGAGCAAAATTGTCATAAAAGCATATTATAAACATGACACTTCAGGGGTACTTTAAATGAACAATTGTCACATCGCCTACCAATACTGGATCACTATGGATTGAATACAATATATATATATATATATATATATATATATATAAAATATATTTTGAATTGATCTTCCAAATACTTACATAAGATAGCAGCTTTATGTTATTTTGTTATGAGCCATTCACTATGAAAACTTCCTTCCTGTGTCCTTCTCAATATCATTATATTAAAATATTTGTGTGTGTATACATAAGTAATACGGATTTCGGTCCTTGACTTCATTTGGTTAAAATCATTTTTTTATTTTGTAAAAATAATTGACCACCTCTGTCACGGTGCATCCTTGTCATATGGTAGGGAGTTAGCTTATGGTTAAGTGCAACAGAAGAGTGACTTAAATAGCCATTGTAGTGCTTTAATAAAAGATATGTAAATGTTTTTAGTTTACCTAATGTCACAAATACTTTGGAAATTAAAAAAAATAAGCAGTGAATATTTTTAATAGGTAAATTTTTTTTAAACATGTAGATTTATTCAATTGTCACATACCCGTAATTACATGCTCACAGCCCCAACACACAACCCATGAACCTGTACGTAGCATTTCAGGGCATGATCATGATCAAGTAAGCAAGCCTATAAGTTACATTTTAGACAGAGCCAATAGTAAAAGAGACTGTCATCATGACGTCAGTATAACATGAAGTTTATACTACAATTAATTAGTGTTTAGAAGTACAATTTGCAATCGGACTCGCAATCCAGTAATGTAGAAATTAATAAAAATCAATAAAGCAACTGTTCTAGTCCATGCGGGTTCCATGAAGCGTATTAACTCCTTGATTCCCGGAATCGATATAGCACGGAAATAAAACGTAAAACAAAATAATATTTTTATATTTTAAGGGTTTAATTCTGTAGCTGTTTAACACACTCTAATCCTCAATGGGTACTATTACATTACCCACAGAGATCATGCGCTCTAAAATGTGACTGCAGTTACATTTTGTTTCTTAATTTGTTTAAACAACACAACAAAGCTGTGCTGTTTTTTGTTTGACTGAAACGTGACTGAAGTGCAAATATTGAAACGGTGGATCCCCATGCCAAAACAAAAAAAAGAAAACCAAGGATACGGCTTCAGATCTAACCTGTTTATGAGTGTTTGAATAAAGTGGAAATCATGAAATGTCTGGCGTCCAATCAGAAAATATATGTAATATTTGAAAACATTGATTCCCAACCATTTGGGAAGACCAACAGGGTCCATCAAAGACCTGCGGAGGCCATGGGAGGGCAGTGGGGGTTACTGGTGGGCCACAGGGGCCACAGAGGACCTGCAGTGCCACAGGGGAACCACAGAAGGTTCGCAGGGGCCCCTCAGAGGCCGAGTGGCCCTGGTGCCTTGCACCGGTTGCACCGGCAGTAGCTCCATCTCTGCTCCTAGATATAACCCTTTTACTTTAAAACTTTTTACTCTCATCATGTGAAATTGAAATGCTAAATTCTGGAATCAAAAGATACCTGGTATAACTGGCAAAGCCCAGGGGCACTGGACACGCACAAGTCTGAGACCCTGCTGTGTGTGTATGAGATAGCATGGCTAACATGTAACACAACTCATACAATGTAATCATTATTCATGTCCAATATTAATACACCACACATCATAGCTATGGACTAAAATCCCATTGCACTGGGTGTTTCATTCAGCTACACTATCACATTAAATACAATGATCATCAATACCTAATAATGGCGTAGTGAAATACACACTTATATGGGTCATTCAAGAATAATTCCATGTATAATCTGGCAATCCCTAGGCATGTGACATGAATGTTATATCAGTTTGTGATGCATATAATAGTCCTTGCGTATGCACTCCCTTTCTCAAATGCTACCAGGCCATGGTGAAGGGGCTTGTGTACTTCAATGAAGTTGTGAGCTATACCAGGTAGGGTAACCCAAGATGAGCAGGTCATAGCAGAGAGGTCAGGCGAATTGAGGCCCACTGAAGAAGTAACTGGCAACCAATTAAAGTATCTTTGCTAAGAAAACTGTGTGGATCAGCACAAGCTGAGTCATAACAATATGGCACCGGAAAATGAACCCCTCAGTTCAGAAGGTGCATAAGATATTACTGGGGAAGAGCAGAGGGCGAATACAAGTAGAACCAGATCTAATGAAGTTCGGCCAAAGCTGAAATGATGCCCTACTGGAGGAAAAACAAGACCTAGAGCTGCTTATTGCAAAGTTCAGAATTAAACTGAAGGAAATAGGGAAAATCATCACACCCAAGAGATACAAAATAAATAATAACCCCAGTGAATATGCAGTGGAGGTAAATAATAGATTTAAGGCACTAGGCATGGAAGATAGAATGCCTGAAGAACTTATGACAGAGGTTTGTGAGATTGTCCAGAAAAAAGCAAAAAAATGTCCCTAAAAGAAAGAAAACTAAGAAGGCAAGCTGACTGTCTGACGAGGCTTTGAAATTAGCCTAGGAAAGAAGGAAAGCAAAAGGTATTGGAGATAGGAAGATATTTGTCCAATGGAATGCAGAATAAGAGAATTTCAAGAAGAGACAAGGAGACATTCAATAATGAGTGATGTAAAGAGATAGAAGAATATTACAGAATGGGAAAGCCAAAAGACTGCTTCAAGAAAACTGGGAATATCAATGAAAACTTTCATGCCAAAGTTGGCATGATAAAAGTCAAAAATAGTATGGAAGCAGATCAGATAAGAACGAGGCAGCAGAAATACACAGACAATCTATACAGGAATAATCTTAGCAACACTGATAACCTCAACAGTTTGTCCAATGAGCTGGAGCCAGACATTTTAGAGAGTAAAGTGAGATGGACCTACAAAAGCCTTGCTAATAACAGGGCTGCAGGCAGTAATGGAATGGGCGAGGTAATTTTCTGTATATTAGTGATGTCTGTATATTAGGCTGCTGTAGGGAGTCACAAATGACTAGTGATGTCGCGAACATCAAATTTTCGGTTCGCGACCGCAGACGCAAATTCCATCAAATGTTCGCGAACGGACGAACATCGGCGAACCGCCATAGACTTCAATGGGCAGGCGAATTTCAAAACCCACAGGGACTCTTTCTGGCCACAATAGTGATGGGAAAGTTGTTTCAACGGGATTAACACCTGGACTGTGGCATGCCGGAGCGGGATCCATGGCAAAACTCCCACGGAAAATTACATAGTTGATGCAGAGTCTGGTTTTAAGCCATAAAGGGCATAAATCACCTAACATTCCTAAATTGTTTGGAATAACATGCTTTAAAACATCAGGTATGATGTTGTATCGATCAGGTATTGTAAGGGTTACACCCTCTTCACAGTAACAGACCAATCTCCCCGTTTAATGCACCGCAAACAACCGCAAACAGTCGCTTTGCACAACCGCAAACTCCCTATTTGCACAAGGTTGGATACCAAGCTAGCCATGTCCCGTTCCTTGTCCTCACTGATGTCATTGAAGGTCTCTTCCTCCACCCAGCCACCAAGGCTCCCCGAAAGGGGACAGCAAGCCCCCTGGGACGCCTGCTGT
This sequence comes from Discoglossus pictus, assembly GCA_027410445.1. Classification (NCBI taxonomy): domain Eukaryota; kingdom Metazoa; phylum Chordata; class Amphibia; order Anura; family Alytidae; genus Discoglossus; species Discoglossus pictus. The sequence goes on from CM050172.1 coordinate 81,158,892, forward strand.
GTTTGGTCTTCCACCTCCTCAAAGCCACCTTTCTCCTCTGACTCCTCTTCTTCAGACTCTAAGAGTCTGGGGGCTTCCACTGCCCAGCATGGAAGATTATACACAGGTCAGAGTCTGGGGGAGATTATACGCGTTGCCTCTGTCTGTGTTATTATAAGGTGTGTACTGTACTGTTAAGTAGTACTATTCCTATCGGTTTAATCCCTGTTACGTCCACTATCAGGGGACATGTATATGGCATGGATTTTTGGAACAGGGAGATGAAAAAAGATGCTTGGTCGGACCTCCTACTTCGAATTTGGGGCACTGCACGTGCAATCTAAGGTGCCACCAGATAGGAGTGGTGTATTAAGTTGTACTACTCATTCCTATCAGTTTAATACCTGTTATGTTACCTACGAGGGGACGTGTATATGGCATGGATTTTTGGAGCAGGGAGATGGAAAAAGATGCTTGGTCGGACCTCCTACTTCGAATTTGGGGCACTGCACGTGCAATCTAAGGTGCCACCAGATAGGAGAGGTGTATTAAGTTGTACTACTCATTCCTATCAGTTTAATACCTGTTATGTCACCTATCAGGGGACGTGTATATGGCATGGATTTTTGGAACAGGGAGATGGAAAAAGATGATTGGTCGGACCTCCCACTTCGAATTTGGGGCACTTCGCGTCCAATCTAAGGTGCCACCAGATAGGAGTGGTGTATTAAGTTGTACTATTTATTCCTATCAGTTTAATACCTGTTCTGTCACCTATCTTTCTTCCCAATAGCACATTCTATATGTCATCAACCGGCCTGTGTGTATTTAGTGAACCACACTTTAAGGCCCTTAACCTTGGACAAGGTGGCTTGGCTATAAGAATTGCCTCAGAGCCTTAAAATCTCGCCAAACCCCCTAATCAGACACTCACTATCATACTGGAAATGGGCCAAGAAACAAACGGGTATGTTCCCTGGATCCACCCAAATGACCCCAATTCTTGACCACCCTCAGGCCCCGAAACACATGAGCACAACATCACAACACTGGTGGAGGTCAAGGAAACTAGATAGACTGGGAGACTGGTTAGTAAAGGGCCAGATGCTCACCTATGAGGAACTGAGGGACAAGCATGAGCTACCACTGCCAGAACATTACAATTACTGTAGGCTGAGGCATTTCACACACTCCCTGACCCAGAAACAGGGGACACCGGTCTTAAATTGGTTCTCCAAAATTTGTAAAGATAAACCTCTATCAAGGGGGATCATTGGGTCGCTTTACAAATATAAAACATTTGTTACTGGTTGAAGCGACACTGGGGGAAGGATCGGAGTGGGGGAGCCCTGGAGACCCTTCAGAAGCAACCGGCCGCAAAATCATCCCAGGAAAGGAGAGGTCGCTCACTGAAGCCTGCCCTAGGGTAACCCAAGGGTGATTGCCCAGGTTAGATATTGTAAATAATAAGCTAATACTGCTGGAGGGATGAAAGCTAATAGGACTTTGGTGTTTCCTGCAGATATACTCTTTACTATTGTCTGTTTTACCATGTTTTAGGTATCTCTTAAATTGCAATCACAGTAAAAAATAAGAAAAATTATTAGCCTAAAAAGTAAAAATAAGAAGGAATAGCCAGCTAACTTTCCCAAAATGTCTCTATTGTAAATATGTATTTTTGCACAACTGTTATGCAAGACTGTTCAAAAATGCTTTATTTTTCATTACATGCTGTTCGCCTTCTAAAATAAAATAATTTAAATGCAAAAAATAGGTATTGTTGCAGCGACCAGAAAAATTGATGTTAGTTTGCCAGGCAGAAAGTGCCCTAAAACATTGCGTCTTGAACCCTAGTTGGTGGCGGATAAGTCACGCAAGTCATCCGGCATTCAGGGATAAAATACAGCAGCATGTGGACCATTATTAGCTCAAGGCAGCTCATCTATCAGGCCTTTTTTAATCGAATGTATCGCCCACTGTCAGTCCCTTCGGGATCCATCCCTCATTCATCTTAATAAAGGTGAGGTAATCTAGACTTTTTCGACCTAGGCGACTTCTCTTATCAGTGACAAAACCTCCTGCTGCACTGAAGGTCCTTTCTGACAGGACACTTGAAGCGGGGCAGGACAGAAGTTATATGGCAAATTGGGATAGCTCGGGCCACAGGGCAAGCATGCACACCCAGTAGTCAAGGGGTTCATCGCTCCTCATAGTGTCTATATCTGTAGTTATGGCAAGGTAGTCTGTTACCTGACGGTCGAGTCGTTCTCTGAGGGTGGACCCCGAAGGGCTGTGGTGATGCATAGGACTTAAAAAAGCTCTGCATGTCCTCCATCAACAACAGGTCTGTAAAGCGTCCTTTCCTTGCCGGCGTGGTCGTGGGAGGAGGAGGATTATGTTCACCTCTTCCACTGTTAGATTGCCTTTGTGCTGTGACATCACCCTTAAACGCTGTGTAAAGCATACTCAATAGGCACGACAGCATGAAAGACTCCATTTGCACAAGGTTGGATGCCGAGCTAGTCATGTCCCGTTCCTCGTCCTCAGTGATCTCACTGAAGGTATGTTCCTCCCCCCAGCCACGTACAACACCACTGATACCAGATAGGTGACAATGAGCACCCTGGGATGCCTGTTGTGGTTAGTCTTCCTCCTCCTCCTCCTCAAAGCCACATTCCTCCTCTGACTCCTCTTCCTCACAATCCTCTTCTAGCGTTGACGCAGGTCTAGCAAGCGATGCTGATAAGGCTGTTTCTGGCGGTGATGGTGACCACAACTCTTCCTCTTCCTCTTCAAGCTCATCTACGGCCTGATCCAGCACTCTTCGCAGGGCACACTCCAGGAAGAAAACAAATGGTATGATGTTGCTGATGGTGCCCTGGGTGAGACGGACCAGGTTTGTCACCTCCTCAAAAGGACGCATAAGCCTACAGGCATTGCACATGAGCGTCCAGTAATGTGGCAAAAAAATCCCCAGCTCCGCAGAGGCTGTCCTAGCACCCCGGTCATACAAATATTCAATAACGGACTTTTCTTGTTGGAGCAGGCGGTCGAACATTAGGAGTGTTGAATTCCAACGTGTCGGGCTGTCTAAAATCAAGCGCCTCGCTGGCATGTTGTTTCGCTGCTGGATATCTGTAAAGTGTGCCATGGCCGTGTAGGAACGCCTGAAATGGCAACACACCTTCCTGGCCTGCTTCAGGACGTCCTGTAAGCCTGGGTGCTTATGCACAAAGCATTGTACAATCAGATTACACACATGTGCCATGCACGGCACACGTGTCAACTTGCCCAAATGCAATGCCGCCAACAAATTTCTTCTGTTGTCACAAACCACTTTGCCGATCTTCAGTTGGTGCGGAGTCAGCCACTGATCCACCTGTGCGTTCAGGGCGGACAGGAGTGCTGGTCCGGTGTGACTCTCTGCTTTCAGGGAAGTCAATCCCAAGACGGCGTGACACTGCCGTATACGGGATGTGGAATAGTACCTGTGGAGCTGGGGGGGTGCCGTTGATGTGGAGCAAGACATAGCAGCAGCAGAAGAGGACTCAGCCGAGGAGGTTATGGAAGAGGATGGAGTAGGAGGAGTAGAGGAGGTGGCAGCAGGCCTGCCTGCAAGTCGTGGCGGTGTCACCAACTCCTCTGCAGAGCCACGTATTCCATGCTTGGCAGCCGTCACCAGGTTTACCCAATGCGCAGTGTAGGTGATATACCTGCCCTGACCATGCTTTGCAGACCAGATATCCGTGGTCAGATGGACCCTTGCCCCAACACTGTGTGCCAGAGATGCCATTACTTCCTTTTGCACAATCGAGTACAGGTTGGGGATTGCCTTTTGTGCAAAGAAATTTCGGCCGGGTACCTTCCACTGCGGTGTCCCAATAGCTACAAATTCTTTTGAACACCTCAGACTCCACCAGCTTGTATGGTAAAAGCTGGCGGGCTAAGAGTTCAGACAAGCCAGCTGTCAGTGGCAAGGGGGTGACTTTGTGACATTGGCTTCTTACGCTCAAACATGTCCTTGACAGACACCTGACTGTGGGCAGATAAGCAGGGACTGCTCAGGGCAAGACATGGAGTGGCGGATGGTTGAGAGGGGGCAAGCAGGGCAGCAGTGATTGACGTGGCTGAAGATGCTGGACCAGGAGGAGGATGGCGGCTTTGTGTGCTGCTTGTACTCATGTGTTGATCCCATAGGCGTTTGTGATGTGACATCATGTGCCTTCGCAAAGAAGTTGCACCTAGGTGGGTGTTGGACTTCCCACGACTCAGTTTCTTTTCGCACAGGTTGCAAATGTCATCGCTGTTGTCACAGGCAGACACACGAAAAAATTGCCACACTGCTGAGCTCTGCAATGACGGCATTCTGGTGGTGGCAAAAGCATGTGTTGACTGGCGTGCTGTCTGGCTGACCCCGGATGCCGATGCATGCTGTCTGACTGTGCCACTAGCTACTTTCGACGACCTCCCGCTGCTTCCAACTCGTCTGCTCCTCCTCTCTCTCTCCCCATCTGAACTTTCCTCCTGTTCTTCTTCTCTTATAGCGGGCACCCATGTGACATCCACGGACGCATCGTCATCATAAACCGCTTCACTTGTATCTGACAACTCAACAAAGGAAGCAGCACCAGGTACAACATCATCATCATCATCAGACCGTACGTCCATGTGTGTAATGCTGCCTGACTGGGACATATCCCTGTTATCTACATCCTCTGGCACTAATGTTTGTGCATCACTCATTTCTTCCAACGGATGTGTAAATAACTCTGCTGACGGATCAAGTGAAGCGGCTGTGGTGCTAGTGTTGGTGGTGGCGGCAGGCGGGCGAGTGGTAACTGGAGAGGTGCCCGAAGCTAAGCTGGAGGAGGATGGTGCGTCTAGGTTCCGAGCGGAAGCTGTAGAAGATTGGGTGTCCTGTGTTAGCCAGTCAACCATGTCCTCGGAACTGTTCAAGTTCAGGGTACGTTGCCTCTGACAACTGGGCATTATTCTAGGGCCAAAGGGAATCACAGCACCACGACCATGACGGCCCATGCGGGGTGGCCTGCCTCTGCCTGTCATTTTTTTTACGATTAGTGGTACTATGCGTGCAAGCTACTGTGACACCAGATATGAGTGTCACTGCGCACTGGCAAAAGTTGGCAGACTAGATGCAATAGGCCTCACACACACGCCTGTAGCCAGGCTACTGATATTCAATCGATTACAGTAAAAAAAGGGTTGTTTTATTTCACTGCACACTACGGTTGCACTAGATATGAGTGTCACTGTGCACTGGCAAAAGTTGGCAGACTAGATGCAATAGGCCTCACACACACGCCTTTTGGCAGGCTACTGATATTCAATCGATTACAGTAAAAAAAGGGTTGTTTTATTTCACTGCAGACTACGGTTGCAGTAGATATGAGTGTCACTGTGCACTGGCAAAAGTTGGCAGACTAGATGCAATAGGCCTCACACAAACGCCTGTAGGCAGGCTACTAATATTCAATTGATTACAGTAAAAAAAGGGTTGTTTTATTTCATTGCACACTACGGTTGCACTAGATATGAGTATCACTGTGCACTGGCAAAAGTTGGCAGACTAGATGCAATAGGCCTCACACACACGCCTTTAGGCAAGCTACTGATATTCAATCGATAACAGTAAAAAAAGTGTTGTTTTATTTCACTGCACACTACGATTGCACTAGATATGAGTGTCACTGTGCACTGGCAAAAGTTGGCAGACTAGATGCAATAGGCCTCACACACACACCTGTAGGCAGGCTACTGATATTCAATCGATTACAGTAAAAAAAGGTTTGTTTTATTTCATTGCACACTACGGTTGCACTAGATATGAGTATCACTGTGCACTGGCAAAAGTTGGCAGACTAGATGCAATAGGCCTCGCACACACGCCTTTAGGCAAGCTACTGATATTCAATCGATAACAGTAAAAAAAGTGTTGTTTTATTTCACTGCACACTACGATTGCACTAGATATGAGTGTCACTGTGCACTGGCAAAAGTTGGCAGACTAGATGCAATAGGCCTCACACACACGCCTGTAGGCAGGCTACTGATATTCAATCGATTACAGTAAAAAAAGGTTTGTTTTATTTCACTGCACACTACGGTGGCACTAGATATGAGTGTCACTGCGCACTGGCAAAAGTTGGCAGACTAGATGCAATAGGCCTCACATACACGCTAGCAGGCAGGCATATGCAATTAGATTACACAGAAAAAAAATAATAAAATAAAATAAAAAGGGCTTTTTGGGTTGCTGTCCTTGCAGCAGATATCAAAGGAGTCCTTCAGGTGTGTAGTTAAAGCTAAATACACAGCCTGGTTATCTATTTCCCTATTAGATCAGCAGAAAAATAAAATAAAATAAAATAAATGATGTTCTAGCCCTAAAAAGGGCTTTTTGGGTTGCTGTCCTTGCAGCAGATATCAAAGGAGTCCTTCAGGTGTGTAGTTAAAGCTAAATACACAGCCTAGCTATCTATTTCCCTATTAAATCAGCAGAAAAAAATAATAAAATAAAATAAATGATGTTCTAGCCCTAAAAAGGGCTTTTGGGGTTGCTTCCTTGCAGCAGATATCAAAGGAGTTCTTCAGGTGTGTAGTGAAAGCTAAATACACAGCCTGGCTATCTATTTCCCTATTAAATCAAGAGCAGGTAGAATATATCTCCTCTCTCAACGAATGCAGCTACAGAATGATTCTAAAATGGAGGCTGACATACAGATGGAAGGCTCTGGAAGGGAGTGTATGCTGTTGATTGGCTGGAATGTGTCTGCTGACTGTAAGGTGCAGGGTCAAAGTTTCCACAATGATAAAGAATAGGGGGCGGACCGAAAAGCGCATATGTTTGCCGTTCGTTGCGAACGTGAACATGCGAAAATCGGCGCAAATAGTTCTCCGGCGAACTGTTCGGGACATCACTACTGTATATATGAATTATCACCTAAAATTTTTGTATTTTTTTGTGCTCAAGGTGAAACATCTGCGGGTATAATTGCCAGTGAGCTCATCTCCTGTTTTAGAGAGTTTATAATAAACTCATAAATATATTTGTATGATACAAAATGATTAACTCTTCTTATAAAGAATGGCAAAATAGCATGAATATATGTATTAACAGTGGTAAATAAAATAACAAACAAATAGGGAGATCAAGGGCGTGACCGGAAATGCTAGCTGTGGCCGTTTGAGCAGCAGCAGGTCGAGAGAGGGAGAGGACGTTCCCCTATGGCGGCAGAACTTACCTTGTTTGGGTGAGAATTAACCTGTTTGGGTGATTGCCTAGAGCTTCTGGGTGAGGTAGATGCCGGCGGCTGACTACAGCGATATGGAGGAGTCGCTTTGACGCTGCACCGGACTCAGCAGGACAGGGCAGAGTGGTGTAAACAACGTGGACAGTTGGTGTAACGGCCAGTACTGCGTTTCCTCTGCGTCTCCACCGGACCCCTTGTTTCCTTCTGAAGAGCAGAGTGGTGCTGGAAGCCGAGGTGAGGATATTGGCACATTGTAGCCAGCATTATTAAAGGCAAGATTTCGGCATATTGAATCCAGCAGTATTAGGGTAACAGCTTATCCTGTTTTAAAGCATCCAGTGATGCATAGCTGATATAAGTTATCTCTGCACAAAGCATTGTACAGCTTGGTACACGGAAAGATCAGCAGAGGTGAAGTGGAAAAGCCCTTTCCCGCATGGAGAGCAAGTTTATTTTTGCCTCTTTTTAAAAAAAAAAGAGGTTTTGCAGAACTAAGCTCTCTCCACTGGCCACCTTCAGGGAGATGGACACAATACTGGCTGACAACAACTAAACCTCAGTATGGGTTAAAGACCTACTGGATTGATATCTGTGTCCCTTGCAGGAATTGACTAAAATAACAGTTTAAGAAAAACTCTAAAGTGTATAGAGTGACCCTGATGGCGATCACAACTGGGATAAGATATTTTGAGCAGAAATTTCTGCTTGTCTTAGCAGTATGTAATAATCACCAGTAATATACTGGGAAAAGGGTATGTGCTTTGCATTTAGAAAAGGGTTCATGTTTTAAAGAACAGAATCACTGAGTGAACAAATCTAATAATAATAAGTAGTTATAACCACCCATATTATAGATAAAGGGCTCAGAAATACAAGCTAAAAACTGTTAAAAGCTTAATATAAGTAGATGGGAGCCCAATGAGTATTTTTGGTGGTGTTACTCAGTTAAGCTGACTTCTCATCTTAGCCTATATAGATGCTGTCTGCTAAGATTATAAAATGGATGAACCACAGTTTATAATTATAGAACTGGAATCTGCTGGACTTTGGTACATGGTAAATATTATTTTATGCCAGTGATTGGAACAAAAAAATAGAACTTTGGTCCATTGAAAATTTCATACATAGTTAATACAAAGGAACTGTCATTTTCTGATTTTTTTCCCCCCAGAGGTTTTGCCTACTTTTAAGTACAAACCGAGCTTACATTTCAAAGGGTCAGCGATTGGGACATTGGTCCATTTAAAAACGTATGTATATACTGTATATATTATAAGGGTACTGTCATTTCTGATCTCCAACATAGAGTCAATTTTCTCCTAATTACAATTCAGGTTGTCATTTCAAGAACAGAGGAGAAGTTTATATGTCTATTTGATTTCTCCATTGAGAAGTTATACCATCCCTCTTAACTGTGTGATCAAAAAAAAAAAGGAAAAAAAGAAGAATGATTTCTTCAGGGGTTGAAGAAAATATCAGAGATTGATATATTGACCTTATAACATGTCTAAACCTAAAAGGAATATAGCCAGGAAATCTAAAAATAAAGAAAAGAGAAATAATACCCAAAAATCAGTCATTTTTTTCTTCGGTAAAAACTAAAGATAATGAGCAAGAAGTTCTCCTTAATGAATCATCACAGGCACCAACTCAACAATGATATCTGATAACTCTATGAATAATGATTCTGATCCACAGATTGAAGAGCAGCTTACTGTTGCCAAGATGGAGAAACTTTTTCAAGATTTTCAGAACAATTTTGTCAGACATTAAAGCCCAAATATTAGAAAACTCTAAAGCAATTAAAGAAGTAAACAATAAAACTGTTGACTTAGAAATTAAATTTATCAAGTTGGTTTCTGATCACAATACATTATTGTCCCATAACAAAAAATTTTAAGGAAAAATTAATGAGTTATCTAATAAATTGTCCAATATTGAAGATAGATCGAGAAGATGTAACTTAAGAATTAAAGGGATAATATAATCTATCTTGAAAGAGGAATTAGAGTTGTATTTATCCAAATTATTTTTAACCTTGATACCAACTTTGTCACAGGATGAAACCAGATTAGACGTGTTCCATAGGATTAATTAACCTCCCTATATGGATGATAAGATTTCCAGAGATGTTATAGTCAAATTTCACCATCTCTCATCCAGAGAGGCTATATTAAAGGCTAGTTTTAAAGCAAAGACTCTGGAGGCTCCTTTCTAGCACATAAAGATCTATTCGGACTTATCAGCAGTTACATTATCCAAAAGGAAAGAATTAGCAAAAATGACTCAAGTGTTAAAGAAAGAAGGAGTAATCTATAGATGGTTACCTCAGGGTGGTTTGTTAGCTCTGAAAGACACCCGATGGTATAAGATCAGTTTGGTTGCCCAAGGAGAGGAATTGTTAAAGATTTGGAGGTTCTCTTTTGAAAGTGACGACAGAGCGACTCGAGTTTTACATTTATCTACTCCAGAATTGCAACAGAAATAGCATGGGGAAAGATGGATTTCTCCATATAAATTCTGGACTAATGGAACTTTGTAATATTTCTCCTGGGTGCTTTCTTTCCTTATGGATATGTTGATGAAGTGTTAATACAGAGGCTTCTCTACCCCACTAGAAAGGGGAAACAAGTGAACCAGTTTTAGAAAGGGGAAAAAAGTGAATTTGTTTTAAGTATTCGCTGTAGGGAACTAGAGAGAAAGGCTCTAGAAATTTGTATTTATTATCATTTATTGTTGGGTACCCATTAAAAAATACATGTTTAATTAAGTAGTTAAATATATTAACTAACAGCCTTATTAAATTGCAATTTGGCAAATTTAAAAGGGCTCTATTTAAGCACATAGCATATTTTTTTACAGAATTTTTTAGTTAGTGAAGACCTTGCTTTTGGATAGAAGTTCACTAACTAAAAACTTCTGTAAAAAAAATATGCTGTGTGCTTATATAGAGCCCTTTTCGATTTGCTGAATCACAATTTAGTAAGGCTGTAAAGGTTCTAACTTTAAGGGCACAAGACAACCTTAATGTAAAGGATTTGAGTTTCATAGGGTAAATTTCTTAATATTCAAAAGTGCACATAATGGACTATAAGTTAGAGATTGCATATAACAGTAACACAAAATAGCAGTAAGTCACTTGTTTTTGTAGATATTTATGTAAGACACAAAAAAAAAGAAAAACGGTAATAAAAGAAAAATAAATAAATAAAAATAAGTATAAATTATAGGAGATATAAAAGAAGAACATATTTAGAAATCTTATAACCATAGTGATAGACCTAACAAGGGAACACTCACAAAATTGTATACACTTAATGTAGTTTCCTTAGTATACTAGTAACTAATAACTTGTTTCACTTACATTTTTGGAAATATTCAAGGTTTACACAACACATAAAAAGATGGGTAAGTGAAGAGACTTATGTGTATTCATTTAATTTATTGTTTACATGTAACGTTTATCGATGTAGTATCACTTTAGTTTGGTGAATTTGATAATCGAACACAGAGGAATTAACACTAGAATTGGTAGTTCATAAATGGTGTAACTTTCTCTTTTATGATTTTTTGCACTACGTATAGTTAGTTTTAAAATGATAAGACATTTACTTGAAATTAAAAAAATTGCACTAGGAGCTATAATAATGTCGGGGGACTTTAATTTGATTATTATTCCAGACATTGACCGAAATGCTCAAAAAACAATTACATATTTGACACAAATACAGAAAATCTCACAACAATTTTTGAGATTAATCAAAGATAACAATATGTATGATGTTTGGAGGCTGTTACACCCCAATCAGAGAGATTATTCCTGTGTTTCTCATATATATAAGGTTTATTCACAATTAGACCTGGTACTTATGGACCCTTCAGGTACTAATAAGGTACATAAAGCCGAGTTAGGCCAGATCGTAATATCAGATCATGCTCAGGATATAGTGAAAATAAAATTAGATAATTTGCAATATAGTAGACCTGTCTTGAAATTGGATGATACATTACTGGATAATGAAAAAAAAAGAAATTATTACTTGAAAAGGAAATGCATAAATTATTTGAGATTAATGATCAAATAGGTACAAGTAGTAGCACGTTGTGGGCTGCTTTTAAAGCTTTCATTTGGGGCATCCTGATAAAAATTAAAAAAACAACGGAAAGAGGTTCCCCTTTATGCAAATTACTAATTCAATTACATAGATTAGAGCAAAGTAATAAAATACATCCAAATAATTTGACTTATATAGAAATGAAAAATATAAAAAATCAGATAAATAAAACCAATCAGTGCATTTTTGATAAAGCAGTTTGAAGGAGACAACATAGTTATCATTATTATGATAATAAAATTAGTAGAATTCTTGCAAATAAAAAATAATAATTTAAGAACTAGGATTGAATATTTGTTAAATGATGGCAAGATTGTCTACAAACCAAATGAGATAGTTAATACTTTCGCAAAATACTATCAAAATCTTTATAATTTGACTGACAACTCGTCCTTTAAAAAACCAACAAGGGAAGATATAGAAGATATAGATAGATTTTTGGAGAGACACCATTTACCAAAAATATCTTTTGCATAGATGGAAGAACTGAATAGGCCAATCACGGAAGCAGAAATCATAGAAGTCATTAAGAATTTAAAACCTTCTACCCAATTTTGATTAAATATATGAAGATACTTTTTAATTACTTTGTCGTGGAAGGTTTTATTCCAGAAGAGATGTTGAAGGTAAATGTAATCATGATACCTAAAAACAAACAAGAATTGCAGTTCTGCAAAAATTATAGACCAATTTCTTTAATGAATGTCAATCTAAAAAAATATGTGAAGATTTTGGCTGGTAGAATAACAAACTTGTTAGACAAACTGATTTTGAATGACCAAACTAGTAATATTTCTGGAAGATTATGACCGGAAATTGCTGAATTTGATGATGAGGGCAAAAACCTCTGGTGCTCCCACCCTATTCATGTCATTAGAGGATGAAAAAGCATTTGACAGAGTAGGGTGGGACTACATGAAGGCTACTTTTGACAAAATAGGTTTTGGGAGATTGGGTTCCGATGCCATTGGAGCCTTATATTCAGCACCATCTATGGTTGTCAGTAGCAATGGCTTTGTTTCAGAAACATTTACAGTTAGTAATGGCACAAGACAGGGATGTCCTCTCTCCCCCACCCTGTTTCCCATGCTTATGGAGCCGTTGGCGGAAGCCATTAGGGGCTCCAGGGGCATTGGAGGTGTAGGGGTGGGGGAGAGAGAACACAAGATTACTATATTTACGGACGATACGATCCTGATTTTGTCTCGACCGATAGATTCGTTACCTCAGGTTATGAAAATAATTGAGAGTTTTGGACATTTGTCTAACTACCAAGTTGAATCTTCAAAAGACTGAAATCATGACCTTTAATATTGCTCTCAAGATATAAATTTGCTCCAAGAGTAATATAAATTTAAATGGGATACTAACACTATAAAACATCTAGGAATTACTTTCAAGGAAGAAATAAAATAAATTATATCTTATAATTGTAAGAAATTCATAAAATGTATCATAAAATACAGGACATTCTAGAAGGATGTAAAGACTTGAAACTTTCTTTCTCAAGAAGAATATCCTGTATAAAAATGGCAATACTCCCTAGAGTTAATTATATCTTTAGATGCATTCCAATTAATTTACCAACATTTTGGGTCAATAAAATTCAAACTTTTGTTAACAAATTTATTCACTTAAAAAAAATATTAGAGTGAAGAGAGAAACTATGGCCCGTCGATTTACTCAAGGTGGGATTTTATACCCGCTCTTAAGATTATAACAAGATGCAGTACTGGTGATGTATGCTTTAAAATGGTTATTTCCTCAAGATAACTATTCTTGGTATCAAATTGAAAAATCTGCAGTTAAGAATAATGAATTAAGAGCTTTAATATATGTTCAGAATTATCCTTTAGGTCATATAGATAAAGAAACTTATATTGTGAAGAATATTTTGCTAACATGGAAAAGATTAAACTGTAAATACAAATTACTACCTTCGTTAAGTAACATAACACAAATTGAAGTAGTGGTTAATTATTTTAATATATCATGGTCTAAAATATGGAGCAAGAATGGCATTGCAATTATAAAAGATTCAAAGATTTGCTTATAAAAGCCTTTCCCAAATTAGAGAAAGATCAGGAGTTAACTCACAAGATCGGTTGGCTTTTGAACAATTGAGGCATGCTATTACTTCTTTAAGAGCATGTGACAAATATTTGGAGAAAATGAATGTTTCAAATTAAATATAACAAATTCTGACCACTCTCATATGATATCAAAAGTTTTTAACGTTATTTCTTCAGATTTGTCCAGAGACCTTCCAAGTGGTATGTAATCTTGGGAAATAGATATAGGTGGCCCAATTTTACCTTCTAAGTGGGCAAGAGCCTTAAACAACACTAACAGAACTATTAAAAACGTAAAAATTGTATCAGATGTCTCATAAGACTGACGATAAACTGTGCCGGAGAGAGTGTGGGTTCAGCGGAAGTCATATCCATATATTGTGGGACTGCCCTTATGTTAAACCATTATGGATAAAGTGTTTTGAATTTGTTTTGGTGACCTTGGGAAGTCTGGTTTCAGTCCGCATCTAGTCTGCCAACTTTTGCCAGTGCACAGTGACACTCATATCTAGTGCAACCGTATTGTACAGTAAAATAAAAGAACCCTTTTTTTACTGTAATCGATTGAATATCAGTTGCCTGCCTACTGGCGTGTGTGTGAGGCCTATTGCATCTAGTCTGCCAACTTTTGCCATTGCACAGTGATACTCATATCTAGTGCAACCGTAGTGTACAGTGACATAAAACAACCCTTTTTTTACTGTAATCGATTGAATATCAGTTGCCTGCCTACAGGCGTGTGTGTGAGGCCTATTGCATCTAGTCTGCCATCTTTTGCCAGTTCACAGTGACACTCATATCTAGTGCAACTGTAGTGTACAGTGACATAAAACAACCCTTTTTAGACTGTAATCGATTGAATATCAGTTGCCTGCCTACAGGCGTGTGTGTGAGGCCTATTGCATCTAGTCTGCCAACTTTTGCCAGTGCACAGTGACACTCATCTCTAGTGCAACCGTACTGAGCAGTGAAATAAAAGAACCCTTTTTTTTTACTGTAATCAATTGAAAATCAGTTGCCTGCCTACAGGCGTGTGTGTGAGGCCTATTGCATCTAGTCTGCCAACTTTTGCCAGTGCACAGTGACACTCATATCTGGTGTCACAGTAGCTTGCACGCATAATACCACTAATCGTAAAAAAAATGACAGGCAGAGGCAGGCCACACCGCAGGGGCCGTCGTGGTCGTGGTGCTGTGATTCCCTTTGGCCCTAGAATAATGCCCAGTTTTCAGAGGCAACGTACCCTGAACTTGAACAGTTCTGAGGACATGGTTGACTGGCTAACACAGGACACCCAATCTTCTACAGCTTCCGCTCGGAACCTAGATGCACCATCCTACTCCAGCTTAGCTTCGGGCACCTCTCCAGTTGCCACTCGCCCGCCTGCCGCCACCATCAACACTAGCACCACAGCCGCTTCACTTGATCCGTCAGCAGAGTTATTTACACATCCGTTGGAAGAAATTAGTGATGCACAAACATTAGTGCCAGAGGATGTAGATAACAGGGATAAGTCCCAGTCAGGCAGCATTACACACATGGACGTACGGTCTGATGATGATGATGATGATGTTGTACCCGGTGCTGCTTCATTTGTTGAGTTGTCAGATACAAGTGAAGCGGTTGATGATGACGATGCGTCCATGGATGTCACGTGGGTGCCCGCTATAAGAGAAGAAGAACAGGAGGAAAGTTCAGATGGGGAGACAGAGAGGAGGAGGAGACGAGTTGGAAGCAGCGGGAGGTCATCGAAAGTAGCTAGTGGCACAGTCAGACAGCATGCATCGGCACCCGGGGTCAGCCAGACAGCACGCCAGTCAACGCATGCTGTTGCCACCACCAGAATGCCGTCATTGCAGAGCTCAGCAGTGTGGCAATTTTTTCATGTGTCTGCCTGTGACAACCTGTGCCTTTGCAACCTGTGCGAAAAGAAACTGAGTCGTGGGAAGTCCAACACCCACCTAGGTACAACTTCTTTGCGAAGGCACATGATGTCACATCACAAACGCCTATGGGATCAACACATGAGTACAAACAGCACACAAAGTCAAAGCCGCCATCCTCCTCCTGGTCCAGCATCTTCAGCCATGTCAACCACTGCTGCCCTGCTTGCCCCCTCTCAAACATCCACCACTCCGTGTCTCGCCCTGAGCAGTCCCTGCTCATCTGCCCACAGTCAGGTGTCTGTCAAGGACATGTTTGAGCGTAAGAAGCCAATGTCACAAAGTCACCCCCTTGCCCGGCAACTGACAGCTGGCTTGTCTGAACTCTTAGCCCGCCAGCTTTTACCATACAAGCTGGTGGAGTCTGAGGTGTTCAAAAAATTTGTAGCTATTGGGACACCGCAGTGGAAGGTACCCGGCCGAAATTTCTTTGCACAAAAGGCAATCCCCAACCTGTACTCGATTGTGCAAAAGGAAGTAATGGCATCTCTGGCACATAGTGTTGGGGCAAGGGTCCATCTGACCATGGATACCTGGTCTGCAAAGCATGGTCAGGGCAGGTATATCACCTACACTGTGCATTGGGTAAACCTGGTGACGGCTGCCAAGCATGGAATACGTGGCTCTGCAGAGGAGTTGGTGACACCGCCACGACTTGCAGGCAGGCCTGCTGCCACCACCTCTACTCCTCCTACTCGATCCTCTTCAATAACCTCCTCGGCTGAGTTCTGTCCGCTGCTGCTGCTATGTCTTGCTCCACATCAACGGCACCCCTCCAGCTCCACAGGTACTATTCCACATCCCGTATACGGCAGTGTCACGCCGTCTTGGGATTGACTTCCCTGAAAGCAGAGAGTCACACCGGACCAGCACTCCTGTCCGCCCTGAACGCACAGGTGGATCAGTGGCTGACTCCGCACCAACTGAAGATCGGCAAAGTGGTTTGTGACAACGGAAGAAATTTGTTGGCGGCATTGCATTTGGGCAAGTTGAAACATGTGCCGTGCATGGCACATGTGTGTAATCTGATTGTACAACGCTTTGTGCATAAGCACCCAGGCTTACAGGACGTCCTGAAGCAGGCCAGGAAGGTGTGTGCCCATTTCAGGCGTTCCTACACGGCCATGGCGAACTTTACAGATATCCAGCGGCGAAACAACATGCCAGCGAGGCGCTTGATTTTAGACAGCCCGACACATTGGAATTCAACACTCCTAATGTTCGACCGCCTGCTCCAACAAGAAAAGGCCGTTAATGAGTATTTGTATGACCGGGTGCTAGGACAGCCTCTGCGGAGCTGGGGATTTTTTTGCCACGTTACTGGACGCTCATGCGCAATGCCTGTAGGCTTATGCGTCCTTTTGAGGAGGTGACAAACCTGGTCAGTCTCACCCAGGGCACCATCAGCAACATCATACCATTTGTTTTCTTCCTGGAGCGTGCCCTGCGAAGAGTGCTGGATCAGGCCGTAGATGAGCTTGAAGAGGAAGAGGAAGAGTTGTGGTCACCATCACCGCCAGAAACAGCCTTATCAGCATCGCTTGCTAGACCTGCGTCAACGCTAGAAGAGGATTGTGAGGAAGAGGAGTCAGAGGACGATTGTGGCTTTGAGGAGGTGGTGGAAGACCAACCACAACAGGCATCCCAGGGTGCTCGTTGTCACCTATCTGGTACCAGTGGTGTTGTACGTGGCTGGGGGGAAGAACATACCTTCAGTGAGATCACTGAGGACGAGGAACGGGACATGACTAGCTCGGCATCAAACCTTGTGCAAATGGGGTCTTTCATGCTGTCGTGCCTGTTGAGGGACCCTCGTATAAAAAGGATGAAGGAGAACGACCTGTACTGGGTGTCCACGCTACTAGACCCCCGGTATAAGCAGAAAGTGCCTGAAATGTTACCGTCGGAAAGGATGCAGCACTACCAAACTAAATTAAAAAGTATGCTTTACACAGCGTTTAAGGGTGATGTCACAGCACAAAGGCAATCTAACAGTGGAAGAGGTGAACATAATCCTCCTCCTCCCACGACCACGCCGGCAAGGAGAGGACGCTTTACAGACGTGTTGTTGATGGAGGACATGCAGAGCTTTTTAAGTCCTATGCATCGCCACAGGCCTTCGGGGTCCACCCTCAGAGAACGACTCGACCGTCAGGTAACAGGCTACCTCGCCATAACTACAGATATCGACACTATGAGGAGCGATGAACCCCTTGACTACTGGGTGTGCATGCTTGCCCTGTGGCCTTAGCTATCCCAATTTGCCATAGAACTTCTGTCCTGCCCCGCTTCAAGTGTCCTGTCAGAAAGGACCTTCAGTGCAGCAGGAGGTTTTGTCACTGATAAGAGAAGTCGCAGAGGTCAAAAAAGTCTAGATTACCTCACCTTTATTAAGATGAATGAAGGATGGATCCCGAAGGGACTGACAGTGGGCGATACATTCGATTAAAAAAGCCTGATAGATGAGCTGCCTTGAGCTAATAATGGTCCACAAACTAACATCAATTTTTCTGGTCGCTGCAACAATACCTAATTTTTGCATTTAAATTCTTTTATTGTCAGAAGGCGTACAGCATGTAATGAAAAATAAAGCATTTTTGAACAGTCTTGCATAACAGTTGTGCAAAAATACATATTTACAATAAAGACATTTTGTGAAACTTAGCTGGTTATTCCTTCTTATTTTTACTTTTTAGGTTAATAATTTTTCTTATTTTTTGCTGTGATTTCAATTTGAGATACCTAAAACATGGTAACACAGACAATAGTAAAGAGTATATCTGCAGGGAACACCAAAGTCCTATTAGCTATCACCCCTCCAGCAGTATTAGCTTATTATTTACAATATCTAGCCTGGGCAATCACCCTTGGGTTACCCTAGGGCAGGCTTCAGTGAGCGACCTCTCCTTTCCTGGGATGATTTTGCGGCCGGTTGCTTCTGAAGGGTCTCCAGGGCTCCCCAACTCCGGTCCTTCCCCCAGTGTCGCTTCAACCAGTAACACATGTTTTATATTTGTAAAGCGACCCAATTATCCCCCTTGATAGAGGTTTATCTTTACAAATTTTGGAGAACCAATTTAAGACCGGTGTCCCCTGTTTCTGGGTCAGGGAGTGTGTGAAATGCCTCAGCCTACAGTAATTGTAATGTTCTGACAGCGGTAGCTCATGCTTGTCCCTCAGTTCGTCATAGGTAAGCATCTGGCCCTTTACTAACCAGTCTCCCTGTCGATCTAGTTTCCTTGACCTCCACCAGTGTTGTGATGTTGTGCTCATGTGTTTCGGGGCCTGAGGGTGGTCAAGAATTGGGGTCATTTGGGTGGATCCAGGGAACAAACCCGTGTGTTTCTTGGCCCATTTCCAGTATGATAGTGAGTGTCTGATTAGGGGGTTTGGCGAGTTTTTAAGGCTTTGAGGCAATTCTGATAGCCAAGCCACCTTGTCCCAGGTTAAGGGCCTTAAAGTGTGGTTCTCTAAATACACCCAGGCCGGTTGATGACATATAGAATGTGCCACTGGGAGGAAAGATAGGTGACGGAACAGGTATTAAACTGATAGGAATAAATAGTACAACTTAATACACCACTCCTATCTGGTGGCACCTTAGATTGCACGCGCAGTACCCCAAATTCAAAGTGGGAGGACCGACCAAGCATCTTTTTCCATCTCCCTGTTCCAAAAATCCATGCCATATACACGTCCCCTAATAGTGGACGTAACAGGGATTAAACCGATAGGAATAGTACTACTTATCAGTCCACACCTTATAATAACGCAGACAGAGGCAACGCGTATAATCTTCCATGCTGTGCAGTGGAAGCCCCCAGACTCTGACCTGTGTATAATCTTCCATGCTGGGCAGTGGAAGCCCCCAGACCCTGACCTGTGTATAATCTTCCATGCTGGGCAGTGGAAGCCCCCAGACTCTGACCTGTGTATAATCTTCCATGCTGGGCAGTGGAAGCCCCCAGACTCTGACCTGTGCATAATCTTCTATGCTAGGCAGTGGAAGCCCCCAGTCTCTGACCTGTGTATAATCTTCCATGCTGGGCAGTGGAAGCCCCCAGACTCTGGGAGTCTGAAGAAGAGGAGTCAGAGGAGGAAGGTGGCTTTGAGGAGGTGGAAGACCAAACACAGCAGGCGTCCCAGGGGGCTTGTTGTCACCTTTCGGGGACCCTTGATGGCTGGGTGGAGGAAGAGACCTTCAATGACATCAGTGAGGACAAGGAACGGGACATGGCTAGCTTGGTATCAAACCTTGTGCAAATGGGGAGTTTGCGGTTGTGCAAATGGACTGTCTGCGGTTGTCATACCTGATGTTTTAAAGCATGTTATTCCAAACAATTTAGGAATGTTAGGTGATTTATTCCCTTTATGGCTTAAAACCAGACTCTGCATCAACTATGTAATTTTCTGTGGGAGTTTTGCCATGGATCCCCCTCCGGCATGCCACAGTCCAGGTGTTAGTCCCCTTGAAACAACTTTCCCATCACTATTGTGGCCAGAAAGAGTCCCTGTGGCTTTTGAAATTCGCCTGCCCATTGAAGTCTATTATTTTCCTGGGCTCCAAGATCTCTTTTGATGGTAACTTTAAAAATGAAGTAAAAATATGTTTGCTTGTTCTGGGGAGGAAAGCTAGAGTATATATGGACAAGCTATTAAAAAGTAAATATATTACACTATCATCAGAAGTCTGCATTGATAGAACTATGGCATTCTCAGTAGTAACACATGGATGAGAGAGCTGTACCATAAAGATGGTTGAGTGTCATAGAATTAATGTCTTTGAATTGTGGTGCTGGAGAAAACTGCTTAGAATCTATTGGACTAAAAGAAGATCCAAACAAATGAAACCAAACTGTTCACATGAAGGTTTGATCACAAGGTTAAATCACGAGAAGAGAAGATTCTCCATTGAAGACTCTGATTCTGGGATATATTGAAGGAACACAAAGAAGGTATGGCAGATGAGGAATGTCAAGACCACTCTTGATTGTGCTTGAAAAGGCCACACAGGGCAGCTTAACCAGTTTATAGAACAAGTTGCAGATTCTCAGGCCAAGTTACTGGGTTCCAAGACAAGTTGCAGAGTCTCAGGACAATTTGCAGAAATTTGATTCTGATTAAAATAAATAATAAACACCTTTAAATGAAACACACAATGCATATGTGCCCCAATCAGCATAACCTTTCTTTTCCAGTACTTATTTTTCAGTACATCTTTTATACATTTTTTACACCAATAATCCATGGGCCAGTTTCCTTTGTAAACACATGTTTGACACAGTTTCCCTCCTTTTAACTATCCCACATGGACTAGGTATAGTGGGGGGGGGGGGGAATTATTTGATCCCCTTCTGATTTTGAGCATTTGTCCAGTGACAAAGAAATGATCAGTCTATCATTTTAATGGTAGATGTATTTTAACAGTGAGAGACAGAATAACAAACACAATACAAGAAAAACGCATGTCAAAAAAGTTATACATTGATTTGCAGGTCAGTGAGGGAAATAAGTATTAGACCCCTTCGACTTAGTACTTGGTGGCAAATCCTTGTTGGCAATCATAGAGGTCAGATGTTTCTTGTAGTTGGCCACCAGGTTTGCACACATCTCAGGAGGGATTTTGTCCCAATCCTCTTTGTAGATCCTCTCCAAGTCATTAAGGTTTTGAGGCTGATGTTTGGCAACTTGAAACCTTCAGCTTCCTCCACAGATTTTCTATGCGATTAAGGTCTGGAGACTGGTTAGGCCACTCCATGGCCTTAATGAGCTTCTTCTTGAGCCACTCCTTTGTTGCCTTGCCTGTGTGTTTTGGGTGATTGTCATGCTGGAATACTCATCCACGACCCATTTTCAATGCCCTGGCTGAGGGAAGGAGGTCCTCACCCAAGATTTGACGGTACATGGCCCCGTCCATCATCCCTTTGATGCTGTGCAGTTGTCCTGTCCCCTTAGTAGAAAAACATCCCCAAAGCATAATGTGTCCACCTCCACGTTTGATGGTGGGGATGGTGTTCTTGGGGTTAAAGACAGCATTTCTCCTCCCCCATACACGGCAAATTGAGTTGATGCCAAAGAGCTCGATTTTGGTCTCATCTGACCACAACGCTTTCAACCAGTTCCCCTCTGAATAATTCAGATGTTCATTAGCAGACTTCAGACGGGTCTGTACATGTGCTTTCTTGAGCAAAGGGACCTTGCGGGCACTGCATGATTTCATGACATAGTGTGTTACCAATTGTTTTCTTGGTGACTATGGTCCCAGCTGTCTTGAGATCATTAACAAGATCCTCCCATGTAGTTCTGGGCTGATTCCTCACCATTCTCATGATCACTGAAACTCCACAAGCTGAGATCTTGCATGGAGCTCCAGACCAAGGGAGACTGGCAGTTATTTTGTGTTTCTTCCATTTGCGAATAATCGCATCAACTGTTGTCACCTTCTCACCAAGCTGCTTGGCGATGGTCTTGTAGTCCATTCCAGCCTTGTGTAGGTCTACAATCTTGTCCCTGACATCCTTGGACAGCACTTTGCTCTTGGCCATGGTGGAGAGTTTGGAATCTGATTGATTCATTGCTTTTGTGGACAGGTGTCTTATACAGGTAACGAGCTGAGATTAGAAGCACTTCCTTTAAGGGAGTGCTCCTAATCTCCGCTCATTACCTGTATAAAAGACACCTGGGAGCCAGAAATCTTGCTGATTATACTTATTTCCCTCACTGACCTGCAAATCAATTTATAACTTTTTTGACATGAGCTTTTCTGGATTGTTTTTGTTATTCTGTCTTTCACTGTTAAAATACACCTACCATTAAAATTATAGACTGATCATTTCTTTGTCAGTGGACAAACGTTCAAAATCAGTAGAGGATCAAATACTTTTTCCTCCCACTATATCTCTAAGGACCCAGCGTCAGCTGTTTCCCCATTTTGGTGCAGAGGGGTGTCAGTTATCAGCTATCTCCAAGCAGGACCTGAGCATAGCAGGGGTTGTTTAGGTGGAGTGACTGCTAACCCATATGGGTTGTGCAAGTGTGGGTTATGGAGAGTTTGGCAATTGGGTCGATCTGCTCCCTAGCCGACTGCCCCTCAGATAGAGATATATATTTATTGAGTTGGAAGGGAGTCAGCTAGGAGAGTTGAAGCAGCCCCTAGGGTTTATCTACTTTTCGTGGCCAACTTTGACTTAACAATTTCATAAGTTTGGGCTCCCTTTTTAGATTGAATGGGGAGTTATGAACAATGACTAAGGTAAAGTACTTCCTAATTTGTGGTTAACCACAAAACAAAGGATCAAAGGGGCATCACTTTCATAGCACTTGACACCACTTGACCCTTGAATACTGAAACAAGTGCTACAGTTTGTGTTTTGACAGCCTTCTTAAGAATACTTGATGACTTACTAATCAGCCCCATGGATCTCTCGTTAAAGTCTATGGAGCCTAATCTACCACTACCGCATGTTCGAACCCGGACTGGGCGTAAGCAAACTGGGTATCATGGTTGGCTACTGGAAGTGTCTAGTTACACCCCAAAACACACTCTACATATAAAATAGTTATTCACAAAATGAAAAAATGACCCAGAGCCCCCTAAGCTGAAATCATCTGGCAAAAAGAGATCCTAAGGGCCCAAGGCATATAACCAGACCTTTGGGGAGAAAAATCCCATAATATCACAAGTCAGCAAGTGATACAGTCTTTTCCAATGCTCTTGCGACTATTATAATAGTCCTTGGGTTAAGTAGCAACTTGGCTCATTTACATTTATACTACAGAGTTTTTTCAAATACAGCAACTATCAAAGAGTTGCTAGGTGGTTGGTGATTGGGAGATGTGGTGTCCCAATCGGGTAGGCCCAAGCCCTAAGGTAGTCACCTGATGTATGACGTCATCACCCCGCTCCTTTAGTTTTGGTTTCTATCTGTATAGATATAAACAGTCTCCCGAATTGGCAGCTCAATTCTAGGACCTCTCAACTGACCAAATAGAGGTTGAAATCACAGAGGAAGCTGCAGACTATCTGCAGGGAAACGAGTTTGATACACTTTTTACTGCACTTATCAACTGATTGTATCAATCTGGATTTGAATTTTATGAATAAAGAAACATTCTTTTAAATCACCACCGTAAGAACTCTTATTTTATCTCAAGAGGCACAGACTTCAGTCCACACGTGTCATAGACACGCAATGCTACACGAGGGACCCAGGTTTGAGGCCTGTGGAACATCCATATGTAAAGATAGCGCGCTATTTGGAATTCCCCCACCCCCCTCCATCTAATTCCTCATTTACATCCAAGTCCAGTAGTAGATTCCAAAAGTCCATGAGTCCTAGAGGATCATGACAACTACTCCCTCCTTCCAGTTGGTGGAGCCTAGGGAATGATCCTATTGTATGGTCCACTAGCTATATCTTCTACTTGTCCTCTTGGAAAGAGAGCCCATTGGCATTCTGATGGACCTTCCCTCGCCAATTTTGTACTGTAAATTTAAAGAATTGGAGCTCTAGGCTCCAGTGAAGCAACGGTCCATTGTCCCCAGCTATCCAAGATAACCAACACAAATGGGTTGTTGTCGGTGACCAACGTAAATTCACTTCCATACAGGTAATGCTGGAGCTTCTTGAGAGCCCACACCACTGCTACGCACTCATTCTCCACCACAGCATAGGCTTAATCTCTGAATCTCCAGGCTGAGGTGGGCAATGGGGTGTTCTCACCCTTCTCATTCTTCTGGCTAAGCACAGCCCCAGAACATAGGTAGAGTCATCATGAATGAATGCAAGCTTTGAGTCAGTAGTAGCCAAAAAGGGGGAGCAGGTGAGGGCAGCTTGCAGGGCACAAAAAGCAGATTCATAGATTAGTGTCCAATCCACCATCTTTGGCATCTTCATGTAGCAGTAGCCCAGGTACTGTACCTCTAGCTAAGCCCATTGACACTTATGCAGGCTAAAAGCTCCTGTGATGGTGCTGGAGGTGATCCACTTAAGAGATGATGTATATGACTATATCATCCAGGCAAGCTTGGGTTAAGCCGGGTGACCTTGTAGCAGCTGATTGACTAATTATGTTAATGAGGATACAATTAATCTAGTTTCATCATTCATATAAACAAAACATTTTTCCAAAAGCGTCCCTTTAATCACTATTAAACTTCTCCAACAATGAAAGAAGACAAATCTCATACCAATTTGAACTCTACAGCTTGTGAATATAGAGTGGACAGCTATTATTTATGATAAGGAAAGATAGGGTGATACATTTCATAACATTTTTATTCATTTATAATTTCATTACCACCCAAACAAAACACTTTTTCAACACAAGCTTTGAACACAAGCAGGATACCTTATACAATATATCATAGCCGAGCAATTCAGAAAGACTGTACAAGGAAAAACCCAAAAACAATTGTGTGATAGTCCCTTTTCTCTAAGAACATGAGGTAAAGGTTCTTCTCCCTCCTCCCTCACGTGATAGAGAGGGAATGTAAAATATTAATCTAGTTCCAAAATGCTACAGAGACAGGGTGACCTGCCCTAGTTGTAATTCCTATGACATATCTCTTTGATATTAGCAACATCCGAAGCTGTGTCAACACATTTAGAAAAATCCTGAATGTAGATATATATATAATTGAATAGTGAAGCAGCCGTGAATGTCCAGTAATTTAATAATGAGTATTGCAGTATATTATGATACCTTTTGTATAGGACCAACGCCTTATTTATATTGATGAGCTTTTCAAGAGGTTTGACCTCTTTTTTTAAGTCTGAAGCAATACTGGCATGAGATGGAACCCTCAGTTTGAATAAAAACAGCAGATGCAGAGAGAGTGGAAACAGCATCTGACATCATCAGGTAAATACATATAGGAGGATTCAACATAACATAGTATAGGAAACATATATACACATACTATATAAACACAAACACATCAATATAGCAGTTGCGGGTCTCACATTGCACTTACGGGCTTGGAATTTAATGTAGTTTTAGTGTTGAAGAGTGTGATCATCTTTATTTCAAATGCATTTTTCTCCTGGACGTTTTCAAAATTTTCTCTGGGTATTTAGATTTTTAGGTTTTGGATGGAGTGATCATTCTGACTAAAATGGTATCCAACTGGGGTACAATAACTGTCTTCATTATGCTTTCTTATTGAATGTCTGTGCAAATTCATCCTTAAGTGCATTTTTTGGCTGTTTTTTTCCAATGTAACAGCCTGTGTCCCATAAAGTACATTGTATTATATAAACCACATTGGACGATGTGCATGTATATGATGCTTTGATGTTATAGGTCTTGTTGTTATGTGTGGCTGTGTCATCATTACAAATGTGTTGACATAACTTACAGGCACTTTTGTTACAAAGTTTAGTTTGGTCGCATATATAGTTGTCAGTGTTGAGAACGCTTAGATGTTGGTCACGCTGTTGCTCATCCTCCTCCCCAAGACTCCTCACCCCGACGGGGACTGCATCCCCCCCATCTGCAGGCCAACTGTGTTTCCTCCCTCCTTCCCCTCAACCTCCTCCTCCCCCCTTATTCTCCTTCTGGTGGGGGAAGGGGGCAAAGATGGTGGTGAGGAGGGGAAGAGACACAGTGAAGGGAGAGGGGGGAGAGACACAGGGGAGGGTGGGGGTTGAGACACAGGAGAGGGAGAGCAGGGCAAAGAGACACAGGGGAGGGAGTAGAGAGGGAAAAAGACAAGGGCGAGAGAGAGAGGGAAAACAACAGGGGAGGGGGAAAAATGAGACAAAAGGGAGGGAGAGGAGGGGGAAAAGGAGACACAAAGGAGGGTGAGGAGAGGGGAAATGAGACACAAGGGAGAAAGCAGAAAGGGGGAGAGACTCACAATGAGTGCTGAAGGCGCTCAGCACGGGGCTCGCAATGAGTGCCGAAGCTGCTCACATTGGGTGGCAAACAGCATTGCCAGGTTTAAAATGTTATTCCCATCATTGTTGACCGGCAAGTAGCTAGTTTTTTATATTCAGTTGTTCATTGGCCAATCTTCTGCTGACAAGTTTTTGTTTCAGGTTTGTTGGTTGTTTAAATGCAAGGGTTGGAGGTTTGGGGAATACATATTTTAGTTGGGCTTCGTTGGATAGTAATGGTAATAAATATTTTTAGCACTTGTCTCCAGTGTAAGCACTTGTCTCCAGTGTTTGAGCAAATCCGATGGTATCTAACAGCTTGACTATGGATGATAGCTTGTTTGGTGTGGGAGGGAGTGAAACTGGAGCTGTGTAGGTAGCTGCATCTGTCTGTGGGTTTCACGGCTGCTTCGCTCATGAATTATATATATATATATATATATATATATATATATATATATATATATATATATATGATAAAAAATGTTTTGCTATGCAGTTTAGACAAAAGTTTTGGATGGTTTTAGATGGATCATGGGGGTATGATTATCTATCTGTCAGAGGTGGGAAGGATGGGAAAGGAGGGAATAGAGAGAGACCAGAAGGCATTGTTATTTAACTGAAATCTGATTTAAATTGACACAATACCCCTTCTCCCTCACTGACCCAGAAGCTGACTGCTTGTATCAGAAAACGCAATCATTGCTCCCAAGAAATGTAAATGCCCCTCTCACATACACACAACCTGCAGCAACATATCATGGAAGCCTCCATGGTGCAACTTACTCATTTTCAATGTAAGTTACTCCATTAATAATTATTAATATAAAATAAAATGTGACACTGTATTCAGTATTTATTATTGTATTATCATAATGTGACACTGTATTCAGGGCATATAATGAGTTTGATATCATCAATACAAATACTTCTATTGCATTTACCAAATATAAAACATTGAATCATGATGAGTTATATTTTATCATGTAATATGCAAACGGCCCAATAAAAAAAATTCCATCAAAAATACCACTTGGTTTTATTGCACAGGTGACCTTTACTCTGTACCTTTTTGAGAGCTCTACAGTTGGAAAAAGCAATATTGATGAACTATTGCTCATTATGGCATGCTATATTACTTTATTACTTGGAACAAGGATGCTGATTTTATTCTGCCTAAACTTTTGATGTTATAAGTTGAAAGTCTAAGGCTCAAACTCTTTTGTATTCAAATTGTCAAATCCAATTGAAACTAGTCCTGCATTTAAAATATAATTGGGAGAACTGCATATTATAATGGACAAAGTGTTTTAGAAAAATACAGTCTACGGTATATTTTAATACAATTTGAATAGAAAATTTGGAAATTATTTTTAAAATATAAAAAAACAATATTACAGCATTTAATTTATTTTCTTTTATATGTAATTATGTTGTTGTGGTATCTACCATTTTGGTCTGTGCTGAACTTCCTCACAGGAAACTTTGAGTGCACAGGAAATTTCTTTTCAATTGAAAAGTGTCAGGTAAAACTGGCATGGCTTTTGGTAGGAATGGTAATTGTTTTACCCCTTCTGAGACAGCAGCGTAAGGAAGAAGGTTCTATAAAAAACAAGATATTTGGGAGCAAGTGGTTTATATATAGTGGTATATCTAAATAGTAGGCTTTTTTTTCTAGCAGACACTAACAGTAGTTGGTAATCCAGTGAACTAAATCACATGTCTTTATCATCCAAAGAATTCTACTCTAACAAAAACTCTTCTATTCACTAAAAAGTCTCCAAAAGTAAATGGTACCTTTAATCGTTTATCTGAAATGGTATTTTCATGCAAATCAGAAAAACAAAAAAAGAAGAGTGTCCTCAGGAACCACGCTAAAAACGAAAAAAAGAAGAATGTCTTCTGAGACATGCAAAAATAATGCACATTCAATAATAATTGCTTTGGGTTGTGGTATAATGCTGGTGGGTATAGCCTGTGTGGGGATGAAACATGCGGGAGTGGTCTTTTTTCCCTTAGTGGCGCTTTATCATGGATAGCACTTTATTAAAAGAAATCCATAAATATTCACATAATATACACACTATATCATATCTTAAAGTACACTAAAATGATTGTATTACAGTATTAAAGAATTACTGTAGTTAGTAAAAACTTTGCATGCTTTTGAAGTATGTAACAAAATAACAACATTAACAGGTATGCAAGACAGGGAAATTAAATAATTTCAGAGAAAATAATTTATTTAGATGACTCCGATTGTATCATGGGTGGATCTTAGACTGCTAGTTTGTGTGTTAATTGAGGTTATCCTGTTGAGCGTTATTCTGCCATTGACTACTATTGCTAAATGAGGTCCATAACAGTTCTTATAGTTATGCACTCTTTTTTCTAGCAGGAAGAAGAAACTCAGTTATGAAAATATAATACCACCATCTAATTCCTTTTTTAAGCAAAATCTTTAAAGGCTGTTTTTCGCCTTTCTTAATTCATGTAGTCATTTATCAAGTTTAGTTATTTAAAAGACCATATAGATATATATAATGACAGTGGTGTCTTAAGAGAGGTCAGGTAGTTCTTGTAGGAGATACCTCTATAATGTTAGCCACTAGCTTTTAAATGTCTATGTTCTGCTGGTTATCATTATTATTTAAAAATTAATTAGAGCTATGTCTCTGATGCCACCATACCTCACATACATACAATTTACAGAACCACTTGTCATGCAATTTGATATGACACAATTATGACAATGTATGGATTAATATATATTTATAATATATTCTTGAGTTTAATGATCAATTTATAGACAAGTATACACTTTATGCAGAAAAGCATTTATTGGGACAATAGTAAAATCAAGAATAAACAATGGTATGTATTTCAACTTGTAAGCTTTGATTTTTAGATAGATCACAAATATATAATCTATTAAAGGTTTATTAAAATCTCTTTTGAATGATTGGATAACAATTAGTTTTAACAAATGTTATATTCAGTTAGATCAATATTGGAATCAATATGAAGTGTATAAACTCTTATTAAACTTAAATTACCAATCTATTTGAGAACATTCTATATTTGGTTAGTTCAATACAGAAATCAATACGAAGTATTGAAATGATATAATGATGCAATATAAAACTACTTAGGTTATAATGTATATAAATGGCAACCTAAATAACCTTTGTATTTGGGTATTGGATTACTTGATAAGGGGTTTTATAACAGAATTGATTACATTTAATTTATCAATTCAAAACAGTTTTTTTGATTGTGTTATTAATTAAGATATATGTTGAGAAATGCTAAGCAGATTTTGTGTATAGGTGTCTCTAATAATTGATCCTGTAAAATAGTTAAATGGTTATATTATTTAATAAAGTCAGGTAGTCTGTTTAAGGGAAATTGGGACACAGATTGAAATATATTGATTAACATCTACAGTCCAGAATGCAGGTGTAAATGTGTCTTTGTTCTGTAACCATTCCAAAAATGTAACAGAATGATTGTAGTCATTGGGCTATTTTAACTCTATTACAAAGTAAAATAATTTTATAAGTGGCCAAGTGTAGGATTGAAGAGTAACACCTTGTCTCAGTTTAGGACTCCTTCTTAAGATAGTATGAGTAATCCTGTTTGTTCTTTTCTTTTTAGGAAAGCTAGGATACAAATTGGATATAGACAGATATTGTTAACTATCTTATAGAGAATATGAGAGGGGCAGAAGTTTATGCCAGAGAGTGACAGATATAAGTGCAGAGAAACGACCAATCAGAACAAACCCCGATCCCCCTTCTTTTGCTATCAGATAAACTCTTACCCCCTTATCATCAAAGGGTTGGTATTCACCAATTGCAATAGGCTTTTCCCAGTTTGCATCTAAATACATAATTATAATATGGTGATAGACGTGTTGTATAAACATATTTCTGCCCGCTTGGGAGCAATCTGACTCCATGTATTAAAATGGATTATTATAGAATACACGTGACCTTTGTTCCAAATATTTTGGACAAGTATTTTGGGTTATAGAATTGTCCATTGTGTACTATCAAGCACCTGTTTTGGTAACATTCGGTGACAACAATGGAGAATTGAGGACAAATGCATAAGCCAGAGCATACTCTATCTTGAGACATTTGTATGTTTTCTTCTCAAGGGCTTGGTTTAGCCATCTGAAATTACTTAACCATTCACCTCAAAAATGAGTACACTCTGGGGGCCTCATTCTATTATCGGCCGCAGCCGCTGCGGGGCCGCAAGGACCGGCCGCAAGCTATTCTGCTATTCTATTCCCTTACGGCCGGATGCTCCGGCAGGCTTGCGGCCGGTGCCTTGCTATCTCTTGCGGCCGCTCGCGCCGGAGGAAAGCCTTTGATCTAAAACGGCCGCAAGAGATTTGCAATTCAATTGCTCCGGGAAACCTCTCTGCAAGGCTAAAAACGAGCCGCAGTTACTTGCAGGAAAAAGGTCTCGCTAGCACCAATTAAGCACATAAAATAGCTCAAATAAAGCCATCCTGCACTTTGAGAAGACTATAAAGGGATTTTAGGTGTTAGAAAAAATAGCACATAATTATCCTGTACTCAAATCCGTAAAATATTTCATTTTTAATATCCGTAAAATATACATGTAAAAAGTCCAGAGTGCTTGGAGCACCTCAGACACGCCCACGCCGCAGCCGGCAAATAAACAGTTAATTTGAACTCGGGTTTGGGCAGATGTGCAAGCTTGAGAGTGGGTTCCTTTTATTCCTCATGTCCCCCAATATGATCCCTAGCATTTACAGAGCTGTACAGTGCAGGCTTGAATTTATTTTTGAGTTTTTATATTTCACAGTTTACGGCCGGTTCCAAGATATGCGGCCGGCCGTAAAAGGAGATCCTTGCGGGGCCGTATAATAGAATCGCGAGTTAACTGAACCCTCGCAAGGAATCGCAGCCTTACGGCCGATTTACGGCCGATAATAGAATGAGGCCCTAAGTATGTATGTGTTTACAATGGTAACAGCAAAACCAACAGACAATCATGTACTGTAGACAATATATGTATATGGTATTAACCCACAAATACCACAACACACTGAGGTGTCATATTGATAGTAGGCTTATTTTTAGACATTCAAATGTAAATACAAATGTACCATGTATATGTAAAGTAAATCGGTGTGTATGTTTTTATGTATATGCACAAAATTGTGGGAATTAACCTTATGGCAGAGGGAAATGTAATCTAGACCAGCTGGTTAAAATTCCCAATAGATAATATACCTGAATATAACAGACTAGATATAAAGTGAAATGCTCTGTGAAAATGCTCATGATACCTGACACAATGCCTATTATTTTTCTCTTGCTTGCACCCCAGGTGGCTATGTGCAGTCTACATGCACTGGTGGAATTTAAGATTAGGGATGAGACTTGCCGCCACCACAAGCTCACCTGAGCCTGGTGCCTTTGTTAATTAGTGGACAATGGGAGAGACTCAACGGGGAGGGAGGCTTAAGTTGGGTATGTGGTAGTGGTGTTCATTTCCTGTTTATTGTCTGACTGGAAATATGTTCAGTCACTTATAACACTGCTTACCCATTCCCAATAAAGTCAGTTCTCATCAATGATTACAAGCGTGAGAGCTGTACTTCATTAGCTCAGGGAAACTATTTTATAAGACAGCTATGCTATATTTAAAAGAGAATCTCTGTACTCTGTCTGCAGTCACTGAGGATACTGATATCCACCTGATATGAGGACCTAACCAGTGGGAGTTCCAGACTGTATCCTGACATGTTCTCCCAGGGGATCTGCTTATCAAGACTAAAAGTTTACAAATAACTTTGTTCAGTGTCTCTTTAAGCTTCCAGAGTTTCTACACAAATTATTGTTTATTCAGTGATTGATAGCAAGATTGTTATGATGAACAGGTTAAAAACAGAAGACAATAAGAGATTATCTACTAGGAAGACAAACATACACACTGACAGATAGACATTCAGAGGCTAAGGACAAATAGAATAGAGTGTGAGAGGGATTCTGACTAATGTGATATATATGTCTGTTACTTTGTGATCATTTATAACCTCTTGTCTTGGACAGACTTTGAAAAATATCTAAGGTTAAAAGTACTGAGTATGCCTGGAGATTCCCGATATGGGGGAATAGTAGCTAGGATTTCGATAGGCTGTGGTCATAAAAATTTAGTACATACTGACATAATATTTTTATAACATTAAACATAAACAGGGTCTTCCGAAAATCTGAATTTTCTTTAAAAAAAATTCTATGTTCATAACACAGCATCTAACATAAAATATAATAAACATAAATAATTTTATAACATAGCAAGATGCTCTACAGCAAAGATTACCATATCTTGATTAATCTTACTCTAGTTTGTGATGTTACTCTTAAAAAGTAATTTTCCTAATACTAGGTTCAAAACATTTACCTCTCCAACAGTTATACCATCTTATCAGGGGTGTTAAGAACTTATGAACCCTTTTTATCATGTTCCTTAATTTGGTACTTGGCGACTTCAACATTGCCATCGACACTCCCACCTCACCAGCAGCCACCAAATTGCTAGCACTCACCTCTTCCCTTGGCCTCTCGCAACTAACAGATTCTTCAATTTACCATGCTGGACACTCTCTTGACCTTATTTACACCAATATCAGCCCCACCTCCAACTCATTTATCCACCCACTACCTCTATCTGACCATCACATCCTTACTTTCAACCTCACCACATCTTCCTTTCATCACCCTTCTTAAACCCCGGCCACCATTACCCACAAAAAACTGCTAGAACTTGTCCCTCCACTGTGCTCCAACCCCTTCTCAGCCCCATCACCAACCTCAACTGCCCAGACACTGCCACCTCACACTGCAACTCTACTCTCTCTTCCACCCTTGACACACTTGCTTCCATAACCACACGCAGATGCCCTCAATCTCATCCACAACCATGGCACACTGCACACACACAATACATTCAGAAGTCTCCAGCCTAATATCATCCTCTCACCTCACTACCTGTCTTCTGGATCCTATTCCATCTCAGCTCAACCTTTCCCTCTCTACCACACTAATCCCAGATTTCATACACATCTTCAACCTTTCACTAAACACTGGCACGTTTCCATCTTCTCTAAAACATGCCCTAATTACATCCACTCTTAAGAAACCCTCATCTGACTCTGATGTTGCATCTAACTATCGCCCTATCTCTCTACTTCCTCTGGCTTCCAAACTGCTGGAGCGGCTCACCTACACCGTCTTACCAGTTTTATCTCCTCTAACTCCCTTCTGGACACCTTCCAATCTGGCTTTCCACTGAGACAGTTCTAACACAAGACACCAATGACCTGCTCACCACCAAGTCAAAATGCCACTTTTCCATTTTGCTTCTTCTGCATCTCTCTGCTGCCTTTGACACAGTTGACCATCCGCTTCTACTCCATATTCTCTCCTACCTCATCATTTGAGACACTGCTCTCTCGTGGTTCTCATCATACCTACAAAAACGATAATTCAGCATCTCCTTCTCTGGCACCTCTTCTTCTCCTCACCCCTTGTCTTTTGGTGTACTCCAAGATCAGTCCTAGGCCCCCTCCTCTTCTCCATCTATACATCCTCATTTAGTACCCTAATAAACTATTTTGGATTTCAGCATCATCTCTATGCAAATGACACACAAATCTACCTCTCTGCACCAAATCTATCCCCCTGTCTTCTATCACACATCTCCAACTGCCTCTCTAGCATATCCTTTTGGATGTATGCCTACCATCTAAAACTCTAAATGTCTAAGACTGAACTCTTATTCGTTCCCACTCTCTACTATTCCTCACATCTCTCTCACTGTCAACAATGCCATATCACTCCTACCTCCCAAGCCCATTGTCTTGGGGTTCTACAGGGCCCTGCCCTCTCTTTCATCCCTCACATACAGTCACTAACAAAATCTTGCCTTCTCCATCTTAAAAACATATCCAAAATATGCCACTACCTCACACAAGACACAAGTAAGATTCTAATACACTATCTCATCATCTCTCGTCTTGACTATTGTAACTCGCTCCTTGTTGTCCGCCCACCACCCGCCTCTCCCCACTTCAATCTATAATGAATACCTCTGCCAGACTCCTCTTCCGTACACAACGTTCAGTGTTGGCAGCTTCTCTTTGTCAATCACTCCACTGGATTCCCTTAGCCTCCAGAATAACATTTAAAATTAGGACCCTAACCTACAAAGCCCTCAACAACATCGCACCCCGTACATCTCTGCTCCCATCTCCAAATACTCCCCCACACACCCTCTTCGTTCTGCTAACGACCTTCTTCTTTCTACCACTCTTGCCACCTCCTCTCCCATTCCCATCTCCAGGACTTTTCTTGTGCTGTCCATATTCTCTGGAACTCCTTGCCTCGCTTCACCAGACTATCCTCCTGCCTCAAATCTTGCAAAACTTCAATAAAAACACATCACTAAAGAAGCCTACAACCTTCCATCCTAATACACACAACATTACTCTCTCCCTACTGTACCACATACAAACATCAACCTTTAGATTGTAAGTCTGTTTCAAGTCTGTTTCAATACTCAAGGGGCTTTGGGGAAAGTGATATGGACACCGGATTCCAAGCTCAAAGACAGGGCCCTCCATTCTTTGCAATGTGTTAATTTTGAATTTGTCTTATGTTTAGAGCTAAGGAATATGTTGGCGCATTACAAATAAACGATAATAATAATAATGTTTTACTTATCGTTTGCTTATTTAATAAACTATTTCTCTCAGACATCTTATTATCCCAAACCCTTGTGTATACTTTTACTGATGGATTTGACAATCTCATTGTGAGTTAGTTTACTTAGATCTCTGTATGCATTGTCTGTCTATTGCCTTTTATCACATTTCTATAAAAAATATTTCTAAGAAGACCAGCATCTTCCTCTTTATCTATAGTACATCTCATCGTAAGCATCTGTCCTTTCAGAATAATCTGTATGCAAGATAATGGGAGATTCTGCTTTTAAGATATATATTAGTTTGTTTAAAAAAGTCTTAGTCATATCTACAATATTCTCTTGATCCACATACAACAATAAGTCCAATAATTCTACTTGTTTTGTTGTTTTTATAATTAAGTTCAGACCTAGATCATTCATATTAACATATTTACAAAATCTTTCACATTCTATAGATAAACATCATTAACTTATCTCTTATATAGCACTAGTGGTTTGCCCGTCATAAATGACGGGATAATATATATATATTTTTTCCCCACCCCCTTCCCCTGTATCTCTTTACCCCCTCTCCCTCCCCTGTGTCTTTTCCCTCCCCTGTGTCTCTTTCCCCCTCTCCCTCCCCTGTGTCTCTTCCACCCCTTCCTCCCCTGTGTCTCTTTCCCCCTTTCCCCTACTGTCTCTTTCTTCCTTTCCCCTGTGTCCCTTCCCTCTCCTACCTCCCCTGTGTCCCTTTCCCCCTCTGTCTCTCTCCCCCCCCCTTCCCCTCTGTCTCTTTCCCCCCTCCTCCCTCCGGTGTCTCTTCCACTTTCCCCCTCTCTGTCCCTTTCCACCCCTCTGCTGGTGCATCACTTTGTGCATATGCGTCTGGCGCTGCATGGTGCGCAGTGCGAGATGTAAGGAATTCCGTACACTAGGGGCCCTTTTAAATTCTCCCTCGTAGTTCTCTCGGTGCTCGCAAAAGGCAGTTTTCCTGCTGTTTGCGAGAACCGAATCTCTCGCAGCCTGCTTTGCGATATGACTGCGAGAAAATGGCCGAGAATGGGCTCCGAGAGAGCTACGTAGCCTTAAATCTATGCACGAGTCTCGCATATCGTAAGAATCCCTACGTGGACAAAAAGTCCACGCAAGGGATCCGAAAGCCTCTACGTGCTGCCTCGGAACAGCCCGAGACCGCAGTGTGAGGCTCCCCCCTGCACCCTATACACATCCCCATGCTGCAGGGGTCTCTATCAGGACCCCTGCAGCACCCCCACATTAACCCCTTGCAGCGGGGGTCCCCGATCTGCATAGATCAGGCCCCCCGCTGCATTTAAAACTTTTAAATTCCCCGCCGCGGCTCCTTAAAGGGGCCGCGGCACACTATTACCCAATCCCGGCCGCGGCACTTAAAATTAACCCCCCTCTATGCTGGGGGTCCCCATCGGGACCCCCGAAGTGTCCCCACATAAACCCATTGCAGGGGGGGCCCCGATCCGCATAGATCAGGCCCCCCGCTGCATTTAAAACTTTTAAATTCCCTGCCGCGGCTCCTTAAAGGGGCCGCGGCACACTATTACCCAATCCCGGCCGCGGCACTTAAAATTAACCCCCTCTATGCTGGGGGTCCCCATCGGGACCCCCGAAGTGTCCCCACATAAACCCACTGCAGCGGGGGGCCCTGATCGGCACCGATCGTGACCCTGCTGCAATTCAATTTTAAATTTCCCGCCTCGCGGGTCATCAAAGGACCGTAAAGGTCCTGAAAGGACTCGCACTAAAAATATTAACCCCAGGCAACTATAATTACCCCATTAACTCATGATGGTCAATACAGACCACCATAAGGCCTAAATTAACCCATTAACTCATGATGGTCAATACAGACCACCATAAGGCCTAAATTAACCCATTAACTCATGGTGGTCAATACAGACCACCATAAGGCCTAAATTAACCCATTAAATCATGATGGTCAATACAGACCACCATAAGGCCTAAATTAACCCATTAACTCATGATGGTCAATACAGACCACCATAAGGCTCTATTTAACCCCATCAGTCCCATAAGGGTATATTATTACCATTATGGGCCTGTTGCAACCCAACATTAACCACATAAGTGCCATGATGGTCCTCAAGGACCATCATGACACTAACTACAAACACTACACTATAACCCCCAATAAACCATTTAATCTAAACTAACCCCCCTCTACACTAATCTATTAACACTTACACTACCTACCTACACTACCTACCCCCTAATAAACCTCCCCAACACTCTAATTACAAAAAACAAAAAACCTACAGTACAGAAAACAAAAAACCTACAGTACAAAAAAAAAAAAAAACTACAGTACAGAAAAAAAAACTAATTACAACCCCACCCCCCACTACAGAAAACAAAAAAATACATTACAACCCCACCCCCCACTACAGAAAACAAAAAAATTACACACCTGAAAAGGAAAGACAGATAAACACAATACAATACATACATATAATACATATAATACATTACATACAATACATGACATTACATATAATATATCACATATAATATGTTAAATATAATATATTACATATAATATATTACATATAATATATTAAATATAATATATTAAATATAATACATTACATATAATATATTAAATATAATATATTACATATAATATATTACATATAATATATTAAATATAATATATTAAATATAATACATTACATATAATATATTACATATAATATATTAAATATAATATATTACATATAATATATTACATATAATATATTAAATATAATACATTACATATAATATATTACATATAATATATTAAATATAATATATTACATATAATATATTACATATAATATATTACATATAGTCCAAATCAAATACCCCCTATCTATCTAACATACAATCTATTTAATTTAAAATAAATCCTAACTATATCAAATACATCCCCCTATCTATCTAATATACAAAAAATCCTAACTACATACACAGACCCTTATTCTAAACTAAAATCAAATAATTACAGTCCAAACTACATACACAGACCCTTATTCTAAACTAAAATAAAATAATTACAGTCCTAACTACATACACAGACCCTTATTCTAAATTAAAATAAAATAATTACAGTCCTAACTACATACACAGACCCTTATTCTAAACTAAAATAAAATAATTACAGTCCTAACTACACAGACCCTAATTCTAAGCTAAAATCAATAAATTAAGACCACTTACCTTTAAGATGTTGCTTCAGATCACTAACCTATGGGTCAAACAAACAAAAAAATTAGTACAAAACATTAACATCCAATAAATAAACATTATATACATTCTAAATATTCAACTCACCTTTACAGCATGTCCCGTCACTGTTTAGCTCTTCCGGCGCGGCCCTGTTAAAAAAAAAACACAATACATGAATACATTAATACAATATATAAACAATAAATAAAATACACAAATAAACATCTAAATATACATTTAACTTACCTCCCTGCGATGTCCCCGGCCTTCTCTCCTTCAGCCTCGGCTGGGCCGCGGAACCATCCTCGCTCTAAAAAAAAAAAAAAAAAAAAACTAACGGAGGTCTGCTCTGGCAGACCTCCCCGATGCTAATGAACCTCCCGGAGTCGTTTCCGGGAGGAAATTGGCATTGGCGGCTTGTGATTGGCTGAAAAAGCTGTCTATCAATTTCAGCCAATCAAAAGTCGTCAATGTGTGAGCCAATCAGGATGGGATACACCCCAATATCCCACCCTGATTGGCTAAAACACTTGTCTATCTTTCTGGGAACCAATCACAACGCTCAGATGTCTTCAGCCAATCACTATGGGATACACCCCCACGGAGTGATTGGTAGAAGACATCTGCGCATCCTGATTGGCTCCTACATTGACGACTTTTGATTGGCTGACAGCTTTTTCAGCCAATCACAAGCCGCCAATGCCAATTTCCTCCCGGAAACGACTCCGGGAGGTTCATTAGCGTCGGGGAGGTCTGCCAGTGCAGACCTCCGTTAGTTTTTTTTTTTTTTTTTTTTAGAGCGCGGATGGTTCCACGGCCCAGCCGGGCCTGAAGGAGAGAAGGCCGGGGACATCGCGGGGAGGTAAGTTAAATGTATATTTAGATGTTTATTTGTGTATTTTATTTATTGTTTATATATTGTATTAATGTATTCATGTATTGTGTTTTTTTTTTAACAGGGCCGCGCCGGAAGAGCTAAACAGTGACGGGACATGCTGTAAAGGTGAGTTGAATATTTAGAATGTATAGAATGTTTATTTATTGGATGTTAATGTTTTGTACTAATTTTTTTGTTTGTTTGACCCATAGGTTAGTGATCTGAAGCAACATCTTAAAGGTAAGTGGTCTTAATTTATTGATTTTAGCTTAGAATTAGGGTCTGTGTAGTTAGGACTGTAATTATTTTATTTTAGTTTAGAATAAGGGTCTGTGTATGTAGTTAGGACTGTAATTATTTTATTTTATTTTAGAATTAGGGTCTGTGTATGTAGTTAGGATTTTTTGTATATTAGATAGATAGGGGGATGTATTTGATATAGTTAGGATTTATTTTAAATTAAATAGATTGTATGTTAGATAGATAGGGGGTATTTGATTTGGACTATATGTAATATATTATATGTAATATATTATATTTAATATATTATATGTAATATATTATATGTAATGTATGTAATGTCATGTATTGTATGTAATGTATGTAATGTATTATATGTAATATATTATATTTAATATATTATATGTAATATATTATATGTAATATATTATATTTAATATATTATATGTAATATATTATATGTAATATATTATATTTAATATATTATATGTAATATATTATATGTAATGTCATGTATTGTATGTAATGTATTATATGTATTATATGTATGTATTGTATTGTGTTTATCTGTCTTTCCTTTTCAGGTGTGTAATTTTTTTATTTTCTGTAGTGGGGGTGGGGTTGTAATGTATTTTTTTGTTTTCTGTACTGTAGTTTTTTTTGTTTTTTGTACTGTAGGTTTTTTGTTTTCTGTACTGTAGGTTTTTTGTTTTTTGTAATTAGAGTGTTGGGGAGGTTTATTAGGGGGTAGGTAGTGTAGGTAGGTAGTGTAAGTGTTAATAGATTAGTGTAGAGGGGGGTTAGTTTAGATTAAATGGTTTATTGGGGGTTATAGTGTAGTGTTTGTAGTTAGTGTCATGATGGTCCTTGAGGACCATCATGGCACTTATGTGGTTAATGTTGGGTTGTAACAGGCCCATAATGGTAATAATATACCCTTATGGGACTGATGGGGTTAAATAGAGCCTTATGGTGGTCTGTATTGACCATCATGAGTTAATGGGTTAATTTAGGCCTTATGGTGGTCTGTATTGACCACCATGAGTTAATGGGTTAATTTAGGCCTTATGGTGGTCTGTATTGACCACCATGAGTTAATGGGTTAATTTAGGCCTTATGGTGGTCTGTATTGACCACCATGAGTTAATGGGTTAATTTAGGCCTTATGGTGGTCTGTATTGACCACCATGAGTTAATGGGTTAATTTAGGCCTTATGGTGGTCTGTATTGGCCATCATGAGTTAATGGGGTAATTATAGTTGCCTGGGGTTAATATTTTTAGTGCGAGTCCTTTCAGGACCTTTACGGTCCTTTGAGGACCCGCGAGGCGGGAAATTTAAAATTGAATTGCAGCAGGGTCACGATCGGTGCCGATCGGGGCCCCTCCGCTGCAGGGGGTTTATGTGGGGACACTTCGGGGGTCCCGATGGGGACCCCCAGCATAGAGGGGGGTTAATTTTAAGTGCCGCGGCCGGGATTGGGTAATAGTGTGCCGCGGCCCCTTTAAGGAGCCGCGGCAGGGAATTTAAAAGTTTTAAATGCAGCTGGGGGCCTGATCTATGCAGATCGGGGCCCCCCCCTGCAATGGGTTTATGTGGGGACACTTCGGGGGTCCCGATGGGGACTTCCAGCATAGAGGGGGGTTAATTTTAAGTGCTGCGGCCGGGATTGGGTAATAGTGTGCCGCGGCCCCTTTAAGGAGCCGCGGCGGGGAATTTAAAAGTTTTAAATGCAGCGGGGGGCCTGATCGGTGCCGATCGAGGACCCCCGCTGCAAGGGGTTAATGTGTGGGGGCTGCGGGGGTTCCTATGGACCCCTGCAGCAAGATGTTCATGTGAGGACACTTCGGGGGTCCCGACGGGGACCCCCGCATTGAGGGGGGGTTAATTTTAGGTGCCGGGGGGATATTCGGAGTACCCCCACGGCAGGGCTTATGTGGGGGACTGCCGCGGAGGTCCCTTTTAGGACCCCCGCAGCAATTGATGAGGAGTGGG
The DNA here is from genome assembly GCA_027410445.1 of Discoglossus pictus. Lineage (NCBI taxonomy): Eukaryota > Metazoa > Chordata > Amphibia > Anura > Alytidae > Discoglossus > Discoglossus pictus. Next base: position 81,200,257 of record CM050172.1, read on the forward strand.
AGCCTGCGATATTATCTCGCAGGCTGTCACTCCTCATGTACATTTACGCAGTGTAGATACGTACGGCCCTGCTGCGTAGCTCATACGTTGCTCGCAGCAGGGCTAATTTAATAGCATTGGAACTTAGAGAAACTTTGCAGTACGTAGGGCTTAAGTAGAAGCCTCTTATTTACGAGGCTGGAATTTAATAGGGCCCATAGTTTGTAAAGTGCACATGCACTCCCCTGGAGCATTACGCATACTTTACAGACTATATTAGTGATGATAATCTTCGTAATCTCATGGGGACCTATAATTCACTGAGCCTCCCAACTATTCATTATCAAGAGAACCATGGTGCAAAACAGGTCCAGGTCCAGATTGCTGGGCCATTAATATGCAATAATATTTCTGGAATAACAGAAAATCTTGATGGTCTTTGTCTAAAAATTACTAATGAGCTAATGTTTTGACAATACAGCCAATTAATTTCTAATGATCAATAGTTATATGATGCCTGAGTATCAGCCTTGACTAGCCCTAAATCTTTCTGGCATATCAAATAACTATAAAGATCCCCACCACTCAAGGAATTCCAATACGCAGGAGCCAAGGACTTTTATCAAGCTGCTCCTACTCTGTGGAACTCCTTGATCTCTCAGACTATCTGCCTCAAAATCTTAAAATACTCACTGTTTAAACAAGATTTTTTTCCCTTCAGCCTTAAAACACGCATGCTCTACAAAACTGCTGACACACAATCTACAGTGTAACACACAGATACCCCCACTTACATCAGCCTACTTCCTTAATCACTGCCATTTTGCATCTGCCATACTCCTGTCTCATACCTTACTCTTACCTTCTAGAATGTAAGATCTTCGAGTAGGGACCTCAACTCTGTTTTCCCGCAAGCTGTCTGTGTAGACTCTTATAGATGTTCGGAAAATGATATGTGTATTCCCTAACATCCCAAAAAATGTATTTCTCCTCTGGAAGAAAACCTTTCCCTTTCACTTTCATTTTTCAACTAGTCAAATGTGCAAAATATTACATTAAAATTTTATAAAAGTATTTGTCATTAAGTAATCAAAAGGCTTTTGCTTTATCCACTTTAAGATCTTGGATAAATATTCTGTCTCTTTTGTCAGCTGGATGCATCACAAACTTTGTCGGATTATCCATTAGACTTTATAGGCAGTAGCCTACAGACGGGCCTCGGAAAGGGGCGCATCATTTTCACTCCCTAGAACTAAATACAGCACTGTCTTCAGATACAGGAAGTGAGTAGGGGACATTTTACCCAGTACCCAAGACTGCATCAGCAAGATGCCGGAAGCTGGCTCCTCCCCCAGTCATGCCCTTTCCTCCAGCAGCACTGCTTCCGCCCATGAGGAGAAGGAGCTTCAGGAGAGTGGGAGTCCAAGAGAAAGGTAACTTTATATTCTGCCTTGCTACCCTCCAGTTAACTAAATAAATGTAAATGGTCTGATGTGTGGGTAATGTGTGTATGTGGATGAAGTCTGTGTCACGTGTGTATGTGTGTCTGAGATGTATGTAAGCATTCACTAAGCAAAAAACAATAGTGCCCACTACATGTGCACAGGGGCGCCTTAGAGGTCACTGCCCAAGGGCTCCAAAAAATGTAAATCCGGCCCTAGTTAGACTATTTTCAAACTCCTTAAGGGCTTTAAGGAAAAATTATTTATTTATTATTTTACAATCATGTGATGCTTTCTCTTCATTAAACATTGTTTTAAATGCACCAATGAAAAAACAACATTTTATATGATGGGCGGAAAATTTTGAAACTTCCTTAAATTTGACATCGACTGATTTTGTTTTATTACTATTACTAAAGTCAAAAGGTCATATAAATCACTAAAGATTACCTTAAATATTTGAATTTATATTGACACCCAAAATTAAATTCTTCTTTGTGAATATCTTTTCTCTTTTTGTAATTAAAAGCAACAATTTTAACAAACTCTTTCTAATAAACTTGCAAAAATCAATGATATCCTTAAAAGTGATTACAATTAATTTATTTGTTTCATTAGTGTCATCTAATTTACTGGTATTTTTTATAGGACAGTGTTTTTGATTTGTGGAACAGTATTTTATGATATGTTAAGGTAAATGAAACTGTAATTTGTTGTCATTGCACAGATTTACAATCCCATGCTTTGTCATGGTCATGCATTTTTCTATGGAATCACATCTTCTGGCTTTATTCAATTCATAACTTTACTTCATCTTGCTATTCTCTTTTGTTACATGTTCTGTTGATGACATTGTAGTTGACACAAAGGAAGTTATGTAAAGCAGAGTTTGGTAATTCCTGTTTCTGTATATATATATATATATATATATATATATATATATATATATATATATACATATATATATATATATATATATATATATATATATATACAGTAAAACCCCGGTTTTCTAGCACTCAACTAACCGGGACTCTCAAGCAACCGGCACCAGCACCAATTCCCCAATTTAAAAAAACTCCCACTAAACCGGCATAACCGGCACTATCCGTCAGTTCGAGACTGCAAAACAAAAATGCAAACTTTTTCTAATATTTTTTTGGGGCCCTAAATGGCCCAGTTTAGGTGCTAACACCTTTTAAAGACATTTGATTAACCGGCAACTACAGGTCCCCGTGGGTGCCGGATAACTGTGAGTTTACTGTATATACTGTATATATATATATCTAAGAGATTATGGTTAGGTTTCTCCCAAAGCCATACAAAGTGAAATACATTGCTGGGTAGGTTTGGTATGATTATTGTATATTGATTATATTCTACAGTTGGGGATGTTATAGGTAAAGGTAAGTGTAGGAATGGAAATAATGCATACGCTGGTATAAACCTCTTTGTTATCAAATAAGAGGTAAAGTTTCACCTTGCACAAATAACTGGCAATATAAGCTTAAGTTCATGATAATCTACGCCCTATCAGATGACCGCTGTGATTTACGTGACCTTTCTCTGAAGTTGTGCCACCATACTTATTTACAGTGAAGAACATAGACTTTTGAACTTGTCTGTTGTAGAGAGCAATGAGTACATAGAATTTTGTGCAAATACAAGCTAATGTGATAAGATAAGATGAAATGATTTGAGCTAGATTGTTCACAAAGGTGACCTCTGTCTAAACATTAAATGGACAACAAAGCCCTACATTTATATATATATACTAGCGACTTGCCCGTCAAAAAATGACGGCAATAAGATTGTAAGACAGGTAATGTTGCTTGTGTGTGAAATTAATTTTGTTGGTGTTCCAAGATCCTTCGGTGCTCATTGCAAGCCTCGCGCTGAGAACTGTCGGCGCTCATCGAGTGGCTCGCAAGGAGCGCCTTCAGCGCCCATTGCGAGGCTCTTGGTTGTTTGTATGCTATGAGCCACGTTGTTTTTTTTTTGGGTATGGCAATGAATAATTAATAAAATAAGAAATTAATATACTTTACCTTTTGTGAAGTAATATATGCAGCCTTGTGTTGAAGAGCTGGCAATTTGTTTTCATGTTGCTGCAGCATAAGTGCTGTGGAGCTGCTTTGTAAGTGTCATGAATGTGTGCAGTGTGTAGTGTAAATAGTGTGCGTGTGCAAGGCAAATCCGTTAGGGTAGCTGTGTACTTCCGGATTGTGTAAGTTAGTGTTCTAAAATGGCGCCAAATGTGTGGTATGCGGCTGTGGCTGATTTAGCGTCCTTGTTTTCGGATATCATCCAACTTTTTCGGAAAATCCGTAGGTGTTTGGTGGTGTTTTGCGTCTTTAGAGTCCTGTAGCCTCGTTTTTGTTTTTTTCGGTGGCCATTTTTTCTCTTGCTTAGGGAATTTTGGGGTGTCTAAACTCTTTATTGAGGTGTAACTTCAGTTTTCGAGGTCCTGGCTGTCTCCCCTTGCTGTAGGTAAGTTTTTTATGTATTTGTTGTGTGTATTTATTGTGTTTTTCATGTTTTCATGTCTGCAGGTTTCGGGCGGTAAGGTCGTATTTGTGCGAGGTCGTAATGGGTCGTAATGCGTCTCGTATTTGTTTGTCGTAAGTCCGCAAATTTTGCAAGGTCCGCAGTTGCTGGCAAGGAGCCTGCAGCGTTAGCAACAACCCACCTGCTCACAACTATATATGTGATATATATATATAAATATATATATATATATATATATATATATATATATATATGCTATTCAACTAAAGAAACTCATCAAATCATTCCCTAAAAATGTACATCAAGAATTAGAACAACTCATACCCTCTAATCCTATAACTGAGACTTTCTGCATGCTGCCAATGCATGCTGCCAAAAATCCACAAACCAGGCAACCCATGGAAACCAATTGTTACAGGTATGGACACACTGACTGAACAGATATCTGGATTTGTTGAAAACATCCTTAAACCATTAGTTACTAACACCTGTAGCTATATATATATAAGACCACTGACTTCCTCCACCATCCTGTCACCATGGATGTAAAGTCTCTTTACAGCAACATCTCACACAAAGTTGGCACTGAGGCATGCTTTAAGTTTCTTTCAACACACATGGAAAACCATAAACATGGCCCTGATGTTATTGTTAAACACATAGGGCCTCATTCTATTATCGGCCGTAAAACGGCCGCAAGGCTGCGATTCCTTGCGGGGGTTCCATTATCTTGCAATTCAATTATACGGCCCGCAAGGATCTCCCCTTACGGCCGGCCGTATATCTTGCAACCGGCCGTAAGCTCAGAAAACTTAAAACGCAAAAATAAATCCAAGACGGCACTATACAGCTCTGTAAGTGCTAGGGATCATATTGGGGGACATGAGGATTAATAGCAACCCCTTCTCAAGCTTGCACATCAGCCCAAATCCGAGTTTACATTAACTGTTTATTTTCCGGCCGCAGCGTGGGCGGGTCTGAGGTGCTCCAAGCCCTCGGGACTTTTTACATGGATTTTTGACATAAATTAAAAAATAATTTATTTACGGATTTGAGTGTATGGGAATGTGGTGCTATTTTTGCTAACACCTACAATCACTTTATAGTCTCCTCAGAGTGCAGGATGGCTTTATTTCGGCTTTGTAATGTGCTTAATTGGTGCTAGCGGGACCTTTTTCCTGCAAGTAAGCTGCGGCTCGCTTTTAGCCTTGCAGAGAGGTTTCCCGGAGCAATAGAATAGCAACCGGGCTTTTCTTGCGGCCGAAACTCTTGCGGCCGTTTTAGATCAAAGGCTTTCCTCCGGCGCGAGCTGCCGCAAGGGAAAGCAAGGCACCGGCCGCAAGCCTGCCGGAATCCCCAGCCGGAGGGGAATAGAATAGCCAAATAGCTTGCGGCCGGTCCTTGCGGCCCCGCATCTCCTACGGCCGTTAATAGAATGAGGCCCATAGAATACATCCTCACCCACAACTATTTCACATTTACCAAAGATACCTACCTACAGATAATGGGGACTGCCATGGGTACCAAAATGGCTCCATGATAAGCAAATCTATTTATGTCCAATCTAGAAGAAACATTCTTATCTGTATCCATTTACAAACCATACAGATACTACCGTTACATAGATGATCTGTCTTTCAAAGACCTTTACATTGATGATCTGACTTTCACAGTTCATTCAACACTTCCCATCCATCTATAAAACTTAAAATGGATTATTCTACAGAACAGGTAAACTTTCTAGACACTATTATATCAATCACCAATTGCACTCTCCACTCATCTGTGTATAGGAAACCCACAGGCAGATGCAACTACCTACAGAGCTCCAGGTTCCATCCCTCCCACACCAAACAAGCCATCATCCATAGTTAAGCTATTAGATACCATGCTCAAACACTGGAGACTGTGATAAAAATGTAAAAACACTGCCTGAATCATTCAAACGAAAGGGTTACAAACCCTATTTTATTACCCAGAAAATAACCTCTGCCATCAAAATACTCTGTGAACACCTATTAAAATAGAAAACAAAAGAAACTACTTCATGCATACCTCTAGTGACCACATACCATCCAGTTTTAGAGAAAAGTTGGAAAATAATCAAAGATTTACAACCATTACTACCTATGATGCCGAATTAAAATATATATTACCCAAACCTCCCACGAAACCTGAAACAAAAACATGTCAGCAGAAGATTGGCCAATAAACAACTGAATATAAAAAAATGGAACTACAACTTGTAACAAAAGTGCCTGTAAGTTATGCCAACACATTTGTAATGATGACACAGCCACACATAACAACAAGACCTATAACATCAAATGATCGTATACATGCATATCCTCTCATGTAGTTTATATAATACAATGTACTTTATGTGACACAGGCTGTTACATTGGAGAAAACCAGAATTATGTACTTAAGGATGACTTAAGGATGACTTTACACAGACATTCAATAAAAAGGCATAATGAAGATAGTTATTGTACCCCAGTGGGATACCATTTTAGCCAGAAGCATCACTCCATCCAAAGCCTAAAAATCAAAATACTCAGAGGAAAATGGAAAAACATCCAAGAGAGAAATAAAGATGATCAAATTCTTTTTTTTCAAATTTTTTTTTTATTGTAAGCATTTTATACAACATATATAGACATAATAAAACATCCAACACATTCAATACTACAATACATACAAACATATAAACAACTCATGGTGGAGGTAGATGGATTTTAGGAATACTCAGAGGGAAATTGTTACCATAGAAAATTAACTGATATTAAATTATCGTTTCACCTTTACATTTATCCCATATGACCCATTTATTAACGTTATGAGGTTTTAGACTCAGAAGGTTTCAGTTTCTGTTCAAGCAGTCTCTTTCTTTCTAATGTTAATAAAATATCACTTAAAGAGTGTAAATCTGGCTGTTTCCATTTTTTTTTTTCAAGATGCCATTTGGTCACTGCCAAAAATTGAATAATAAAAGCTTTTTCAGATAGACTGAGAGCATCTGGCATGATATAGAATAATGCTAATTCTGGACTTGGAGTTATTGTTTTATTAATTTATTTGGAGATGTAGTCAAAACAATTAAGCCAGAGATTGTTTACCCCTACACAGTCCCACCACATATGTTTGTGTGTTCCTGAATCTTTACATTTTCTTCAACATTCCTTTAATTTATCATCTTTAGAAAAAAGTGCAATTTTAGAAGGGACCAAATACCATCTTTGTATATTTTTAATGAAGACTTCTTTATAAGTCTGATTTATAATCATTTCTGATTTAATTTAAATGATGTAAACCAAGACTCTAAAGTCAAATCTAAACCAAGGTCACTCTCCCATTTTTTTCATCGTATCAGGCTTTTTTAAGATTCTTAAGATTGTAAAACATTTTGAAAATAGATGGTTATTGTTCTTTGAGGAACATAATTGCTCTAGATCTGATGAATAGCTCTCTCCTTTTAAATTAAATGGTGAGTTTGTCATTTTTAATATCATAGTTTCAAATTCAAGCCATTTGCTCTTTGGAAAATTATATTTTGTACAACAGGATTTAAATGATTTATATACCCCTTTCAAGTACAGATCACCCAAATTAAGTATGTTCCATTTCTCCCAGTCTAGACTAAAATAAATCTTTAGTTTCCTCGCAATCCACTGAAGTGACATTGCTGGAGACAGAAAAGCAACTAAATTATGTTTTTTATTGCATTTGTACCAAAATTCGGAGCCAAATTTAACTATGGGATCAGAATCATTGGTCAGCTTAATTAAATTGTCTTCCCATAACCAGTTGATAATTTCCTCGTTTGGTGCTTAAGTTTTTTCAATAAAGCCCCATCCTTCTTTTTGGTCCACAAAGGACCATTTAACAAGATGAGATAGCATTACAGCCTCATAGCAGTCTGATATAAATGGGGAGGCAATAACTCCTTTTAAAAAGATTATTTTAATTATATTTCTATTAAGCCTAGCTTTATACAAGAATAAATCAATTATTTTTTTAAATGTATTTAAAGTCTTTTTAGGAATCTTTAAAGGAAGAGATATAAATAGGTAATTTATTTTGGGTAATGGGGACATTTTTACAGTTGCCACTCTTCCTAGCCATGGAATGGCTAGGGATTTCCAATTATTTAGCAAGCTGGCAATATGTTAACATTTATCAAAGTTCATAGAGATCATCTTTTCCAGGTCCTTTGTAAATACAATACCTAAATAATTTATCAAATCTAGAATCTGATTTTTGTGGAAATAATTTTTCCATCTCAAGCAAATCTTCTTTAACTAAATTGAAATTTAAAATCTCTGTTTTGTCTAAATTTATCTTATAGTATGATATCAGACCAAATTTATTAATTAATTCCTGAACCTGTCTTAATGATTTCTTTATGTTGGTTATTGTAAAAATTATATCATCTGCGGAGAGCATTATTTTAAATAACTTATTCTTTACTGTTACCCCATCAGTCTCAGCTGAGGTTATAATTGCCTCTGCAAATGGCTCCATCACCAGTGAGAAGACTAGTGGAGAGCGGGGGCAGCCTTGGCGTCTGCCATTGCTCAAGTCAAATTTATCTGTTGTGAAACCTATTCCAGATACCGATGCTGAGGGAGAAGAATATAACGCATCAATAGCTTTTGATCCTAAATTGTTAAAGACACATTTTTTTAAAACTAGATTCATGAAATCCCTGTTTAGCCTATCAAAGGCTTGTTCTGCGTCTAAAGCAGAATTACAATAGGAAATAATTTTGATTAGTCTTTTTGTATTGTCAGATGTTTGTCTACCCTTTATGAATCCAGTCTGGTCTATGAATTTTGAATTCAATCTTAAAGCCAAGATTTTGGCATAAAGCCAAGATTTTGACATCAATCTTAATGTCACCATTGATCAAAGATATTGGATGGTAATTCTTACAATATCGGAGATCTTTATTTGGTTTTGGAATGTTAATTATATTGGCCTCTAACATTTCTTGGGAATGTTTCCCCAGTTGATTTGATTTCATTATAGATTTTCACTAGATGTTTCGCCAGAACTGATAGAAAAGTTCTGTAATAAAAGTTGTGAAACCCATCTGGACCTGGGGCAGAATTCAATTTGAGGTTTGAAATTCACTTTTTAAATTTCCTCTACTGTAATATCTCCTTTGAGAAAATTAACTCCATTCACTCCATTTCGGTAGATTAATTTTGTCCAGAAAAAAAATAATATCTTCTTTAGACGGCTTGTTAAATAAGTCATTTTTTCTAGATTATATAGATTTTTGTAACATTTAGAAAATACTTTACCTATGTCTTCTGGTTTTGTATAATAAATTTTATTCTGATCCTTTGTTTCTTCAATTCTAGTTAATGGATCTTTCTTTTTCAATTTACCAGCTAGGAGTTTATTTGCCTTATTACCCAGGCAGTATATTCTCTGTTTAAGTTTTCAAATGGTGTTATCTGCTTGGGTTTGAATTATTTGAATTATTTTAGCTTGAATTGATTTTATCTCTTTCATTCTATCTGGACGTGGATCTGCTTTATTGGCTCTATCTAGCTCTGCCAGTTTCCAGTTAAGTTCTCTTATTGATAGACCACTTTATTTATTATGATGGGAGGACCAGGTGATTAACACCCCTCTAATAACAGCTTTATGAGTATTCCATATTGTGGAATTTCTCTCAACTGTTCTATCGTTTAGATCAAAGAAAGTGTTAATTTCTTTCTGTAATAACATTTTTTGTAGTCATAACTAGTGAAGAGTCTATCTTCCTGTCAAAACTTTGGCCTTGGCTTAATTGATCACACAACTGAAGAGTAATTAGGGCATAACCTAACCATTTTATTAATCCTATCTCAGATTTAAAAACTCTTTTTGAAGGTATCTGGATCTATTAGAAAATGGTCGATTCTGGAATACATCTCATGTCTCCGAGAATAAAATGTACAATCTCTTTCTTTACTATGGTTTATTTGCCAAACATCATACAGATTGAATTTGAATATCAAGTTTTTTAAGGTTTGTGTTTTACTTACTGTCTGAGAGTTGGGATTCAACTTTTTCATTGATTTCCTATCTATTCTCGCATCCGCTATCATAATTAGGTTGCCACAAATAATTAACATTCCAGCTTTAACTTTATTAACTTGTTTCATTAATGAGTTAAAAAATGTATTTTGACCTTTGTTGGGGGCATATAAATTTACCAATGTTAACTTCTCATTATTAATAGAGCCAATCCAGATTAATTATTTTAAACTCTACTATCATTCTAATTTTTTTTATTAAAAAGAATTGTGACCCCTCTGGCTTTTTAATGAAATGTTGCATTGATCTTTACGTTAAATACATTCTCTCTCAGATAAGGGATTTTGTAATTTTGCCAGTGGGTCTCTTGAATACATACTATGTCAGCTAGCTGTTTCAAAAATGTTATTTGTCTCTTTAAAGGTGAATTTTGTCCCTGGACATTATGTGATACTTCTTTCAACACCATTGGTGCAAAGGTTTCACAGAAAATATTGCTTTAAGCTTGAACTCTTGAACTTGAAAGTTTTCCCTCCTAAATACATTATGACCTTATTCCATCTACTTCCTACCCATTGATAGATACATTCAATACAATAACATTAATCAATCACCCCTTTTTCTAGGTTATGAAAGAAAATAACCTGTGAAATCATAAGGAGAAAAAGGGTCTGTGCCTAATATAAGTCTGACTGACCTTTATATGTTCTCCCCTCCAGAGAATTGTTAAAAAAATAATAAATTCTATAGGTCTGTGTTATACCCTTTTTTTCTCTATATTCTTTCTTTCTACTCTTATTCCCCTTTTCTTAAAAAAAAAAAAATACAATTAAAATTCTCTTTCCCTTTCCTCTTCCCAAGTATCCTCAGTCCCTCCTCATACTCTCCTCCAAGTTAGTGCTTGTAATGTAATTGGTTTCTCTGAGTGGGGTACTTACTCATCAAATGGGATATTCCATTCCCTTAATAGGTTTTTGCCTCCATCTATTGAGTTAATCATTTTTTTTTAGAATCTCCTTTTGTTATGTTCAAATTGGCTGGGAATCCCCATCTATATACAACATTTGCTCTCCTAAGAGCTTTGGTAATTTCTATATACGATTTCCTCTTTGCTAAAGTAGCTGCCGATGAGTCTATAAAGATGCTTAGATCAAATTAAATTTCATGTCTAGCTGCTTTTAAAACCATATCTTTCTGTTCAATTTGATCGCACATCAGATCTCTAGGCTTAACATTTTTCAAACCATGTGGAAGAAGTATTCTATATACATTTTCGATAAACTTTTCACCCTTTAAGTCTGCTCTAATCAGATAATTAGTAAAGGATCCTATATAAGAAGGTAAATCTTTTTCCAATCTAGATTCGTGAATTCCTCTGATACGTAAGTTCTTACGTCTGACCGCATCTTCTTGTTGGGCAATTTTAGGTTTCAGTAGGTCAGCTTCCAGTTATATTTTCTCCACATAATCATATACTTTCTGAGCAGTTCTTGGTTATTTTCCAGATCTTCAATATGTTCTAGAAGACAATTAATTGCTACTTTGTTAAATTTCATGTGTCAATTCCTCTTTAAGTGTGCTTTGAAACTGTGCTAACAATATTTTCATACTAGAAACAGTTAAAGTTTCTTGGTCTTTCTCTGTAGAGTTCATCATTTCTTGTTCACTGGTTTGGTTAGTTGGTGAGAGAGTCTTTATAACCTGAAATGTTTCCAGGTGAGAAATATTTTCAGTGTTTGTGTTTTCCGTAGGTGAAAAAAAAGATGAACGCGAGGAAGGGGCTGATTTAGTATTTTTCTTGTCTTCTGATCTCCCATTACGGATATTTACATCTTTCTTCTTCATTATACAATAGTGGAAAATCTCCCTTCCCTTAATATCTACTCTCTTAAATGTTATATGTGGAATCTTCTCTTTTAGATAAGGGTATGGTTAGAACCAACAGGTAAACTTTAATTGGTAGTATACTGTTTTTTCTTTTGAAGATTAGCCTAAAAATATACACTCTAAAATAGATATAGGTAAAAGTTCCAGCCAACAGAAAGTTGAAACAATCTTCAATATTGAGTGTATTGCAAATATTTAGATCTCACAAAATCATGAAGCTGTATATAGGCTTATTCCTTCTTTCCCAATTAGTTCAGTGTTTCTTGATCATACCATACTCCTTTCTCTATAGATATCGGAGGAGATTGTTCTTTGCTCTGTTTCTACTTAATAGGATCTCAATGATTTATCACTGATCACAGGACATATCAAAATTGTATTACTACAGCCATCCACAAAGCTTTTTACCATGAATTGTATCACTTGTTCTAAAGCAACCAATTACTCCATTATGTCCATGTTATGCTAACTCTATTTCCATCATTCCCTGGAATAGAGTCACTGCAAAATGCAGGATTATATGCAGCTTTCAAGCTTTGAACACAACTTTATAATACAGGCTGTAAAATCAAACATCTGCCACCATATTACTTTTTAATACAGTCTTTAGTGTGAAATATTTTACTGGTGTTTAGTTCTCATGAAAGTATCCTCTTAGACCTACAGAGGTATGTAGAGTGGTCTTCGTAGTCATGCCTTGGTGTTTTTTATTTTCTCTCCAGGGTTATAATAGAGTTCATGAACCACCTTTTGTAGATTCAGATAATTTCAACAAGGTGTATATAGTAGTTAACTGCTTAATAGGCTTATAATCAGGCCTACATCTAGTTCACTATGTGAATGATATAGACATCTCTTAGGTCTTCCAGTTTATTTCTACTCTAGTATATATATATATATATATATATATATATATATATATATATATATATATTTATTTAAATAGAATGCAGTGTAATAACTGTTTTTCTCGGAACTCTGAGCTGAAGGCAGGTTTTTTAACTTGTTTTAGACATTCAAGTGTGAACACAGATGTACTTTTTATTTACTGTATATATATATATATATATATATATATATATATATATATAAAAAAGTTTGGTTAGAATTGAAGCCTTTTTGCTTCTTGATAATAACTCCATTTGTAATTGAAAGTTAGAAGTACACCTTGAATTAATGGTATTCACTGAACCCTTGCTGCATACTCAGATATGGCTGCAACCAAAACTTCCTTATGATTCAGAATCTGGGTCCCTTGTGCTGGCAGCCTTCATCATGATTTGGGCTGTCCTATCTCAGAATGGCTTCTTTCCACTCTTGTGACCAGCTCCATCAGAGGAGGAGTGCTCTGTAAATTACTGTACATTTAAAGAGAAGGAATGTCGTAGGGTTATAGGATATTTTGTCAGCATGAGAGAAATCTGACCGAACATTTATCTGACCTTATTGAAAACATCATTAAGCTCTAGTCACAAACACCAGTAGCTATATACAAGACACCACTGACTTACTTAACAAGTCAGGTTGGTGGCCTACCTGTTAATACACTACTTGTAACCATGGATGTTGAATCTCTTTACAGCAACATCCCACACAAAGATGACACAGAGGCATGCCTTAGGTGTCTCCCAACACACACTAAGGCATGCCTTAAGTTCTTTTCCCAACACACACTCAGAACCAGAAATATGACTCTAATACTATTGACAAACTACTGGAATATATCCTGACTTCAGCTCCAATAAACCTGTGTACCTGCAAATAATGGGGACCACAATGGGTACCATTGGTAGTTTGTAATGCTTTTTATGATGTAACCTATTTTTTTGAAGTGGTGGCTTACTACTTTTATGACAAGTCTGGACAAGTTATTAAAAAGCAAAGATATTACTCCGTCAAGAAAGGTCCGCATTGTTAGAACTATGTATTTCCAGTATTCTTGACACCTTCTAATGCGACCCCAACACTCCACTGAGACAGCTGTCACAAAAGTCACTAATGACTTACTCACCACCATGTGAATGGGTCCCTTTTCTATTCTACTTTTTCTGGATCTCTTTGCTGCCTTTGATACAGTTGACCACCCTCTTCTAATTCAAATTTTTCTAATTCAAAGCTTCCTTGGAATATAAGATACTGCTCTCTCATGGTTCACATACTACCTACAAGATCAAACATTTAGCATCTCCTTCTCTGGCACTTCTTCTCCTCACCCTCTGTCTGTTAGTGTACCCCAAGGTTCAGTCCTTGTCCCCTCCTATTCTCCATATATACATCCTCACTTGCTTCCCTATTAACATAACACTCAAATCTAGCTCTCAGCACCTGATCTATCCCCCTCTCTTCTAGCACGTGTGTCTAACTGCCTCTCAAGCATATCCCTGGATGTTCGCCCACCATCTCAAGCTTAACATATCTTGTGGTTCTATTAGACCCTGTCCTCTCTTTCTTTCCTTGCATACAGTCACTGACAAAATCTTGTCTTTTCAATTTAAAAAGCAAAATACTGTATGTCAATACCTTACACAAGACTCTAAAATGTGAATATATTCTCTCATCATATCTTGTCTTGACTACTGCAACTCACTTCTTACTGGCCTGCCCACCACCAATCTATCCCCACTTTAATCCATAATGAACGCCTCCATTAGACTCTTCTACTGTACAAAAAAGTTCAGTGTCTGAAGCACCTCTCTGTCAATCACTCCACTGGCTTCCCATAGCCTCTAGAATTACATTTTAAATCATGATCCTAACTTCCAAAGCCCTCAACAACAGTGCACCACCTTATATCTCTGCTCTCATCTCCAAATATTCCCCCACCTGCACTCTTCACTCTACAAATGACCTAATTCTTTCATCCTCCCTCATAATCTTCTATAACTCCCAACTTCAGGACTTTTGTTGTGCTGCTCCTATTCTCTGGAACTCCACGCCTCGCTCCACTAGTCAATCCTTCTGTCACAAATCCTTCAAAACCTCACTAAAAATGCATGTTTAAAGAAGCCTATCACCTGCCATCTTAACAAGCACAATGCATCTTTCACCCTCCTGTACCACACCCAAACCCTTTAGATTTTAAGTCTGCAAGTTTTCAATCTTGTATGGTGCTTTGGAAAGTTGATTTGGTTGGTAACATCAACTGGGTATACAAACAGTTGACAAATGGTTATTTAAAACAAAATGCTAATTGTAGTTAGTTGCTAGCTAAAACTAAATATTAATTACATTATATTACTCTATTGTCTCTGTAGGATGTGACCTAATCAAGAATCACTAACCTCTCATCTAGCTAAACAATTTTATAGATATATTTTATAGAATGTATATATAAAACAGAACTGGTACAAAGGCATCATTATTGCGTGTTTACGTATGTAAAAATAAACATGATCCCAGCAGCATGTACCTCTTTCAATAACCTAGAGAACTTGACCTGGAACTCATTTTGGCATTGAACTTATCAGCCCATGTCTAACTGAATTTCATTCTGCTTATCCAGCTGCCATGAGCATTTTCCAGGTCAAATATGTTTAGGGACACGGGCCTTAATCAGTAAACTGTCCCCTGGTCACCCTACAGTGGGGAAAAAAAGTATTTGATCCCCTGCTGATTTTGAACATTTGTCCACTGACAAAGAAATGATCAGTCTATCATTTGAATGGTAGGTGTATTTTAAGAGTAAGAGACAGAATAAAAAAGAAAAAATAAGAAAAATGCATGTCAACAAAGTTTTAAAATGATTTGCAGGTCAGTGAGGGAAATAAGTATTTGACCCCTTCGACTTAGTACTTGGTGGCAAAACCCTTGTTGGCAATCACAGAGGTCAGACGTTTCTTGTAGTTGGCCACCAGGTTTGCACACATCTCAGGAGGGATTTTGTCCTACTCCTCTTTGTAGATCCTCTCCAAGTCATTAGGGTTTTGAGGCTGATGTTTGGCAACTCAAACCTTCAGCTCCCTCCACAGATTTTGTATGCGATTAAGGTCTGGAGACTGGCTAGGCCACTCCATGACCTTAATGTGCGTCTTCTTGAGACACTCCTTTGTTGCCTTGGCTGTGTGTTTTGGCTCATTGTCATGCTAGAATACCCATCCACGACCTATTTTCAATGCCCTGGCTGAGGGAAGGAGGTTCTCACCCAAGATTTGACGGTACATGGCCCCATCCATCATCCCTTTAAATTGATTGGCAGGTCAGTGAGGGAAATAAGTATTTGATCCCCTATCAATCAGCAAGATTTCTGTCTCCCAGGTGTCTTTTATACAGGTAACAAGCTGAGATTAGGAGCACTCTCTTAAAGAGAGTGCTCCTAATCTCAGCTCGTTACCTGTATAAGACACCTGTCCATAAAAGCAATCAATCAATCAGATTCCAAACTCTCCACCATGGCCAAGGATGTCAGGGACAAGATTGTAGACCTACACAAGGCTGGAATGGGCTACAAGACCATCGCCAAGCAGCTTGGTAAGAAGGTGACAACAGTTGGTTTGATTATTTGCAAATTGAAGAAACACAAAATAACTGCCAGTCTCCCTCGGTCTGGAGCTCCATGCAAGATCTCACCTCGTGGAGTTTGAATGATCATGAGATCGGTGAGGAATCAGCCCAGAACTACATGGGAGGATCTTGTTAATGATCTCAAGGCAGCTGGTAACATAATCACCAAGAAAACTATTGGTAACACACTATGCCGTAAAGGACTGAAATTCTGCAGCCCCTGCAAGGTCCCCCTGCTCAAGAAAGCACATGTACAGGCCCGTCTGAAGTCTGCCTATGAACATTTGAATGATTCAGAGGAGATCTGGGTGAAAGTGTTGTGGTCAGATGAGACCAAAATCAAGCTCTTTGGCATCAACTTTATTTGCCGTGTTTGGAGGAGGAGGAATCCTGCCTATAACCCAAGAACCTCATCCCCTCCGTCAAACATGGAGGTGAAAACATTATTCTTTGGGGGTGTTTTTCTGCTAAGGGGACAGGACAACTGCACAGCATCAAAGGGACAGTAGACAGGGCCATGTACCGTCAAATCTTGGGTGAGAACCTCCTTCCCTCAGCCAAGGCATTGAAAATAGGTCGTGGCTGGGTATTCCAGCATGACAATGAGCCAAAACACTCAGCCAAGGCAACAAAGGAGTGTCTCAAGAAGACGCACATTAAGGTCATGGAGTGGCCTTGCCAGTCTCCAGACCTTAATCGCATACAAAATCTGTGGAGGGAGCTGAAGGTTTGAGTTGCCAAACATCAGCCTCAAAACCCTAATGACTTGGAGAGGATCTACAAAGAGGAGTGGGACAAAATCCCTCCTGAGATGTGTGCAAACCTGGTGGCCATCTACAAGAATCATCTGACCTCTTTGATTGCCAACAAGGATTTTGCCACCAAGTACTAATTTGAAGGGGTTACAATTATATAGACTGGTCATTTCTTTGTAAGTGGACAAATGTTCAAAATCATCAGGGAATCAAATACTCCCCCCCCCACTGTATGTTGAGGGCCATTTGATAATAGTGGCCCTTTTTCAAAACAAATACCGTATATACTTGAGTTTTTCAGCCCTTTTTTTAAGGCAAAAAAGGGACCCCTCGGCTTATACTCGAGTCACTCTCCCCCGTGTCTCTCTAACCCCCCTGTGTGTCTCTAACCCTCCGTGTGTCTCTAACCCCCCTGTGTGTCTCTAACCCCTGTGTGTCTCTCTACCCCCAGTGTCTCTTTCCCTCCACCCTCCTCAACCTAAACCCCCCGGTATATGCTAATGACGCGGCACGCATGTGACGTCATATGCGCGCCGGCGACGGGCCAAGGAGCGGAGGCCGGAGCACAAGCAGGTAAGTGAGGGGAGAGGGGGGAGGTATTTAGGGAGGTTTAGGTGGAGGAGGGAGGTTGAGGGGGGTTGAGATTGAGGAGGTGGGTTGGGGTTGAGGGGGGTTGAGGTTGAGGAGGGGGGTTGAGGGGGGTTGAGGTTGAGGATGGGGGGTTGAGGATGAGGATGGGGGGTGTGATGGTGTGTCACCAGAGAGCAGTAGAGAGCCCTTCAAGACTTCTCCCCAGGAGTGAAATGGTTACGAAGATCCTTAAAAAGCTTTGCTGTGGCTGCAATCAAGACCTACGACTGTCTCCAGGTGGAGAGCTGTTTGACAGTGCTGGAGTGTTGAAGTGTGCAGGGCAGCAGTCAGAGGCCGTACTGAAAACTAATGGACCAAAGCCAGAAGCTTTGAAGAGAAAGCATGCGAATAAGAGGAACAGAAAGTCCCTGATGGGGGTGACCGTAGGAGGGATCTGCTTTGGAAAGAGAGGCCGGGGAAACAGAGCCTGAGAGAGAGGTGAGAGGGAAAGACACCTCTGCTACCTATGTTTGGACTGTATGTTTGCACTCCTATGTAAGACAGTAGGGGAAACTGTAGTTTAGTTATGCAGGGCTTCAATGAGAAGCTAGAGTTTTGTTTCTGCCTTCAGTTTTATGTTGTATGCTGTCAAAACAACCAGTAAAGTTCCTGCGTCCTCCATTTTATTGCAAAACCAGGCACGGATCCTTAGAGTGACAATGAATCTGTCCCATTTATGGTGGCAGTGGGGGGATAGAAAACTGTCTGTGTATAAGAAGACAGCCCACAGTACAGTACAATAATGGAGGAACTATTGAAAGCCCTGGCAGATGCCACTACATGCCAGAAAATGGCTTAAAGAAATTGCAGAGGACAGAGCCCATGCTGCAAATGATGCTCAACTAAGAGATGCTGCTGCATGTCTGAGAGAGGCCACAGAGAAATGGCAGAGACAAGTAGAAGAGAATATAATCTGCATGAGTGAGGCCGCAGAAAAAAAGCAGAGACAAGCGGAAGAGGACAGAGTCCAAATGAGAGAGTTTTTGGAGTCACAGATAGTGCAGCTGCAGAAACTGAAGTCTGCAAATAATACTGTGGTTACAGAAACAAGTGGAAGCATGAATCCTAATCGCTTCCTAAAGAGGATGACCGCTCAGGATGACACATATCTCCTGAACTTTGAGAAGATTGACACTAGGGAAGGTCGGCCTAAACAGCACTGGGCCACAGTCCTGGGTCCCTATCTGTGTGGAGAAGCTCATAGAGCATATTGTGATCTGCCTGAAGAAAAGGCTACAAATTATTGTATCCTGAAGGAAGAGATTCTTTTCAGACTGGGAGTGAAAACAGTACAGAGATTGCACTCCTGGGACTTTTTTGACAGACCGGCTTATTGCTATCCAACGGACATGCTTGTCTGTGCAAATTTAAAAAACAGTTTCCCTGTTAAGGGAAAGCAAACCAAGCCTGATGCAGGAGGAAATCCGGAGTTAGAGACCTGGTGGATAGCAGAGAGAGTGCAACAAGCCACCAAGAGAGCGTAAAAAAAGACTGCAGAGCAGGCGAGAGAGACTGCAGAGCAGGCGAGAGAGACGGCAGAGCAGGCGAGAGAGACGGCAGGAACAGCTGCAAGTGAGACGGCAGGAGCCCCTGCAAGTGAGAGGGCAGGAGCCGCTGCAAGAGAGTCGGCAGGAGCCGCTGCAAGTGAGACGGCAGGAGCCGCTGCAAGTGAGACGGCAGAGAGCGCCACTGTGACGGCTGAGAGCGCAGCAGGGAGCGCCACTGTGACGGCAAAGAGCGCAGCAGAGAGCGCCACTGTGACGGCTGAAAGCGCAGCAGAGAGCGCCACTGTAACGGCTGAGAGCGCAGCAGAGAGCGCCACTGTAACGGCTGAGAGCGCAGCAGAGAGCGCCACTGTGACGGCTGAGAGATCCGCAGAGAGCCCAAGTGAGATTGCTGAGAGAGCAAAAGAGACCGTTGATGCTGATAAAGTCATTGAGGAAGAAGGGAACCCAAACAGATTCGGAAATCTTATGGGCAAGAGCGATGAGAAGGCCTCCATAAGAGACCTGGACAGACACAGCCACCTGTCCTTGGTGAATACTCCTGAGCTGGAGAGTACTAGAGAAAGAAAGTGCCTGACAAAGATCTCTGACCTAGAGAAAGGAGAGACCAAGTGGAAGAATATAGCCAGTGTTCTTAGAAAGGAAGAATGTCATAAAAATGATAAAGAAACTGGAAATCTTTCCATAGTAAAAGATAAGAAGGAAAAGAGTCTGGAGATTGAGATTGAGAAAGACAAACCACTGTCTCTGAGAGAACATATGAAGCAGGGCATGGAGATGTGTCCTTCTAAAACTATGAAGTGTCCCGAGAGCGTTCTGTCTCAGTTTGCCATAGAACAAAGTGCTATAGATAAAGAGAAGTAAGATGGGAAACAAGTTAAGCAGGGAGTACAGTTGAACTCTATCCCAGTGGGTTTCAAAAAGCCTGAAGTAGAAGACAGGCAAGTTGCTACTGAAATCAAGGGGATCAGGATGATGCCAGGTTATATTCCTGAATGGAGAAGGAAGCCTGCGTTTGAGGACAACAGAGTGTCCTATAGGAAGAAGACACTGATGTCTAATTGGGAGCAGTGGAAGAGTCCCCCCAAGTACAAGATGAATGAGAGAATTATGCAGAAGTGGCTGCACAGTGGCGAACAGGTAAAGCGAGACCTCCTCACTGACCATATATCCCAGAGGGAAGCAGCTGTAATAGAAAAGGAGCTCCTGTTCCATACTCCAGAAAAGCAGAGGGTGAGCACACTCCCTGATATTGAGGCACAGTTGAAGCAGAGTGGAGTTGGTTCAGAAGAGACTAACCCCGATCTTCAGGAACTGTGTGCACAAGATGCTACATTTAATGCAGAGCAATACTTGCAGAAAGCTCATATGCGAGGCATAGCGACGGAACTTGTACAAGAAAGACAGAATGGTGAAGAAAACACGGCTGAGCAGCCAAAGATATTCGGAGAGGACCTCATAGAAGAGTCAGAGGAGGTTCCTAAGTTGAACATGCAGCAAAAGATCCAGTACAAGCAGAGTGAACTGGATTTTCAACAAGCTAATGAGGAGAAACTGCGGCTAAAGGAAGCTGAGGAAGCCGAAAAGCTGGAAGCCTTGGAGGCAAAGCAAGTAGAGAAGCCACTAAAAGAAGAAATAATACAAATGAAGGCTGAAGATGCCAAAAATAAAAGTGTTTTTCACGAATCTAGGATTCAAGAGGCCACTAAGTGTACTAGCCTATCTGCTGAGCGTCAGCCTGGAGTTGCTGAACAGCTGGAAACATTCCAGCAAAAACAAACGTCTGAGAGATCCTTCCTGGCGCAGAGAGAGAGTCGCAGACCGTGCAGGATTGGAAGCACAGTGGTTACGAGAAGGCCTGCTGTGAACAGAAAGAAAGATGAGGTGCGGACCCAGGCCCAAGAAGCAGCCGTGAGAGAGGACATGCCTTTGGAGTCTACTAAGGATACTGTACCAGAACTGAAGAAACATGGCCGTATGAAGCTGATATGTTTTGGTGAGAGTTATCAGTCAGCCAACTGGAGCACCTGGAACAGAGCGAACCAGGACAGAATGGAAGAAAAGCAACACGAGAAGTTGCTGTTCCATTGGGAAGGTGGAAATGATAATGATGATGATGATGATGATGATCCTAACGAAGGAGTATTGGAGACCCTACAGAAAGGTCTGAAGGGAGCCCGACAAGCTTGAGGGGTCACAGAGGTTGACCAAGAGTTGTACAAATCGACTGCAGAGAACCAGCTGCTATCTGAGCCAGACACCCAAATGGGTGAGTTAAAGGAGCAAATGAACTCCAAGCATAAAGAGGCCGAAGTGAGGAAGCTCCAGTCCCAGGCTCCCGGTCTGCAGATGAGGCATAAATACTGTTGGGTGACTTTGAACAGACGAAAACACAGCGTCTAGCCACAAACTGGCAGGGAGTATGCAAGCTGGAGAGTGAACTGGTGAACGTCAGTCCTTACATTAAAGATATAAAGAGGATAAGTCAGAGCTGCGAGAATAAGATGACGGGTCTAAAAGAAAAGATACATCAGCTGGAACACAAGGTCACAGAAACCTGTGATGTACCCCCAGGGAAGCGACTGTATGGAGAAACATATTCTAATATCAAAGTACAAGAAGTACTTTTCAAGGGTGCCTGGGGCAGGACACGCAGAGAGATGGGCGGGCCGGTGTCCTACCCTCAAAATTTAAGTGACAGCAGGCAGAACGGCAAAGAAAGCAGAAAATATGAAGTGAAAGGAAGAGCAGGAAAAATAATTGTCTCTTCACCCAGAAAGGAAACACGGTTCCAAGGAAAGACAAATGAATTTGAAAGCAGTGATGAAGAAGGTAAGCTGCGAAATGGGAAAAGTCCTATGAAGGAGTTTAAGATGACAGTAGAGACACATGATGTAGATGCTCCTAGAAGTACAAAGAAGAGAGCGCCAACGGATGGTGCAGCTGGAAGAGCGGTAGCTCTGATGAGTAAAGTAAAGCTTCACTGGTGTCGCCGTAACGAGAAGAGTGCGGACAGAACACAGATGATACAGAGGATGTGTTGGATTGCAGATACGGCCTCACGGCGTTGGACGCTCAACCCCATGGTGTCAAGCTGGGGTGGGGGATATGTGATGGTGTGTCACCAGAGGGCAGTAGAGAGCCCTTCAAGACTTCTCCCTAGGAGTGAAATGGTTACGAAGATCCTTGAAAAGCTTGGCTGTGGCTGCAATCAAGACCTATAGCTGTCTCCAGGTGGAGAGCTGTTTGACAGTGCTGGAGTTTTGAAGTGTGCAGGGCAGCAGTCAGGGGCCGCACTGAAAACTAATAGACCAAAGCCAGAAGCTTTGAAGAGAAAGCATGCGAATAAGAGGAACAGAAAGTCCCTGATGGGGGTGACCTAAGGAGGGATCTGCTTTGGAAAGAGAGGCCGGAGATACAGAGCCTGAGAGAGAGGTGAGAGGGAAAGACACCTCTGCTACCTATGTTTGGACTGTATGTTTGCACTCCTATGTAAGACAGTAAGGAAAACTACAGTTTAGTTATGCAGGGCTTCAATGAGAAGCTAAAGTTTTGTTTCTGCCTTCAATTTTTTGTTGTATGCTGTCAAAACAACCAGTAAAGTGTGGTTAAACATTTAAAGAGCTCCTGCATCCTCCATTTTATTGAAAAACCAGGCACGGATCCTGAGAATGACAGTGAATCTGTCACAGGGGGTTGAGGAGGAAGGTTGAGGAGGGGGTTGAGGATGGGGGGTTGAGGAGGGAGGTTGAGGAGGGAGTTGAGAAGGGGGGTTGAGGATGGGGGCTGGAGGAGAGAGGATGATGATGGGGGTTGAGGATGGGGGGTTGAGGAGGGGGGGTTGGGGTTGAGGGGGGGTTGAGGTTGAGGAGGGGGTTGAGCATGAGTATGGGGGGGTTGAGGAAGGAGGATGAGGATGGGGGCTTGAGGATGGGGTTGAGGATGGGGGGGTTGAGGAAGGGGTTGAGGATGGGGGGGTTGAGGAGGGAGGTTGAGGATGAGGAGGGAGGTTGAGGATGGGGAGGAGGGTTTGAGGAGGGGCGTTGAGGTTGAGGAGGGGGGTTGAGGATGGGGGGTTGAGGATGGGGGTTGAGGAGGGAGGATGAGGAGGGAGGTTGAGGATGAGGAGGGAGGTTGAGGAGGGAGGTTGAGCATGAGGAAGGAGGTTGAGGATGGGGTTGAGGATGAGGAGGGAGGTTGAGGAGGGAGGTTGAGGATGAGGAGGGAGGTTGAGGATGAGGAGGGAGGTTAAGGATGAGGAGGGAGGTTGAGGAGTGGGGTTCAGGAGGGTGATAAGGGAGGGGGGAAGAGACACAGGGAAGGGAGAGTTTGGAAGAGACACAGGGAAGGGAGAGGGGAGAAGAGACACGGGGAAGGGAGAGGGGAGAAAAGACACGGAGAGGGGGACACAGAAGGCACAAGAGGGACACAGGGGGCAGCACATTTCCCACCCTCGGCTTATACTCGAGTCACTCATTTTACCCCATATTTTGTGGTAGAATGGGTGCCTTGGCTTATACTCAGGTCGGCTTATACTCGAGTATATAAGGTAATGCAAAATGTATTTTCAAGGTCAATCTTGTTACTGCTACAGGGTACAATGTTTGTTTATAGGGTATATATGTATTACCATTTGACATATGCACGAGTTCTCATATACTCTTTCTTACATAAGGTCCATAGACATTATTCCAGAAGTTTATCAGATAATTAAAGTTGTTTAAAGGCAGAAAAACAAATATGAAGGGAAGAACAATGCAATATGTCACTTTGAGATTATTTATATAAAATACATTTTGCTTTTTGTACTATAGAAAATTCATACAGCAGGTAAATATTCTTGCTGTTCTCCAGATGTGTCTCTTATTATATAGTAGGCAATGTAATATGCAATTTAGTTGAGTTTTTTTCAAGCATACATAAATCTATGTATAATGAAAAGATGGGCACAATAATTTATATTTATTGGAAATCTTACAAAATCAAAAATTTTTTTTTTTCACAAATTAAGTGATAATTTAAGACAGACATATAAAGAATAAAACAACAAAGATCAAACTTCACAAACATACAAGGTCCAAATGTATATAATCAATTGACCCCTTAAATATTACATACATTAAACAATCTGTGAGTTCACTAGAGAGGAGGTTATGAGAGAGAGTCCTGCAGTTTCTATAGTTTTATAAAATTTCAAATTGATTTCATAGTGTCTATTTTACTAAGGTATTTTTGCTTGGATTCCCATCCGCTTATACAAAGGCTACCTCTAGTTTATTTCTTGTGGTCACTTCACATATTTCCTTCCATGTGGGTAGAATTTTATTTTTCCAGTTTTGACTATTAACCATTTAGTCACCATTATTGTGTGAATACTGACACCCAGTTGTTTTTTATTCAGTGAATCTGGACTAAAGTGAAAAAGTATAAATTCTGGTGATAGTTCTAACTGATAGTCAATTATTTTAGAGTTTTCCATTAAACATGTTCTCCATAATTGTTGAATAGCATCACATTTACACAACATGTGTCAGTGAGCGCTGAGTTCTGTACAGCCTCTCCAACACAATCCTGAATATTGTTTAGAATCTATTTTAATTATAAAAGCTGGGACGAAATACCATCTCTGTGTAAGTTTAAAATGTATTTCTCTTAATGAGATACATTTCATTATAGTCTCTGCCAATTTAAAAGCTTGGGTTGTTTTCTCTGTTTCTGTCATGTTCCTTACAGCTTTAAGACAGTTGGTTATTGAGGGATTTTGTTCAAATTTCAACACTAGTTCAAATCGTTTAAGTTCTCTAGAATAAGACAGTTTGTAATCAGATTTTAAAACTGCTTGTTTTAAAGTATGGTCAATTAACCAGTTATCTTCCCGAATCAGATTGTATTTTTATACAATCTTCAATTGGTCTAAATGAACCCCTGTTAAATGTTTTGCCCCAAAATTTAGCTTTCCAGACTTTACTATTCGTGTTTTGTTATGGGAGTAATAGCTCGTATAAACAATTAATCAGGGTAATGGGGGTGGGAAACAGAGAAGCGAGGAGCCGCATTTGCGGAGGGGAAAATAAACTGTAATGAGCCGAAGGCTCATTGCACGCCGCAAAAAAAAAAAAAAAAATACGACCTGCGGGACATAGAAAAAAAAAACACCCAGCGGGATGAATAAATAGGGAGTTAGAAAAAAAAAATACGAACCTCAAGACTTAGAAAAAAAAAATACGAGGTCGGAAAAATACGAAGTTAATGGGCAAAACGCGTACATCCAAAAACAACAAAAATACAGCGAAATAACAACAACAAAAAAAAAACACACAAAGAGCACAGGGGGATAGCCAGGACGTCTGGGAGTGAGGTTGCACACAAATTTAAATTACATTTTTGTATACGCTAAGCGAGAAAAAAAATGTCGGCCGAAAAAATTAAAACGAGGCTACACTACCCCTAACCATCCAAAATAACGCCAAGCACACAAGACTTATACGCAGGAACTTCCGAGGTACAAAGTACACTATTAGGAAGGACGGAAAATTATCCACAACCGCATAACACATAAAGAATCACCGCCATTTTACAACACTAACTTGCAACTAATAACATTACCATTCTAAAATGGTGATTTACAAAACTAAACAAACGGTTTGCCCTCACGCACGCATCCTATTTACACTGCACACTTGCCACATTGCTGACACTTACAGGTCAGCAACAGTCCAAAACAGATTGTTAGCTCTTCAGGATATTGATTACGGGATATATTAATTACACATAGATAAAGTATATTCATTTATTATTTTATTAATTCATTTATTATCATTAAAATATATATATATATATATAAAAAAAAAGCAGGGGAGAGGATCGCAATGAGCACCAAAGGCTCTCAGCGCGGGGCTTCCAATGAGCGCCAAAGGTGCTCAGATGACCAAAAGTACATGAGGGGAGAGGCTGGCCACAGGCGCTCATTTTTAGCCACGCGATGAGCGATGAAGGCGCTCAGCTCGAGGCTCGCAATGATGGCTGAAGGTACTTAGATGACAAAAATCATTACTTTGTGTGGCAAACAGCATTACCTGCCTTACAATTTTATCGCTGTCATTTTTGACGGGCAAGTCGCTAGTTTATATATAAAACAGAACTGGTACAAAGGCATCATTATCGTGTGTTTACGTATATAAAAAAAAAAAAACATAATCCCAGCAGCATGTACCTTTTTCAATAGCCTAGAGAACTTGACCTGGAACTAAATTTGGCATTAAAATTATCAGACCATGTCTAACTGATATGCCCAGGGTCACGGGCCTTAATCAGTAAACTGTCCCCTGGTCACCCTATGTTGAGGGCCATGTGATAATAGTGGCCCTTTTTCAAAACAAATAATACAAAATGTATTTTCGGGTCAATCTTTTTACTGCTACAGGGTACAATGTTTGTTTATAGGGTATATATGTATTACCATTTGACATATGCACGTGTTCTCATATACTCTTTCCATAGGCATTTTTCAGTAGTTTATCAGATAATTAAAGATATTTAAAGGGACAAAAACACATCTCAAGGGAAGAACAATGCAATATGTCACTTTGAAGTTATTTATACAAAATACTGTTTGCTTTTTTACATTATAGAAAATTCATACAGCAGTTAAACATTCTTGCTGTACTTCAGGTGTGTCTCGTATAATATAGTAGGCAATGTAATATGCAATTCAGTTTTTTTTTAAGCATACATAAAGCTATGTATAATGAAAAGATGGGCACAATAATGTATAATTACTGGAAATCTTACAAAATCAAAATTATATTTTGAATCCATGGATTTCCCAAGGGCCCCTGATATTTATGCTGTTAGTTAGACTCCATTTTTCAGACAATTACTGTTTTCATTGTGCAGTAGCCATTTAACGCTCATAATTACTCAGTTTGTATGTGTGATACAAGTGATCATGATATGTAGATACTTCTTTTTATATGAGCTGTAAAATTCAGTGCATAAAAAGAACAAAATCAAAAAAGAAAAACCCTTTTTTGTGGTTATTTTCTAATAATTTACCACAAATTAATTCATCTTAAAAACTTAAACTTTATTTACAACTTATTTAAAAACTTTACATTAAAATATTAAAATATGTCCGGTTAAAAATTACTGGGCTGCTTCCAGGTCAGTGAGTAGACGTGTTTGAGGCTTTTATATATTTTTTTTAAATTTATTTTCCTTCTTTTGCAACCTGCACTTGATTGATTTTGTCTTCTTTCTATTTTCTTCCTTGCTCTCACTTGTTACATTTGTTTCAAGTTGAATTAGTTCACAATCTTCTATATCTTAGTCAGACAGATACTATTTCATTATGAAGTATAACTTGTCACAAACTGTTATTGTATTATTAGTATTTATTCCTGTGTTACATGTCTTAATTCTTGATTTTCAGTAGTCACTTATCATACTCAATTATATACTTTGTGACTTGTTATTTTATGGTCACTATTATTCAAATATTTATGTCATATCATTTCAATTATATGGTAAACTTTTTTTAAATTTTTAAGATGTTAAAAAAATAAATTAGTTTCAGTTTTGAACTTTTCCTTGTAATTAACATACACCTCTTTGTGATGTGCTTGCAACATATATATTGTCAAGACAACTTGGTACTTTATTATACTGTGTTTTATTACTCCTTTTGAGGAGTTATTTTCTCACTTGTACCATTTCTTTTAAGAGTTGTCTCTTTAACACAAATTATAGTGCTCCATTTCTTTGCTTGTGTTTTCTTTGTGGTTTATTTCTATATTATTTTGAATTTGAAATTCTTGGTCCTCTTTTATGTGAAAAAAAACAACAACTTTGTGCTTGCATTCAAATTACCTTGTGTAACTACCAGCAATCCTCTATAACTTCTACTTTTTTACTGATTAAATAAACTTTTTTCCTATTCCTCCATTTCTTCTTTGTTATTTTATATCACAAACATATCTGATTGATAAAGTGAGTAATTTTAAGTGGCTACTACTTCAATTTAAAAGCAATTCTCTAATATCACTAACGTTCTGATCTTTAATTATTTCTGCAAATATTATTACGTATGCTCTTGTCTTTTTCTTCTCTTATCTCATTGATTTCTGTTCTTTAAGCATAATTGCTGATATTTCAATATGCTCTTTATCATTCCCCTGTTTTTCTTGGTCTGTTATGTCTTAATTATTTGCCTATTTACTTTGTGGATGTTTATTTGTCATCCACTACCAATACCCACTTGTCAATAAGTGTTGTCTTGTTGTCCTCTGGTAGTCTAATATTTTTTTGCATTCTCTGACCATGCTAAGCTTGTTGGCACCTTCCAGTGACGTCACTGATTGCCCTACGTGCGTTTTATGAGACTGTTATATCTCAGTCATCAGGGGCGTCAAATTGCTTCTGTGGTAAACTGGAGTTACAGAATGATTAAATTGAACAAAGCCGCAACCAAAGGGCCAAAGCCGCAAGCCCGTAAACCTTTCCTGTGCATGCACATGGTCAGTGGGCTGGAATAGATGCGGTCCACAGTTACAATCCAATCCCGTTATTACAGAGTGTGACACAGGCCTCAGCACCAATGAAAAGCGGGATCCCAGAAATGATTAAAAGGAGGAGATAATAAAGCTGCATTCCACACCCCCATGTATTGCCTGTTTTGTAGATTCTTCCGCGGTAGCACACAGGTCCCGGAGTGGGAGGTGGGATAGAGAGAGAGAGAGAGTAGGTGATATCAGAGAGCAGGCTCTTACATTAATTCTCATTTATATTATCAGCATAACTATTTCACACATACATTTTTATTACACATATACTGATTACACATAATGCAAATACACATAGAGTAAATAACACACATTGATACACATAGAGACACATACCACTCCCCACACACCACCCTATACCCCAACAGTTCTCTATTACACATAAAACATACATCACAAATATGTACTTTTAAAAAAAATCTATCCTTATTTTATGTTTGGGAATGAAATGGAGTGAGGAGAGAGGAGGGGAGAGGGGTGGAGAGGATGGGAGGAGAAGAGGGGGAGAAGCAAGGAGGAGAGAGAATAGAGAAAGGTGGCCACGGGGAGTGTTGGAGAGGTGGTGGAGGAGAGTGTAGGAAAGAAGTGGTAGAGGAGGAGGCGGAGGAGGAGGAGGCGGTGGAGGAGGAAGTTGAGGAGGAGGTAGGGGAGGTGAGTGAAGGAGAGGAGGAGGAGGGTGAGACCATGGGAGAGGAGGATATGTAACATAGTGTAGAGAGGGCGGTGGGTGGGCAGGTGCCCATATCGATATGCACATCATCCTCAGGGTCAGGGTGGGTGGTAGAGGGGATGAGGAACAGGCCCCAGGGGGAATGGAGGGAGGACAGGATCCCCACCCACAGTCGGGAGAGCAAGAGCATGTTTTTCTTTTTTGCTATCCTCCTCCGCCTTTTTTTTTTGACCAATTCTTTTCAGATTTTTGTTTTGGGAACACCCTGTATGTGTGAAACTGGATTGGATTACACAGTCCAGAGGATTAATCATCTGTTTCATTCTGCAGATCTAGAGAAGTTGTACGTGCTATGCACATTAATGGTTTCTTCAATTAAATGGAGTGATTTCTGATGATCCTTTTATTTATCAGATTCCGGATGCAGTAGTGAAGTGACCTTTTGTGACCCTGGTCGGTGCTATGCATCATGCTCATTCTGGACTAGGACATTACTCCCTTAAGGTATCCCCTTTCTTCCCCAAAAGCCTCTTGTCCTTCCGGGATCTGCCCACACTACACCCATGATATTAATGCACAGTCTTATACATTTCTGAGTGTGCTCTGTGTTTGAAATAAAGCTTTGTTATACTGTTTTCACCATGTCAGTGGGTTTTCAATGGTTGGGGTTTTGGGACATTCACATACATCACATTTATGTCATTTTGCCGTGGGACTTTCCAGGATGGGCCTAGTGGAGAATATCCCTGATGGAGGTGAGTTGGCTGTTGCTCCATGTGCCTCTGCACAGCCTCCATGTGTGTTTGTGGCCCTTCAGGATGGGTTAGAGTAGATAAGTGTGGTGTATATTCTCCAGTTTCCCTTCTGGATTGCTACCTTGTGGTGGTGAAGGGGCTGGTGTACTTCCATGAAGCTTTGAGCTATACCATGTAGGGTCACTCTAGGTGGGCAGGTCATAACAGAGGGGTTAGACAAATGGCAGTCCACTGGAGAGGGAACTGTCAGCCCACTCCAGTATATTTGGCATGCAAACCTGGTGGAAAAGTACAGACATAGACATAGCTTAATGTGCTGCAGTCCATAGGGTCACAAAGAGTCGGAGATGACTCAAGGACTGAACAACCAAATCTAAAATGTTTTGGTAGTTGATATATGTGATGTGGGGGTGTAATTTAGCCACTATTTATTTTCCCAATGTAGATGTAATGAACGAGATGTATGTGCAATTATATTTTTATTTTAGGGTCCACATGAGAGCCTCTATGAGTGAGAGAGGATTAATATGACAGGCAGTTTCATGTTTTTGTGTTGCAATTTAATCATGTAATGTGTCTATAATTGTTTTATGCATGTTGCAACATGGCTTTTCATATTGGCATATGCATGACCATTCCAATATATGATAAAAAAATGTTTTTTAAAATGCCAATTTTTTGTTTGTTGTGCAATGAATTGTAATGCCTTTTATTGCTTTCACCATATTTTAAAGTCCATTGGTGTGTTTATATTATCTTTTACAGTGTTAAGAACTTGTCTGTAAACCCTTTACGGGTCCAATTTGGGAGCTGTTATATTTTCGGCTCCATTTGCTGTTTACTTGTTTGACCACCGTTGCGTAGTTGGGGAATTGTAGCAATTTAAAAGCGATTTGCGATTGTAACATTTTTGGGCTTTACAGATCAAAGGCTTAGCTGGGATGGAGTTCAGATTTTGACAGCCCGTAGAAAGAAGACAAAACCAATAAAACCAAGCTGAAAACAAAGGAATACAAATAAAAATTTAAAAGTGACAAACACATCTAATCATTGAGCTGGAAGCAGCCCAGCAATTTTGTAACCAGACTTATTTTAATGTAAAGTTTTTTAATAAATTGTAAATAAAGTTTAAGTTTTTAAGAGGAATTAATTTGTGTTAAAAGACTAAAAAATAACCACAAAAATTGTGTTTTTATTTTTTGTTTATGAGCTGAGTTTATTAGCTCATGCAAAAACAAGCATCTGTATACTAAATCCAATACCTGAGGTGGGCTAAATAAAAAAGTCATTTTGAAAAAGTGATCATGATATGTGTTTGTGTAAGATATACCTGCAGCGCTCCCATACAAATTTTAAATCATATGGCCCTCCATCAAATGCATTTAAGTAATCGCTCCGTCTGTGTATGAATAGCTATGTGGTTAAAATGGCTGTTATGGGGAAATGTCTGTGATTTGCTCACATAGCAAGAGAGCAATGTACACGCACAGAAAAGGGAAAAATGGGTGCATGCATAACTTGCGCTACCCAGGGGCTCCAAAGAGGTAGATCCGGCACTGGATGCCATGAGCATTTTCCAGGACAAATATACCCAGGGACACAGACCTTAATCAGTAAACTGTCCCATGGTCACCCCATGTTGATGACCTTGTGACAATGGTGAGCCTTTTCAAAACAAATAATTCAAAATGTATTTTCAGGTCAATCTTGTTGCTGATACAGGGTACAATATTTGTTTAACAGCATTCAGTTAAAATATATCCAAAACATTGTTCTATTTACTTCTAACCTCAAAGGAGGTCCTCTTGTCAGTTTAAAACCACTTGGCACAAAATGTTCACTTGACAAAGCCCTATATTGACCGTCGATGTATTTATATAAGGTAATTATATCCCCTCTTAGTCTCCTTTTTTCTGGAGAAAATACGTTTAATTTGATTAGTCTTTCTTCATAACTTTGCCACTCCATTCCCCTTATTAGTTTTGTTGCCCTACTTTGTACTTTTTGTGGCTCTAAAATATCCTTTTTATGAAGTGGTGCTCAAAATTGTACTCCATATTCCGAATGAGGACGTACTAGGGATTTGTATAGTGCCAGAATTATATTTGCTTCCCTGGCTTCTATACCCTTCTTAATACATGCTAATATTTTATTTGCCTTTGCAGCTGCTGCTTAGCATTGAGCACTGTCACCTAGGTGGTTGTCCACAAGCACTTCCAAATCCTTTTCAATACCTGCTACCCTGAGATTTACTCCATTAAGATTATAAATTGTACCAGAGCCATTGCTTTTATGAATACATAAATGAGTCTAGAGTTTCTTATAGGGAAAGTAAAAATGCCTCTCGTTGGTTTTATCTGTCAAACCTCTGTATAAGCAATTTATGAGATTATTTCAAGTAGATTCAAAGGTTTGCAAAGTCTGTTTCTTTGTTTTTTACAAATTAAAAGTATTTTGGTCTTTAAATTATATTTTTTTTCTTTAAAAAAACAAACTTTGCTATTTTTTGAATCATGCAGTTTTAGATATAATTCCCAGGGCCTTAGAAACCGAATAAATGAATGTGGGACACACAAAATAGTGAAATTAAACTTAATCATGCATTACAGGAATTTGCCGCTAGTTGGCATCAATGCTATTTTATAGATAAGCATGTTTCTCCTACGAAATCTTTGACTCAGCAAAGCATTTGACCCCCACCCTCCCTTTTCAACTGCATCCTGAAGGATGCAATGGGCAGTCAATAAGCAGCAGACAGAGTATTTGCACAAAGGTACACACACAACATTGCGCCACAGCACCTGAATTTTATTTATTTTTTACTCTTGCAATATATTTAGTCGATTCCTTTATTTTCAAATCACTTTTACTCTGTTATTTATTCTGCAATTTTTTTCATTCTTCACTTTTCCCTTTGCCATTTTCTACCTCCCCTTTCAGCCTTCTAATTCTTCACTAATTTCACTTCCATTACCCTTCTTTTCCCTCATCACCCATATCCCACTTACCCTCACACACTATATTGCCCTGGTAAAGTATCATGCAAAGAATAAAATTAGGTGCAAGTGAGAAAGGGGAAGCCGGTGTTATGCAGTGATATGATAGTGGTACTATACATATACATATAGCAAAACATGAACAGTAGATTTCAAGCCATGCATGACTACAGCACCAATAGATTTCTGTGTTTTCCTCTCCCTTCTATCTCTCTCTCTCGTCTATCTTTTTCTTTTCCTTTTTTCCTTACCACCTTCATTAAATATAGAAACTGTCGTGCATTTGGTTGGGTAAAAGAAAAAAGGTTATTTCCATCTATTATTTACATTATATGGTTGTCCATTGATCTTGCTATTACCATTGTAAATATACACAAACACTCATAGTATGCCTTTTAAACATATGAAGTGTTAACGCTTCTTTTTCAGAAAATACATTTTGAGTTTATAAAATAAACTTCTGGGTCTGATAAGCATGTTCTAGCAAACGAGATTTGAGCCAATTCAAAAGATGTAGCAGGGACCTTCAAAATGCAACTTTAAGATAATGTGTGCTAAGACATATGCATCTCACTTTAATACTCTTTTGTCCCAAATAAATATTATCAAGCAGGTGTTAAGATTAAGAGTACAATGGTCTCGTCTAACCAAAGATAGTTGGCAGACAATATTGGACAGAGGTCACACAGTTTAATATTTTGTACGAGAGCACTCTCAAGTGGATAGAAACAGATATACACAGCATATTTATCAAAACATTCTAATGTATACATATTGGTTGAACCAACCTTGTGACGATGAGGAAGTAATAGTTATCTAAGGGCAGAGAGAAGGTTCGGGATCGTTTCCCTGCTTTTTCCTGGTGTCTTTCCTACTTCTGTACTATTTTCTGTCTGGTCTTTTCTGGCGTATCTGCTAGTCCTGTCTGTGGATATACTTGACTGTCATCCTTGGGCATAAACCTATGCCCCCTTCATGTCTTCCCAAATATATATTACTATATCTGTCTATATCAAAATGTTATAAAGTTAATTAAATGTGATCAATTTTGATGTAAGACCAAAATAATACCAAATAATAGCTTGCCAATACTAAAACATAAAGATAATTGGCTTGCAACCTCACATACAATATAACCACCATTGATACATATTGCTTCAATATATATTTTGATATTCTAACTGCCATATAAATTGTTATACCATGTTTTGCTCTTTACTGCTTTCATAGAATGACACATTATATCACTGAGTATTAATACCACATATACTGCATAGAATAGACAGCTGATTGTTCGTATCATTTCTGTATTGCTTTAACCCAAATATATAGACTGTCCTAACCAAACTTTATAAGATTATAGATATTGTTTATTTATTCCTATATTGAACTAACCAAACATAGATTGTATTAACATAAATTGTTAATCCACATTTGATAAGTTTGTATACGCTGCTTATTGATCTCTATATTGATCTAACCAAATATAAAGTGTGTTAAGACTAATTGTTATTCAATCATCCAAAAGAGATTGTAATAAATATCAGGTAGATTGTATATTGTGATCTAACTAAATATCAAAGTTTACAAGTGAAAACACTTATTATTGTTTATCCTTGATATTTACTGCTATACCAATAAATGCTATTTCTGCACACTGTATACTTGTCGATAAATTGACCCTCAAACTCAGTTAATCTATACATTGTAATATTTTAAGAAACTATAATTAATGTATACAGTGTAATCTTTATGTCATATCAATTGCATGACAAAGCATTGATTTAATGACAGATAATAACTAAAAAGACCCATCTAGCATGTCCATTCTATCAACCCAATCATCTGACTTATCATGCCTTAAGGTGGCCTTATCCCAGGCATTCTTCACTTCCTTAGTTGTGTTTTACTCACTCTACTGTCCATTTAATTCTCTCTCCCTTATATTATTTCTGCTCTGTACAGATTCTCAACACATTATCTTATTAAGAGTGCAAAAAAGGTGTAAAACAGCAAAAATATATGGCAACTTAAGTTTGGGCTATTTTAATACACATATGAAAGATTTAACTTATAAAACTTCAGAAACATGTCCATAAAACTCACTCACAAAAATCTTGTTAAGATAAATAGCCCTTATAGCCACAGTGTGGCTATAATCAAAGATCATCTGGTTGTTAGAGCAGGATTCTCTCCACTGCTAGGAACAGCGCACACCCCGGGGGGAACACCTTTTATTCACCTTCCTCAATCTGTCTCTCACTTCTCTTGGCACATGTCCTAGAACACAGAAATGATAGTAAACAGACACAGGGTAGGTTGTGTCAGATTGTCTTGATTTATTGGTGGTTTACAGGAGATTATATGGGATTTAGCCAGCCCTTCATTTGTATTATTACTAGACATACGTGCAAAAAATACAAGTTGCTGAAATGGAGTTACAATTGCAGAACAGATGGTCTTTAACAGATTATTTTCGATACACACATATCTTATTTCCCATAAGTAAAGGTTACAAGTGGGTACAATGTTAAGCAAACGGAACCCACAAATTTAATTTACAGACATAAAAAAGCAATTAACAGTAATGACGGGAAAGCTGTTGCATAGGCCTTTCCTGAGAGATATTGCATATCACCTAACGGGTCACATACACTTTAGTAAGGCCAAGTTAAAGCTGTAAGTCTAAATGTTTCTGCATTAAAGTCCCTTAAATACCTTAACAGACTCCTTCTTTTGTTCTGAAAGAACAACTAACCAATGTACAATCTAACTGGTGGGGGTGGGGGATTCCTTATCACGGGGTGCCTCAAGAGGTACTAATATGAATATTATGATAAGGAGGGTCAATATCTTAGGGAAGCATGGCAACGTATACACCTTGAGGATCAGGTGGAGGTGGAGGTGGCAGAGGCTTAGGGCATGACCTAAGAGCACGGGAGACGATGCACTGCAAGACGGAGAGGCAAACAAAAAATAGAAATATTCCAAAAAGGGTGAGGATTAGACCAAAAATTATCTTATGGCCTTGTAAGCCCAACCAAAAGCCAATGCCAAAGGACCAATCAAAGTCCTTAAACACACCAGAGGATTGTTTCTTCATCCGCTGTTTGGCTTCCTCTAACTTATGCAGTGCAGCATCTACAATAGGATGGTTATCAAGGATTGAGACACAATGTTGGGGACCAATTATAGCACATGTTCCTCCCTTTGCAGCTAATAGTCTTACTTGTTCCATTTCCATGTTAAGGGCACTAATGGCCTGATGAGTATAAATAAATGCGGCACCTGTAGCCTTAATTGTACGCTTAAG
The DNA here is from genome assembly GCA_027410445.1 of Discoglossus pictus. Classification (NCBI taxonomy): domain Eukaryota; kingdom Metazoa; phylum Chordata; class Amphibia; order Anura; family Alytidae; genus Discoglossus; species Discoglossus pictus. The sequence goes on from CM050172.1 coordinate 81,236,790, forward strand.
CTGCTTAAATAACCTGGCCACACCTAGTGGAGCAACTGTAACAGAACCCATCAATGTTTTACGCTGTTTTATGGTTATTTAATTCTTGGTTAAAATATGATCACATTGCTATACTGTATGTATGTGGTCTGAGCGCCATTCAGTAATAATGTGTGCTCAGACCTAAGCTATCTGCAGATATGTTCTGGGTTATAAAATGTTGTGGTTATATCTGTAAAAATATTGTATTGTGTGGTGTGCAGTCACATATCTTTGGTCTCATACACTTGGTCAGGAGTTGCCATCTGCCTCTTAATAGGATTTGCTAAACCACACAAGAGATAGCAGAACAAAAGGGTTTTAGCAGACAAGATGGCACCATGAACAATGGGGGTAGGGACTCTTGAATAATGAGATGACCTGGGGTTTCCCCATACTCCCAGCAGGGGAATAAGTAAGACTAGTGATGTTACTCTCTCCACCGTCAGAGGGAGAATGAGCAGTTAGCCACGCCTAGTGGGCGGCTCCTGGGGGAGGGGACTCCTGGCTCCCATGCATTAACCCTGTCTGATTGGCCAGAGGTAATTAGGGGTTGACCAAAGGTAGTCACTGCCCCTACTGTGTATGTGAAGTGTTTAAAAATGTGTTTTTGTTTTTACTAAAGGAGAGTTCTACTTGACCCTTCAAAACGTAGCATCGTCTCGTTCTTTGGGAGGGGATTTATGGTACCGTTACTCTGCCACATTTTACAGCACTCCTGGATTATACAATGGGATATCGTGGATGGGAATAAACATTTCATTACTGCACAGCACCTTGCTTCAGAAAAGGACGTCTCCAACGGCAGGTACCCCTCACCAACTAGGGTAGCTGTTACATTGGTTGGCAGCGGTGGGATGGTCCTTTTCATCCCCAACGCAAGTGCTGAATGGAATCCCAGTACGCTAAACTGAAAAGACCCACACTAAAGGATCTCTTGGAAACCAGAGGAAGGAGTGCCAACAACCGACCACGGAGAGAGCTGATAGCTGACCTACTGGAGCTGGACGAGATGGATCGATCCATGGAGGTCGTGGACCAACCTACCCCTGTCAGCGAGGAGGAGGAAATTACAAACCTGGTTCAGCGGAGATTATCCATGTACCCAGCAACATCCGTGGAGCTAATAGATCAGCTGTTCCGGGAAGCGAGAACGGAGATACAAAATAGGAGGGGGCACGAACTTGAACTGGCAAGAGCTAGACAACCCCTGGCACATACAGTTCATACTCCCCCACCCGCAGCTACAGTAAAGAAAATACTGTTCACTGCCTTCAAAGCGTTTGTGGAAAGTGAGGAAGAAATTGATGGATATTTGGCTGACTTCGAGAGGCAGTGCTCACTACACCAAATACCACCAGACCAATGGGTCACTCTTTTGGCTGGAAAGCTATCAGGAAAAGCAAATGAGGCTTTTCGGGCGCTTACTGAGGAAGATATTGCGCAGTATCGCCGGGTGAAGGCTGCACTGCTCACCAGATATGCCGTCACCCCGGAAACATATCGCCGTCGCTTCAGGGAGTCTAAAAAGAAGGATGCAGACTCCCACATGGAATGGGCCAGCAAGATACAAAGGGTGGCATCACATTGGGTGCGAGGGTGCAATGCCAACACAGTAGAGGAAGTACTACAGCTATTCCTGATGGAACATTTCTTCCAAGATCTGGCGGCAGACATACAGGATTGGGTGAGAGATCGTCGCCCTACTAACTTAATCGAGGCAGCACGGCTAGCGGACGAATACGCAGAGTCCAGAAAGGTGAGCCAAGGGTCCACACGACCAACCTCTAGAGCAGAGCCACGCACCTCAATGCCCGCTGCAAGCACAGAATTTCGGGCCCCAGTACCCCCAGGACCGCTACGGCCTCAGGGGTCTAACCACCAACCCCAGGGTTCTTACAAAATGACGTGCCATCGCTGCGGCAACCCGGGCACATTGCTCGTTATTGCCCCTTGGGATCAGCCAATAACAACTGGAGGCGCCCGACCAATAACCCAGAGATCCCTTTATCACGTACCTCTGCTGCTCACTGCCTGGAAACCGAAGGGAGCCCTGAGGAGTGTTTGGGCATCCTGTACGAGGCAAACCCCATACAAGCTGCATCCCCAGACAACCGCCAGCATCACCGCCAGGAGGTGCGTGTAAATGGACAGGTAGCACAAGGCCTAAGGGACACCGGCGCTACCATCACGTTGGTGCAGAAACATCTTGTGAAACCGGAGCATGTATCTACCCGTACTTTTGCTGTCCGTGTCGCAGGGGGGGCTGTTTTTCGCTTACCCACCACCCGGGTACACTTGGATTGGGGAGTCGGGTCGGGAAAGACCACAGTAGGCATCATGGACAATTTACCTGCTGAGGTCGTGCTGGGCAACGATATTGGCCCTTTAGCCTCAGCCTTTTTACCCACGACTGCTGCTGCTTGTCCCGTGACCAACCGCTCACAGACCCGTACCGAGGACGATCCTACAACAGGTCGGGAGACCCAGGTAAGCCACAAGCAGACACTTAGCATTAACGCCACAGAGAGACCCATAGCATGGGACACCCCCGAAGAGCTTGGGAGGGAAACTAGACAGGACCCCACCCTCCAAAAGTACCGAGCATTAGCCGACGATAGAGGGGATGAGCGGGAACGTTTTATATGGAAAGGGGTTTCTATGGGACAGAGATTGTGGCCCACCTTTTGGACATTGGGATACTGGACTGTTGGGATGGGATCCTGGATTTTTTTGGGTGGGTGTACAGGGGAAGAACAGTGGGCCCTGTACAATAGCGGCCCGACCACGAGCTGGGGGAGGAATGTACTCTACAACTTGGGACGGTTTTGCTAAAGGACTTAAGTTCATTTGGAAGGCTGATGCTTTTCTGCCTCATTATTTAATTGTCTGAAACCAAGACAAGATGGCACCATGAACAATGGGGGTAGGGACTCTTGAATAATGAGATGACCGGCGGTTTCCCCAAACTCCCAGCAGGGGAATAAGTAAGACTAGTGATGTTACTCTCTCCACCGTCAGAGGGAGAATGAGCAGTTAGCCACGCCTAGTGGGCGGCTCCTGGGGGAGGGGACTCCTGGCTCCCACGCATTAACCCTGTCTGATTGGCCAGAGGTAATTAGGGGTTGACCAAAGGTAGTCACTGCCCCTACTGTGTATGTGAAGTGTTTAAAAATGTGTTTTTGTTTTTACTAAAGGAGAGTTCTACTTGACCCTTCAAAACGTAGCATCGTCTCGTTCTTTGGGAGGGGATTTATGGTACCGTTACTCTGCCACATTTTACAGCACTCCTGGATTATACAATGGGATATCGTGGATGGGAATAAACATTTCATTACTGCACAGCACCTTGCTTCAGAAAAGGACGTCTCCAACGGCAGGTACCCCTCACCAACTAGGGTAGCTGTTACATTGGTTGGCAGCGGTGGGATGGTCCTTTTCATCCCCAACGCAAGTGCTGAATGGAATCCCAGTACGCTAAACTGAAAAGACCCACACTAAAGGATCTCTTGGAAACCAGAGGAAGGAGTGCCAACAACCGACCACGGAGAGAGCTGATAGCTGACCTACTGGAGCTGGACGAGATGGATCGATCCATGGAGGTCGTGGACCAACCTACCCCTGTCAGCGAGGAGGAGGAAATTACAAACCTGGTTCAGCGGAGATTATCCATGTACCCAGCAACATCCGTGGAGCTAATAGATCAGCTGTTCCGGGAAGCGAGAACGGAGATACAAAATAGGAGGGGGCACGAACTTGAACTGGCAAGAGCTAGACAACCCCTGGCACATACAGTTCATACTCCCCCACCCGCAGCTACAGTAAAGAAAATACTGTTCACTGCCTTCAAAGCGTTTGTGGAAAGTGAGGAAGAAATTGATGGATATTTGGCTGACTTCGAGAGGCAGTGCTCACTACACCAAATACCACCAGACCAATGGGTCACTCTTTTGGCTGGAAAGCTATCAGGAAAAGCAAATGAGGCTTTTCGGGCGCTTACTGAGGAAGATATTGCGCAGTATCGCCGGGTGAAGGCTGCACTGCTCACCAGATATGCCGTCACCCCGGAAACATATCGCCGTCGCTTCAGGGAGTCTAAAAAGAAGGATGCAGACTCCCACATGGAATGGGCCAGCAAGATACAAAGGGTGGCATCACATTGGGTGCGAGGGTGCAATGCCAACACAGTAGAGGAAGTACTACAGCTATTCCTGATGGAACATTTCTTCCAAGATCTGGCGGCAGACATACAGGATTGGGTGAGAGATCGTCGCCCTACTAACTTAATCGAGGCAGCACGGCTAGCGGACGAATACGCAGAGTCCAGAAAGGTGAGCCAAGGGTCCACACGACCAACCTCTAGAGCAGAGCCACGCACCTCAATGCCCGCTGCAAGCACAGAATTTCGGGCCCCAGTACCCCCAGGACCGCTACGGCCTCAGGGGTCTAACCACCAACCCCAGGGTTCTTACAAAATGACGTGCCATCGCTGCGGCAACCCGGGCACATTGCTCGTTATTGCCCCTTGGGATCAGCCAATAACAACTGGAGGCGCCCGACCAATAACCCAGAGATCCCTTTATCACGTACCTCTGCTGCTCACTGCCTGGAAACCGAAGGGAGCCCTGAGGAGTGTTTGGGCATCCTGTACGAGGCAAACCCCATACAAGCTGCATCCCCAGACAACCGCCAGCATCACCGCCAGGAGGTGCGTGTAAATGGACAGGTAGCACAAGGCCTAAGGGACACCGGCGCTACCATCACGTTGGTGCAGAAACATCTTGTGAAACCGGAGCATGTATCTACCCGTACTTTTGCTGTCCGTGTCGCAGGGGGGGCTGTTTTTCGCTTACCCACCACCCGGGTACACTTGGATTGGGGAGTCGGGTCGGGAAAGACCACAGTAGGCATCATGGACAATTTACCTGCTGAGGTCGTGCTGGGCAACGATATTGGCCCTTTAGCCTCAGCCTTTTTACCCACGACTGCTGCTGCTTGTCCCGTGACCAACCGCTCACAGACCCGTACCGAGGACGATCCTACAACAGGTCGGGAGACCCAGGTAAGCCACAAGCAGACACTTAGCATTAACGCCACAGAGAGACCCATAGCATGGGACACCCCCGAAGAGCTTGGGAGGGAAACTAGACAGGACCCCACCCTCCAAAAGTACCGAGCATTAGCCGACGATAGAGGGGATGAGCGGGAACGTTTTATATGGAAAGGGGTTTCTATGGGACAGAGATTGTGGCCCACCTTTTGGACATTGGGATACTGGACTGTTGGGATGGGATCCTGGATTTTTTTGGGTGGGTGTACAGGGGAAGAACAGTGGGCCCTGTACAATAGCGGCCCGACCACGAGCTGGGGGAGGAATGTACTCTACAACTTGGGACGGTTTTGCTAAAGGACTTAAGTTCATTTGGAAGGCTGATGCTTTTCTGCCTCATTATTTAATTGTCTGAAACCAAGACAAGATGGCACCATGAACAATGGGGGTAGGGACTCTTGAATAATGAGATGACCGGCGGTTTCCCCAAACTCCCAGCAGGGGAATAAGTAAGACTAGTGATGTTACTCTCTCCACCGTCAGAGGGAGAATGAGCAGTTAGCCACGCCTAGTGGGCGGCTCCTGGGGGAGGGGACTCCTGGCTCCCACGCATTAACCCTGTCTGATTGGCCAGAGGTAATTAGGGGTTGACCAAAGGTAGTCACTGCCCCTACTGTGTATGTGAAGTGTTTAAAAATGTGTTTTTGTTTTTACTAAAGGAGAGTTCTACTTGACCCTTCAAAACGTAGCATCGTCTCGTTCTTTGGGAGGGGATTTATGGTACCGTTACTCTGCCACATTTTACAGCACTCCTGGATTATACAATGGGATATCGTGGATGGGAATAAACATTTCATTACTGCACAGCACCTTGCTTCAGAAAAGGACGTCTCCAACGGCAGGTACCCCTCACCAACTAGGGTAGCTGTTACATTGGTTGGCAGCGGTGGGATGGTCCTTTTCATCCCCAACGCAAGTGCTGAATGGAATCCCAGTACGCTAAACGGAAAAGACCCACACTAAAGGATCTCTTGGAAACCAGAGGAAGGAGTGCCAACAACCGACCACGGAGAGAGCTGATAGCTGACCTACTGGAGCTGGACGAGATGGATCGATCCATGGAGGTCGTGGACCAACCTACCCCTGTCAGCGAGGAGGAGGAAATTACAAACCTGGTTCAGCGGAGATTATCCATGTACCCAGCAACATCCGTGGAGCTAATAGATCAGCTGTTCCGGGAAGCGAGAACGGAGATACAAAATAGGAGGGGGCACGAACTTGAACTGGCAAGAGCTAGACAACCCCTGGCACATACAGTTCATACTCCCCCACCCGCAGCTACAGTAAAGAAAATACTGTTCACTGCCTTCAAAGCGTTTGTGGAAAGTGAGGAAGAAATTGATGGATATTTGGCTGACTTCGAGAGGCAGTGCTCACTACACCAAATACCACCAGACCAATGGGTCACTCTTTTGGCTGGAAAGCTATCAGGAAAAGCAAATGAGGCTTTTCGGGCGCTTACTGAGGAAGATATTGCGCAGTATCGCCGGGTGAAGGCTGCACTGCTCACCAGATATGCCGTCACCCCGGAAACATATCGCCGTCGCTTCAGGGAGTCTAAAAAGAAGGATGCAGACTCCCACATGGAATGGGCCAGCAAGATACAAAGGGTGGCATCACATTGGGTGCGAGGGTGCAATGCCAACACAGGAGAGGAAGTACTACAGCTATTCCTGATGGAACATTTCTTCCAAGATCTGGCGGCAGACATACAGGATTGGGTGAGAGATCGTCGCCCTACTAACTTAATCGAGGCAGCACAGCTAGCGGACGAATACGCAGAGTCCAGAAAGGTGAGCCAAGGGTCCACACGACCAACCTCTAGAGCAGAGCCATGCACCTCAATGCCCGCTGCAAGCACAGAATTTCGGGCCCCAGTACCCCCAGGACCGCTACGGCCTCAGGGGTCTAACCACCAACCCCAGGGTTCTTACAAAATGACGTGCCATCGCTGCGGCAACCCGGGGCACATTGCTCGTTATTGCCCCTTGGGATCAGCCAATAACAACTGGAGGCGCCCGACCAATAACCCAGAGATCCCTTTATCACGTACCTCTGCTGCTCACTGCCTGGAAACCGAAGGGAGCCCTGAGGAGTGTTTGGGCATCCTGTACAAGGCAAACCCCATACAAGCTGCATCCCCAGACAACCGCCAGCATCACCGCCAGGAGGTGCGTGTAAATGGACAGGTAGCACAAGGCCTAAGGGACACCGGCGCTACCATCACGTTGGTGCAGAAACATCTTGTGAAACCGGAGCATGTATCTACCCGTACTTTTGCTGTCCGTGTCGCAGGGGGGGCTGTTTTTCGCTTACCCACCACCCGGGTACACTTGGATTGGGGAGTCGGGTCGGGAAAGACCACAGTAGGCATCATGGACAATTTACCTGCTGAGGTCGTGCTGGGCAACGATATTGGCCCTTTAGCCTCAGCCTTTTTACCCACGACTGCTGCTGCTTGTCCCGTGACCAACCGCTCACAGACCCGTACCGAGGACGATCCTACAACAGGTCGGGAGACCCAGGTAAGCCACAAGCAGACACTTAGCATTAACGCCACAGAGAGACCCATAGCATGGGACACCCCCGAAGAGCTTGGGAGGGAAACTAGACAGGACCCCACCCTCCAAAAGTACCGAGCATTAGCCGACGATAGAGGGGATGAGCGGGAACGTTTTATATGGAAAGGGGTTTCTATGGGACAGAGATTGTGGCCCACCTTTTGGACATTGGGATACTGGACTGTTGGGATGGGATCCTGGATTTTTTTGGGTGGGTGTACAGGGGAAGAACAGTGGGCCCTGTACAATAGCGGCCCGACCACGAGCTGGGGGAGGAATGTACTCTACAACTTGGGACGGTTTTGCTAAAGGACTTAAGTTCATTTGGAAGGCTGATGCTTTTCTGCCTCATTATTTAATTGTCTGAAACCAGTTTGTAAAATGTATTTTTCCTCTCCTTGAAATGTTTATTGCAGTAATGCTGATGGGTTGTCAAACTGTAGAAGTGACCAACAAATCGTTTTGTCCGGACATCCCCAGGCCGATCCGTTGGGATCAGACCGTGTATGCCGGCTTATGGTCACGGGGGAGGTGTGTAACGGAACCCATCAATGTTTTACGCTGTTTTATGGTTATTTAATTCTTGGTTAAAATATGATCACATTGCTATACTGTATGTATGTGGTCTGAGCACCATTCAGTAATAATGTGTGCTCAGACCTAAGCTATCTGCAGATATGTTCTGGGTTATAAAATGTTGTGGTTATATCTGTAAAAATATTGTATTGTGTGGTATGCAGTCACATATCTTTGGTCTCATACACTTGGTCAGGAGTTGCCATCTGCCTCTTAATAGGATTTGCTAAACCACACAAGAGATAGCAGAACAAAAGGGTTTTAGCAGACAAGATGGCACCATGAACAATGGGGGTAGGGACTCTTGAATAATGAGATGACCGGCGGTTTCCCCAAACTCCCAGCAGGGGAATAAGTAAGACTAGTGATGTTACTCTCTCCACCGTCAGAGGGAGAATGAGCAGTTAGCCACGCCTAGTGAGCGGCTCCTGGGGGAGGGGACTCCTGGCTCCCACGCATTAACCCTGTCTGATTGGCCAGAGGTAATTAGGGGTTGACCAAAGGTAGTCACTGCCCCTACTGTGTATGTGAAGTGTTTAAAAATGTGTTTTTGTTTTTACTAAAGGAGAGTTCTACTTGACCCTTCAAAACGTAGCATCGTCTCGTTCTTTGGGAGGGGATTTATGGTACCGTTACTCTGCCACATTTTACAGCACTCCTGGATTATACAATGGGATATCGTGGATGGGAATAAACATTTCATTACTGCACAGCACCTTGCTTCAGAAAAGGACGTCTCCAACGGCAGGTACCCCTCACCAACTTGGGTAGCAGTTACAGCAACCATAATAAGAAAGATGTTGGCAAAGGGGGGGGGGGGGGGTCTAAAAGGCCAGTGGAAAAAGCATTGTCTCGTCTTAGATGAAGGTGGCCAGAGGGGAGTGAATCCCAACGGGCCATGGATGGGAGCAATAATCCCAAAAAGCAAGTTTTCTGATGGTCACAGGGAACAATTTTTGAGGCCCATTTTCCACAAAGCCAACTGGTAGATGTATAATAGGGGGGCATCTGGGTGGACAATTAAAGGGAGCAAATACGGTGTCTTTAATAGAGGTTTTGACATCCAGACAATAATCTGGCACGGCCTCAGGGACAGTAGTTTTAGTGGCTTTTTGCAAGGCAGGTAAGTTAGAGACGAACCATATATACCACAGCTAAATCTGAAGGAAAATTAGGTGTACAATATTGGTATATTGTAAAATTTCCTACAGCAGGGGGAAACAACACACAATCCCATAAAGCAGATTTGCCAATTTCATTAAATATTATAGACATACGATTTTAGGTCCAATCAATGGGGATAAACTTTCCTTGCGCATTAATAAAAGTGATAAAACCAGATGTGAACTTATAAGCCAAACTGATCAACCCATCACTGGGGTGGTCAGTGGAAGATTCTTGGGCCCAATTTATCATAGCAGAGTGTCTTACTAGATCAGCAACACCAGACAAGCTAAAATGGACTGGAGCCATTGAAAATCCAGTATCCACACTAGGGGGTGTGCTTGCACAGATCCAACAATTCTAATTAGATGGTTTTATCAGCTGTGCCAATTGATAGGTTTGATTACAAGCTTTAAGAAATTAGTTATCATGATGTGCATGCAAAATCTCAATATAATGCATATCAAAAACATGCAGATACTTGTGAACAATTAGGAAATATTGTTCATCATTGGAGTCCATTTGAAACAAATGGCGTGAATCCAGGTAGGAGTCACTTCAGTAAGGACAGCGGTCCTGGTTACGGCAATTACATTCATTGGCGGTCCATCTGTTATGTCCAGAGGCTTGTTCCATATGATTCTTTTCACACTGTATCTCCTATGCTTTAAAGGGTGCGTTGGTTCACCTAGTGGAAGAGAAAGAGAGAGAGCTAAATTACCATAGATGTTATTCTACTTGTTGACCAATTCATATATATACTCTTCCTGAGTTATGCCTACTGAGAGCTTCCGCTGGAGGCCTGACTTACCAACACAACCGGGTACAGGGAAAGACCTCCCCATCAACACTTCAAAGGGAGAGAGACCAGAGGTAGCATTAGGGGTCATTTGAATTTGTGCAAAAATTGATGGCAAATATTGTGGACACTTTTTAAAAGTGCCATTAGTTTCATTCCTCAACTTATCCTTAATGGTTTTATTTGTCCTTTCCACTTGTCCAGAGGACTGAGGATGATAAGGAGTATGGAACTTCCAATCAACACACAACAATCTAGCAATTTCCTAAGTTATCTTAGAGGAAAAAGGTGTGGTATAATCTCAGTGCATAAGAGCTTTGCAACTACCTTTGAATTTCCTTTGCTGTTAGGAAGTGTCAAGTACTCTTTTTTCCAGTTTCTAGATCTTAGCCAATTAAAGGATGGACGGCTTGGCTCCAGCCACTCCTTTGTTTTGTAATCTGCTCTGGCCCATTGTTAGCAAATTAAGTTAATCCCATCTGCCATGTAGTCTATCTAGTTCGGGACCACTCAGATACGGCAGGATGTGTATTGGAGGTTAAGCTTATTGCTCTCAGGAAGCTACTGCTACACCCCATGTGGGGTCATCTCCTGTAATTATCTGCCACAGCCTCTCATTGTTACATTGTGTACACCCCCTCTGTATCTAACTGCTATAAATATTATTTGCCTTTTAAAATCAATCAGTTCCCTTCTAGAAACATATAGAAATCGTGTGTCTCTTATTTTACTCCTGTTCTTCTCGATGGCTGCAGGGAGGTACAGAGAGACTAGGTTTGACTGTAACATATCTTATCAAGCCCCCTAAGAAGAAGCAAATCTGATGTTTCTTGGTAGCCTGGAAGTGCTGATTTCTGATGCAAGGACCCTGACAGGTACAGGAGCCAAATATCAGGGTGCTGGTGCAGAGATTTTCAAGAACGCCACAGTGCTTGTGGGTAGTTAACCTGTAGTCTAGAGCAGGTGGCCCTGGGCTTGTATAGCCCCTACCCTCATATCGTCACAGGAAGGCTTCCACCCATTTAGAGAATTGATCAAATTACAAGGAGGTACTTAAAAGGACCACTATGTGGCAAATGGGTGAAGTCAACTTGTAACTATTGCATAGGGCCTTCAGGGGTGGTAAGTGTTCATGCTGAATGTTTAGCCCTGTGTTCAGATTGTTTTGAGCACATATCAAGCAGCATGACCACTGCTGTTCTATTAAAGTAGAAACTTCCTTAATTATAAATTTCTTGTTTAGGTTACTCAATGTATTTCTCTTGCTCAAGCTCGCAAAACCATGAAAAGGTGTGATTAAAATTGGGGCACCAGACTGTGGGATACCAACCAGTGCCTCCTTATCTGACCAGAGACCATTAGAGTTGAGGGTCCGATCCTGCTGTTTCCAGAAGGAGAGATTGGTATCAGTAGCGTATTAGTGGAGAGAGGCAAAAGGAAAAAAAAGTCACATGTAGGAGAGAAAGCCGAGCGGACAAAGTAGATGGGTACAAAGGATGAAGAGGAGCATGTATGGCGGCATCATTAGAAGCAAGGTCATCAAGGTTATTACCCTGAGACACAGAGGAAGAATCAGTACAATGTCCTTTACATTTAACCAAAGCAATAAAAGAGGGTAGATGATTAGGATCAAGCAACTGGGGAACAAGGTTGGAGTGACAAATACCTTAGCCATCAGCGGAAAAAAAACCACATTGCTACCAAATATGGCCCAAATCGTGCACCACACCAAAAGCGTATAAAGAATTGGTGTAGATGGTGACAGAGAGAGATCTTTAATGATGCGACATGCCTTGATGAGTGCAACATGTTCTGCAGCTTGAGCTGATATAAAGGACAGGAGGTATGCTGCAAGAACCAGATCGGGAAGTTGCACGACTGCAAAACCAGTGTGAAATTGACCATCAGAAGGGCGAGAACAGGAACCATCTACAAAAACAATTTCCCCATCTAGTAAGGGGGTGGGCTGGAGGCCAGCTCTGGGGGGTGTCTCAATATGCATGTTTTTAACACAATCATGTGCTTCAGGTGGAAAAACAGAATCTGAATGTGCAGCTTCCATAATAGGTGTGCAGGGCCTTGATGGTCAGGTGTATTCCAACAAGGTTGGAAGTGACAGTGAGAATCACCTCATAACCAGACCTTTTTTGGGCAGTCATGTCTTGTGTGGTGGAATTGTGTAAATGTGTGAGTACCTGGTGAGTGCTGTGAAGAATGAGTGCGTGTGAGAGTACAAGAGGTTGGGATGCTTCTACCATTATTGCTGCAGCAGCAACGGCCCCCAAGCAAAAAGGCATGCCTCGAACCACAAGGTATTTCAGCAGTCCATGACAGCACATCAGGAGCTTGTTGTAAAGTTGCTGTGCGAAGGATGTGATTATAATGGGAAGTCTGGAATCCACTGGCAACAATACGTTATGATGCCCAAGAAGGAGAGCAGTGCATCCTTAGTCATGGGTTTGGGTAAATGTGTGAGAGCAGAAGCACATTCAGGAGACAGCAGCATTTGTCCATGGGAGAGGAGAAATTCCAAATAGCAGTCAGTTGTCTTATAGTACTGCATCTTGCCAGTGGAGACTTTATGGCCTGTAAGAGCGAGCAGCGTGAGGAGAGAAAATTAATCCTCCTAACAGGCTTCTAGGCTTGGACTGCAAAGGAGCAGATCATCCTCATACTGGAGGAGGACAGAGCCCACCGGAGGGGACCAAGACTGCAGGGTGGCCTGGACCTCGGCTTATGGGGGAGTCACAAAAGCCCTGTGGGAGGCATACCCAAGTAAATTGTTGGTCCCTAAAATTAAAGTCGAACAAGGGCTGGATACTAGGGTCAACTGGATTACTAAAAATTGCGGAATTAAGATCTAAACAACTTGGAATCAGGGGAGAAATTTGTCAAACCATCCAAAATAGATATAGAGGTATTCCTGATGAATATAAATTTACCCAAAATAAACGAGGAGGAACTAACATATCTCAAGATATATCTTTAAAAGAAGTGGAACAAACTATATTAGAATTACAATTGAATAAATCCCCGGGCTTAGACAGCTTCATTAACATATATTATAGATTCTTTATGAAAGAACTAAGACCGTCCTTATGCTTTATGTTTAATGAAATAAAAAAACAAACAGGTTTCATGCCACCTAAAATGACAGAGGCTAATATTGTTCACATCCTTAAACAGAATAAAGACCTGGAAGTCCCATTGAATTACAGACCCATTTAGCTCGTCCAAATGTATGCTAAGATTTTAGCTAATAAGTTGAATAGCTGTATTTCCAAACTGATCAATTATGATTAGGTCGGTTTTATCTATAGGAGACAAGGTCCAGAGGATACAAGAAGATTGCTTAACATACTATCCTATGCCAAGAGAAAAAATATTCCTCTATTATCTATTTCATTGGACGCCAAAAAGGCATTTGATCGGGTAAATTGGACATATATTGAAGCCATGCTGGATTAATTCGGCTTTGAAGATCTTGTCACTAAAGCCTTTATGGCATTATATAGAAACCCTTGTGATATAGTTTCAGGTGTGGATTTCAGGTCGGAGAAGTTCCACTTGTCGAATGGGACTAGACAGGGATGTCCTTTATCACCGTTAATTTTTATTCTATCCTTAGAACCACCTGCCAAACTAATCCATACTACAGATTCTATGAAGGGAATAGATATTGGAGATAATGAACACAAAATTCTTATGTTCGTAGATGATATGGTGTTAACACTAACTGAGACAAATACCTCCCTGTCAGTCCTATTACACATGCTTAGAAATTATAATAAAATTTTGTATCTGAATATTAACAAAACAAAATCACAGACTCTAATAATTGGATTAAAAGAGGGTAAAATTGTTCCTCTAGAAAAGAGATTTAAACTCAACTGGCTCAGTAGGGGTATAAAACATCTGGGAATATAATTTAAACCCACAATTAAATCAATCTTAAAAGATAATGTGATGATGGTTTATGTCCAGATTAAACAGACTATACTAGATTGGAAACATAAATATCTATCATGGTCAGGTAGGCTGGCTTTAATTAAAATGCTCATCATACCCAAGATAATATATGTTTTTAGATGCATTCCACAAGCGGTGCCTCTATATATTATCAATCGGCTACAAAGAATAATAAATAAATATATAAATAATAGTAAGAAACTGCGTCTGAACATAAGCATTATAAAGAGACAAGTTGAAAGAGGAGGTTTAGCGGCTCCTTCGGTATTAGATTTGTATAATGCTTCCTTACTAAATCATCTATTGGATTGGAATCTAGAAGCTAAATATTTGAAATGGTTTATATTAGAGAGGGATCTTTTGGGGGGTTTCCCTTGAATTATTACTGTGGCTCCCAAGATTGGATTTGAACCCAGCTGCAGCATGTTTTGGAGGTATAAGTTCATTACTTACATTTTTTTACAAGAAAAGAGATCTCTGGGGCCAAATTTAAACTCCATCATTGGTTTCTCCTTTAAGCTTTCTGCAGTATAACAGAAATAACCTAGATATACAGAAATGGATAATTAATGATATCCAAAATATTGGAGATCTTTATGAAAATAACAAAGTAGTATCCTGCTCTATTTTGATGCCGAAATTTCAAATAACCAATATTACCTGGTTGGAATATATGACTATTAAAACTGAATTGATATTAAGTGGCTTCTGGATAAACATAGAGACTACTCACATTTGGAATATATTCTTGTTAGGAGTCAAAGTACCCAGGTTATCTCCAAATGAAAAAAAATTGTACGTTTAAGAGAAGAATCACTAAAAACTAGTAGAATGCTTATGTGGGAATTAGAGTTTGAATGTACATGGTCTGAAGGAAAATGGTTTAAAGCATGTAAATTAATTAAGGAAACTTCTGCATGCATGTCATATAGAGAACTATACATTAAATTAATACAGAGGTGGCACCTTGTTCCAACTACTATGAAAAAAATAAATCCATTAAATTCGGAAGAATTTTGGAGAGAATGTGAAGGGATAGGTTCTCACTCCCATATATGGTGGAGTTGCCCCAGGATACAATCTTGTTGGAATAAGTGTATTGTCCAAATTAAGCTAATTACTAATATAGAGTTACTAATGAGTCCAGCAGTCCTTATATTTCATATTTTCTCAGACATTCCAACCATACAACCCACTAGGTTGATTTCCCACGTTCTATTGGTATGTGAATGGCTACTAGCTAAATTATGGAAGTCAAAAGAAGTTAAACATGGTTAGACATCAAAAGAACAGTTGGGCGAGATAGACAACTGGAAAAAGGTATTCTATGCTATAATAACCAAAAGAAAAAAATAGCAACAAATTGGGTCATCTGGGATGATAAAAATGTATAAGTGTGTGAGAACTGTTTTTAACTGTTCTAATATTCTACTGAATCAATGTATTTCTATGGTTAAACAAAGGAAATTAATTTAAATGTTGTTTAACAAGATTTGTTGCTGCCTTTTAGTTGTCTGTAATTTTTGTATTGGATATTATATGATTTGAATGACTGTGTTTGAAGGATATTGTAATTCTTCTTTTTATGTATCTTTCAACTATAAATGTAATAGAAAGAAACTAAAAAAAAAAGATCTAAACAAGTGAAGTACGTGGCATTTGCTGATATGGCAGTGATGATAGAGTTAACATCTTGGACAATGGGAGTCAGAGGCTTAACCAAATTATTAATGGCCCTAAGGTTCTCTGTGAGATGCCAAGTCTGTCGGCCTGGTTTGTGGACAGAGTTATTGGGAGTGTTGTAAGGTGAGGTAGTAAGAATAATAACTCGTCTAGCCAACAAATTCTCAATAATGGGCAAAATACCCTTCTCCTTTTCCTTGGACAGTGGATATTGTTTAACATACACAGGAGAGATGTCTGGGCAGAGCTTGGCCACATAAGATGTACAATGAACAAAACCTGGGTCAGTGAGGGAGATGGGGGGTAAATTGTGTAAAGGGGGGGAGGAGGAACTGGTCATGAAGAGTAGACTATGCAACAAAATAAGGGAGATTGTCTAGGGGAATATACCTTGGCTGTGTGCTCAGGCCTTCAACCACCAATCAAGTAAACATTTGCATATTGCTGTCAACTAGGTATGCAACAGTAGGAGTAAGCCAAATGCCTTTTATCACCTCTGGGAAGCCATCAAAAAATGATTGTTATTTCCCCACCAAGTAATGTGAAACTGCACTGAGTGATCATTCTGTGTGCCTTGGATACTACACTCCCTCTGCCAATGTCCTGTCTTAACACAATTAAAACATGGACATAGTTTATTAGCTCTGAGTTATGTCTATTTTCTGAGGGTTTCTCAAATCTCCATGATTGTTATTTTGTGAGACATTGTAACGATTTCTATCATCATTGTAACGATACCTCTGCCTTCCCCTATTATTATTATTACTAGCGACTTGCCAATCAAAAATGACGGGGCAATAAAAAAGTGTTGAAATGCTGTTTGTCACAAAATGTGAGTGTACTGTTTGCCTCAACTATATAGACCCCTATAACACACTAATGAACACATGTAATAACACCATAAGTGCCATGAGGGTCATCCAGGGACCTCATGACACAAAGTGTAAGCACAACACCATTTTAACCCGGTCTCTTATGGGCCTATACAGACCATCATAAACCTCTATTTAACCCCATTAGTCCCATCAGGGTATTTAAAGACCTTAATGGGACAGTTAGAAGCCTAACATTACCCCGTAAGTGCTATGAGGGTTCTCCAGTACCCTCATGACACTAAGTACAAACACTACACTGCACTAAACCCACCCCAATAAACCATTAAATCTAAACTAACACCCCTCTACACTAACCTTTTAACACCTACCCTACCTAACTACACTACCTACCTAACCCCTAATAAACCCCCCACCACTCTAATTACAGACAATAAAAAAACCTAAGTGACAAAAAATAAAAAATTTACATTACAGAAAATAAAAAAACCTAAGTCACAAAAAATTCAAAAAAACTACATTACAGAAAATAAAAAAAAACCTAAGTCACAAAAAATAAAAAAGGAACATTACAGAAAATAAAAAAAATACATTACACCCCCCCCACTACAGAATTTTTTTTGGGGGGAGGGTATAGTGCAGTGTAGTGTTTGTACTTATCCTTGAGGACCGTCATGGCACTTATGTGGTTAATGTTAGGGTTGTAACTGCCCCATAAGGATCATAATATACCCTTATGGGACTGATGGGGTTAAATAGAGGCTTATGAGGGTCTGTTTTGACCCCCATGAGTGACAGGGTTATTTATTGGCTTATGGGGGTCTGTATTGACTCCCATGAGTGACAGGGTTAATTAGCTGTTTATGGGGGTCTGTATTGACCCTCATGAGTGACAGGGTTAATTAAGGGTTTACAGGGTCTGTATTGACCCTTCTGAGTGACAGAGTTCATTAATGTATTATGGGGCTCTGTATTGACCCCCATGAGTGCCACGGTTATTTATTGGCTTATGGAGGTCTGTATTGACCCTATGAGGGACAGGGTTAATTAAGGGTTTATGGGGGTCTGTATTGACCCCAATGAGCGACAGAGTTAATTAATGTATTATGGGGCTCTGCATTGACCCCCATGTGTGCCACAGTTAATTATTGGCTTATGGGGGTCTCTATTGACCCTATGAGTGACAGGGTTAATTATGGGTTTATGGGGGTCTGTATTGACCCGCATGAGTGACAGGGTTAATTAAATGCTTATGGGGGTCTGTATTGACCCCCACACGTGACAGGGCTAATTAAGTGCTTATGGGGGGCTGTATTGACCCCCATGAGTTACGGGGTGAATTAAGTGCTTATGGGGTCTTGTTAGATATTAATTTCTTCATTATGAGTTTATTGGCTAAGAATATCATGATTATAAAAGTATATCAGCTTGTTTTTTTTCTTGTATCTTACTAGAATGTTCAAGAAGGTTGTCTGTAGAAATGTTTAGGTAAATATTCCTTTACCATCTGTTTCCTCTTCCTTTCTTTGTCTCGCAACTGCTGACGGCAAATATCTATAGGAAGCCGTTATTAGATAAGGAATATTTCGCTGAGTTAGACAGGAAAAGACACTTGCTTGCAAATGTGTATTTAACCCTATTTTCATTTATGCTATTAGCTATGACGTGTTTTATGCTATATAATGGGCTCCCTGCCCAAAATTAAACTCAGAGATTATTCTGATGGCACTCTGACTTCTGTGCATTATTTTCTCTCATTATATCTTGGGACCCAGATATAATATATACACACATCAGAATACATGATTACTCACTAATCTGATCCTATCATTTTGGTCCTTCAAGCAGTGTTTGTTTCCCTTATCATTCCTCGGACGGAGCAAAACGCCTTTTACAGTGCACGGGGGGTATGTCGCTGAGGACTCCCTTACCTTGAGAAAGACCTCAGGCCTGATATATACGATCAGTTGGACCACAGAGGCAAGGTGTTTTTCCGAGGGATGAAAAGGCACAGCTTACAACGAACTGACAGTGAGTATATGAATTTCTGTTGCTTTTGAATTTGTGTGTATGTTCCCCTGGTCCTTGCCTAACAGTGATATTAGGTAAAAGAGTTGTACAACTAGGTTTCTTGCCTAGTAATAGGTAGAAGGGTTGATGCTTACCCACAGAGAGAAAAAGACTATAAAATAAGTTCTCCGTACGTAACAATATTGAGAATGCTTACCATGAAAAAGGGGTAAATGAGTCCGACTTTCAAATGAGCTCTTGCCAGAAAATATGTGTGTGCATGTTAACATTTTGTATGTTTCCAAATACCTGTACCGGTGTATGTATGTACGGTGTATGTATGTACAGTACATACACTCACAAGTACACAGAAATATACAGAATGTTTACAGGTATATACAATAACCAATAAATCTGTTATCCGTGTTACACCTCTCACAAACATACATACACCCGGTACCGGTATTTGGAAACATACAAAATGTTAACATGTATTCTTTTGTGTTGTTCTAAAAATTCTTACCTGAAACTATCAACTTTTGGTAGTGAGTGGTCACGCATTACCCACCTAGTCTCCGAAGGGCTAATCCTTTGACTTGCCTGTGTTTATGGAAGATGCACAAACCAAAATTTGTGGTAGTCGAGCACGACAGGCATCAATAACTCCTTGAATTTCCATCTTTCTCATTCTTTATTGGTTATACAATGTTGAAATATTTTGTCTGAAGTTTCTGTGTATTCATAACTTCTTACTAAAATACTCTGTAAGATTGTGTGTATAAAGCCCTGGGTGGGAGCTATACTTGTAAGGGATACGTCCACATAGGCACCACACGGTATATGGTGAAGTTGGACTTTGAGTGGTCTACCTGTCAGCCCTAAAGGTTGGGTGGCAAGGTTTACACTAAAGGGAACTGCACAACAAGACTTCCCATCAGAAGCTGCTGGCTTTATGGGTCCTTGATGTGCAGAGTATATGTGGTGGTGTTTGAGGTGTAGCGTGCGAGAGGTAGCGTGAACGACTCTCTCTCTACGTGAACCAGGTTTCCACACTCGGGTGTGGAGAAGGCAGATGGTCCAAGGTGTAGGAGATATACAGATTATTTCTTCAAAATGTATAAAAGGTCTGTTGGTTGTTGTATGTATATGTAATGCTATGTATATTTTCATGTACCTGTGATGTTATTTTCTGTGTATATCTATTAACTTTAATTGATACTATAGGAGTTCAAGATATATATATATATATATATATATATATATATATATATATATAAGTGGATAGGCTCTCAAGGGCATAAAGGTGTGTGGTTTCTAGACCCTGCAGTTTTCAAGGTTATTTCTAAAGAAATGTTTAATATCCAAAGGTTTTCTGGTGTGCATCTGTAACTTATGTCTGGTAAAAACACACTTATGTGTGGGAATTGTGAACACTGTATTCTAGAATTGTTTTCTTATGTGTATTTGTGTGTATATAAAGTTTCTGTGTGTTTGTAACTTTACTCAATGCTTTACCTTTGGAAAGGGAGGTGACTGGTCTGCCTTCTGAGAAGACGTGCATGGTCTGGCAAACCCCCCACAGTCAGCATAGCAGACCACTCCCTTTCCTACTCCCATTCTCTCTGTGTATGTGTGTTAGTTTTTATGTGAAAATATGTCTGTCTGTATCATTGAGGGAAAATAGCAGAAGGGAGAAAGTGTGGTTGCTGTAAAGAGAGACAAAGGCATGTTATTACAACCCCTTAGAAAAGTGGGAGTTGACTATAACCTTATGACCAACCCCTTTTAAGCGATGACGATGCTCACCGCACCCACTGGATACACAGCACCTACTATACTACCTCTGCTGGAATCAGTGCCCTGTATCCACTACTTCTTGGCAATATTAATACTTATTAAAAGGAAGATATAGGAGACGTTCAAACTTTATTAAGCTTTACTATACACAAAGAAGTATACGAAAGAAAAAGTAAACGCAACTTTACTTAATTAAGGAAATAAAAATAAAAATAAAAAAAGTAAAATACATTTTCTATACTAAAAATAAAAAATTGTTGAAGATGAAAAAAAGGCAAATGTGTATAACAATGAAGGTGCCTACGGGGGTAGGGACATGCAATGTTAACCACCTCTCTCCTTCGGAAGAGGATATGTTTATGTGTACACAGAAAAGACTTCCACGACTGACTGCCCCTCCAACTCCTGGGAATATGGTCACTTATAGTGATGATGTAGAGGACGCCGCTCCAAATCCACCTCCTCCAACATCACCACCTTATGAAGGACGGCCAGCAGCAGGACAGACAAATAGCGAACCTATATCATGTCCACTCACAGTGAGATCGTTCAACGGCCAAACATTTGAGCATCCTTTTATACTCTCCCCTAGATGCCCGATAAATCTCTTGGGTAGAGATCTGATGCTGAAATGCACCATTAGAGTGGTTCCTACAGAGAAAGGCATGAACGCATACATGGGGGACATACCTGTCTATGTAAATGTAGTGCAGGGGATGGGTGAACCACATTACTTCTACATTAGACATGGTGTCGAAAGGGCTAGGACAAGTATCCAGCACTTTGGTAGCCATGGCTAATGACCTAACTCCATCTCCCAGTGTAAAATAAAGCACATTGCACTGCACTATGAAATTTGAAAGTACACCGGGGAGGGATGTGGACTATGAAAAAACATTTTTCAAACACACCAATACAAGAATAACCTTGGATTACATATACTTGACAGAAAATGGGTATACAGGGGTGGGAGTAAAATTGCATAATCAAGACAAGCTACTCTATGCAGGACACACAGTGCCACACATATCACTTACTATGCCAGCTGGTGGAAGGTGGGTACAGGTAGGAGGGATGGTAGAAGAGGCTCAGACAGATAAAACACCATGGGAGTACTTGCCCTATGACCTCGGAATGCAGTACTCACCGAGCACAAAAATATATAGGAAAAGCCTGAACTGGGTAACTGAGACAAAGTAAACATACACCAACAGCCAATATGCATTCTCAACTGTGCACATATTTGCACAATTAGGGAAGAATAGAGGCATGGTCACATCTACCGGCAGGCAAGTCACTCATAAACAAATCCTTTTGCAGTTACTTGAAGCCATTAAACTGCCCTTGAAGTTTGCGGTATGTAAATGTGTGGCTCATACCACAACAAAAGACGCAATTTCAATAGGACATGTCAGAGCAGACGCAGCTGCAAATCAGGCGGCTAAAACAGAAAACATACACATTTTTCTCTTACACAGCTACACATCTGTGTATCTCGTAGACCAAATTGACAAGAGTATTCTACAGCAAATACAGACAGACGCACCCTCACCAGAAAACACATACTGGTTAAAGGTATGATAATATTTATGAGAGTGCAGAAGGGAAACCAATTTTACCAAAATCACTATTCAGATATGCAGCTATGTTGAGCCATGGCATTAGTCATGTCTCAAGAGGGAGTATGGTAGACATAGTCAGCAGAATATTTTCCGCCTATGGATTAAACACCTATTTAAAAAAAATTGTGCAGGGTGCCTTGTTTGTGCACACCACAACCCTCAGGGTAACTATCACCCCATAAGAGGCACATTCCCAGAACTAACATACCCCTTCCAAACAATATGTATGGATTTCATTGAACTAACAAAGTGTGAAGGGAAGAAATATTGCCTAGTGATAATTGATGTATACTCTAGGTGGGTGGAAACGAAACCATGTGCACACCCTGACACAATCACAGTGGCTAAAACCTTAGTGAATTAACAAATAATTCCTAGGTTTGGTATACCAGAGAAAATATATAGCGATAACGGCACACATTTTGTGAACAAAATTATCGACCACTTGAGTAAAGCATTGCACATAGAGTTGAAAAACCACTGTGCGTACCACCCACAGTCAGCTGGATTAGTGGAGAGAACTAATGGTACCATTAGAAATAAATTGAGGAAAACGATGGCAGAAACAGGAAAAATTGGCTTTACTGTTTACCGTTAGTCATGCTAAACATGCACATGCTTCCAGGCAGGAAGAAGTTAACCCCGTTTGAAATATTGTATGGGAGACTATTCCTACTACCAGAATTTAGACCATTTATCTCAGAAGATGAGAACATGAGTGAAAACTTAGCAGACTATATGAGAAAAATGTTAAGTAAGAAAGATATTACCTCCATCTCTCTCTCTCATCCACAGCAACAGCAGGGACCCTGCATGATACAACCAGGCCAGTGGGTCCTAATTAAAGTAATCAAGCGTAAAAATTGGGCATCGGCCAGGTAGGAAGGACCGTAACCAAGTTCTGCTGTCAACACCCACTGCCTTGAAAGTTGCCGAACAAGCCACCTGGATACACCTGACTCACTGCAAGAGAGTAAAAGTGCCAGAGCTTGAGCCAGTTGATTCCTAAAACCTGCTAGCTGACTCATTGCGAGTCAGGTTGGGCTACAAAGGGGGGGAAACTCGTCTAAAACCCAGTGAAGAACCGAATGGTGTGGGTTTGGGGATCTCAACTGGCCCAAGAAAATGTCCTGGCACCTGTTCACTAGACCTAACTGGTGTGGCCTAAGAATCTCACTGTGGGGTGGAATATGTACCCTGATCCAACTGGCTCAACCGTTTTATATATTGCCTGATAGAAGCGCTGGTATGATGTGGATAACCGAAGAAAACCTGAAGCGGGCCAAAAGGTCAGTTCCAAAGGGGAGCCTTGATGACCGAATATACATTGATTCTATTGGGGTTCCGAGAGGAGTACCTGATGAGTTTAAAGCCTGAAATCAAGTGGCGGCTGGATTCGAAACCATCATCTCCTGGTGGGTGACCATAAATAAGAATGTAGATTGGATCAACTATATCTACTATAATCAACAGAGATTCGTAAATTATACCAGAGATGCAGTTCAAGGCTTGGCAGAGCAACTGGATAGAACTAGCCTGATGGCTTGGCAGAACCGGATAGCTCTGGACATGCTGATGGCGAAAGAAGGAGGGGTATGCAAAATGTTTGGGACTGCCTGTTGCACTTTCATACCCAACAACAGAGCTCCAGACGGACCTGTGACCAAAGCACTGGAAGGCCTCACTGCCCTGTCAAATGATCCTCTGTCTAAATGACTCCAAGACACCTTTGGTAAATGGGTAGCTTACATCAGAGGGATATTGATCACTGTTGGCACAGTCCTAACACTGATCATTTTGTTAGGATGCTGTGTGAT
Source organism: Discoglossus pictus (assembly GCA_027410445.1). Lineage (NCBI taxonomy): Eukaryota > Metazoa > Chordata > Amphibia > Anura > Alytidae > Discoglossus > Discoglossus pictus. The sequence continues at coordinate 81,260,749 of CM050172.1, forward strand.
ACCATGCATCCGTGGATTGGTGAATAAGGTTGTTGACCAAGCAGTAACTCAACAATACCTAATAGAGACGATACCCCTCACTCAAGGAGAATCTGATTCTTCTCTTGATCATGACATTGATGATGTATAAAAACAAGTGGGTTAAAAGAAGCACCATGATGGTCCAGACCCCAACTCTTCACTAAAGAAAGGACTATGACCTGAACCTTGCCTTAAGACCTTTGTCTAATACATTTATAAAAGATGGGACTGTTAGATATTAATTTCTTCATTATGAGTTTATTGGCTAAGAATATCATGATTATAAAAGTATATCAGCTTGTTTTTTCCTTGTATCTTACTAGATTGTTCAAGAAGGTTGTCTGTAGAAATGCTTAGGTAAATATTCCTTTACCATCTGTTTCCTCTTCCTTTCTTTGTCTCACAACTACTGACGGCAAATATCTATAGGAAGCCGTTATTAGATAAGGAATATTTTGCTGAGTTAGACAGGAAAAGACACTTGCTTGGAAATGTGTATTTATCCCTATTTTCATTTATGCTATTAGCTATGACGTGTTTTATGCTATATAATGGTCTCTCTGCCCAAAATTAAACTCAGAGATTATTCTGATGGCACTCTGACTTCTCTGCATTATTTTCTCTCATTATATCTTGGGACCCAGATATAATATATACACACATCAGAATACATGATTACTCACTAATCTGATCCTATCAGGTCTGTATTGACCCCCATGCGGGACAGGGTTAATTAAGTGCTTATGGGGGTCAATATTGACCCTCACGAGTGGCAGGGTTAATTAGGAATTGATGGGGTGTTTATAGACCCCCATGAGTAACAGGGTTAATTAGGGGCTTATGGGGGTCTGTATTGACCCCCATGAGTGACAGGGTTATTTATTGGCTTATGGGGGTTTGTATTGACCCCCATGAGTGACAGGGTTAATTAAGTGCTTATGGGGGTCTGTATTGACAACCATGAGTGAAAGGGTTAATTAGGGGTTTATGGGGGTCTGTATAGACCCCCATGAGTGAGGGGGTTATTTATTGGCTTCTGGGGATCTGTATTGACCCCCATGAGTGACAGGGTTAATTAGGGGTTTATGGGGTCTGTATTGACCCCCATGAGTGAGGGGTTAATTAAGTGCTTATGGGGGTCTGTATTGACCCCCATGAGAAACAGGGTTAATTAGGGGTTTATGGGTGTCTGTATTGACCCCCATGAGTGGCTGGGTTAATTAAGTGCTTATGGGGGTCTGTATTGACCTCCATCAGTGACAGGGTTAATTAAGTGCTTATGGGGGTCTGTATTGACCCCCATGCGTGACAGGGTTAATTAAGTGTTTATGGGGGTCTGTATTGACAACCATGAGTGACAGGGTTAATTAGGGGTTTATGGGGGTCTGTATTGACCCCCATGAGTGAGGGGGCTAATTAAGTGCTTATGGGAATCTGTATTGACCCCCATGCGTGACAGGGTTAATTAAGTGTTTATGGGGGTCTGTATTGACAACCATGAGTGACAGGGTTAATTAGGGGTTTATGGGGGTCTGTATTGACCCCCATGAGTGAGGGGGCTAATTAAGTGCTTATGGGAATCTGTATTGACCCCCATGAGTGACAGGGTTAATTAGGGGTTTATGGGGTCTGTATTGACCCCCATGAGTGAGGGGGTTAATTAAGTGCTTATGGGGGTCTGTATTGACCCCTATGAGTGACGGGGTTAATTATGTGCTTATGGGGGTCTGTATTGACCCCCATGAGTGACAGGGTTAATGAAGGGCTTATGGGGGTCTGTATTGACCCCCATGAGTGACAGGATTAAATAAGTGTTTATGGGGATCTGTATTGACCCCCATGAGTGACAGGGTTATTTAGGGGTTGATGGGGTTCAGTATAGAGCCCCATGAGTGATAGGGGTCATTTTTTTTATTACGGGTCCTTTAAGGACCTTTAAGGTCCTTTAAGGACCCGTAAGGTGGGAATTTCTGAATTTTGATTGCAGCGGGGGTCCCCGATCGCGTGCGATCGGGGACCCCCACTGCGAGGGTTAATGTGGGGTTAATGCTGGTTTCCAAGCTTATCTCGGATCCCTTCTTTGGTAAGTTGTATGTGGCTGGGCGGTCCGAGGTCGTGGAGCCTCGCTTTTATTTTTTTCGGCGGCCATTTTTTTCCTCGCTTAGCCGTTTTTCAAGTGTCAAAATGGTGGAATTTGGGGTTAAATTTGCATATAACCTTGTCCTGGCTGTCCCCTGTGCTGTGGGTGAGTGTTTATTTTTATCAATTAAATGGGTTTATTAGTGTGTTTTTAGTGTTTTTGTGTTTGCGCGGTTCAGGGGGTTAGTGTGGTGTTTTGGTGTTTTGCGTGTCGTAAAGCCTCCACCTTCTGCAAATGCTGCCCCTTGCTTAGCGAGGGTCAACATTTGCGGCCCGAACTGCATCCCTTGCTTTGTGAGGGACGAAGTTCGTGCGAGCTCGCAAAGCGAGCTCGCAAAGCATGACAACATCTCGTAGTTTGACAACTATTATATGTGCTTATTATTATGGTACATAGAGGTAGAGGGTGCTTTCTTTTTCACTGGTAATACTGATAAAGTCAATTATCTGAAATAATACATATGTAGAACTTCTTTTTTTTAAATTAAAGTTCACATAAGTATAAATAATCTGCCATTATACACACATTTATAATGAGTTCTACATACGCTTTATGCCAAATAAGTGTTTTTTTTAGTATTAAGTAGATAGCCGGGTATTTATGTTTTGCCAGGACAATATTTATTCATGTATGAAAATTACACACACTTCCTTCACCATAATTGTTTTGTTTCTTTTTTTCCCCTTTTCTCTAAATTCTTTTTTATCCAGTTGAATTACTCTGCTGGGAGATCTCTCATCATTCATGCATGCTTGGACTGATACAATTAAAACTGAAGTAGAAGCTGTATTGCCTCAGATCACTGCATCCATTGGTGGTGCACAAGTACCATTCCTCTGCTATTCATTTTGTTTATCTTGTGTAGTGCACCACTATTATACTTTTGGTTGGCCAGCCCTCACTTCCCTTGGGGGCTGCCTGTCCTGGAAGCAGAGTTGAATTGCACCACTTTGGGCTTCTATGCCCATGATCACTACATATCCTTTTGTAATCACTAAATATCATTACTTTATATGTGTGGTTCACAATAACTGAGTAAATGTGGTATTTATCAATTAATAAAATGACTGATAAGCAAATGGCTTCAAATATTTGTGTAGTCTGAGGGCACTCTATATTACTGTATATGGATACCCATCCAAGTCTGTTAAGAGGTCTTGAGTGAGTGTGAATACAGGCGAATTAGAGTTTATAATATATGCTGCAAGTCTGAGGTAATTCTATATCAGATATAGAATGACCTCAGATTTGCACTGAGAGAGACTGCTCTGATGAAGTGCATTAGACAGACCCGCAGCACTATCCATTAGATGTCCAGCACTGTTCTCATAAGCCACCGTGGGGGGGATAGGGGTCATGGGGTTCTTGAGGATCCCAATTGTCCTTACTGTTTAGGGTTTAAATGGGTTGAAAGACATCAGTGACTCATAACTCCCATATAATTTTGGGGTTAAGGGGGCTAAGAGACATCATTGAACCACAACCCCTATGGCACTTAGAGATGAGGGGTTCCTCCATGGCACTTCGGGGTGAAGGGTACCACCATCCAACCTCAATAGGGGTGGTGTAAGGAAAGCACATAAGGCTCTGTGGTTAGTAATGGAATCCAGGGACCACTATTTATTATTCCTTATGCCCACACCATATCAAAGTGGTGGGATAATCAGAGGGATCTGTCCATTTAAGGTAGTAGCCCTTTAATTATTTGGAGAATCCCTGTCCAATAACTCAGAGGGTGGGGTCCCAGGGGTAGTGATCCCCTAATTATAACATTTTACATATTTATTTAAAAACTTTTATTTTATTATTCATTTTTTAACCTTGATCACTGATCAATTTATTGTAGGGCACACAAATATAAATACAATTTAAGTATTTGCTATTATTATTATTTTCATTTTATTTATATTTGGTATTTTCTCCCACAATTTGAGATTATACTATTAGTTCTATAACTGTTGCAAGTCACAGTCCTATTGAATCTCCTGCAAGGGCACCTATATTAAAGATGGTGGCCCCCTAAAATAGTGCCTTGTTTAATTCTTTATTTTCTGAAGTTACACCACTCATAGAGCCTCATTCAATGGCAAGGCCGCATCTTGCGGTATACAGGCCGTATGTCTGCGGGCGTGCTGCAGGCATGAACTCTGCTACAATTCTGGTGCTATTCAAACTGAACAAGGGCGCAAGTTATGGGCCGAAGCCTCAAGACTGTAAACCCTGGTTTCATATGTAACATTTCCGAGTATCCTATCCAATAAAGAGCGCCTAAATCAAGCAAGCCCGTAATTTGCGATCCGCTCACAGGTCAATTAACCAATAGTAACCCGAAGAACGCCAATTAACACAGCATAAACAGGTTTAAATGGCCGCGAAAACTGTAACTCTCTGACTGTGCTGTAACTGAGAAAGTCAACACACAGGACTAGGCGTTGGTTGTTTTTTAGGCATGGTATAGATAGAGAGAGAGAGACGGAGAGAGAGAGACAGAGAGAAAGAGAGTGTTAGAGAGAGCGAGTGAGAGATAGAGAGAGACAGAGAGTGTTAGAGAGAGCGAGTGAGAGACAGACAACCTCCTCAGGGAAATCCATGCCCGCTAAAGCATCATACAGGGTAGGTGAGCGATAAGACATGTGCCTGGAGTGCAGTTGATGCAGCTGTTGCGTCATTAGGGGTTGCAAACAGGGATGTGAAGTCTGTCAATTACAAATATAATATGAAGGTGAAGAGGATGATGACAGCGGAGGCCAGAGCAGCAGGCGATGGACCACTAGCTAACATCACATAGTGCGGATGGGAATGGACTCTGAAGGAGTGGATGGAGCCAGCAGCAGTAGTGAGCCTTCCAGGACAGCTGGACTCTGGGTTTCAGGCAACCCTGCAATGTGAGTACCATCACACCCTCATATGCACACACATGAACCACACACACATAGATAACTGACATACAATAGCACTGTAAGCTCTCTGGTTATGTCCACAGATATATGGGGCAGCAATAACCATGTAAATCCAGAAAGCAAACATATTATCATCATAATTGTTATCAATTAATTGTCCCCTATCTCTATCTTCCCCACTTCTACTGCTTGGAACCTATCTACAGCATTAAACGAGGTATAGCTGTAGATCAAGATTGATTTTACATACAAAAATGTGTACATATATGGGTGTGCACACTGCAGCATATGCGGATACATACACTAAAGGACTGCATGTGCATGTCATCTACTAGTCTAACCTGGACGATGTCTCATAAGCATGTTAACAACCATTGCTGAGAATTGGTCACAGATTGGTCAGTCTCAAACACTGCAGAGCAGATTCTGAGCACTTGTCCTAATGAACTGCAGATGGCACACCGCACCAGGATTACATATATTGATATGAGCCATGGGACCTTTCCTGTTATCTGACCGTGACTGCTGGTAGCAGTATTCACAGTGAGCAGCCTCTAGATGTCGCTGCATTTTACTGGCAATAAGATTGTCCAGCAGATTTAGTGGGTTAGGGTGGGAGTTAGGGTAAAGGTTAGGATTAGGGTGAAGGCTAGATCTTTTGCGTTAGTGTGTAAGGGGAAAATATTGTATACAATAGCGGCAGCACCATCTAGCAGCCCCTTGCTACAACTGCTGTTGCCAGCAGTCGCTGTAACATAACAGGAAAGATCGAGCCCTGATCCACAATGCTCATGATACAGGTCAATATTCATCTTCATAAAACAATCATTACAGCCAGGTACAAGTGACCATGATGTCAGGAATACGGAAACACACAGCAAACAATGGTTTAGAGAATCAATACTCAAATACTATTGTCCTCTCATTTCAGTACCCAGGAGGCATACCCCGCTCACTGAGACACAGGTGATGGCTCCACAGGAGGTGAAACCCCATTCACCAATGCAAGTGGTGGTGGACACCAACACAGGAAGCTGGCCCATTAGCACCAATACATTGTGGGGAACACCCCCCCCCAAGCCCCCACATGCATCATGGGCACATTACTAGCCCTTTGAATCAATTGACATGTCAAGAATCCAGCAACCACCTGCAGGGATGTCGAGGTCCTGGAGATCACTCTCAACAGGCCCACCACTGCCACCTGGTGAGATTAAATGGATGTGGTGGCCGGACCCCACTGCTCTTCCACTCCTGACCGGGCCCCAACAGACACGGCCCCAACAGACTGGGCCCCAAGATACCTTGCAACAACAGACCTGGGAACAATAGACGTGGCATACTAGACCGGGCCCCAACAGACCTTGCCCCAACAGACCTGACCCCAACAGAACGAGCCCCAACAGACCTGGCAACAGCAGATCTGGCCCCAACATACCAGGCCCCAACAGACCGGGACCCAACAGACCTGGCCCCAACAGACCGGGCCCCAACAGACCAGGCCCCAACAGACGTGGCCTCAATATATCAGGCCAACAACATCTCCACAGGCCACACCATCAGCACAGGCCACACCATCGCCACGGGCCACACCATTGGCACAGGCCACACCATCAACACTGGCACCACCTCTTGTCTCACCACAGCCCATCCCTAGTACAAATATGTCTATTGACAGACCTCACACATCCTCAGAAGGCACCTGGATGGACTTCTTGCAGCACATCCTCATGAATGATGAATGGAATTACATATAAATGCAACGTCTGACAACTCAGCTTTAAAGGTCAAATTAAATTGCAACCGATCAAGTCAACAGCAAAAGATCACTATATGGTGAAGTGAGGAGGTACAATTGAAGAATGGAGAGGTATGAGTGAAAGGCTCATAGGGACAGATAAGTCCTTCCAGGACCTCCATTGCCCCTATGGTTAACCCCCAATGCTATGAAGGTCCTGTAATGCTCCACATTGAATCCTACATACGTAAAATGCCACAGAGGAGCATTTTTTTGTTTCACTGCATACAGGTCTATATGTAGATTTACTAGAGCTGGCAGGCACAGATTACTGGTTGTAAGAAGGATTTAGAGAGGGGCAGTCATCTGGGGACGCTGCATGGCATAAATCCTTAAGGAGGCCTGTGAGTTGAAAGCTTTATTTGAGTGTATCAGGACAGCTGAAAGTGAAGGTAGGCTGAATGAGAAGTCTGGCTCTAGACTGATTGTGAAGATCCCAAAAAGGGGGTCTGTTTAGCTACAGACAATCCCCGCCTTTGGCCACAGGAATTCCCCTCTAAAAAGGCGATCTTCGTTGAAGGAATGGGCTGCTTGGGATCCGACTAATGGATCAGGAACATGTACATGTGCTTTAGCTCAGGAAAATAATAAAAGCCTTCCTGTTAATTGAAACACACCATCCTCTATGCGTTCCAAGTAACAACAACACTTTATTTCTTTCAGCAATCTATATGTCACATTTTCCATGTGTCTGGGAGGACCTATTCAAAACTCCCTCCCCGATCAGGATCATCCAGTAAGAGAACGGCAGCTGGGGGGGTATAGGCAGACTTGGGTGATTAGAGCCAATCAGGGGCGGATGGATATGGGGGCTTGGCTTGTCCTCCCCAGGGTGGGTCTAGGGGAGGTACTCCCCGTGGAGGGAACCAATTTGCAATCCCCACAAAGGAAAATCAGTACCCTGCTATGGCCACAAGATATCACTACTGGGCACACGTGTAACTGTCCCCAGCTCAGCAGTGATTAGACAAATGGCAGCACAATTAGAGAGTCTCCTGGCCAGAGAACTGACAGTCCAAAGTTAGCTTCACAACAACTACCCCCATCCAATTAAGAGAAGAGGGGGTAATCTACCCAGATTGCACCTGATGAGCGGGCTAATCACCTGTCCTTTTGTCAGGACAGCCCATCGGCATTCTGGTTGATTTCTATTATAGGGATCAGCATTATAATTTTTCACAATATTGTGTACAAAAGGCTCAATTTTGGGGGTAAAAGAAATAGGAAATTGGGCCTGGTGCTTATAAACAGCTCAAAGTGGGCTGATACATTTTAAAATACCAGAATACAGATAATTAGCCTGAGCCATTTTACAATACAAATTCCTCAAATCTTACACTTCTATACTCCATTAAGAGCCTCTCATATTTCCCCAATATTTTTTTAATCCTTATCTCCTGGCCATCGTCAGAGATTAAGCTAATGCTGATACAACACCTATTCTTTATTTTCCCTGCCTCATATCCTCTGGGTACTGAGGAATGCTGTAGTCTTTTTGGTCAGCATATCAGTATTTATAAAAAAACAGAAGCAGCCCTGGGGCCTCATTCAATTGAGCAATTGTTAGGTACTGGGGGCTTCAATTGGTGTCTTTTTGCGAGACACAAATAGTCCACAGGTTACGGGCTTGAAATCCCTGCAGTTGTTACAACCATAACTTACGCCCCATCTAAGCCTTTGATCTTTCACGTCTTTTCAAGTGTTACGATCGCTAAAATCTTAAATTGCTATTCAGTTGCTACAATTCTGCAAGCCCGCAAATGTTTTCATATCTGTAAATGGCAAATGTACAAAAAAATCCCATGAGTGCTAGAGAGGACCCCCAAAGGGGTTAAAGACATGTGCGTAGCACTGTTAATGCATATAAAAAATAAATACTGCCCTGTAAATGACAGGGAAAGTGATGGAAGATATTAGAATTAATTGCACAACAGTCTCAAGCTTGCAAATCGGCAATACATTTTAAAAAAAAACTTTACCGGATTATATCAATCTCAGGATCAATGAGTTAATACATATCAGGCCACCCACATGGACTAGAACAGTATTGGCGTTTATTATTATTATTTTGGAATTTGCGGTTTTGTGAGTCTATCACATATCAGACTTCTAAACGCTAATTGATTGACTTGTTTTACTGACGTAATGATGAAGGTCTCATTTTCTATTGACTGTTTCTAAATGGGTAGTTATGTCCTTGCTTAATTGATCATGTTCATGCTCTGAAATGCTACATACGATTGCATGGTTTACGGTTTCGGCTTTCGTCCAGTGGCTTGCGGGCTTCATCAATTGAATAGCACCATAATTGTAGCATAGTTCATGTCCGCAGCAAGCCCACAGACATACGGCCTGTATACTGCGAGTTGCGGCCTTGCAATTGAATGAGGCTCCAGGTCTAGAGGCCTATGCCAAAACCCAGGCCTAGAAACAAATCTCTCTTAGCATGGCAGGAAAACTATATTTACCGCAATTCCTAGATGAGCTACAGCTCTACAGTCCATGATGGCTGTCACCCTGATAGTTGCTTCTTTGCAGAATGATTATTAGAGTAGCCTTGTCATTTGGGTAACAGACCAAATTGTTCACCTGATAGTGACGCACAAATGGACCAGTATTATTTTAAAATGGAGTCAGATCCAGTATCAAAAGCAAGCATGAATGTAGCCCAACTGGATTATGAAGCAACAGTTTTTACACAGGAACCAGTATCACCTTCTTACTTGATCTTTGATCAGAATTAGTCACATGGTCACTCCACCACTACAGTAGTAGCCCTGGATAGCTCTTTGTAAGGTGATATGCTCTTGTGCTACCCCACTGAGAAGTGGCAGTTGCAGTTTGGCTCAACCTTGTTCTCTGGGTGTCCTGGAGGTACCTCGGCTCTCCTAGATCTCAGCACACCAAGTGCCCTCAGCAGTAATATGGATCAAACAGTGCAGCTGATTGTGCAGAACTGTTCTATGCCACTTACCATAGGAGTATCATATACAAAACAAGTTCTTTGCTATACTATTTATGCCGGTACTGTCAGAATTTTTCTACAAATAAAATCCAATCCTAAATTGTTATTATAATACTAACGACTTGCCCGTCAAAAATTATGGCAATACAATTTGAAGGCTGGCAATGCTGTTTGCCACACAATGCAAGGCTCTCCCACCTCTGCTTTATGGTCCTCACGATGAGCGCCTTCGCCCATATTTCAGGCCGCGTCCAAGTCGCTAGTTTCATGCCTTGCAATGATCACCTTCGGTGCTCATTGCAAGCCCTGTGATGAGCACCTCTCTCACCATCTAGTACACGAGCCTCACAATGAGCGACTTCAGAGCTCATCGTGAGCCCCACAATGAGTGGCTTCACCGCTCATTGCTGGCCTCGTTCAACCCGCCACTTTCATGCCTCACAATGAGCACCTTCGGTGCTCATTGTGAGCCCCATGATGAGCACCTTCGGTGCTCATTGCGAGCCTCTCCCACCATCTACTTTATGGGCCTTGCGATGAGCGCCCACTCATTGTAGGCCTTGTCCAACCCGACAATTTCATGTCTTTGCAATGAGCACCTTTGGCGCTCATTGCAAACCTCTCCCACCATCTAGTTTACGGGCCTCACGATGAGCACCTTTGGTGCTCATTGCTGGCCTCAGCCAACTTGCCACTTTCATGCCTCACAATGAGCACCTTTCGATGCTCATTGCAAGCCCCGCAATGAGCAGCCACTTTCATGCCTCGCAATGAGTGCCATCCGTGCTCATTGTGAACGCCTTCAGTGCTCATTGTGAGCCTCTCCCACCATCTAATATATATATAACTGAGTAAACTGACACCCATTATCACTGACCATATCTTCCTTATAGTTTTGTATGTCAAGGGTCATTAGCTAACTTTATTTTATTTTATTAATTGTTTGTTGGTAATGCAAAGGTTCAAGAGCACCCTCTGGTGTTCTGATAAATTAATTGACTTTTAATAAGTCTCTAGAAATGAATATGTCCTATTAAGAGTTAAATATTTTGTGACATCATTAGGATTTCTGATTGGTTGTCAAATACATAGCCTGATTGGAATTTTTGATAAGCAAATGAAGCTATGGGAATAATTGGGAGAAGAAAAAGGAAGAAGGGAATGGAAAGAGTGGAAAAAAGGAAGGACAAAGAGACACATAAACACACTTTGGTGAACGTCCTAAGAAGAATACTCTTAACACTTATTTGGGACATTCCCAAACACATAGACAACTCAAAATGCATTGTACAAAGACACTTCCACAACTCACTAACAAAAGAGTTTATACACTTACATACCAAGAAATTCTTCTGAAATATAAGAAAAGATCCAGACCTCCATTGGAGTCATTTGATGAAATCAAATACAAGGACTAGGGGCCTCATTCTATTATTGGCCGTAGGAGATGCGGGGCCGCAAGGACCGGCCGCAGGCTATTTGCCTATTCTATTCCCTTCCGGCCGGGGGCTCCGGCAGGCTTGCGGCCGGCGCCTTGTTATCCCTTGCGGCAGCACGCACCGGAGGAAAGCCTTTGATCTTAAACGGCCGCAAGAGTTTCGGCCGCAAGAAAATCCCGGTTGCTATTCAATTGCTCCGGGAACCCTCTCTGCAAGGCTTAAACCGAGCCGCAGCTTACTTGCAGCAAAAAGGTCCCGCAAGCACACAATTAAGCACATAATAAAGCCATAATAAAGCCATCCTGCACTCTGAGGAGACGATAAAGTGATTGTAGGTGTTATCATTCATAGCACAACATTCCCCTACACTCAAATCCGTAAATAATTTTTATTTTAATTTATGTCAAATATCTGTGGACAAAGTCCCGAGGGCTTGGAGCACCTCAGACCCGCCCACGCTGCGGCCGGAAAATAAACAGTTAATGAAATATCGGATTTGGGCTGATGTGCAAGCTTGAGAGGGGGTTGCTATTAATATTCATGTACCCCATTATGATCCCTAGCATTTACAGAGCTTTACAGTGCCGTCTTGAATTTATATTTGCTTTTAAAGTTTTCAGACCTTGCGGCCGGTTGCAAGATATGCGGCTGGCCGTAAGAGGATATCCTTGCGGCGCCGTCTATTTGAATTGCAAGGTAATGGGAGCCCTGCAAGGAATCGCAGCTTTGCGGCCGTTTTAGGGCCAATAATAGAATGAGGCCCTAGGTATGTTATAGGGTTAATATTTCTCTAAATTTTATTTCTTCTTTTCATTACAATCATGGAAATATTTTGTTAATTTACTGTAAAATAAATTGCTATATAAATATTTATCTGATATATAAAATATTCCACTATAACTTGTGAATTATAAGTTGACGTATAATTTGCAAATTAATTTTATAAATACCACTAATATCAACTATAGCAATCCGATATTCTGAAATCCTAAAATTGTTGATTCTAGATTGTAAATTATGCTTTAAAGGCAGTGTTATTATTAATTGTAAGGTATTATAAGCTCAATATTAAAATCTGTAAGGAAGGTTAGACTCATAAGGAGTGATTTGTTTTGATAGCCACATTGATATCTTTCTTTTACTTATGCCTCTACAGAAGAAGTGGATGAGCAGATAATACAGTGTACATTTTTTTAATAGATCATCATCACATTGGTCTGATGAGAAGTGGTTTGAATGGAAATCAAACCATAGCTGTCTACATATTTACTTTCATACAGATTAACCGCCATTATTTTTTATTATTATTATTATTATTATTATTATTATTATTATTATTATTATTATTATTATTATTATTATTATTATTATTTCACTTTATCCTGTCATGCAATTTGGATATGACACAAATATTACAATGTATGGAATAATATACTTTCTTGAATTAGATCAACCTTGTCATTTTCCACCACTACCGCCACAGGGCTGCCTTCAACCAATTGCATTAGCCTCCTGCCATGTTTGTATTTACATGCATAATTATAATATATATATACAGTAGTATCTCACAAAAGTGAGTACACCCCTCACATTTTTGTAAATATGTTATTATATCTTTTCATGTGATAACACTGAAGAAATGGCACTCTGCTACAATGTAAAGTAGTAAGTGTACAGCCTGTATAACAGTGTACTCCATGCCCATGATGGTTAAGGCAGTGCTGGAAAATAATGGTGGCCACACAAGATATTGACACTTTGGACCCAATTTGGTTATTTCCACTTGTACTCCCTTTTTTTGATAATGGTTTACACATTAATGGCTGTGTATTGAGTTATTTTGAGGGGCCCTCTAAAAAAAAAAGTTAGTACAACTAACGGAGCTCTCACAGCGCAAATGCTCAGATTTATGGACCTTATCAATCTGAGCATTCTGATTGATCAAATTAGATTTCCCACAAAAAATAAGCAATTCTGGCTGATATAGAATGGACACCTATTTCAGCCAACCAGAATGCTTAAAATTGTATTTAAGCAACAATAGCGTGAAAACAAATTTGGTGAGTGGGTGCTCTTCTTAGAAGGAGCTCTGTTAGTTTAAGTAATTTTTTTGAGAGTTGTGTTGTTTTTCGCAGGGTACTTTCCTGGCCCAGAAGATGGGGACAAGGGCATCAAGCAAGATGAAGAGGACTTGAACTTCCACAAGCATTTTGGATAGCCTGAATAGTCCAGGACAGAAAATTGAGGGGGTGAAGGGCTTCAATGATCATCAGACGAAGATCATTAAGGAAAGTAAGTATTATTAGTTAATTTTTATTTTACAGGTTTATTCTTTTTTTTATTATTTTTAGTGTCTTTTTTATTTTATTGTAAATTTATTATTTTACTGTAAATCTTTTTTATTGATGTTGCTGTGTTTTTTTTATTTTTTGTAAATTAGTTTTTTTTTGTGTAATTAGTTAATTAGTTAATACTTTTTTTATTAGTGTAAGTTTATTTGAATTTTTTTTTTAGTGTTAGTGTTTTTTTACTTGAGGTGCCATGGGGTATTTGAGGACTCCTATAACACATCAGGGGTTATGTTTAGTGTGTCATGGGGGACTATATAGGCCCCTATGGAACTGCATTAATTTAGATTACCATGGTGTTCTTAAGGGAGCAGTTGAACAGTTGAAATTCACTTGGTATCAAACTTCTAATTATGTCTATAAATTACTACTTCTTTATAACATTCATTCTCACATTAGATTTTGTTCAATAAGTGGAGTGATCTCACAGTAATTTGCAGACTGGTTATATTAAAGGGTGAGTGCTGGCAAATTCTTGGATAAACTTTAAATTCATATGGTGTTGTATTGGGTGCTGACTCTCAACAACTGGTCCCATTGCCAGATCCTGTGCCTTAATCTGCTGGTCCTAGGTTACAAAGATAGATAATGAGAGCCTAACATTTCAAATGTATAATTTTTATTCTCAATAATTATAGATTGGTTACTCATGAATCTATGTGCAGTTAAAGTGTCCTCTATTAAATCGGCACAAAACAAGAAAACTTAGTTTGTCACATGTAGTAGTATCCTGGATCACAGAAATGGTCTCCATGAGCACTTGAAGGTAACCAGCGGTCCCCAGCTCAAACACGTTGATAGCCCCTGGTATATGTTATATATACTAACATTTGACACATTCAAGTGTTTTAACATACTCTTTCTTATGGTCCATAGACATTTTGCCTGAATATTATCAGATAATTAATTTTATTTTTTAAAAGCACAGAAACACATCTGAAGGGAACGCAAACAAATTGTCACTTTGAGGATGTTTATATAAAATACATTTTGCTGATTATATCATAGAAAATTCCCCCTGAAGGTAAACATTCTTGCTGTTCTTATGGTGTGTCTTGTCAGTCAATCCAATATGCAAATTAGTTGTGTTTTTTCAAGCATACATAAAGTTATGCATAATGGAAAGATGAATATAGTAAAGTAATATTATTGGAAATTTTAAAATTTTGAATCCAACAACTTCCATTTAGGCAAATGTAATCTAGTTGTTGGGAACAGCACAGAGCACATATGGCTTAGGTTTTAAGACAAAACCACCATCACTTGTGAGGTCAAGGTCTTCTTTTGTAGTTCCTGCAGGCGGACGGAAACTAAATCTCTGGAGCAGACCGGTGAAAAACAAGAAGAGCTCCATCTTGGCCAAACCTTCTCCCATACATACTCTTTTTCCTAAAGACAAATGGACACATCAAATACGTTACAATGATATATGTTAGATTATAATAGAGTATTCATAATAATGTAAAACTATGGTTAATAACAAGTACTTTATGAACTGAACATAAGTTATTTTAACATATTATAGAGCACACAAATATAAATACTTTTAAGTATTTGTTATTACTATTACTTTCATTTTATTTATATTTGGGATTTTCTCCCACTATTTGAGATCATACTATTTGTTCTATAGCTGTTGCAAGTAAACCTCTGAATCAGACCAGTGGAAAACAAGAAGAGCTCCATTTTGGCCAAACCTTCCTTACATAGGGCCTCATTCTATTATCGGCCGCAGCCGCTGCGGGGCCGCAAGGACCGGCCGCAAGCTATTCGGCTATTCTATTCCCTTACGGCCGGAGGCTCCGGCAGGCTTGCGGCCGGTGCCTTGCTATCTCTTGCGGCCGCTCGCGCCGGAGGAAAGCCTTTGATCTAAAACGGCCGCAAGAGTTTTGCAATTCAATTGCTCCGGGAAACCTCTCTGCAAGGCTAAAAACGAGCCGCAGTTACTTGCAGGAAAAAGGTCTCGCTAGCACCAATTAAGCACATAAAATAGCTCAAATAAAGCCATCCTGCACTTTGAGAAGACTATAAAGGGATTTTAGGTGTTAGAAAAAATAGCACATAATTATCCTGTACTCAAATCCGTAAAATATTTCATTTTTAATATCCGTAAAATATACATGTAAAAAGTCCAGAGTGCTTGGAGCACTTCAGACACACCCACGCCGCAGCCGGCAAATAAACAGTTAATTTGAACTCGGGTTTGGGCAGATGTGCAAGCTTGAGAGTGGGTTCCTTTTATTCCTCATGTCCCCCAATATGATCCCTAGCATTTACAGAGCTGTACAGTGCAGGCTTGAATTTATTTTTGAGTTTTTATATTTCACAGTTTACGGCCGGTTCCAAGATATGCGGCCGGCCGTAAAAGGAGATCCTTGCGGGGCCGTATAATAGAATCGCGAGTTAACTGAACCCCCGCAAGGAATCGCAGCCTTACGGCCGATTTACGGCCGATAATAGAATGAGGCCCATACTCTTTTTCCTAAGACACATGGACACATCAAATACATTACAATGACATATGTTAGGTTATAATAGGGTATTTATAATAATGTAAACTATGGTATATGTCCGATTATAATAGAGTATTCATATCATATATACAATTTAATTTCAACATGGTAATTTAAAGTCACAATAGATGTTTTAAATGTGGTATAATATAAAACTATGATTAATAACAAGTACTTTATCAACTGAACATAATTTACAAATTGCATTTTCCTACAGAAAACTAACACTGAAGTTTGCAATGTTAATGTCAACATTTCTGACCTACCCATAAACATAAGTGTAACTATTTTGTTAATGAGATATCACTGTAATTAATTACCATTAATTACCATTAATTGTCATTAATGCACTGGGTCCATTTTCCTGAGTGCAACTGAACTGCATTAAAAGGACTATGGACTTTCAGAACCATGCTTAGTTTTTTTTTCTGCAGTTGACTTGCATTTAGGAATATGGACCTAATGCCTCAGGTGTTAATCAGCAATTATTGTTAATGATCTATCATTAACAAAAGATTGTTATCTTGTTTGTGCTCAACATTGCAATCTTCAATGTTTGCTTATTGTAGGCAATTTAAAAAAATATTAATTTTCAAATGAGTACTTGCCATTACCTATAGTTTGAAACTATATCATATTTGGAACCAGTGCTGTGCCCCTTTTAATACTCTAATTACTGCATCCTGTGCACTAAAGAATCTACTTATACTTTAGTTGTTTTTTGATATCAGATAAAAATAAACAAACCTACCTGCAGAGAAAGGCATGAACGCTTCATGTTTAACAAACTTCCCATCTGTATCCAAGAAGTGATGAGGATTGAATTTATATGGTGTTTTCCATTGAGTTTTGTCATACAGAACTGAGGTGAGGAAAGGAATGACTTCAGTGCCCTGTTGGACATAAAATATTAAGTTCATAATTGTAATAGTGGAGGTAAATAGAAAGCTTTCTGCAACAAATACGACATTTGGAGGATTATTGCCCCCTATTACAAAGTTATATTTAACATGCTCTGTGTCGTCTTATCCGCTATGACTAGAGGTGGAACTGGGTTATATGCTAAGGGTGGAGCTAGTTGAAATCTAATTAGTTTTCTAGTGCTGCAAGACATAGGGCCTTATTAAATTCCGCAGTTGTCTTCATATAGGCCGTATGTCTGCGGGCTTGAAAATTTCAACAGTTACCGAACAATTTATTTGAACAAGCCTGCAATTACATGGCCGAAAGACAAATCCGTAAACCATGTAATGGTATGTAGCATTTCAGGGCATGATCAATTAAGCAAGCCCGTGAATAACAATTTAGAAACAGCCAATAGTAAATGAGACCGTCATCATGACATCTGAAAAACATGGCGTTTAAAGGTCAATCAATTAATGTTCAGATGTCCGATATGCGATCGGGCTCGCAATCAAGCAATTGAACTATCAAAAGAAATGAATGAAGAAACTCTTCTAGTCCATGTGGGTGGACTGATATGTATTAACTCCTTGATTCCCGGGATTGATATAACATGGAAATTAAACGTAATTTTGAGCTTGAGACTGTTGTGCAATTAATTCTAATGTCTTTCAACGCTTTCCCAGTATTTTAAAATACAGCATTGTGTTTTTGTTTGCTTTTATAGTGTTACAAACAGATGTTTAACACCATTGCGAGTCCTCTCTAGTACTCATAGATTTTTTTGCTACATTTGCCATTTATGGGTTTGAAGGCAATTGCAGGCTTGTGGAATTGTTGCAATTAAATTACGATTTGTGATTTTAGCGATTGTATCATTTGCGGACTTGAAAGATCAAAGGCTTAGATGGGTTGGAGTTATGATTTTGACAACCACAGGAATTTTAAGCCTGTAGCTCGCAAATAGTTTGCGATTAGCTAGAGGAGGCCAATTGAATATCAGTAACTTTTGTGGGCTACATTACGGGCTTCGGTAATTGTGATTTTGACAATTTAATAGGGCCCATAGACGCATGTACAGGACGTCCTTTCCTTACAGACGACCTGACTTACAGATTCTTCATACTTCATACGGTTTCCCAAGGCTTTTTGTATGTTTTTGTTTTTGTGTTTTGTTTGTTTGAATTAAAAGAGAGAGTACAATAGTTTCTGTAAATTATTATTACAGGGGTATTTTTATTTTTATTATTACAGTATTACACTGTATTAGTATTACCACATATGAACCATTATACTATTGTTGTTGTTATTATTATTAATTTAATTATTATTCATCGGGGATCCGACCTAAAGACAATCTCAGGAATGTATCTTGTCTGTAATCTGGAGACCGTCTGTATAGGCCATGCCAAGATGTACAATTATGATACCCATGCACAAAGTATCTATGTAGAGGCAATAGGAAGCATGTGCTGGAGTGCAAGATTTTCATCTTATTTGCCAGCACTGACAGGAGGACTCTGCGCTTCTGATGCTAGGAAGATATCTTCTTGGTGCCATACTTGGGTCTGAGGCATCAGTAACATTCACTTGTCTGCCTTCTAGAGGAACTGCATCTCTGAATGTGGAGATGGACTGATTAAAAAGTAGATGTTATACTTCTACATCATTCTGTTCTTTATTAAAGGGGCATGGAAAGATTCTGGATTTCACTAGGAATATAATATATCTATGTATCTCTTTACTTTTGTTTAATGCTTAAAGCTCTGTTTTTTCTGCCTAAAATCTTACAAATAGTTCCTAATTGATTTTCATATCCACAGCTCATGAAGACATAGCACTTCTAAGTACAGGGATTGTCATGTCTCAGAGCAACCAATCAGTGGCAACATTCTGCAACATGCTATTTAGAGAGAGGTCACTGATAGGCTAATTTGTGTATTCATTAGCTGCATGAAAGATCCTAGATGAAAGATCCAAACAGGTAAAACTTAATTTTAGGCAGAAAAAAAGAGCTTTTAAGCACTTTTTAATTAAATAAAGTACATAAATGTAAATAGATACATAGGTATCTTATAATCCTAGTGAAATCCAGAATCTTTCCAGTTCCCTATAAGTTTAGTACTTGCAACCAGAGCCCACTCAAAGAGACATAGAGTCGACCCATCTTAAATAACCAAGTTTACTAAGGAGCAATCAGAACCCTTAGTGGTTTAGCATCTTAACCCAGCACCCTAGAGAATACAATATTGCTTTAGTAATATAATTGTAAAAATCTCACCTTTGGTATGAAAAAACCTCTGAAATACACATCTCTCGCAGTTTCATGGGGAACATTCAGAGGAACTATATTAGCAAATCTTTGAATTTCATGTACGACTGCATCAGTATATGGCATGTTCTTCCGATCGTCCACTGAGGGCAACTGTCCAGGTTTAATACACGCATTAATTTCTGCTTGAACCTTTTCTATAAAACAATGGGAAATATATGTTAAAATTAAATGTTATACTAAATATATGTTGGCTTACAAATAATCTGTCAGCTACATTATTTTCACGGCTAATAGACGAGGAAGAGATATTTTATACACAAAGAGACCTTGGCAATCACTATCGTTCCTGGTGCTAGCACGCTGTAATTCAAGTGACTTTCTGGAGGTGGACTTTCTGTCCAAAATGCACTCTAATAAACCTTCTTTTTGCTTTCATTTTTAGCAAATGCTATGCGCTGGCTAGAGATTTGTTTACAGCCAAATTAATAATAAGAGTATTGTGGTAGATAGTGATACCCTTTTTTATTGGACATACATTTTACTTGACATGACAAGCTTTTGAGAGATATAACTCTTTTTTTTTTAATCAACAGCAATTCTGGTTATATGTTAACAAATTATGTCTATTTACACGTGAAGGAATTTATGAAAATAAATGAAAACACAAATAAAAAGCAGACACAAGAGAGGCATGACAGTGGGCTGTAAAATTAAGGTTTGTGAACAGTCTGGGTTGTTGCACAGGTCAGAGAGATGACCTATGCCATCACTCCAGACTATAAGACATATAATTACTTTGTATCTCTGGATATTTCATCATCAATAACAACCCCCAGGCTAGGGTTGATGAGGTTGTCTCAGATCCAGCTCCAAAAAGATCCAGTAACGCGTTCATCAAGTTTTCTTCATGGTAGTAAGTGTCTGAATTTGAAGCTTCCTTAAACAATAACAAAAGGGAAAAATCTGGATAAAGACGTCAACTATCAGATTAGAAAACAAAGTCAACCTTTGCATCCTCACACCAGCGATGCTAAAACATGTCTTACCATCTATGATGAAACATGGACAAATAAATGTCTCATATACCCCTATGGATGGAGAGGACCACGCTCTGCAGTCAGAACAGGAAGGAAAATATCAGGCTGAGCACACAAGCCAAGAGATAGTTAGGACCAGACTATGCACACAGTCTTAGAGATAGTGAAGACCAGGCTCTGAACAAAGTTCTAGAGATAGTGAGGACCATGTTCTGTACAAAGTTCTAGAGATAGTGAGGACCAGGCTCTGTACAAAGTTTTAAAGATAGTGAAGACCAGGTTCTGTACAAAGTTCTAGAGATAGTGATGACCAGGCTCTGTACAAAGTTCTAGAGATAGTGAGGACCAGGTTCTGCACACAGTTCCAGGAAGGGCCAAGCATTGCACACTAGAAAGGGAGAAGACAAGGATTTACACATAATCAAAGGGAGCGGAAGAGCTAGGCTTTACACACAGTCCCAGAAAAGGAAAGAAGGGCAAGGAAGACCAGGCTCTGTCCACACCCTCAGAGGCATGTCAGTAGAGTATTATGTCTTGACAGTCTCACACGACTATAGTGATTGTCCATATTATCAAAGGGTAAGGACTACCCTCTCCACCTAGGCCCAGAGATAGAGAAGACAAAGCTCTGCACACAGTTTCAGCAAAGGGCCAAGCTCTGCACACAGTCCCAGTGGAAAAGATGGCTAGGCTCTGCACATAACTCCAGGGTGGCAAAGGGCTGATATATGCACACAGCTGCAAGTAGAGAGTGTTCTGCATACATATTTAGAGAGGATGAGAACCAGAAAGAGAGACAGAGAAAAAGAGAGAGAGAATGCGGGAAGAAGATCAGATTGGTGCAATCAGCTACAGGGAATGAGAGGACCAGACTCGGCACACAGTTCCAGGGAGGATGAGGAGGTAAGGCCCTGCACACACTCACTCAGAGAGGGCTAGTGCTAGAGGACCTGCATCTGAAAATACACAAAAGTCAAGAGGAGCAAGCGAGGCCCTTAAGCATAGGAGAAAGGCACAGTGAAATGGAGCAAGAGAGAAGAGTGGGAATGGAATAAAAGAGGAATAAGTGGTCAGGAAAGTGAGAGTGAACCAGGAGAAGAGGAACAGTAGAGATGAAATGTAACAGAAGCGGAAGATGAGCCATGGACTGGGAGTGGAACACATTTTTTTTTTTAAATAAGTGAAGCAAAAAGAGTAAAAGTAAAACAGAAAAGAGTGGAACAGCAGAATATGGGAAGTAGGAGAGTGCAAATGGACCATAAGAGGAAATGGAGCCAGAGATTGGGAGTAGATGCAGAGAGGCTGAAAGAAAGCAGTAATGAGGAGGGGGGGGGGGCAAATGGAAGATTGTCAATAGAACTGGGAGGAGAATAAGGGTTATGGTATAGCAGTGTTAGAGAAATAGGTGAAAGTGTAAAAGAGAGGGGCAGAGCAAAAGTAGAGTAGTAGAGATTCAAAAAAGGGAATGAGGAGCAGCGAAGGTGAGAGTGGATTAGAGTGGAGAGTGATTGAAAATGAAAATAGAACACAATAGCAGAAAGTGTAGGGAGAGTGTTAAGGCGGTAGACTAAAAGGGGGTGGGGGATTCAAACAAACTTACCTGCTCTTGCTTCATTAGAAAAGCATCAATGTAGCCAGTTATGTTACTTGCATTAAACTCCTGTCTATGTTTTTGGATAAATTCCCGAAACACTTTGTACGTTTCATCCATGTTCCTAATCATACTTTTATCAGCACCAATAAGAGCTCCAAGTCTTGGGAAAGAATTATACAGCTGGAGAAGAACAATTTTATATTAAAATCTTTAAACACCTAAAAACAATAAAAGATTTGAGCTACACTGTTACCTACTCGTAGCCAGATAGGAATAATACAATTATAATGTACTAATTTTGTTCTTGTCATCACATAATATATAATACTACACATTTGTTTAATAGAACTATCTACTTGAAGAGTGCTGTGCTTGCCAATTTATTTTTCTGTTTAGTAAAAAGTACCACTAATAGTCAAGTTATTCTATGTACTTGGAAACAGTTCTTCACTGCATAGTCCCTTGATAAAGAACAACTTATTTTTCCATTTGTTTTGCAGATATTTTCTGTTTATTTGTGCCAGAAGCTGCAGAATTTCCAGTGTATGTGGAAAATAAATTGCAATGCCTATATACAGTTCAGGCACATTGACAGAGCTAATCTTTTAGACACATAACAAAAATGTTCATAAATGCAGATTTCATGTCGTACTTATGACCTAAATGTTTGCTTTTCTTCATTTCAATTAAAGGCTCACAGAAAAGTTCCTAAGTTTTGTTCCGCAGAAAGTACTTTTTCAACTGAATGTTATTGGGAAAATGTTTGTATTAAACATAAATTAATGATTTCACCCTTGCTGACTATAACTAACCACTGTAAGGGACTACTAAAACAGAAAATCGCTGCTATGGAGTACTAGATATGTGAAAAAAAATTCACAATAAACAAGAAACTACAAAAATGTCAAAATTACCTGTGATAGAGCGCTGCCTCCCAGTTCATTGTTTTCATTTGATAAGTTAACCAGATTAAGAAATGTTGGATCATCATATTCAAATCTGCACCCAAAAATAATGTTGCTGATGACATTAGCCACAGCACTGTTCAGTATAAGACCTGTATTAAAAGGTTTACCTGTAACATAAATATTTAATATATGTTTACAAAAAGTTTTAATGATTTGTTTGAAAAAGATTAATAGATCGTGTAAGAGAGTAAAGTAGCCATGTTGACTGCTGTCTAGAACACCCAGCACTAATCAGAACTCATATAGTCCTTAAAACAATTACCATATGTCTAAACTACATTACTAACCTGAAGTGAAAGAATTAACCACCAACCAAACAGAGTAATACAGAGTATTACAGAGTAATACAGAGTAATACTCAACCAACCATGAGATATGTTCACTATAGTCAACTATGGTCTGGTTTAGCCCTGGCAACTTAAAAGAAAGGTTAAGCATGGTTACCCAGCCAAAATACGCGATTAAAGGACCACAGAAGTGTCATATTTTTGAATAACTTGACTTGATAATGGCAAAATGTTCAACAAATGTTAACATAAATACTTACATGCTTTAATTTTATCTACTATATTCAATTTTCCTTTAATGATGACAAACATGTATTTGTTTCTAACAGGACTAGAAACTTGGGAGGAGTTGGAGGATCTATACACTTAGATGAGATTCAGTTCTGTTAAAAAAAATACCTCTTAGAACACTGAGACATTGGATCTCAATTGTAGAGTAAGGCATCATAGGATACATTTTTCCCCTCAAGCTACAGACCAACTAAGACTGCAGGTTTAAAAACATTAAAAAAGTGGTCCTTTTACATTGTTAAGCAACCAAAGACAGCTTTAACATTGAGACATTTCCCTGGCTTTTCAAAATGCTTATTTCCAATTTTTTATAATAATAAGTATGCCACTACCCACATATGGAAAACAAGCATATAATGAAATGAGACAAAAATCTAAACTAATATAATTTTCTTGTTGTGAGTTATTAAATTGCTGTATTTTATGTCAATTTCAAAAATGTTTTTGATAGAGACTGGATCAGTTTCCAGCAAGTCCAGAGTAGCCTCATCAACAGGCTAACACATAGCCAACTTCACCAGTTGGCATTGGTAGGATTCAGTTTATTAGTTAACCAAATTCTAAACATGAATTTTGGGCACTCCTTATATTCTTCCAAAATCAAATCCTATGTCTCATTATATTTTTTTTAAACAAGGACTTTTAAGCTATTTTTTTTCTCATTTCATACGCATGGGCATTTAAAGCTATGATATGCGGAATCACCTGTAATAGCAAGAAAACTCTTGAATATCAAAATAATATGAATATGTGTATAATGTCATCATATTACTATGTATAAAGATGTGGGAGTATGACAAAAAATGTAATAAACTAAGTTGTGTGTTAATTTGTATGGGCACATTCACATATGGTTTCTCTGAATGTATTAAAGTAATTAAAATAAGAAAAACTTGAAATACTTTGATGTATATTTCATATGCAATTGAATCTAAAAGTGTTTCTTAATTGCAAGTTTGTTTATTTTTCTGTATATCTGGATTCCTTTTTTTTATAATTCAGTTAAGTTTCAGACTATAAATAATTTAATTTTACCTTTATAAGAATTAAAATGTTCGAGAAGTGGGTTTAATTCATCCTGGATTTTGCTTTCTAGAGATTTTTTTCCCATTCCAAAATCTCGTAGCGTTGAGATTGTAAATCTTCTCATGACTTTCCAAGGCTCTCCATTAGTCAACACAAGGCCTGAAAATAGCAACATACAGCGAGAAGAACGTTAAATTGTAGAACCATTTCAAAACCACAACTGTTCTGCTAGACAAATGGATTTTAGTGAATGAGCCAAAATAATAGTGCTTAATAAATGAGAGGCAGCTTTTCCAACTCTCATAGGTGTCTTCCACCCAAAAAATCCCCAAGGATTCTCCCATAATACTCACTAATCCCTATGAGCTGGGCATCTCCTAGGATTCCACCTTAATACCTACTACCCGGTATCCCCAAACTAAAGAATAACCCCTAGTATTTTGTGCCAATCAGGGTCTCTAAGGACTCACAAAAGGTTTCCATTACAACTGGCAGGTTATAAATAGGATGATTTGTAAGAGTTGTTCAACCGTGATTGAACTCAACCAGTGCGAGTTTTGGGTGTAGATAGAGAGGACGTGGGGACTTCATTAGGATGCACCAAATTGAGATTACCGCCATAGAGGAGAAGTGATTGTTTAAAATAGCGGAAAATTGTAACTTAAAGATACTAACCATCAAGACCATTACTATATATGAATATATGGATATTAGAATTATAAGCAGTCTTATATGGAATTAAAATTAGTAAAATTATTATCTGCTGTAATAAATGGACAAGTTACTATAAGCTTAACATACGTGACCAGTGAATGGGAAAATAAGTTATTATTAGCCCTATTAAATTCCCGCAACGTTGAAATCTGTAGGCCATAACGTTGCCTGCAAGACTTACGGCTATTGAATTGGCCTCTTAAATCTAACCGCGAACGACTTACGGGTTAGGTGCGATAAAACCCTACGGGATATGGAAATTTCAACTGCAGCCTCTGGGGCCTTTAAAAAAAGGTGTGTATATGTAATGACAGATCATGTGACACTTAGATTGCACACAGGTGGACATCATTTCACTAATTATGTGACTTCTGATGGTAATTGGTTGCACCAGAGCTTTTTATCGGCTTCATAACAAAGGGGGCGAATACATACGCACATGCCAATTTTCTATTTCTACAAAATAGTTTTATGTATATATTTTTCTTATTTCACTTCACCAACTTAGACTATTGTGTTCTGATCCATCACAAAAAATCCAGACTAACAAAACATTGAATTAAAGGCCGTAATGTAACAAAATAGGTAAAAAGTCAAGGGGGGTGAATACTTTTGCAAGGCACTGTATAATGCTTTTTTTGATTTCTAGACTTGATAACTGTCTAGATGTTTTTTGGAAGCTACAAAAAAATAAATAAATACAGCATTTTATTTAGTCCCTATTAATTGTAACAATTCCTTACTGAAGGCATCATTACTTTGTTTAGCTGACCTCTCAACTAAATTAAAGAAAGCATTTGTACTGTGTTACTTTTCAAAACATTTAGCATATTATTAAAGATGACTCTATAGAGGTAAAACAAGTCATAGTGTATATAAATTGCATCCAACATTATGAAAGCCTTACTAGCCCAATAATACAGAATTACTAAATATTACTAATATCTGAATTTCCCAGTGGTATCCAGCAGGGGGTGTTTATGTATAATATAATTCTTGCCATCTCTGTAATGCAGCCCTTTTGTGCATAACTGTGCAAATTGCAGGGAGCTAGGTATTAAAGTCCATATTGCAATTTCTAGTGCATATAGTCCCACAGTATGGGACTTTGCAAAATGGAATTTCAAGCTTACGATTCACCCCTCAGAGACTTTCAAAGAGCTATTACATGTTTTACCACAACTGTGTCTATAAGTATAGCTAATCAAAAAAGCTATAGTGGTCCTTAAGGCAAACCAATTAACCAACTATTTTTATATAGAAGGTGGGCTAAAATCCTAGTGATGTGTTTTTACACTCTATATTTTTATTTGTTTAATATATATGTAAATTAATGACTGTTTATGTCATAATATTACATATATAGTTCTCAGCAGCGCAGGGTTGCCAAAAAACGTTGGTGTAAAGCTGTAATGTTAAAACTGCGGGCAAAGCGAGGCCCGCAGTTGCGGGCTGCAAACGCAGACGTCGAAGGCGCTCATTGTGCTGGTGGAGATGAGCACCGTAGGCGCTCATCCTTACAACCCGCGGGACTACACATCAACAGAAAGCTCAATTACACAATTCACAATGCAAGACCCGTAGCACTTTGAAAAAATACAGTGGGAAAAATGACGGCCCGTAACACTTTGCAAAATGGAAAGCGAGGTAAAAAGAAATACAAAGTTAACGGCCAAACCGCTCACATACAAAAACAACAAAAACACAAAGAACATTTTTAAAAATTAAAAAAACATCACACACACCATGGGGGGACAGCCAGGATGTCTGGGAGTTAGGTTGCCTGAGAATTTAAACACAATTTGACGAGTTTCGGCACTCAAAAATCGCATAAGCGACAAAAAAAATGGTGGCTCAAAAAAATGAAAATGAGACTACACGACCCCTAAACACGCAAAACACCATCAGGCACATAAGAATGGAAAGCGGGACTTAGAAGAAAACAAATACGAGCCGCGGGACTTAAAAACAAACATAAAATAATATGGGTCTCACAATGAGCGCTGAGGGTGCTCAGAGGAGCAAAAGTACACAAGGGGAGAGCCTCACGATGAGCGCCAAAGGCGTTCAGTGCGAGGCTTGCAATGAGTGCAGAAGGTGCTCAGACGACCAAAAGTACATGAGGGAAGAGGCTCGCAATGAGCGCCGAAGGACTAAAAGCCTTACATTGTGTGGCAAACAGCATTACCTGCCTAACAATTTTATTGCCATCATTTTTTGACGGGCAAGTCGCTATTTAACTTACATTTTAAGATGAAAGACAACAGACAAAACACTCTACACAATTACAACATGTAGAATGGTGAGTTGGGGGAGCACTAGATCATTTTATATTTCCTACTTTCTTTATACATTACAGAACTTCACATATTTGTCACATACTGTACTTGTAATCAAGGCTTTAGAAATTCTGTAGCGATCAGAACTAGTGTTGATAAGTTAAAGGGACATTGCAATGATTCAGTTTTAGGACCTTTAAATTGTAAAGATCAGTACACATTTTCAATATAGTGTCAGATAAAGTTGGTCTTTTTATGAGATATTGCGCATTTCCTCATCAGTTGTTTTTGTTGGTTCTCTTCCTATCTTTTTCAGACTGTTAGTGAACATCTTCCAACATTATGCCAGTAAAGCTGTGCAAAAAAAGTCTGATGGTGGCCTTCCCAAATGATAGGAGGAGTTTTGGCCCAAAGATGACGGCAAAACAAAAAATATTAAGTGTAAGGCTTCTCTAAAAAGTTCAACTTTTTTAATCCTGCACGAGGGTGGGTCATTAGAGTGGCTTGTTAAGACTATGACAATGTGGTGTATAACTTACCATGTCCTTTCATTATTTTTGAATATATTGGTACATCTGGCCTTTCACTAAAGTCATCAGCGTGGGTAATAAGAGCTTCCTTCACGGCCTTGTATCCTGAAATCACCACGGTCTTCTTGGGTCCAAATTGTACAGTAAACACATCTCCATATTTCTCAGAGAGCTGTAATGCATACAGGAAAGTAACATATAGAATTAAGGATTTGTTGGTCACTCCCTGTATATATCTGCATTTTTTTTAAACTCAATAGTGTTTCGGTTTTGGGAATCTTCTGGTAACTGGTACAGAGCTAGCTAGAAGAATAGATAGGGAACAATAATCTAGTGATAAAGACATAATAAAAGTTGTATAAAGAGAATACATGAAATGGAAGCCTTTTCATTCCTTTTGAACTAAATTTTGCATACGTATAACCTGCCTTGGATAAGCTTCTCACATAGCCATTCTCTTGCCCCTGTATATGATATAACAGTACTTTCCAAAATCATGAATCATAGGTCCATAATCTACTACATGAAAACCTTCATGTTTGCAAAATAGATCACACAAGTCTTGATATGTTAATTAATGTGCAGCTGCATGGACTTCTTGCTATCAAGGGAGCACTGTTATCAGATGTTATGTTCAATTGTCTATTCTGTCTCTCTCTGGATTGTCTCTCACTGTGCCCTTTGTCTCTCTCAGTGCCATCTCACTGTGCTCTGTGTGCTCTCTGTGTCTCTTCCCCCCCCCTTTCTCTCTCCTTCCTCTCTCTGCCTCCTCTCTCCCTCCCACTCTACCTACCTTCCCCTCTCCCCATCCCCCTCTCTCTCCCCTTCCCTCTCTTTTCCCTCTCTCTCTCCCTCTCTCTCGCTCTCCTTTCCGCCCCCACTCTCTGTCTCTCTCTCCTCCTCTCTCTCCACCTCACTCTTTCACCCTATCCCTCTCTTTCCCCCTCTCTCTGCCCCCTCTCTCTGCCCCCTTTCCCTTTTTCTCCCTGTCTCTCTCCCTATCTCTCACTCTTCCTCCTCTCTCTGCCTCCTTTCTCTCTCTCCCTCACTCTCTGCCTCCCTTTCTCTGTCTCCCTACTTCTCTCTCTCCCCTCTCTCTCTTTTCCTCCCTTTCTGTCTCCCTTTCTCTGTCTGCCTACTTCTCTCTCCCCTCCCTCTCCCCCCCCCCTCTCTCTCTCCCTCCCTCTCTCCCTCCCTTTCTCTGTCTCCCTATTTCTCTCTCTCTCTCCCCTCCCTCTCTCCCCTCTCTCTCTATCTCTCACTCTCTATCTCCCTACTTCTCTCTCTCCCCTCCCTCTCTCCCCTATCTGTCTCCCTCCCTCTCTGTCTCCCCTCCCTCCTTTCTCTATCTCCCACTCTTTCTCTACCTCTCTCTCTCTATGCCTCTTTCTCTCTCCTTTCCTCTCTACCTCTGTCCCCTACACTCCCTCTTCCCCCCCTCTCTCACCATTGACTTTCCCATAAAAAATGACGGCATGATATGTGTTATACATTCTGTCTATGTACTATCTCTCTGTGTACCCAGCGTGTCTCTTTCTTCCCCCTCTCCCTCCCCTGTGTCTCTCCCCCTTCTCCTGTGTCTCTTTCCCCCGCTGTGTCTCTTCCCCCTCTCCCTCCCCTGTGCCTCTTTCCCTTTCACCCTTCCCCCCTCTCCCTTCCCCTGTGTCTCTTCCTCACTCTCCCTCCCGTGTGTCTTTTCTCCCTCCTCTGTGTCTCTTCCCCCTCTACTTCCCCTGTGTCTCTTCCCCGCGGCTTTCTCCCCCTTCCCCTCCCTTGTGTCTCTTTCTCCTCTCCCCTGTGTCTCTTCCCCCCTCTCCCTCCCTGTGTCTCTTTCCCCCTCTTCCCTGTGTCTACTTTCCCCTCTCCTGTGCCTCCTTTCCCATCTCCCTCTCCTTCCCCCCCTCTCCATCCCCTGTGTCTCTTTCCACCCCTCTCCCTCCCCATCTCCCTCCCCTGTGTCTCTTCTCCCTCCCTTGTGTCTCTTCCCCCTCTCTCACCCCTGTGTCTGTTTCCCACTCTCCCTCCCCTTTGTCTGTTTCCCCCTCTCCCGCCCCTGTGTCTCTTCCCCCTCTCCCTCCCCTGTGTCTCTCCCCCCTCTCCCTCAACTGTTTCTCTTCTCCCCTTTCCCTCCCCTGTATCTCTCTTCTCCCTCCTCTGTGTCTCTTCCCCCTCTACTTCCCCTGTGTCTCTTCCCCGCGGCTTTCTCCCCCTTCCCCTCCCTTGTGTCTCTTCCTCCTCTCCCCTGTGTCTCTTCCCCCCTCTCCCTCCCTGTGTCTCTTTCCCCCTCTTCCCTGTGTCTACTTTCCCCTCTCCTGTGCCTCCTTTCCCATCTCCCTCTCCTTCCCCCCCCTCTCCATCCCCTGTGTCTCTTTCCACCCCTCTCCCTCCCCATCTCCCTCCCCTGTGTCTCTTCTCCCTCCCTTGTGTCTCTTCCCCCTCTCTCACCCCTGTGTCTGTTTCCCACTCTCCCTCCCCTTTGTCTGTTTCCCCCTCTCCCGCCCCTGTGTCTCTTCCCCCTCTCCCTCCCCTGTGTCTCTCCCCCCTCTCCCTCTCCTGTGTCTCTCCCCCCCTCTCCCTCAACTGTTTCTCTTCTCCCCTTTCCCTCCCCTGTATCTCTCTTCTCCCTCCCCTGTGTTTCTTCCCCCCTCTCCCTCCCCTGTGTCTCTTTCCCCCTCTCCCTCCCCTGTGTCTGTTTTCCCCCTCTCCCTCCCCTGTGTCTGTTCCCCACTCTACCTCCCCTGTGTCTCTCCCCCTCTCCTTTTCCCCTTTCTCCCGCCCCTGTGTCTCTTGACCCCTCTGCCTCCCCTGTGTCTGTTCCCCCTCTCCCTCCCCTTTGTCTGTTTCCCCTTCTCCCTCCCCTTTGTCTCTTTCCCCTCTCTCCCTCCCATGTATCTCTTGCCCCCTCTCCCTCACCTGTGTCTCTTTCCCCTCTCCCTCCCCTGTGTCTCTTTCCCACCACTACCCGCCATGTGTCTATTCCCCCCCTCTCCCTCCCCTTTGTTTACTTCAGCCCTCTCCCTCCCCTGTGTCTCCTTCCCCCTCTCATGTGCCCCCTTTCCCCCTCTCCTTTTGCCATTTCTCCCTCTCCCTCCCCTGTGTCTCTTCCCCCCTCTGCCTCCCCTTTGTTCTCCCCTCTCCCTCCCCTGTGTCTGTTTCTCCATCTCCCTCCTCTGTGCCTCTTCCCCCTCTCCCTCCCCTGTGTCTCTCCCCCTCCCTCCTGTGTCTCTTCCCCCCCTCTCCCACCTCTGTGTCTCTTCCCCTCTTCTCCCTCCCATGTGTCTATTTCCCCCTCTCCCTCCCCTGTGTCTCTTTCCACCCTCTCCCTCCCCTGGGTCTATTCCCCACTCTCCCTCCCATGTCTCTTTTCTCCCTCCTCTGTGTCTCTTCCCCCTCTACCTCCCCTGTGTCTCTCCCCCTTGTCTTTCTCCCCCTCCCTTGTGTCTCTTTCTCCTCTCCCCTGTGTCTCTTCCCCCCTCTCCCTCCCCTGTGTCTCCTTCCCCCCTCTCCCCTGTGTCTACTTTCCCCTCTCCCTCTCCTGTGCCTCCTTTCCCATCTCCCTCTCCTTTTCCCCCTCTACCCCGTGTCTCTTTCGACCCCTCTCCCTCCCCATCTCCCTCCCCTGTGTCTCTTCTCCCTTCCCTGTGTCTCTTCTCCCTCTCTCACCCCTGTGTCTGTTTTTCCCTCTCCCTCCCCTTTGTCTCTTCTTCCCTCTCCCTCCCCTGTTTCTGTTCCCCCTTCTCCCTCCCCTGTGTCTCTTCCCATTTCTCCCTCTCCTATTTCTCTTTCCACCCTCTCCCTCCCCTGTGTCTCCTTCCCCCTCTCCCTTGTGTCTACTTTCCGCCCTCTCCCGCTCCTGTGTCTCCTTTCCCATCATCCCTCTTCTTTTCCCCCCTCTCCCCCCTGTGTCTCTTTTGAGGAGGTGGAAGACCAAACACAGCAGGCGTCCCAGGGGGCTTGTTGTCACCTTTCGGGGACCCTTGGTGGCTGGGTGGAAGAAGAGACCTTCAATGACATCAGTGAGGACAAGGAATGGGACATGGCTATCTTGGTATCCAACCTTGTGCAAATGGGGAGTTTGCGGTTGTGCAAAGGGACTGTTTGCGGTTGTTTGCGTTGCATTAAACCGGGAGATTGGTCTGTTACTGTGAAGCGGGTGTAACCCTTACACTACCTGATCGATACAACATCATACCTGATGTTTTAAAGCATGTTATTCCAAACAATTAAGGAATGTTAGGTGATTTATGCCCTTTATGGCTTAAAACCAGACTCTGCATCAACTATGTAATTTTCCGTGGGAGTTTTGCCATGGATCCCCCTCCGGCATGCCACAGTCCAGGTGTTAGTCCCCTTGAAACAACTTTCCCATCACTATTGTGGCCAGAAAGAGTCCCTGTGGATTTTGAAATTCGCCTGCCCATTGAAGTCTATGGCGGTTCACCGGGTTCGCCTGTTCGCGAACATTTGATGGAAGTTCTCGTCCGCTGTTTGCGAACCGAAAATTTGATGTTCGCGACATCACTTATAATATATATATACCGTATATACTCGAGTATAAGCCGACCCAAGTATAAGACGAGGCACCCATTTTAACACAAAATACTGGGTAAAATGAGTGACTCGAGTATAAGCCGAGGGTGGGAAATGTGCTGCCCCCTGTGTCCCTCTTGTGCCCTCTGTGTCCCCCTCTCTCTCCATGTCTCTTCTCCCCTCTCCCTTCCCTGTGTCTCTTCCAACCTCTCCCTTCCCTGTGTCTCTTCCCCCTCCCTTATCACCCTCCTCAACCCCACTCCTCAACCTCCCTCCTCATCCTCAACCTCCCTCCTCATCCTCAACCCCCTCCTCAACCTCCCTCCTCATCCTCAACCTCCTCCTCAACCTCCCTCTGCATCCTCAACCCCCTCCTCAACCTCCCTTCTCAACCCCCCCATCCTCAATCCCCCTCCTCATCCCCCTCATCCTCAATCCCCATCCTCATCCTCTCTCCTCAACACCCCATCTTCAATCCCCCTCCTCAACCCCCCATCCTCATCCTCTCTCCTCAACCCCCCATACTCAACCCCCTCCTCAACCTCAACCCCTTTCCTCAACCCCTCCTCCTCAACCTCCTTCCTCAACCTCAACCTCCCTCGTCAACCCCTTCCTCAACCCCTTCCTCAACCTCCCTCCTCAACCTCCCCATCCTCAACCCCCTCCTCAACCCCCCATCCTCATCCTCAACCCCTTCCTCAACCCCCTCCTCAGCCTCAACCCTCCTCAACCTAAACCCCCCTCAACCCCAACCCCCCTCCTCAACCCCCCTCCTCAACCTTCCTCCTCAACCTCCCCATCCTCAACCCCCTCCTCAAACCCCCATCCTCATCCTTAACTCCCCATCCTCAACCTCCCTCCACAACCTCAACCCCCTCAACCCCCCTCCTCAACCTCAACCCCCCTCAACCCCAACCCACCTCCTCAACCTCAACCCCCCTCAACCTCCCCCCGCAATGTCCCTCAACCCCAACCCCGCTCCTGAACCCCCCATCCTCATCCTCAACTCCCCATCCTCAACCTCCCTCCTCAACCTTAATCCCCCTCCACCTTCCTCCTCAATCTCAACCCCCCTCAACCCCAACCAACCTCCTCAACCCCAACCCCCCTCAACCTCCCCCCTCAACCTCCCTCAACCCCCACCCCCATCCTCAACCTCCCTCCTCAACCTCAAACCCCTCAACCCCCCTCCTCAACCTCAACCCCCCTCAACCCCAACCCACCTCCTCAACCTCAACCCCCCTCAACCTCCCCCCTCAACGTCCCTCAACCCCAACCCCGCTCCTGAACCCCCCATCCTCATCCTCAACTCCCCATCCTCAACCTCCCTCCTCAACCTTCATCCCCCTCAACCTCCCTCCTCAATCTCAACCCCCCTCAACCCCAACCAACCTCCTCAACCCCAACCCCCCTCAACCTCCCCCCTAAACCTCCCTCAACCCCCACCCCCCTCCTCAACCCCCCTCCTTAACCTAAACCCCCCTCAACCCCCCTCCTTCACCTAAATACCTCCCCCCTCTCCCCTCACTTACCTGCTTGTGCTCCGGCCTCCGCTCCTTGACCCGGCGCGCATGTGACATCACACGCGCCCGCCGCGTCATTAGCATATATTGTGTGCCGGCACCTGGTATATGCTAATGACGCGGCGCGCATGTGACGTCACATGCGCGCCGGCGCCGGGTCAAGGAGCGGAGGCAGGAGCACAAGCAGGTAAGTGAGGGGAGAGGGGGGAGGTATTTAGGGGGGTTTAGGTGGAGGAGGGGGGTTGAGGGGGGTTTATGCTGAGGAGGGGGAGGGAAAGAGACACGGGGGTAGAGAGACACACAGGGGGGTTAGAGACACACGGGGGGGTTAGAGACACACGGGGAGTAGAGAGACACGGGGGGAGAGTTACTCGAGTATAAGCCGAGGGGGCCCTTTTTTGCCTTAAAAAAAGGGCTGAAAAACTCGGCTTATACTTGAGTATATACGGTAGTATATATATAGTGTATGATTAAAAACATATTTTTTAAGTATTACCTGGTTTTGGTCTTAAGCAATTGTTGTTCTGTATATATGAATTTATGTCGTACCCTAAAATATTATGGTACCCATCCCAAAATATTGTTGTATAGGGATAAATATACATGTACATATATATATATATATATATATATATATATATATATATATATATATACACATATATATTGTACTAATTAAAAAAAAAATACATGGATGTATAACGTATAGTTGAAGGTGTTGCCTTGCTTAGCCTCTTAAGCCTGGTGTTAGTATACATGTTTTAAAGGGTATTTATGTTATTAAATATGTTATGTGGTTGTCACAGTGGCGGGGGTTGAGGGGAGTTGCCGGGACAGTGGTAAAATGGGGGAGATCCTACCCTAAGGTGGTACGGATGTTCCATCACAGTAGGCTCTAGACAAGGCTTCAGAGCCTACGGCGTACTGTCTCTGGCCAGGCTCCTCCCCTCACTTGGTTATGTTATTTATTTGTTGTTATTGGTATTAAATCATTTGTGTTTACCAATAAACAATGCGGCTGGTGTTTCTCCCAAAGAAGTGGTCTGTGTCGAATC
Source organism: Discoglossus pictus (assembly GCA_027410445.1). Classification (NCBI taxonomy): domain Eukaryota; kingdom Metazoa; phylum Chordata; class Amphibia; order Anura; family Alytidae; genus Discoglossus; species Discoglossus pictus. The sequence goes on from CM050172.1 coordinate 81,295,885, forward strand.
ATTATATTTATATGTAATTTATGTCTATATCATTATGTGCCATAACCAACTGGGCCTTGCCTAGGTCATGGTTAATCCAGCCCCTTATAACAATACTAAAGAACAATTAACTAAATGCCAATGTCAATTACAAATATCTGCTAACACAATTAAACAGACACCCAACTAAGTCACACTGGTTTAATACAGAGCTCGAGGAGTTAATGCCTACTCACCTGCCCCATAAAATACATATACAACCGTTCTCACCAATAATCCTGCCTGAGCTCTCATTGTGTATATCCTGACATATAATACCATGATATATTTGTGAAATTTATATATAATGCGATGCATATAAATTGCAGTGTTCATGTGCAATCATTGAAAACATCATACATGTGTGTGTTGTCA